>OU342745.1:120543370-121143370 GCA_910589775.1 Avena eriantha
GAGGTAGGCGAGACCACACCGTCGCCCCATGTCCACTCCCCGAGCGACGCCAAGCCATGGACCACCATAGCAAAGCCGCGCCCAGAGCGTCCGCGCCATGCCGAGCACGCGCCAGAGCGCCGCGACTGACCAGCCCGCACACACCGCGCGTCGACCTCACCCCGCGCGCACTGCTCCGCTATGACCCCAGCAGCCACCCAGACATCCCCGTTCGCTGCCGCTTGACATGTAGCCACCGTGCACCACATCGAACACCGCCTCTGCCGCGTAGAGAACCTCCCTCTCTAGACCAAATGTGACCGCCCCATGCCTCGACTTTAAGCCAGAGAGGACCGCTAGGAGACCACGCACCGTCCCCTACCTCCATCCACGCCGCTAGCTGCCTGTAGCATCGCCACCGACGAGTCGCTCCCTCGGTTCCCTTGCTGCTGTATAAAAGGAGGCCCTCTCCACCTCAATTCCTCACACCATTCCACTCCCCTCTCACCACTGATCCTCCCACACCCCTTCCCAGAGCAAGGCGAGCACCACCATGCCAGAATTACACCAGAGTCCGCCGCTGCTGGAGGAGAAGGGCACCGTCGATTGGAGCCACCCCAGGAGCCGTCGTGACCACGCCTCGAACCGTCGTCGTCTACCAGCTCGAACGCCCCCATCGCCGACTGTAGCTGGAGCCCAGGTGAGACCCCGTAGACCCCCACCGTGCCGCTAGGGTACATCCTCACCGGAGACCTGTTCACCTGGGACGATGAACCACAGTCGTTCGATCATAGTCTCATCGCACGGCTGAGTTTGAAATGTACCGCTTCGCATAGTAATAGCCGCTGACGCATGGACCCCCTGTCAACAGCCCACTGCGCCCGCGCAGTGTTGCTGGGGCGGCCCATTTCCTTTCCCGCGCTAGCCCACCGATTCAAACTAGTATTTTTTCCAATTTAGTTGAAACTAGATTCTACTCACTTATTCAAATATCAATGCAGAGAGTTTCACTTAATCAAATGGCATGATTCAAATTTTGTTAGAAAGATAATTAAAATTTCTATCCAAGCCCGTTGGATTTAAATCAATTGGAGTTAGAGATCACATATAGAAAAAAATAACAAGACAGAGAATTTTCTACATTCAAACATTTTTCAAAAATCAACCAGAATGGCTTTTGAGTTGATTCTAACTCACAAAAATCAAATTTGATAATATCTATCTGAATATGTAAAAATATTTAGGTTTGCATTCAGTGACTTTGGACTAGTACCAAAATAGTGCTATATAGGCATTTCTAGTCACTTTAAATCATTTAAATGATAATCATAAACTTATTGAAATATGATCAAACCTTTAAATCACATGCCCATGTATTAGAATATGTGGTGATGACATGTGTCCACATGATCCCATATTTTAATTGGAGAATATTAAATCTTAATTAATTTTAATGAGTAGAAATTACTTTTCTCAAATAAACTAAATGAAACTAGTTCTTTAGATCTTGTGATGAGTGTGATGATGCTAGATCATCAAGTTTGAACCTTAGTGTGCAAATAGACATAGTTAAGTATTGTTTGGTGATTGTGTATCTCGTATTCAATTATAGACGATAGTACCGACCAAGTCTACGAGGAGGAGGAGTTCTACCCCGAGGAAGACGAAGAAAACTTCAATCACTGCACCAATCAAGGCAAGCTATTATTGGCAAGCTAATACTTGCAAACCATCACTATATGCAAGTTAACCTAAGCAATATGCATTAGGCATGCTTGGTTATACATTTTGATTTATAACCATCCCAAGTTTTACTTGCAACCTTTAATCTTTTTACTTTACCAAAGTTTCTTTACTTTTAGTAATGCTTTGTGAGATTTTGGAAAGTAGTATAGATAGCATAAAGAGTATAAAACTAGGCCTATACTAGATGTCATTCTATGGCATGAGATTGAGATTAGCATCCCTCATTAGTGAACACTCTTAATCTTAGTGGCTAGTGGTAAGCATAAAACTTGATCACTTGAGATGGGAATACTTGGTGAAAATGATTATAAAAACCTTGGAATGATGAGTCATTCTATTGAGATGTTTTGACATGTGTTGAGAAACAAAAATGGTTTATGATGATGAAAATGTTGAGGCATGAGCCTTAGCCCTTTATAAAAATTGATGGTTGGGTTCGGATGCGATACCGTTCCAATTTTACCGTACAACCACAATACCTGAATTGGGTAAGGCTTAGCCGGAAGTTTATATGCATTAGTATGGGTTCCCTCACGGAAGAGGTTTGAGCTGAGGCTACCTCTTGACGATGTCCACCTATGCAGTGCCCATGATGGCAGATGGCCATGGCTGGGAGGCCAAGCTCATAGGGGAGGTACCTATACTAGGGTGTGTAAAGGAAAGGTTATGATTGATTATCCGCATACTAAGTATGATGATTCAGGGTTATCCCTGATGGATGTATCGAATTTTGTGGTGAAAGTGTGCCACCTCTGCAGAGTGTCAAACTATTCGAATAGCCGCGTCCACGGTCATGGACAGTTAGTGTGGCCATATTGTTCCGCTGTCAGATGTTTTCAAAATGACTTGTCAAGTGATCTATGATTTTTGACTAGACCACAACAGGGCTGTGACTATGAAAACTAAGTTCCCACTTAAGTGATTTAGAACATTATTTTAACTTTCTTTGTTTCTAAACTCAGCTTAGGTAAATTTTAGCTTTTGCAAATAAACTTAGAGATTTGCATTCCTACTAGAACTACCTTACTTGTTAGTGCTAGTTTGCGAGTACTTAAAGAGTACTCATGGCTTTGTCCCTGGCTATTCCCGTGGCCAGACTATGAGGAGGACTATCAGGAGACGGACATCAGGACGTCTACGACAACTAGGATCATCTCCTATCCTCAGCATTGCCTGTGACACTGAAGATGGAGCCCACCTCTACGCTTATTATTCCGCTGCTTATTTGTATTAAGGCTGGACCATGAGATCCTTTATTTGTGTAAGACCTTATTATGGTTTGTAATGGATGATGTACTGTGATACCCAATCTGTTATGTCTCGCAAAAATGGTAATCCTGGGATTGCGATGTATGGGTGTTGACATAGAGAAATTGGAAATAGATGATTATCTCGACTCCGCACCTGAGCTGGTCCCCGAGATAAATCAAAAATATGAAGAACCTATAAGAAAAGGAGGCGAGGCACCACCACCTCCTACTCTCAAAACTTTACCCAGCGAGTTAAAATATAGGTTTCTTGATGAAACTAATAATTTCCCTATCATTATAAGTTCTTACCTTGAAGAGAAAGATGAGGAAAATTTAATGATGGTTCTCTGGATGCATTAGAATGATCTTGGGTATTCGATGAGTGACTTGAAGGGGATTAGTCCCTCGATAGCCACCCATATAATATTTATTGAAGAAGGAGCCCAACTAGTCGCCGACTTTCAGAGGCGACTCAAACCTTGCATGAAAGAAGAGGTAAGGAAGGAAATAATACGTTTGTTAGATGCAGGGATCATCTTTCAGGTGGAAGAAAGTGAATGGGTAAGTCATATTCATTGTGTTCCTAAGAAAGGTGGATTTACCATTGTTGAAAATGAACATAATGAGATGATACCTACTAGAACTGTTGTTGGTCATAGGATGTGTATTGACTATAGAAAACTTAATAAGGAAACTAGAAAGGATCATTATCCTTTGCCGTTTATAGATCAAACTTTACAAAGCCTAGCTATGCGCTCTCATTTTTGCTACTTAGACGGTTATTCCGGTTTTTCTGAAATTGATGTTCACCCTGGTGACCAACTTAAAAGTACATTTATCTATCCTTATGTTTTATAAGCCTATCGTCGGATGCCTTTTGGTCTTTGCAATGCCCCTATCACCTTTCAAAGCTTTATGACTGCTATATTTGTTGATTATGTTGAAAGTATTATGGAAGTATTCATGGATGACTTCTCTGTTTATGGAACTTCCTTTAATCATCGTCTCCATAACCTTCATAAAGTTTTGTAGAGATGTGAAGACACTAACTTAATCTTGAAATGGGAAAATTTTCATTTTATGGTTCAAGAAGGTATAGTGCTAGATCACAAAATCTGAGGTAAGAAGCAATAGAAAGGCTTCCACCTCCACGAGTGTAAAAGGTACAAGGAGTTTTTTAGGCCATGCTGGATTTTATAGAAGGTTTATTAAGAACATTTAAAAAACCGCCATACCTTTAACTAACCTTCTTCAGAAGGATGTTGTTTTAATTTTGATGAAAAGTGTCTCACTGCTTTCAATGTATTAAAACAAGCCCTTCTTGAAGCTCCCATTATAAAACCACCTAATTGGAAGAAACATTTTGATCTATTCTATGAGGCTAGCCATGAATCTGTGGGAGCCATTCTTTGCCAGTATGATCGTATTGATCTTAATATCATTCATCATGCTAGTGGCACCCTAAACAGGGCCCAAAAGAATTACCCTATGGCAGAAAAAGAATTTTTTGTTGTGGTTTTATCCTGTGACAAGATTAGATCTTATATTATTGACTGTAAAGTAAGAGTGCATAGTGGCCGTGTTGGCTTAAAAGAGATTCTAGAAAGGACTGACATTAAGCCAAGAATGATCCATTGGACTCTACTTTTGCAAGAATTTGATTTGCAGATCCTCCAAAGGAAAGAAGAGTAGGAGGCATCGATGGAAACTAAGGAGGTTGATCTACCTAAGGTTGTGTCATCCATCTGCATACCCTCGGGAATTATAATTTCTAAAAGGAAATTCTCAATTTCTCTTTGCAATAGATTTGCCGATTTTCTGCAAACAACCTTGTTCAAAGGGAAAAAGAAAAGGCTGATCCTAGAATTAAAAGAAGAAGAAGGTACCCGAATGAACTCATTTCCCCTTGATGAGTAAGACATTTGAAATCTTGAAAACATCTTTGTTCTGGATGATTTTCTACTACTTCTTTTGCATATTTGTTTTCCTTTCGTTTTTCTGAGTCCACTGCCGGTCTTACGAGGGCGGTACGGGCGGGCGATACGGCCAACTCCACCTGTACCATTGGTCCTTAAGGCGGCAGGGACCTTTGCCCCGTTTTTCACATATTGGTACGACCGCGCAGTACGGGCGCATCTTCCCGTACGACTGGTCGTTACCGACTCTACGTTTATTCGTCTGTTCCTTGTTCGTTTTGCATAAAAGAAAGAACCCGAAGTCAGTAAAAGTCAGTACATACAGGCAATACGAGTGGAGTTCACACATACCACATTGTCAGTTGGCAATTTACCGCATTATTTCCGTCAATTTTTGGAAACGACCCGGTATGGGCGCGCCGTACGGGCGTCCGCCGGTACCAAGTGGTCATTACGATCATTATTTCTTTCTTTTCACTTATTTCTTTTCATATTTATTGGGATTCTTTTCTTGGTCGACCCTTTTCCTTCCAGTGCGAATTTTCCCTTCCTCTTACTCCTAATAAGCCTCCCTAGAGGCCTTCCTCCCTCTTATATCAACATAAACAATCTACTTGATGTGCTACCTAGTTCAAGGCAAAGACAAGCCTCTAAACCTCATGGCTCCTTCGTGAGATAGTTTCTAGACCTCCTCCATTGAAGCCGATGACCGCGAAGCTCAAGGCCTAAGCCCGAAGAACAAGTGGTATGTTGATGCATGTAAAATGCATACATGAACTTTGCACTTTATTACTTGATATTCCAACATATTTGCAACTTATATGATGATATGTTCATGTTTTATAATGATTTTGGGGATTTTATAAACAATCCCCCTTCTTTTGGTTCTAACTCTGTTTGCCGTAAAATGTCTTTTTACTGTTTTGGACTTTCCGAGAGCTTTGGGACTCCAAAAAGGGCAACGTCAAAGAGCAGGGTTGAGAAATTTCGAGACGAATGTTGTGGGATAACGAGGGAGACCAGGAGCCCAACAGGATGCCAATGGGAAGGGAAACCTTGTCCACCCCCAGGTCGCGTATGGCATGCCCGTTCCCTCCTCGAGCCTCTAATGTCGTTGATTCTTTCGCCAAACGACTTCTCTTGACCTAAAACCTACTCTATATACCCCCTTTCGGTGATCCTCGAAACAGACGGAGGAAGAGATCTAAAATACAAAAACAGAGAGTTGCCAGAGAAGACCGGAGGGGGGAAACACCGCTGGAATCGCCTCCGTGGGGTACACCCCCCTCGGGCATGTTCATCATCAACACATATGGCAAGATCATCTCCATCTCCCTACTGTAATATATTTTCAAACATTATGTGTGAAGCAATATATTATTTTCCCTTGGTCTATTGTGTCTCCATGTCTCTGTTTGAGTAGTGAATTGTTATGGAAAAAGTGAAATAGTTTGTTTATTGGTTGTATATAGTGTTGTTATCTTTTATGATTGTCCTATTGTACAATATATGATTGCACACATATGTTGGGGAATGCATGAAAGGTGATCACCATAGTGTAATGGCGTGGGGAGGATCGTGGAGGACAGGAAACCGTGGCCCAATCCATAAAGTTAAATTAGGGGGACATATATCAGGGACCCTAGAGTTTATAGATATGGTGGGACAATTATGTCTTAATAATTCCTATGTTTGGTCAATAATATGGCCTTAGGATCCGTCATAAGAGTTGTGTATGCATATTTATTTGGCTGCACCTAATTAAGGCTCTGTCTTGGAAGAAACAATAAACAAGCAAACGAACGAATGAAATAAAAATTGCCTAAATATTTACTCCCTTAGAGAAACTTGCTATTTGAGGAACTTTCTACTTGAGAAAACTTGCCACCACTCCACTTCATTAGATCAATTTAACTTGCACTAGTTTACTTGTGGTTTCCACTAACACATACTTTATTTATTTCTACCTAGTACCAAAACAAAACACAAACTTAGATCCTTGCTTTGCATAGAACTCAATATAAGAGGGTTATAGGGCTTTAGAGAATAGATAGTTTACCTTCATCTCCTCGCGAGTTTGACACTCAAATACTCATTGAATTGTACTACGGTGATCCCCTGCACTTGGGGGTTATCAAGATACTTTTTTGGCACCGTTGCCGGGGAGCGTAGCACTAGGCTTATATTCTTGCTTGCATTTTGCTAGTTTATTTTAAGTACCTTTTTATATAAAACTAAAACCCAAAAAATGGATGGATCCTTTTCCCAAGATTAACCATGAGATATATGATTTTTATGTCAAATATATTCTTTTGTGCACTAACCTTTGGATGCAAGAGATAATGTTGAAAGTGCCAAGGAAGGAGATTACAAAAGCCTAAGCTTGGGGATGTCCATGCCACCCCAAGTATAAGAGGAAAAGGAATAACAAGTGGAGGAAGAATGGAGTAGCTACCCATCTCCTACACCAACAATGGTAATGAACACATTCTTATTAATGATGATGATCTTATTGTCTGGTAGTCCTCTATGTGGAACAATTATGACTAATATATGGGAGGATGAAAGCGATATAATTGAGTTAGATGATCCAATATGCTCATTAGATGACTTGTATTTATATGGTGAATCTATTCAAAACTATGAGATTAAGTTTGCTTTTTATGCTTGCAACTATTATGAGACAGGAAGAGATAAGAGCCCTCTTTATATTTCTATGTTATTTAAAATGCAAGCTACTGATCATTATATGCATTGGATACCACAACTTTGCTACTATTTATTCACATATAAAGTGCCAATGCATAGGAGGAGAGTTAAACTTAGAAGTTAATGTCTATGTGCTTTGTGGTGTGCTCCACATGCTTTCAAATACTATTAAATATGAGCACACCTTGATATCCACGTAACACGTAATATAACTTTACGTACTGATTTCTAACAATTAGTTTAAGATTTTCACTTTTTATAAACTTTAGGAAAGTAAATGAGAAAGATGAGCAATGGAGAAGTTGGGGTCGACCTTAAACATGTGTTGTTCATACCAATGGAACCATTGCAAAATCTCTATCTTTAAAACTTCTCATATTATAAAACAAAATATAAAAAATTATTGTAACCTTGTATCTTACTTTATCATCTTTGTGCCAAGAATAACCACTTTTGAAAGGTAAGATCAAACAATTGTAACCTGCTGCCTAGAAAACAGATTCATGAGCTTCACTGTGAAAAATGTTAAAAATCACAGAAGAGAAATTTTGACCTAAAATTGCACGTCAGCAATATTGAGCTCTTTACCCACATTTCATTAGTTCAACGTCTTTTGATTTGATCAACATACGTGCCTATGAAAATCGATCTTTACAGACTGTCCAGTTTTTGACAGATTTTATTTCTATTATGCATTAGTCTTGTTACCTTTGTTTTGTGTGGTTCCTTTTATCAAAGATAAATATGAAGTCATAGTAACAGTAGCTAATGTTTATTTCATGATATATGTTTGTTTTACCTATTGGGATTTAATTTATGGAGGCACTAACCACTCTAATCAAGTTTTATGATGAGTTTTGTGTGGAAAGAGTTGAGGGTGATGAATGAAGATTAAGAAGGACAAACACTCAAGATTGGGGGTGTTACCCCTGGGTGCACCCCATATGTATCAAATTAATACAAGCATTCAAGATTGGGGATGTCCAAGCTACCTCATAAGCTCAAACCATCTTGATATCAAGTAAGTAGGCCTAGCTATATGGCTATAAAGAAAGTGCTTTGCGGGAGGCAACCCGATTAATTTTGTTTTGATTTTCTTTGTGTCCTCTTGATGTAACAAGAGACCTTAGTTTTTTTTTGTTCTGGAATTTTTAATATAGTACCAAGTTTCATCCATTTTGGATTGAAAGAGTTGAACATAAATATAGAGTTGCAGACTCTTGCAGGAGTCTCTATACCATATGATTTCTCATATTTTTTCTGTAACTCTGATTGAGCTCATAATTGAACTGTAGTTACAACTTTTCATCCTCTGTATGCTCAAGAAATTTAGTGATTTTAGGAGATGTCTAAGTAGGATAATTAATTACGTTTTGCTGCTGCTAAAATTCTGGACAGATTTTGTCCCATTTTGTTTTATGTGTTCTTTGAGCTTGTAAGTTGAATCTTTTTGATTAATTTGAGTTCATGAGAGAGCATAAAATTTATATAACTACTATACACTTAATATATACATTTTCTTAAGGATTTCTTGCAGCAAATATTATGTCTTTTATGCCCACTAATGTCAATAGAAAAAAAGATGGGAGAAAATTTTGTGTTGAAGTTTTTTCATAGGAATTAGAGGAGCTGCACTAAGATCTATCTAAGGATGGTGAAAACCATAAGCTTGGGCATGCCCAAGGCACCCCACTAGACCAACCACACTCTTGGTTTGCACACATCTACTTTCTATTTTTCGAGCAACACATTACTATCGCATAAACTTGGAGCATTTGTATCTTACTTCCTTTATTTTTAGTTTTAGTTCTATTCATATTGCCAAGACCATTATCAATATAACTTTCTGTAGAAATAAATTAAGTTGGATTCTATAAAATCATTGGAATAGGTATGTTGAAGTTGATTCAAAAAGGATACATATAGTTGCATGATTCATATGCTTTGAATGAATATTAATTTGCAAGTGAGTTATGTAGAGCTATCTTTTATTCATGTTTTGATGCTTTCTATTAGTTTACATTGTTTCACATGGATTGATTAGAACTATGGACTCTTATGCATGCATGTAAATGGTCAACTTTGTCCCTCTTCCTAACCCAAAAATAAATCCAACAAGTTAAAACTAAAGTACCCAAGTTCCCTGATATCATCCACGATGACTATAGTTGGCGTGCCAAATACTCAGAGGGTCCTTTTCGGCACAAATTTAACTTTACATTTCAATACAAAAAATCAGGCTAACGGCCGTCATGTTGGGTCCCCCGTCAGCTTTCGCCGTTATATCACTGCCGTCGTCGCTGCCATGTAGGCTTGCAGCGTTGGCGCATGCATCCTTTACGCGTCTGCTTCTTCCTCCGGGGTGGCAATCTGTGGTCGCGGCCATGGCGCGGAGCTAGGACTTGGACAAACCTACTCGGCCCGTTCTCCTCCCCATCCCGAACCGGTGCTCGCCCTCACCATGACCACACCATTGGCACGGCGCGGGGACGGGAATTCATTCCCGGGTGAGATCTGTACCCACGCCGACCATGCTCGGTCCTGTTGGTCTCCTCCAGAATCCGAGCTCGCCGTCGTCGTGGTCGCACATGCACCAGCCACGGCGCCTTCCTCTCCGAACCCCAAAGCCACATCCACCCAGTTCGGCACAATGCCAACAAGGTGAAAATGCATCAAGTTTTCTTCTTGTGATTGTAGAAAAACATGTATGTACCATGGCCGTAGCATACTCTAACAATGTACACATATATTGTTTACTAGATTTTCATTTGAAATTAGTAGCTCCGTGATGACGAAACATAGAGAACCTAAATGGAATGACGATGACGACCATGTTCTGTACTTTGCATTGCATCAACATGTGCTCGCTGACGAAGCAAGTTACCAAGAGAGTGGAGTTCTTCAGCCATTGCCAAAAAATATGTGAACAAATCAATGAGAGATTCAATGCAAATAAGCGCAGAAAAGCTAGATCCATGTCATCAATCATCAATAGGTGGCACATTCTAGTGATGCGTTCAAATGCGTACACGATGTATCATTTGCTTGAAGTGGTTGTTATCCTGAGCTAAAATGCGTGGTATGCACATTACGTTTGTATGTTCTATGGTGCAATTCTGTTGTTATGGGCGTGGAAAGAAAAGCTGGGCTTCACTGAATATTACGCAGTTAGGCCTAACTTAGTCTTACACAAAGAAGCACAGCTTAGTCTTTACACACATAAGCGTAACTAATGATAAAGATAAAGACAAATGGTTCATCGGATCTGCCAGTATGAGCACTAGGTCCCTAGAGCTGGTGGTATCATCGGAACGAACCAGAATGTTGTGTTTGGCCGTCTTTCATTCTCCTTCAAATAGTACGACCCCACTGATGAGCCAATTGTAGGCCCCCTCCCCCCGACGTGGATTCGGCTCCAGGTCGGATCTGGAGTGTCAACATGATAGGCGCGTGAGTGTGCAGCAAACACACAGTCTGCTATCAACACTGGAAGTGCTGGCACCTCAGCAACAACACCAGCATGTTCTTCCTGGACTCCGGTAGCAGCCTCGGCAGGTATTTCCTTAGCTTCACCAGCAGCAACATTAGCAAGTATTTTGTCATCTTCACCAGCAGCAACATCACCAAGTATTTCGTCAGCTTCACTAGGAGCAGCAGCAGCAGCTAGTTCTTCGTCAGCTCCACCACCACCAACACCACCACCACCACCATGTAGCAGCAGCAGCAGCATCAGGGGCCAGGGCCGCCTGAGCAATTACAGGTTCAACAGCTCCAGGGGCTCCGACAAAGAAAGGGTAGTTGATCCCAAGAAACACAGGTTGTCCCTTTAGATTGTTGAGTCTGCTCCAGACTTTCTCTACTGGGTCTTCGGATGGGCATGCGGACCTCAAGAAAATGTGACACTATGGCGATGGGTATGAAGAAAGTTGTGTCCCCATATGTTCTATTGTATCACTAACGCTGTTTAGTGCTCCCCTGATATGAATCCATAAGAGTTCATCATGATGTTCCGTGTTGTCTCTGAGAGGTGCCAGGAACCAGCGCCATGTCCCAAGTTCAGCATCTGCTACTGCATCTTCGATGACCTGAGCTGGAATTATGCGCGGGGCTACGTGGGTACCTACGTGTTACTAACGGTCAGTAAGCAGAATTTTGAATGGGATTTTACATGCTATATGACACCATGACTCACCCCAAATGGATGGCTCCCAAACACGCACGTCGTCGCTAGGTTCAGTGACCGCATAAATGCGTTGCGGTCTGTACGAAGAGCAGCCGTAGGTGAAGACGGTGTCGACATACTTCTCCGGCTGCAGGAAGTCATCGCGCAAGACTGTCCATTCATTGTCTTCTGCGGATCTAATGAATGCGATTGCCTTGCCGAACACCGCCAATAGGTCATACTCCCAGTTCTTCCACGCCCCCTCCCGCGGTCTATGTGGGAGCTGTACCTTCCCGAGCTCAAGTTCTGCCATGTTGAACCTGTAAGCGAATTCGGAAATGGGCGGCGGCCACCCACTGTTGAATGCAGTAATGCCGACACCCTTCAAAGATGGCACTGCTAGCCTCTCCGATCTGTAGCAATTTTTTAGAGTCTAAGTACTCCCATCATGGGATAAAAGGACCAGCCACTCGCCGTTGACACCCACCCAGTCCTGGTCATCTCTCATTTCCATCTCTTCTTCTTCCTTGATATTCACCACTACTGATTCCGACCACTTATCCAGCAGCATCAGTTTTGCATGAATATTCTGCAGAGTTTGTTGTCAATTGGTACAATCACCTAGCATGGATTCCATTGCAGATACAATTTGACAATTGGACCTTTATATTAAAGTACACAAAATATCGCCTAAATAAGAGTGTCTCCTCAGATATCGCCTAAACTGTGCCTATGTCACTACGAAGATACTCAATATATGGAGTAGGAGCAGAGCCCCCCAGAACAAACTCCTGACGATGATCATAATTAAACAGCTCGGGGCATAACAGCCTTAAATCGTCTAATCTGTTTGTTTTTATTTTAGGAAACAGAATATCACCTAGCAGGCATTCCATTGCAAAATCGAAATTGACAACTCGTCTATCACCTAAAATAAGACTGTGTCACTACGAAAATACCAGAATATCAGGTACGAGCAGAGCTTCCGCTGTACAGAATAGTCTTAAATGGTTCTATTTGTTCAAACCACGTGTGCACACAACACGTTCGACGAAAGGAACATAGGCTAGATACTGGAACTTACGTGACCATCGCGGTCGTCAGGCCATTTGCTGTTATCGGGGTAAAGAAGGCCTGGCGTGCCGAACGGTTGTTCGTCCATGTTCCGCATCGTGACACGGTAGCCAGGGATGCAGCGGGCGAGGCGGCCGGCTGAGATGATGTCCAACTCCGAGGCGATCCTGTGCATGTTCACGGTGCTGAGGTTCGGCCATCCCCAATCCTCACGGTAGCGGTTGCCCTGGCCATCTGCGTCATCATCACATGCCTTTCGCTTCAGCCTGCTTCTACCCCAAGCTCTACCCATAGCGGCAAATGGAGTCTGGAATCCGGTGGATTAATGGAGGCGTTGTGATGAGGAGGCAGATGGATTCGAGAGGGGGTGGAATCAAGGATGAGGGCAGTTGTTCGAGTGGGGAGCGAATCTGCAAGGAACCGCGGCCGCCGCCAGTTCTCGTCCGCGTGGAAGAAAAGAACGGGGGGCGTAATTATTGAGGGCGGGCACCGGAACCATCTAAGGAAGTGAAAAAATAAATCGTAAAAGGGAAATGTGCGGCCCGCCTGTTAGTGAGTGAAGGTCGGCACACATAAACGTGCCTACGTTTGAATTGATTCCACCACATGCAAGTGGCGTAGAACAAATTTTAGGAAGTGCTAGCGTCGACGTGTAAAACCGCCGTTTTCAAAACCTTCACCCTACTACGAACGGTCGTGCACCATTCCAGATATTGGTAAGGGCGGTTCCAATCTTTCACTTCTCCGTCTCATTTCCTCCTCCACGGCCTCATCGTCTTTCTCCTCCACAGCCTCATCCATTTCCTCCACCACCGCATCACCCTCTTCCTCCGTATCCTTTCCTTCTTGCCTATACTCATGGACGCTCCGGACGTCCGAAACGACGGCAGGCAAGAAACTGTGCACTTCGACATCAAAGTACATGGCGTAAGAAGATCGATGTCGTCTACACCACCGACCCTCGGACGGTGAGGAACACTCTGAATAATTTCACGAGTTGGCTACAGTTCGAAGAAAACAGGTTCGTAGGTCTCGACCTCGAGTACCGCCGCGATTGTCGTAGGATCGTCGTGGTGCAACTCTCCATGAAGGGGCACATCCTCGTATACCAACCTTTTTGCGAGAAGGGGGCTGACGGGATCTGGTAGACTTTGTTGTCTTTTTGTTCCTGAACCGTCTGTTTGCAAAAGTTATTGCTATATTATTTGTCTGAATTCATTTTCATGCAGGTGGGGCGAAAGCATTAGGGATCTGTTTCATGACTTTCTCGTGAACCAGCACATAACATTTACCAGTGTTAACATCACGAATGACAGTAAACTGCTTGAAAGCCCGACTGTCAACATTAGAATCCCAAAGGAGTGCAGAGTGGACATCCAGGAAATTTACTGGATCCCAGGGACGAAGGGCAGCAAGACCGGGATGGCCGCTCTTGCCTTCGAACTCATAGACTCGTGGTACGCTGACATGAAGGACAGATTGCCGAGATGTTCGTGGAGGTGTTTAGGGCACGATTACTGGGAGGATAAGCCACTTTCTGAACCTAATCTGAAGTACGCTGCAATTGACGGGAATGTTAGCCACGAGCTGTACCGCCAGATTGTAAAATCTCGTTCCAGGCATCGCATCATTGAACCACCACCAAGGCAGGTTGTTTGTCCCAGATGCCAGATCGTAGATGAATCTACAAACTGGGGTAAGCGACCGAAGGCATCCTGGGATCGGTTGCCTTCTGCAATAGGCTGGGATATAGACTATTAGTGCATGATTGTTGTGTTTATGAAAACATGTTATTTCATAAGTACACTATGTGAGCAATTACGAACTGCTGTGTATTACCTTTGTCAAACTATAATCTGGTTTATGACTGTATCCTCCTCTATAATCTGGGTTTGTTTATGACTTATGACTGTATCACACCTTATGCATGTCAGTCCTAGATTCTGCGGCATGCAAATGGCACAGACAGAATTTGTAAGAATGAATGTTGAGCATACAAAAGGGGGAATGTAATTCATACAGGTTAAGTAGCTAATAGCACAGGGATCATACGAGCTTCGTTCTTACATACAGAATGCTTAGAAAATACAGGCGAGATAAAACTAGGAACGAAATGCGAAACTAGTAGTGGTAAACAGCACACTCACCCACCCGCCAGATCCTGTTGAGCATCTCGTAGCAGACATACGCGTCCCTGGTTGCATACTTGATCGCATCGTAATCCAGGTGCCTCCACTCGACGTGATTGACGACATGAACGAGGAGATCCCGTTCTAGCTTCGGAGTGTCGTTCTTGATGTCGACGCTGGCGAAGTAGATCTCCCTCCTGTGTAGGAACTCGCAAAGCTCCGGGCATATAGATTTGGCCCTACATACCTGATATAGTAGGCAGTGGTTACGCATGGACAGCTGCAAAAGTGTCGTCCTCTTCATATCTCTGGTATACTCGAGGTCAAGGCCGACGATCTTGTACCTGTCCATCGAATCTTGTAGCCACCACCCGTACATTGCGATGACCTTGGCCACCTCCGCTGACGCATTTGTGTGGACGACCGTCAGCTTGGTGGTGCCATGGTCGGTAACGGTGTACTCGTCGGTATAGTCGCTCCCATTGCCGAACACATCATACTCTGCATCCATGGCAGCAGCTAATGTTCATCTGCGGTGGCCTAGTTTCGGTAGTGGTGGCTGGGACTGGGCGTGGAGGTGGAGTGATCTGTTGCGGTGGTATGGGCAGGCGAAGGTGGTGCCTGCGGCAGCGTCGATGGTTCTTGCGGTGGCGGCGCCGGCGGAAGGAATGAGTTGGGGATTTTTGCACAGTGATGTGCTGAGGAGACAGAAGGCGATGCTTAAATTCCGTTTACCAATATTATGGTCATACCCATGCGGAAGCAAGTTTGACCGGGTGAGCACCGATAGTTTCCAATCCTAGCGATTAAATTCAGCGTCCGTCCCGGTAGGCGATGGGATGGGTGTGCGACGTGGCTTCGGCATGGCAGAGACCGGTCACGTAGACCACCGTCCTGTTGCCGATTCGCAGCGGGTGTGCGGTGCTGACACGACGTAACGTGACAGGACAGAAGGAAGTGTACAGTTATTATTAATTCCTAACAAGTTTAAGAAGTGTAAGCATAGACATGGACCTAGCATCCCTGCACCCCTGGGTTGCCGCCCAGCCGATCAGGCCTGCCGATTGCGCAAAGCTTGTCCCGAGTTTGCCAAAATGAAACTCGTTTTTCCATGCTTCTATAAGTTTCTCTGTATGCCACTTGTGTAAGCATGCACGATCAAGAAACTTTGCAACACATGTGTCGGTGGAAAAGCATTAGGTTTCAACGCACCACATAGTTTAGGGATTTAGAATAGCTACATTGTGGATCTCTAGCCAAATTGCATGGTAAAGCCAAATTCAGCTTTTTGTCAGATTTAGCTAGAGCAACATTGTGTCTCGTTTGTCCTCACTCTTGCCCTCCCGATATTCCAAAGCCCTCACATGCGCTCGGAGGGGGGTGTCGTCTGGTCAAAGGCTTGGCTGTTACGTGCACCATGACGCCTAAAGTGGCCTTTTTAAAGAGCGCCTTTTCCCCTCTCTCTCTATAGTTGTGTTTTTTTTTGCCCAAAAAGGTAGGGAATCTAGAACAGCTTCTCTCTCCATTCATTGTTCCTTTTGCGATCGTTTTACCCCAATCTGGTAGCAAATCTAGAGCAGCAAAATAAACCAGCACCATAAATAAATTCAGTAAACAGAGCAGATGTAGATAAAGTAGCTAATATAGGTTATATAGCACGGTACTTAACGAGGTTCGACAATTAGGTTGCTCAGCAGCAGCAGCAGTGGACTGCTTCAACACAGACAAGACAAAAGAAGCTGCTTTACAACAGCAGCAGCAGCAGCTGATCAGTGGCCCCTCGTGGCCTCTGCTAGGAGGGCATCCGCCTCCTCCCTCTGGCGCCTCCTCCACTTCTTGATGCCTAGCCCCTTGACCTTGGGCACCTTGGGTATAATTGGGGGCATGCGACCCTCCTCGATAGCCACCTTCTGGAGGTTACGGAGGTGAAGACCGAGTGCCTGGTGCCTGGCCCTGAAGCCGTGGACGTTCACAGACTCGCCGCAGGTCCTCACGTCCTCGGCATGCTTCACGAGGGAGTTGAAGTTCGTGCCGTGGAGCCTCCTGGTGGGGCAGAAGGGGCACATGTACACGTCACCGGCGAAGAAGTTATTGTACTGACCGGACTTTAGCCTCCTCAGCACATGACGAGTCTTGGTGTCCTGCGACTCGTCGTCGCTGCGGAGGTCGCTGTGATCCTCTTGTTGGAAAAAAATAGAAGAGTGAAATAAGGACATGATTGAGATACTTTGATTATCGAGATTGATTTTTTGCATAAATTAACCGAATGAGATCTCCCGATTATTCCCCAAATCTCAAACCAAATCGAATACTGATCCCAACTACGAACAGGGGGATTCATCAAAAATCGAGATCTAACACAATAGGATTAGCTACTGTAAAAATACGAATAGCCGAGCCCTAATAACATACGATCTAGCATCCAACGATGGGAACGGGGGAAGAACAAGGGAAGGGGAGAAAACCCTGGTTACCTCAGACCACGGGTCAGCGATGCTGGTGTCGAAGGGGTTCTCCGGCCTTATGTAGACAATCTCCTCGTAGGGGTCCCAGCCGAGCGGGATCTGTCCGAGACTGGCGGGGGCCTCCTCGCCGGAGGCTACGTCGGATGCAGGGATGGGAGGCTCCTCGCCGACTGGCTTGGAGGCGTCAAGGGCCACCGCGCCGATCTTCTCCATCGCCGGCGTGGTTGGGGTTTTGTTGGGCGTTTGGAGAAGGTGATGGGACAGTGGAAACGGTTGAGTGAGAGAGTGTGTGATGAGTGGGAGTGGGAGTGGGGAGGCCTCTATTAAAGGAGAAGGGAAGCGGCGTTTCGTTGCACTACCGTGCACCGCGTAGGCTAATGCACCGTGCACGGCCACATGTGTCCGCTACCACCCCGTGCACCGCACACGCGTATCGCGAGTCACGTTTTTTTCCGTCGTGTCTAACCATGGCGATTCAGTTGTACTCAGTTTTGTCCACCAACCGTTGATCCTCTATGATCTAGTGGACAGGATAACCCTTATATCTGTCGGGTGCACCCCTCTATCCATGGAAAATAACGAGTATGCCACCAGAACTTTAACAACATAAACAGATGAACTTGAATATATTTTGAAGGGTACAAAAATAGAAATCCACATAGTTTAAGGGTCTAGATACGGTAAGAGAACTAAACATTATTAGTGGCCAGGCCAACACAGTGACGGGGTTGGTCGGCTAGGAGTTGATGATTCCTAATTACGGGGACACTAGGTTGTTCTTGACATACTCCCTCAGGAACTTGCCATAAGCAGCGTGCTTAGCCTTGGTCGCCGACTTGTGTTTATTAGCCGGGCTTTTACCGATGCCAACTGCATGCGGGATCAAGCTGGCAATCCTCGGGTTGACTCCTTTCTTACAGAAAGGGCACCTGAGCTCCCCAAGTCGAGTGCGGAAATTGATTATCCTGCTCTTGAGCTTCTTCATGACATGGCGGCTCTTGTTGTCCCTGGTCTCCTTGTCAGAGTCCATCTCACTTGAATACACCTGTAATGTATGGAATACAAACCGAAGTGAGAAAAATAATAAATATATATTCCTTCCACCATTCCAAGTTATTTTTTATGCAATAACATGTCTATACAGGTTCAGCAGTTCATTACGGCCGTCTCCCTAGCTCGCTCCTAAATTAATGTGGTTTGTGTTCTTGGTAACTTATTAATAAATAAATAATGTGGATTCATTCAGAACAGACTAGATCTCTCCATGTACCGGTTCGTACGTTGCATCTAATCATTAGGACTAGATTTTTTTATGACGCCTGGATAGATTAAGATCGAGCAGAAAATATGAAACATGTAGAAATAGATGTACCTCCGGGTACACGAGCGGAGCATGTTCGTCGAACTCCACGCCCTCATCGGTGCCTCCGAAGGGGTTGAACAGCACGTCCTCCTCGGCCTGTGCTGCGTGATGCTCCTCTAGATCTGGCGCGTGAAGCACCACCCCGGCGGCGATGCCGGGACACTCACCCCCACGCACCGGTTTCATGGAGAAGGTTCGTGCAAGTACGTTCAAGATTGTGGTGTTTTGCTAGATAGGGAAGAGAGAGTAGTGGATGAGTGCGAATGGAGGACCCGATAGGCTGGGTTTTTAATGCGGGGACGTTTAGGCCTCCTCGAGGGCCCCGGTTGACAGCTCTTCCAGCTCCGGCTGCCGCGTGGAAGGTTCGTGTGGTGGGGGCCTGACAGAAGTGAGAGTGCAGGCGCGCTGCATAGTAAAAATGGTATAGCCGGTGGTCCGTGGATGACCAGTTGCCGTGTAGTAGACTTGTAGCCTTTGCAGACTAGATTAAACATGGCATGACCACTCGACAACTTTTTCCGTGGACGGCAACGTGTTCCTTCTTGTAGAAGTCTCGTTGAGGGAGACGTCCGTGCTGTCTCGCGTTGTCCTGTGAAGGGCACGACGTGTGCAACGAGCCTTGTTGGATCACACAGGATCAACGGTTGGTGCGCACGATCCGCGTGACAGCTGTGACAACCAATCAGGCGGTAGCAGACAGAGTGGGCACAGGTTTGCGCTTCTACGAGAGAGAGAGAGAGAGAGAGAGGATGTTTCTTCTTATACTAAAACCACAAACAAACATGGATCAACCACTAGAGTCATTGCATGTGTGTTCTTATACTAAAACCACAAACTAGTACTAGAGTCATTGCATGTGTGTTCTTTTCCACAAACCACACATGGATCCACCAGTGGTCATTGCATGTGTGTTATTTCCACAAACCACACATGGATCAACCACTAGAGTCATTGCATGTGTGTTCTTATACTAAAACCACAAACCAGTACTAGAGTCATTGCATGTGTGTTCTTTTCCACAAACCACACATGGATCCACTAGACTCATTGCATGTGTGTTCTTTTCCACAAACAACTTATGGATCAACCAATGGTCATTGCATGTGTGTTCTTTCCACAAACCACATGTGGACCCATTACGGTCATTGCATGTGTGTTATTTCCACAAACCACACATGGATCAACCACTAGAGTCATTGCATATGTGTTATTTCCACAAACCACACATGGATCAACCACTAGAGTCATTGCATGTGTGTTCTTATACTAAAAGCAACACTAGAGTCATTGCATGTGTGTTCTTTTCACAAACCACACATGGATCAACCACTAGAGTCATTGCATGTGTGTTATTTACACAAACAAACATGGATCAACCACTAGAATCATTGCATGTGTGTTATTTTCCACAAACCACACATGGATCCACCAGTGGTCATTACATGTGTGTTCTTTCCACAAACCACACATGGATCAACCACTAGAGTCATTGCATGTGTGTTCTTTCCACAAACCACACATGGATCAACCACTAGAGTCATTGCATGTTTGTTCTTATACTAAAACCACAAACCAGCACTAGAGTCATTGCATGTGTGTTCTTTTCCACAAAACACACATGGATCCACCAGTGGTCATTGCATGTGTGTTCTTTCCACAAACCACATATGGATCAACCAGAGTCATTGCATGTGTGTTCTTTCCACAAACCACACATGGATCAACCACTAGAGTCATTGCATGTTTGTTCTTGTACTAAAACCACAAACCAACACTGGAGTCATTGCACGTGTGTTCTTTTCCACAAACCACACATGGATCCACTAGTGGTCATTGCATGTGTGTTCTTTCCACAAACCACATATGGATCAACCACTAGTCATTGCATGTGTGTTCTTTCTACAAACCACACATGGATCAACCACTAGAGTCATTGCATGTGTGTTATTTCCACAAACCACACATGGATCAACCACTAGAGTCATTGCATGTGTGTTCTTATACTAAAACCACAAACCAGTACTAGAGTCATTGCATGTGTGTTCTTATACTAAAACCACAAACCAGTACTAGAGTCATTGCATGTGTGTTCTTTTCCACAAATCACACATGGATCCACCAGTGGTCATTGCATGTGTGTTCTTTCCACAATCCACATATTGATCAACTAGAGACATTGCATGTGTGTTCTTTCCACAAACCACACATGGATCAACCACTAGAGTCATTGCATGTTTGTTCTTATACTAAAACCACAAACCAGCACTAGAGTCATTGCATGTGTGTTCTTTTCCACAAACCACACATGGATCCACCAGTGGTCATTGCATGTGTGTTCTTTCCACAGACCACATATGGATCAACCAGAGTCATTGCATGTGTGTTCTTTCCACAAACCACACATGGATCAACCACTAGAGTCATTGCATGTTTGTTCTTATACTAAAACCACAAACCAGCACTAGAGTCATTGCATGTGTGTTCTTTTCCACAAACCACACATGGATCCACTAGACTCATTGCATGTGTGTTCTTTTCCAGAAACAACTTATGGATCAAGCAGTGGTCATTGCATGTGTGTTCTTTCCACAAACCATATGTGGACCCATTACAGTCATTGCATGTGTGTTATTTCCACAAACCACACATGTATCAACCACTAGAGTCATTGCATATGTGTTATTTCCACAAACGACACATGGATCAACCACTAGAGTCATTGCATGTGTGTTCTTATACTAAAACCAACACTAGAGTCATTGCATGTGTGTTCTTTTCACAAACCACACATGGATCAACCACTAGAGTCATTGCATGTGTGTTATTTCCACAAACAAACATGGATCAACCACTAGAGTCATTGCATGTGTGTTCATTTCTAGAAACCACACATGGATCAACCACTAGAGTCATTGCATGTGTGTTATTTCCACAAACCACACATGGATCAACCACTAGAGTCATTGCATGTGTGTTCTTATACTAAAACCAACACTAGAGTCATTGCATGTGTGTTATTTCCATAAACAAACATGGATCAACCACTAGAGTCATTGCATGCTTGTTCTTATACTAAAACTAGCACTACCCCCCCCCCCAATGGATCCACCGTTAGACTGAGTCTTCTAGAAGGCACGCCATAACACAGTTGTTCTGCTTGACGATTGTTACATACTGTTGGATTGGGGCACTTGGACGATTGGGATGGTCTTCGCGAGAGCGATCCTCAAGTTGGCTGTTCTGCGGCATGATTGGCCATGCTTGCTCTAGACAAACTGACATGTTGCGAGTGTTACGACTCACGAGTTCAGTGCGCCATATCCCAGTGTCACGTCCCTGTTACTTCTCTTCCTCCCGGTACTTCTCTTCCTTCCCCTCGAAGCCACTTTCCCCACTTCACTTCCATCCTGCCATAGCCGCAAGCCGACGACATCCGCCAATTCTCCGGTCGCTACCTTCATGGTAAGAAATCATTTTACAAGCTTTGAACTTATCCTACACATTCCTGCTATTCGCCAATCTAACTGCTGATCTTTTTTCCAATTTCTTGACGAACTTCAGTTGTGGCAGATGTGGGAGCCCAAGAATCTGGAGATCCTCGCGCGCAACTTCGAAGCGGCGTTCCCGCTCGTGTGCTCCCACCCAGGATGCTTTCGTCGTTACTCCTACCGTGAGCTCCCGCTCCACAACCTCGCGTGCCCGCACGGCACGTGTGCCTGCACGGAGCCGGGCTGCAACTACACCGGCCCGCCGGCAGAGCTCGTCGTCCACCTTGCAGATGGGCACTTGATCGAAGTGATTAGGATCTCGTACGGGCAAGCCCAACTTCTCCAAGAGCAGGTGTCGTTCACTAACTCGGCACGTCGCCTGCTAATTTTCCAGGGGGGACGGCTCTGTTTTTGTCCTGACCATCACCGCCGGTGTTCCGGGAACCAGAGCCGGGCCCACCGTCGTGGGTGCCGTATGCGTCAGGTCGGTCTCGTGCGCCTAGCCCGTATACACGGTGCGCATGTGGGCGAACGCCCAGCCGCCGTCGTCGGATAGCATTCTTGTGCTAGCCGAGGCGCCGAGCTGCCCGACGCCACGGGAGGTGGAGTATGTGGACCTAAGGTCGATCCTATGCGTGCCATATCAGTACCTTGTCGGTGCTGGTCTAAACAGGCAGATGCATTTCTATATTTGTGTCGAGAAGACCAACAGACAAATGTAGTACTTGTGATGTCGTTACTGTTAGACTTAAGCGATGCTTCTCACGTGCTTAGAGCATATGTGTTGTGCGAATGTACCCCAGTTGTAGTTTTCAGTACTCCTTAATACTTCGACGAGTTATTATATTTGTCCAATCAGCTTGTTGTTGTCACGTTGCAAAGTCCGCTTGCTCTGGACAGACCGGCAATACCGTGTGCTCCCGCTCCCGCATGTCAGTGTCACGTGTTCCGAGAGCCCACCTGCCAGTGTCCTTCCCCTTGAAGCCACTGTCCCAACTTCTCTTCCATCCTGCCACTCCCGTCCGATGGTTGTAATCTGATGATTTTCGTTGGATTGCTTACAAGTAATCTACATTGATAATGCAACATGCAAATGGCACAGACACAATTTCTAAAATGGAAGCACTCACTGGCTGCTATTGCACACATTTCTTAATATAGCTCGACAAACACATTACAATAATTGTACTCACATTAAACACAACCAAAATTGCAACCATCCTAAACAACATCTAAACCCACAGCACACAGTTATCGTCGGAGTCCACCTCGATTGGTGACACCGCCGTGCCCTTCCCGGCGACATCCACTCCCGCCCGTGGCTTGCCCTTCGCCAAGGAGGCAGCAATGGCATTCTACACAGCTTCGTCCCTGTCGCCCTCCATATCAGAATCGACAATGAAGAAGGTGACGGGGTTGGCGTGGAGCGAGCGCCTCGCGCCTGGCGGCTCCTACTCGAGCTCGACGCTGCATCAGTCCTTGTACAGGTAGGAGGGGCCGAGCTCGCATATGTAGCATTGTCGCTCCTCTCAAGAAACCATGGCCATTTGATACTGCGACGGTAGGATCTTGGGGTGGATCCGCCGCGGCGAGCCCTACCGGAAGCGGTGGAGCGGATGGATCTGCCGACGCGAGCCATGACAAGTTCCTAGGAGGGAGTAAGATTGTGGGCCAGGCGTGTCTGGTTCCTGAGCAAGACCTCCCAGTGATATGTACGCGGGCAAGGTACCAAAAAATTTCGTCCAATGTGTGCGATAGGGATTTTAAACCACGAAGGCAAGAGTTTCTTTTGACAAGTCCACACGCTAGGTCCCCCACCTGTCAGCCGAATGTGGATGGTAGGATTCTGCCCGAGTTATTAAGTAGGTATAAATCACGCTTCACCACTACCCTGACATCCAAAGGATCCTCTTTCTTCTGCCCTCGCTCCCCTCGCTCATGGCTTGCAACTCGTGCAGTTCGTCTCGGGCAGAATCAGGGTCGGCTCAACGCCGTCAGGCGGGTGCCCCCATCAGGTACCGGAGGGCGCCCTACGATTACTACCCCGATATGCTGTGTTTGTGTGGTGAGAAGATGCCGAGATGGATTTCATGGACCAACCAAAATACTGCAGGAAAATTCAGCAACTGCAGCATCAGAGCAGTAAGTTCCTATTGTAGGTACAATGGTAACCCGGATCTAGAAAGCGTAATGTATTTTTTTTTGTTTCCTTCGATCTACTACGCAGGAAGGGAGGGGGACTGGCTGTGACAAGTTTGTGTGGATCGAAAAGCCACTGACAGGTTTTCACAAAGATCTTGTTTAGGATCTGCGTGATGCTATGTGGGACAAGAAAGAGGAGATTCATGCGATGGAGCGAGAGATCCGGGAGCTTTGCCAGGTGCAGGAGAGGTAGGGCAGGGAGGTGGTGAGACAGACGGGCTCAAGATTAGGCCAGATAGTGGACACAATTTCCTCATTATCTGGGCATTGTCTGTTGCATTTGTAGTTTATGTTGCCATGTCGTTGTCCGGCAGCTGAAATAAGTTGCTGCTTCGTGGAGTGTAGCGGCCAGCTTAAGAAATTGTTTTCCATCCCAGAAAATTATCATAAGTGTAATGCCAACAGCAGGGATTTATTAAGCGCCTATAAATAAATCATGTCTGTGCCACTAACACCCATCGATTTTGGAGAGGATTTAACCGCTCAGCTATCGTGATTGTTCAGATAGTAGTGGCATAGTCACAGTTTTGGATTCAACTAGTGGCCTCGGCCGTATCAAATCCTAAAGTCGCGATACATTTTACTCTGAGTATGAGAGGCAGATTGTTTCGCCCGACAAGTTCCACGCACACAGCTCCAGAGTTTAACCAAACTACATATATAGGTTCAAGTTCAATACATCATTAGGCTGCTACACTACTAGCCCTCTTTCTCTGCTTGGGTGCCAACTTTCTTCCTCTTTCCTTCACGTCCACTGGCTTCTTCATCTCATGCCTTCTTCTCTTCCTGGGTGCCAATTTTCTTACCTTCACGTACCCTGCATCTCCAGGCCGAGGGAAGTCAGGCCAATCAACACCAGAATCTTATCCAGCATCATCACTCCACTCGTTTTGGTTTTCTTCCTGTATCAAAATCACTGAGTCGGCTGTCTTGTTTCTTACCTTGCGCTTCCTGTAAAAAAACAGTACATGTATTACTACCTTATATCTACAGACTATAAACAATTTTTTGTGTGAATGTACCATCTCATACCTAGGTTTGGGAGCATTAAGGGGACATCCAGCTGCTCTATGGCCTATAAGATGGCAGGTCTTGCATCTGTTTTTACCCTTCTTTGTAGCACAGAAAGCCGAACCCTTCTTCTCGAGAAAATTCTTAAACCTATTCACCTGGGGTCTTCCTCTGCCCCTTTTTGTAACTGGCTGGCAAAGCTCGAAAGACAGTTGGACTTGAGGCCATTGAGATGGGTCTGTACATGGCTCGACGGATCTAGCGTACGCAGCTCTAAACTTTTCCATAGAGTAGTAATCTGACAAATACTGATCCAAATGTGGTAGAGTTCTTTTCTTCACCAAGAAGGCCAAGGCGTGGTCGCAAGGTTTCCCGGTATGCTGCCACTCTAAGCAGGTGCATTCTCGCAGCTGGATGTTCAAAACATCCCTTTTGCCACTCTTGGACATATCAACCACCTCACAGCTTCTATTGGTTGACGAGAGAACCTTAAGATGAGCAAGTCATCGGCTTCTCTTATGCCGTTGCTGTACAACTGGCGGTAGCATATGTCCTCTAAGTCTCCTACCGATCTCTCTCCTTATATTTAACAGCTTCATGATCACACCACGTATGCTGTCCATCAAGATATGAACAGGACGCACTTTTATATCCTTCACCCAGTTATTCAGGCATTCTGCAAGGTTGTTGTTTATGTAATCAACTTTGATGTCAGGGTTGAATTGACTCCTCTTCCATAGCTGTGAATGATGGATGGCTAAGTACTCTGGAAGTTCAGGGGCTTCGGCAAAAATCTTGCTCATGAAATAATCGCTGATACTAGGTTTGTAAACTCCAGCAGCAGGAAACATGTAACGAAATACGCTTCCTGCGTAGTGTGAGTACAAGTTGAGCATCATATGGGCATGGCATTCTCTACCTTCAGCTCGCGGGAACACCTCCTTCACTGCATTCGTCAGCCCTTTGCATGCATCCGTGGATATAGCCAATGGATCCATGTGGCCTATTGATCTCCTGAGCTGCCTCATAAACCAGACCCAGTTTTCCTCCGTTTCTGTTTCAAACAGCCCGAATGCCACTGGGAACATCCAGTTGTGACCATCAAGTGTTGTGGCAGATGGCAGGCAGCCTTTCCATTTGCCAGTTAGGACAGTGTTGTCTACACTCAGATACGGCCTATAGCCGCCCTTGAATCCATCGATGCAAGGTTTAAGTGCCATGAAAAATCTTTTGAAATATATTTTACCACCTTATGATTCAGTGTCAATCTCCACAACACTCCCCGGACACCTAGCTTGTACCTCCGCCTTGAAGTTGTACAGCATCTTGAAGCTATTGGTCCAATCCTCGTGCAAGACCCCCAGAGCTTTCTCTTTATCTTTCCAAACCGTGTAATACGGAAGGACAATGTTGTATTTAGAACCGAGGCTAGTCTGAATATTCTTCGTGGTCCCCTTAGGGTTATCCTTTAGTATGGACATAGATTGCATAGCCACCCACTCCGTATCAGCCATTGAGGATTTCAGTTTGCTTCCTATCGGGCACATGTGTGCAGGGCCCATTCTGTTCACCTGCAACACATATTCATTTAAAAGATAAGCGGAGTCGACTAGTTGCTAGAAAGATATCGCACATCAATTGTAGTTATAGAGTGAAAAGAGGGAGAAAGAGAGTTCTAATGGCTTGCTGCATTCATTGCCCCAATACCCTAATTGCAGTCGATGCATGTAAGGATCTTGCTGTGATCCTCCATGGACAATGTACCTTGGCCCGTCCATTCATCCACGTTAACTTGCAAATGGCCTCATAACTCTCGGCAGAGTTCTTCAGTCGATAAACATCGAACTCCCCCTTGATACAAAAATGCCGGAACGACATCCTGAACTCATGCATGCTCCTGAACTCGGTGCCGACCAAAATTATAGGATACTCGTGGTCATGTTTCATTTCTTCTACTTTAACACCCAAATCATCGACTGGAATACCAGCCTCATCGTTAAGTTCCTCGTCTATTTCATCATCACCAGATTCTTGGTCCTCTACAGTGCCTGCTTCTTCATCTGATTCAGAATCTTCGCCATCGTCTCTAATACCTAGTACTGCACACATCATATTGACTCCCATGGGTGGGGCTGCACCATCGTCTCCACCCGGATGGACAGGAACATTGCCCCAGTCCACCTCACCGGCAACTCTGTTTTCTCCAAGACACTCGGTCGGTTGTGCTGCAACCACATGGGTGGTCTTACGTTTGCACGCATCCCAGGTACTTTAGTGGACAAACAGCAGTCAGAATCAATTTCATCTTGAGTGTACAGAACCCTCTTGCTCTTCCTGTGTACATCCTCCTTCCTGATGTAATCTTTCCTGATGGTATCAGTAGGGCTTGACATCCGTGTTCCATTCCCCATCGAACTAGGCCTTTTACTGCCGCTCTTGGGTGTGATCTCCTTACTGCCTCCCCTCACGGGTGTTGGCTCCAGGGTGCTGGCATTATTGCCCGACCTTTGCGGCGTGTTCTTCTTCGAATTAGCCCTTTTGCTACTACTATTGGGCGTGTTCTCCTTCGTGCTGACATTATTGCCTGACCCCAGCGGCGTGTTCTGCTCCAAATTAGCCCTTTTGCTGCTACTATTGGGCGTCTTCTCCTTCGTGCTGGATTATTGCCTGACCTCAACGGCGTGTTCCGCTCCAAATTAGCCCTTTTGCTGCTACTATTGGGCGTGTTCTCCTTCGTGCTGGCATAATTCCCTGACAGCAGCATGTTCCGCTCCAAATTAGTGTTTTTTCTGCTCCCACTGGGTGTGGTAGCCTCCGTGCTGGCCATCTTCGCCTCTTTGCTACCACTCCTGGGAGTGTTCACCACCGTGCTAGCCCTCTTAACGTTTTTGCTGCTACCGTTCGGTGTGGCATTTTGACTGGATCTCAGGGGTGTACTCTGCGGCGTGGTGCCTTTTGTCGTGCGACTCTTGGGCGCCCTCTTCTCTGGCGTGGTCTCCTTGGTGACGTTCTTCTTTGGGGTGCCCTTTCTGGGGATGCTCTTCCTGCTCCTCTTTATGACACTCCTCTGTAAGACTCTCCTCTATTCGAAGCCACCCTCAGTCGCACCAGCCCCAGTGATGCCATGGATCAGGTCACCCCTGCCTTCTAAAAGTCCATCATCTCTATTGTCGAGTTCCAATTCCTCTCCAACCGTGAGCACTACCAAGTGGAAGTAAACTTCACCTCTATAATGTTTCCTTGTAAACAGTACGACTAAATCCCTGGTATCTTTCACTTCGATAGCCTTTTTGCTCCTGTAACCATAATATAACAAACGTGCTTCCTGGGAGGACCCCCATAGCACCTTCACATGTAACGATGCCATCAGGTCAGATTACTCTACCACTTCAGGGTAGTATCTGCCAAGGATTACATCAAACTCGTCATAGAATTTTTCTGTGCCATCATCTAATTTTGCAGTATAATCCGCGAAACCGATACGAACGATTACTTTGCCATCATCAGGTTCTTCAGGATAGAAACCTCCGAGAGGTTCGAGAGATGGAGGGGCACCATCAGACCCAGTCCCAATGCCACCGCCACCATCACCAGCGTCATTGTTAGATGGATCAACCTCGGTGGAAGTACCATGACCAGGAGAAAGGCGAGGGCCCTTAGCAGCGGGAGCTACATTACATGGTGGACAGGCAGGGCCCCTTCTAATGGCAGCCACAATAGGATCAGCTGCTGCCATGCCACCTCAACGATCAGGAGCAGTTCCACAACAGAAGTGTTTCGAGTGCTAGCAGAGTCCAGACCATGAGCTGGCTTCAGACCAGCAGCTCGCTGAACCCGAGCACGGGTTCGAGGAGGAGAGAATGGTTCAGTCTTTGCAACAACAGTGGGGCAGCCTCCGGAAGCCTTGGTTTGCTCAACAGCGGCAGGGATTGGGTCAACATCGTCCAGATCAACAACAACACGAGGAAGACCAGTACCAGCAGATTCCAGAGCACGAGTTCGCACAACTTGAGGACGGTTTCGAGGAGGAGCAGCACACAAGGCGGCGGTCTTGGCAACAATAGCGGGGCAGCCTCTGGATGCCTTAGTTTGCTCAACAGCACCATGGATTGGGTGAGCAGCAGCCGCAGCAACACGGGCACCGGGAAGGGGACGACCAGTACCAGCAGATTCTAGAGCAGAGTTTTCCACAACGGCAATACAGGGACTCCTACGAGGAGGTTGCCTGACAGAAGCATGTCATGGACGAGGAACCACATTTTGCTCAACAACAGCAGGGGTTCGAGTTAGACCTCCCTATCCAATAATAGCTGGGCGACTCCTAGTAGCAGGAGCTTCCTCATCCACTATGTTATACACCAGCATAACCACGCGAAGCCTAACATGTTGTTTCATCAACCCAATTAGCTGACTGTCACGCGCTATAGGAACCTTGAAGCCTCGTTCATCAAGGAGGCTGAACCGTGCAGTCTACTCCGGCCTCATTTCAGCAAGTTCACGCACAGCAACAACCAAACCAGGGATAGTGCATAACTGCACAGGCGCTACTTCCATCTTCAGATTCTGAGCCTCTTTCCACGTGCTCTTCCCATGTGCTAATTTAATGAGGTAACCACAGATGGTGACCAGAACTGTGTAGTTGGGTTCATCGGAGATCCTAGTTGACAGAAAATTGGAGACAAAAGATAAGAATTGTTTGTCAGCGTCGTGCTAGCAAACAATTCTATGTTCGATATATCTCTGTAATTCCAATAGCCAGCTAGCAGTTATAGGTAGTGCGAATAGCAAAGAGAAGAGTAGCTCACCCGAAATTAGCCAGAAGTACTTCTTCATCGGCAAATGGATCTGCCATCCTCCGCGCTGCTCAGCTCATCGGCGGTAGAGGCGGGCTAGATCGTCGCAACGGCTGGCACGGCATTCGGCATTAGAGCTCGGTAGCAGCGAGTAGGCTCGGCAACTTGGCGCCGGAAGTCAAATGCCCGAAGAGATCATTCTGGTTGGAGAGGGGATTTCGACGCCGTCGGTGCTAGGGTTCATACGAAAGGAGGGAGGGGTGGATTTGTGAATTTGGTCAACACACGATGCTCCTTTAGTATCTCATTTCGCCTTCGCGGTTGCCGCGTTGGCGCTCGCGTCACGGAAATATTACTGACATGAGGGTCCCGACCGTCTACTTCACGGGGAAGTTTCATGGCATGTTTGGATTTGGTAGGGGTGAGACGAGTTTGCATCAAAATGGCCCCTCTCGGTAGTTGGCGGCCCAACTTTTCAAAACGCAGTAATTTCAGGCAACTTAGGTACCGCCATGCGCTGGCCTGCCAACTTTGGTACCGTAGACGAACAAGCCCCAGGTTGTTCCCTTTAGATGCATTAAGACTTGCTGAGTACCCCTAGGATCTCACATGATAAATATTTGATTTAGGTGGATAGGTTTATTCACAAGAAGGTTACTGGGTCGAGGAGACTGATGGCGGTGGCAACGATCATCGGGTGTAGAGATTCTAGGGATGGAGATCTGTCAGGTCTGTGGGTGGGATGCGCTTATTTTAGAGGCATCTTATGCCAATTTGCTTCTTATCCGTACTCGGATCTTGTTTTCCGCTTCTGCTTGATACTCTGATGTGTGATGTATGAGGATGTATCCTAAACTATTATCTCTATCTAGGATATTTGGATCTTGCCATATGGTGTTGAATATTTCTATTTCTATTATTTTAGATGGTGTGGCTCTGATGTCCTATTGTATGTCGCTGACATACATACTCATTTGTGTATGTTTTTTATTGCTTTACCTATCGACTACGTCGCTCGTACCTGAAGCTATGATCAAAAAAGTGGGTGGGATGGTTGGCTGGTACCGTGCCCTGCTCCACAAGATGAGTCTACTATGTGTGGTTGTGCGGCCCCATGGTAGAACGTTTTGTCCACTTTTGGATCATACCGGCTTGTTGCTTAGAGCATAGTGTCCGAGGTATTACAATTCACAACAAAAAAAATATTTTTTCTAACTAGCACAACACCAATTGCAAGGATCTATCTATGAGTAATGCTGTAACAAAGAGAGTATCGGTAACAAACCCTTGTAAACCAAAAGCGTTCAACATTCATGTGGAATGTGGATGATATAGTTGTACTCGTAGCCGACCTCAAGGTCGCGAAGCTCCTTGCATATAATCCAGGTGCCACAAGTGGCAGCATTCCGTTGGTCTCGCGCACGTCTAGTTTTTGAAGAGAACCTTTGAGCTCCCTTATCCAGCCGGGATTGTGGAAGTAGACCTTCTGAAACTAGGGATCCAGCAGCGTGATGGCGTGCCGAAGATATGATGCCTCCTACGCATAGTCCTTTTTGGAACCGCACTAGCGCAAGAGCCAACGAGAGAGAGATTCTCTAAGGAAACTGCCTTAGAGAATATATTGGTTTTTGTGTGTCCTTTTCCCTCCCATTGGACCCTCCTTATAAGGGAAAAAGGGACACCCTCAACCACTCAAGTCCCGGGGTGGGACTAAATGGAGAGGAGGGAGGAGGTGCACGCAAAAGGGGAGGAGGTTGGATGGGTGGGCCCCACGCGTGGCCCAAGGAGGCCATGGCCAGGTGGGCCCCGCGCGTGGCCCAAGGAGGCCGTGGCCGGGTGGGCTCCACCCCACGCCTAGCCCTAGGCGATGGTAGCAGCTCTCCATGTGGCGGCTCCCTCTTGGGCCTTTTCCCTCTAGGAATTTGGCCCATTATGGAAGTTGCCCTTCCAAAACTAATTTTAAATACTTATTTTAATATTATTCCAATAATTAATATAAAATACATATTATCAAATTACCTTTTGTCCCGAAACATCTTTCAGTTCATTGTGAACCACTTCGGATCCTCCTGGAACGATTCCAGTTCTCTCATGGAGAACTTTCGATATTCTCATATCTTTCTTCCTATGATCTCGATGTTTCCAAAATAATCTCCAAGCATCGTAAAATCCTTAAGTGTGTTATGATGGCTCTGAAATATAGCCATCTACGTCCATATTTAAACTGGATAATCATATTCTTGATGAAATATCTCTCTAAACTCTGCCACTAATGCTAATATTCTGAAGGGTATGCAATCCTTTCTTTTGAATATTTCCTACGCAGATAATGTCATTCAAAGGAGGGAATCACTATATTAAAGTCAAAGGTACAAGATTTCCAACAACCAGAAGAAACCAGGAGCCGCCCAATGGAGGCAGACGCTTAATTGACCAACTATATGGTCGGAGCCAAAAATTTGAGCGTATAGCACCGGTCGTATAGTTGGCGCTGCCACCGTTAGGTCAAACAGAACAACTTTCGTGAAGGGACCCCTATATAAAGAAACCTCGGGCAACAATAAAACAAGCCAGACCTTGCCAAAAAGTCTCTGCCACAGATCACCGGCCGCCTCCAGATCTCCAAACCCTTCTCCATCTCCATAGCCATATTCCACCACTTGTAATAGTAGATCTCTTCTCTGAATGGCGACATTGTAAGACTATTGCTATAAATCTTACGATTTTCATTACAATGTTTGTGCTTGTTCATCTCATATCTATGTGTGAGTAATTCTCCTTGGGCTAAGGGCTTCCGCCTAGCCATGTAGCAATTGTGCATGTGATTTATCATAGATGGGATCGTGTATTAGTTTGTATGACATGATGATTATTGTATCCTCTCTTGCCTCAATACAAGGACTTGTCGGGTACCCAAGACCCCGTGGGTTGAGCCAGGTATAGGGAGTATGAGTGATGACTGATCTGCAGGTTGGAAACCCAAGTGTCAGAAGGGGTAGTATGGTTGTATGTGAAGGATTTGCTTGGGATTAAAGGTGACATCACTATGCATATCATTAGTTCTCTTTCTTCTTTGGATGAGACTAGTAGGTTATTGCTATAAGTGGTTGCGCAGGCTATAGCAATTATGGATGCACTGCCCACATATAATTTATCTTGCTCTAACAAGTACACACATACTTTATTTCTATCTTTTATTTCCATCAGATGTTCTACACAGCTACAGGTGAAACCGAATGCCCTAGGTCCTCTCTCTCCATCATCGCCAACAACAAAAAGACGCAAGCTATTGGTCCGGTAAAAACACAAAAGGACTTCTAAAACTCTCGTAGGTCCATTAAAGTAACTTCACTACGCATTCACTTCCCGAGGATTCGATAACCTAGGGCTACTAGGGAAAAATAAGCTACACTACATCTATAATCCGGATCAAAGGTATCAACCCTTTTTCTAGCGCCGTTGCCGGGGAAACAATAGCTACCCTAGTGAGGTTATTAGGAACCTTGCTAGTTTTAATTCTCGTTTTTAATTTTGTTAGTTTGCTTTCAATATTTATTTAATAAACCAAAAAAATTAGTTAGTCTTTAAATTCTTGTTTTTACTGTTATAATTCTTTATCTAAGAAAACCCAAAAACATAGGAAGTATGGCTGAAAAGAAGCTTGGGGAGTTTTCTACTCCCAATAATGACTATTTGCGTACTCCTATTACTCAGCCAACGTCGCTGCTGATGACTATGAAATTAAGCCCCATTACTTAAGTTTGCTTCAACAGAATCAATTTGGAGGCTCTACTGTTGAAGACGCGGGTATGCACTTGAATATTTTCACTAAAATATGTGATATGATGCGTATAAAAGACATTGATCCTGATGGGGTAAAATTGCGTCTATTTCCTTTCACTCTAAGAGGGAGAGCTAAAGAATGGTTGCTATCTTTGCCTAAAAATACTATTACATCATGGGTGGGATGTACTTCTTTATTTATGACTAAAATTTTCCCACCTTCAAAGACTATGCAACTTCGATCTAATATTACTGGTTTTAGACAGGAAGAGCGTGAGCCACTATCTCTTGCATGGGAGAGGATGAAATAATGCCTAAGAAACTGTCCTAGTCATGGGATGGAAGATTGGTTAATCCTCCATTTATTTTACAATGCTCTTAATCATGTGTCTAAGTCTATGCTTGATTCTACAGTTGGAGGAACATTTATGGGTAAATACATTACCGAAGCAAAGCAGCTGCTAGACAATATACAAGACAACCATACCCAATGGCATGTGGAAAGATCAAACACAAAGAAGGTGAACTCTATCTCACCACAAGAGAACAAAGATCTCAATACTAAGTTGCATGAGCTCATACTAGCCGTAAAAGGCAAGGAAACCCAGGTAAGAGCCACCCCTGAAACAAACATTGAAGAAATAGACTTCGTAGCTCGTAATGATTATAACCCTGCTTAGAAGAAGAGTTACAATCCTAACTTTCAGAACCATTATGCTAGTCCTATAGGTAACTCTAATAATAATATGGGAACAAGTAATGCTAGTCTCCAAGAGACGCTTAAGTCTTTCATAGACTCACAAAATGAACAAAATAATATTCTAGTCAAAATTACGGAGAACCATGATGCTATGCTTGGTAAATTATCTAACCAAGCTGTTAGTTTGAGAAATGATTTGTAGGCCCTTCAAGAAAGAACAAGGATCGTTGAGGCATAGCTAGGTAAGATAACCGAGAGTCAAACTCTCATTCTAGCTAAATTTGCAGGTAAAGCTGAGCCCAATCCTGTTGAAGAACTCAAAATGATGAGGATCCAAAGGGAGGAGCCTGAAGAACTTGATTATAGTAATGCCCCTTCACCAAGATACACCATCGAAGACCTCGTAAAGAGGATCAACGTCAAAATTCCGGTAGGTAAAGGTAATGATGAAGCCATGTATCAACACTTTGTTGATCAAGTAGCAATTAAGGTACGCGAGCTTGAAGAAGAATACGAGAAAATCGCTGAAAAGTTACCTGTTAAACTAGATGACATATTTGAGCCTACTATTAAGATAAAGATTGGAACCAATGAGATAGCTGCACTTTGTGATCAAGGTGCAAGCGTCTAAACAATTCCAAAGAGTCTTTTTAACAAGTTAAATCTTGGCTCCTTTGAAATTACTAAACTAAAATTGCATCTAGCAGATTCTACCTACAAACAGGCTGTAGGAATTAAGGAGAACACTTTAGTTTACATCAAAGGTTGTCCTGTTCTAATTGACTTTGTTATTGTTGACATGCCTGAAGATACTATTGCTCATATAATACTAGGTCGTCCTTTCTTGAGAACTATAAAGGCTTTAATTAACCTTCATGAAGGGAACGTGAAGTTGCAATTGCCTTCGCGGGATCCTTTTGTTATCCATTTCCCCAGGAAAAAGAAAGCCAAACATGACGAGAAGGAGGCCATCACTTTGAAGGCCAATTACTTTGGTGTGGGTGTTCGACTCATCTAGCCCAAGTGAGTATCATGAAGGTCAAGCTATTGACCATAAAAGAGCGCTCCATGGGAGGCAACCCATGTTAAATAAAGGTCTAAGTTAAGTTTTTAGTTTTAGTTAAAGTTTATGTTAAATAAAGAGTGCTAGAAAACTCCATTCGAGGAGAAGAAGTTCGGTAGTACTTGAAATTCTCCTTTATTCATGCTATTGTTGGTCGACAATATTTACTATCAATTTTCTGTCAAAAACAAGGTATATCACTAAGTTACAGGAAAAGAAATAGTTCACGAAGAAATGGAATTTTTTTGATGCACACAGAGAGTTTAACGACCAACTATACGGCGGGAACAAAAATTCCAGCTGTATAGTTCCGGTCATATAGATATCTTTGGCATCGAAATTTTTTCTGCAATATGTACTAAGAGTTTAACGACCAACTATACGGCAGGAATAAAAATTCTGGCCGTATAGTTCCGGGCCTATAGATATCAATGCCTTCGTACAATTTCTTTTCATATCTACTGAGAGTTTAACGACCAACTATACAGCGGGAATAAAAATTTCAGTCGTATAGATATCGACGCCTTTGCAAATTTTCTTTCGCAGGGACAGACAGTTTAATGGCCAACTATACGGCCGAAACATTTTGTCCTGCCCGTATAGTTGTGTCCGTATAGCTGCGCCGCCAGGAGAAACCCCAAATTTTTGACAAAAGGCCAACTATACGGCCGAAACACATTGTTTTGACCGTATAGTTCTGCCTGTATAGTTGCGTCCGACCACAAAATCACACTGGAAGGTACTCCCAACTCCAAAACTTCAATCCTTTTTCTTTCTTCTACCTCTAAACTCTCTCAAAACCTCAAGAGATCTCCATCTCTACTCAATTTCGTTCGATTTCCTCGCACACAAGTGATCTACGGTATGTTTCTCCTCCGGTCCTCCAATTAATTTTTGCAAATTCATCTTCGATCTATTGTCATTATCAATCTAGGGTGAGACCTACTATGAACCAATTTCCATGATTTTCTTACCTAGATTATTATTTTGAGGAGAATTCTTTAGTGTGTTATGATGAGGGATATGATGCACTTATTGTTGTTGGATCAAAAAGTTTTATTTTTGCCTTTCTTCAGTGTTCTAGATGATGAACACAAGGAGCCAAACTCGTGCTCGTGCCACCGCTAGCGCTTCTCGGGCTGCCGCTCAGGAACGCATGGGGATACGGTTCCGGGATGAGGCCCATCGTGATCGCTTCAACGGGATTAAGAACCGCGAAGTGAAGGCCACCAAGTGGGCTTTCCCCATCATATTGAACCAACTCGGTATTTCTAACGACTTTAATTTACTTTGCAATAGAGCTGGCCTACAAAACTTTGTGTACAATGATGTACCTACTTATCGCCGCTTAACCATTGAATTCCTAAGTTCGTTGCAAAGCACCGTTAAATAATGACAAGGAGAGGACACTATTTATTTCTGCCTAATGAACAACAACTACACTTTAACATTACATAAATGGTGCGCATGCTTTAATTTTCCAAATCATGATGTTCATGCTTTACGCGCATCCTTTACTGGCTTAGAACCTTCCCCCGAACAATACTATAATGGAATGAGTTTTACTACTATAATAAGCAAGGGGAAGAATATTCAACATCCTGCAATTCGCTATTTGTTCTATGTTATTGCTAACAGCTTCCAGACACGTAATGAGTTCACAAGACTCAATAAGGAGGACATCCTAGTCCTCGCAAAGGTTGCTTACATCAACTGCAACCTATCACTCAACTTGGGTGCCATCCTTGTGCGCTACCTAGAGCACCAAGCCTCCCAAAGCCAAGGGCCAATCACAGGAGGAGGCGTCATCACCGTACTTGCTCATGCCCTAGACATCAATCTAGGTGAGTTGCAACCCGTACTAGGTGAGACACGTGTTGGTTTCTCCACCTTGAGGGCCCGTGGAATGCTCACTAGGAGAGGTGGTGCTTATTACCTACATATTGCTGGAGCTGGGCGTATCTACCCTGCTCCTATGCCTAATGGTATTTTCTCTATCTAGCAGGTTGAGCAACACCAACCCGAGGAAGAGATTCTGGAGGAGGATGAGGACCAAGAGGAGGAGCAAGAAGTTCCTTATCAAGAGGAGCAGCCACAAACCTGGTTCGCCACATACCAAGATTTCCAAGGACTTGGAGGGACTGTGGAGAGGATGCATAGCTTCTCTTTGAACCTCCGAGAATCAACAAGTAACCTCTCAACTCAATTTGTGAACCGGAGTAACGACTTTTTCCCGTCACCACAATGATTTGAAGGGCTTGCAAAAGCCTAAGCTTGGGGAAGTTTCCTTATGTATCTTAATTTGGCGTTCATTTGCTTTTATTTATTCTGAGGTTGCGTTTTTATTTGAGTCTATAAGCACTCATGTTGGTTTCCCAACACTTTTTCTTTAGTTCTTTCTATTTTGCTTTCAAAAATTTCCAGCCGAGCTTTGCCGCCAATTTTCCATTCTTTAAATTCCCTCTCTTGAAAATCACAAAAATATTTCTCCATTTCTCCATTTTTTCTTATTTTCCCTCTTTCTTTTCTTTCTTCCTTGAGGTCTTCATATAATTGCAGGAGAGTGATCGACTTCGAGTTTCCAAGAAACAAATAAAAAAGGAAGAGAGAAGTGGAACCAAACATGAGAGGTATGCCTTATGACTCCCCACTTTTGAAGTCTGAGGAACCAATGCTAGTTAGTAGTAAATGTTGAGATATTATATTGGTGGAGTGAGTCTTTGTATCGTAGTAAGATTTTTTGTTTGCATGGGTATTTAATTGGGCTCATTTTGTTCCAGCTCTCGTAATTAACCAAGTCTTGCCTAAAATTGCTAAACAATTGTAACAAGAAAAAGTCTCACAATTGAAGGCTTGGGTGTTGTAGTGCTTAGTCTTGAAGGTTTATTTCTGGAGACACTCGACACCACTGAAAATGTTAATTGACTCGATTGCTCTCTTTAAAAGAATTTGTTCCATTGAATTAATGTTTAGCGGTTTTTGTGAGCATACCAAAGGTTGACTTATTAATCATAAGAATGATATAGCTTTACGTGTGTCAAACTTCATGGGACGCCAACAACTCTGCTGGCCTACAAATGATCTTCATGGAGGAAACTCCTAGATTTCGGCTATGACTTGATTAAACACTTGTAGCAGCAATGCTATAGTGGGTAAGATTCTTGGCACTCCCGGGTAGCTATAATCATGATGGAATCACTCCTCTGGCTATTATAAGTAACCATTATGCAAAAGGAACAAAAACCTTAGTGATGCCATGAGTGTCCATCATAGCCCGATAAACTAATAAAAATCTTTAGCATGCTCTCAATTACTTAAAAACTAAAATTCTTGAAGGACAATGAATAGAAAAGTAGTGCTTGCAAAGTCTTGATTCATTGATGTGGGAGAATTGAGATACTCTAGTATATATGCTTTTCATGACAACTCTCACACTCTTAATTTACATGATTATACTTTACTGTTCAAAGGCAAGCCTATGAGTTGATTACTTGACATGAAATAAAGTTTACTCATTTGAATCATCCATGTTTACAATAATTTTTTGGCACTATAAGGATGCATGAAACCCGTATGATATGCTTGCGATCACTCTATCTATGCTGAAGTTTTTCAGATTTATAAAGTGGAGGAAACATGAGACTACTAATCATGAGTAAGATCGCCATCTCATTATTTCAGTTTAAATGCTGAGTTCCTTTTTGATTTTGGTTTTTCTTGCTTGGGACGATCAAGTTTAAGCTTGGGGAGGTTGATGGCTCTGAAATATATCCATCTACGTCCACATTTAAATTGGATATTAATCATATTCTTGATGAAATATCTCTCTAAACCCTGCCACTAATGCTAATATTCAGAGGGGTATGCAATCCTTTCTTTTGAATTTTTCCTGCGCAGATAATGTCGTTTAAAGGAGGGAATCACTATATTAAAGCCAAAGATACAAGATTTCCAACAACCAAAAGAAACCAGGAGCCGTCTAATGGAGGCAGACGCTATAATGACCAACTATATGGCCGGAGCAAAAATTTCGAGCGTATAGCTCCGGTTGTATAGTTGGCACCGCCACCGTTAGGTCAAATAGAACAACTTTCTTGAAGGGACCCCTATATAAAGAAGCCTCATGTGACAAGAAAATAAGCCATACCTTGCCAAAAAGTCTCTGCCACAGATCACCAGCCGCCTCCAGATCTCCAAACCCTTCTCCATCTCCATAGCCATATTCCACCACTTGGAATAGTAGATCTCTTCTCCGAATGGCGACATTGTAAGACTATTGCTATCAATCTTATGATTTTCATTACAATGTTTGTGATTGTTGATCTCATCTCTATGTGTGAGTAATTCTCCTTGGGCTAAGGGCTTCAGCCTAGCCATGTAGCAATTGTGCATGTGATTTATCATAGATGGGATCATGTATTAGTTTGTATGACATGATGATTATTATATCCTCTCTTGCCTCAATCCAAGGAGTTGTCAGGTGCCCAAGACCCCGAGGGTTGAGCCAGGTATAGGGAGTATGAGTGATGACTGATCTACAGGTTGGGAACCCTAGTGACAGAAGGGGTAGTACAACTATATGTGAGGGATTTGCTTGGGATTAACAGTGACATCACTATGCATATCATTAGTGGCACATTCTGGGAAAGAATGAAATCTTTGGTAAAGAATTGTCCCACTCATGGACTGACTGCTTGGATGATCATCCAAACTTTTTATGCAGGATTGAACTATTCTTCAAGGAACCTATTGGACTCTGTTGCTGGAGGTACCTTTATGACCATTACTTTCGGTGCTGCAACAAAACTTCTGGACAATATGATGGTCAACTATTCTGAATGGCATACTGAGAGAGCTCCACTAGGTGGTTGGGAACCCTAATGCTAGTGCTATGAACATGGCCTTTAGAAAACACATTACTGATGCTCTCATAAAGATTAAAGAAGAAAAGATGAAACATAAAGCTTCTATTCCTATAAAACAAGAAGATGGTTGGGAACCCATCATTAATATGAAAGTGAATGACTTTGATTTCAAAGCTTTATGTGATCTTGATAGTAGTGTTTCTATTATGCCTAGAAGGATTTATTATATGCTTGATTTGCCTCCACTTGAAGATCGTTATTTGAATGTCCCACTTGATGATAATGCTAAAAAGAAAATCATGGGGAGACTTAATGATTTTCTTATTATGGTTTACAATGCCTATGTCCCCGTTGATTTCTATGTTTTGGATGTTGAATGCAATGCTTCTTGTCCTATTACTTTGGGGAGCCCTTTTCTTAGAACTGTTGGTGCCATTATTGATATGAAAGAAGGCACCATTAAATATCAACTCCCACTCAAAAAAGGTCTAGAACACTTCCCTAAGAAGAGAGAGAATATTTCTTTTTCTTCTCCTATGAAAACAAAATTTGGTCTTAATGCTTCTTCATTTGAGAACACTTGATTCTTTTTCTTGCTTCTTATGTCTAACTTAAAGGCGTTAAAGAAAGTACTTATTGGGAGATAACCCAAAAGTTTTAGATGAGTCTTGAAAGTTATTACTTCAGTAATAACCGCTTCTTATCCTTTTTATTTTCTTTTTGTGCCAAGAGTAACCTCTAATGAGATAGAAGTAATGATTAGGAAAGTTGCTGTCCTGAAACAGATTTCTGTAATTCACCGTAAAAATTCATGTAACATCTCTTAACGTCTTTTTGAGGCGTGAATTTTTTTCTTCTTCCCCAGGTTGTTGTCTAACTTTCGTTAGTTCAACACTTCTTTATTTAAGCAACGGAAGGTCTTCGAAAAAATTCGTCTTTACCTGCTGGTCTGTTTTGACAGATTTCTGCCACTTTCTGCATTTACTTCTTGTTGGTTCCTTCTTGAGTTCTTTTGGGGAATTGAGCTTTTTGAGGGAATTGCTACAGTAGCTAGGGTTCTAATGGAAGTTTATTTGGTGTTAGAACTGAACCTTAAGACTTATTCATCTTGAGTGCACTAATGTTGCTAATAAAGATTGTGTAAAGTTTTGTATGAAGGAAAAATTTCAGGTGTATGGAAGGAATGAGTAATGAGATGAAGGATGGACTAAAGCTCAAGCTTGGACATGCCACGCGTGTCACCCCAAGAAATATCCAAGAAGTACAAGCGTAAAATCTTGAGAATGCCCAATGCATCCCCCTTCTTCATCAATAAAAATCCCAGGTTTCTTCCAAACGCTCCATTTTTATTGTTTCATGCACAGTTGTGTTGTTCTTGGAGCGTCTTATTTTTCGTTTTTGTTTTGGTTTTTCGTTTTCCTTGTTTGCTTAGTTTTTTGAATAAATTGTTTGGACCCCCTCTTTCATACATTGGTTTGCAAATAGTTTGGTTTGGTTTGGAAAAGAGTAGGAAAGTTCATTCTTATGTGGTAAAAAGAGCTCGTTTTTGACTGTGGCCTATGCTTTGTCATGCCATGCTTTATATTGGCTTTATGCTTAGTATTCTTTGATGTAGCATGACTTGTTATAAACAATTGAGATTGCTTAATGTGCCTTGGATGAATCATGCGTTGTTTTAGTATATTAAAGCATAGTATAGTGGTATTCTCCTTTGATGCTTTATTTGGGTTGACTTGGCACATGCTCACACCACGTTATGACTATCTCAAGTCACCTAAGCCTTTATGATCCTTTAGTTTTCAACTTGTAGTATCACTTTATGATTTGATCAATCATGTTTTGTCACTTTGCATGATTATGGCCATTATTGCTCTCTTAGTTTGTCGCTCCCAGTCTTTTGCTAGCCTCCGCAACTAAGTATGAGTTCCACTCATGCATCCAACTCGCTAAACCAAGTTATTCCAAAGAGTCCACCATACCTACCTACTAGCATATTCTATTCCAAGTATATTCATGCTTTTTTTACCTTCCAAATTAAACTTGTTATGAGAAAACTAGTGATTAAAGCTCTCACGAACTTGATGGCACACGTTACTTTTTTGCATCTAATAAACTTGAACCATTGGGTCCTTCTTTGTTGCGTATATGCTTGCGCTTTATAAGTTCAAATTAGCATAACCATGCATCATGGGGAACGCTTTCAACATTGCACTTGTACTTTGTACCCCGTTGATATCATGTTCTTTTGCTTACGGATCCCAGCGGTGTGAAATAAAAGTGGAACTTGTAAGATCATGGAGTTTTTATTTGTGTTAGAGAAACGCCTGGGCCGCTAGCCTAAGCCATGCCTAATCATGGTGGAAACTTGCAGCATCACCATAATGAGCACTCTATGAAGCATCCTCAATAAAAACCTATGCAAATAACAAATAAAAAGATCGCTGAAATGCTCATTGTCTACTTGCCTTGTAATTTTGATTATGGGATAGCTCATGTATCATGTGCAAGGGGTACCCCGTTGGCGGTTATTTATGATACACATGTACTTACAATGACAAGAGCTTACTCGTGACTAAAGTTGAGTAGCATGAGGTTCGGTCTTCGTAAGTAAGGGGTATGAGATTTCGGTTTATAACTTGTCAAGCATATCCTCTTAGTTGTGTCACTTTAACCTTAATCACCTTAAAGATGCCTATGATAGGGGCAATGAGAGCTGAAAGCTATAAGTACCATAATTTTTGGAAGCTCTTTATGAGACTTGAATCCCTTCTTCCTTCTATGAAGACCTTTCTTCCACCATTATATTGAGTCTCCACCTTCTACCTTCATGCACTTACTTTGAGAGCATAGTGGCCATTCTTAGTTCTATGTGCATTGTCCCAAGACTAGTTGATTGATGCTTAACTTGATATTGCTTGTTTTAAACTATTTGGATCTAGTCACTCTTATGAACTTTGAAGGTGTCCTATGCATTTATATTTGCTACTCTGTGAGGGACAAGTTGAATACTATTATGCTATGTTTTCTTTATGTGAAACAAACAAACGTCTTGCAAAGCATTGTTATTCATGAATCTTTTGTTTGTGCCTTTTCATGTTGCATCATAGTTTCTTTGTCTTATTGCTAGAACTTTGTTTTTCATGTTATGATTGATGTACTATGATCCCAGCTTTGAATGTTTTACAAATACTTTGATCAAGTCTTTTGATGGTGCCTGTCACATCAAAAATTATTCTTTCTTTTATCATTTACCTACTCGAGGACGAGCAGGAGTTAAGCTTGGGGATGTTGATACATTGCAAATGTATCTATAATTTTTGATGTTCCATGCTTGGTTTTATCGACTTTCTTGTGTTTTGTCCACACTTTGGAGTACTTTTCATATGATTTCTTGGACTAACCTATTAACAAGAGAACACAGTGCCGGCTGCCTGTTTTCTGCTGTTTTTGGTTCCAGGAAAGTCAGAGAATGAATATTCTCGGAATTGGACGGGACAAAAGCCAAAGTGCCTATTTTTCCGGAAGTCATCAGATGCCAGAATACGAGACGGAGAAGGGCTGGGGGCCGGCCACACCACCTAGCCGCGCGGCCAGGCCTGGCCCGCGCCAGGGAGTGGTCTGGCTGACCCCAGCACCCCCTCGGCCTCTCCTTCCGCCTATATGATGCCCTCGGGACAAAAACCCTAAGTACTGATCAAAAATCCACGAAAGAGTCTGTAGCCGCCGTCATCTCCATCCCTAGATCGGGAGAGATCTGAAGCTCTTCCCGGCACCCTTCCGGAGAGGGGAATTCACCCTGGGGGCCTGCTTCATCATCATGCAAGCCTCTGGTGTGATGCGTGAGTAGTTATCCTTGGACTACGGATCCATGTAGTAGCTAGATGGCTGGTTCTCCTCCTTTGTGCTTTCATGTTTAGATCTTGTGAGCTCCGTTCATGATCAAGATCATCTATTTGTAATTCTGCATGTTGTGTTTGCGGGGATCCGATGGATATTGAGATGCTATTTCAGATTGATTATTGATTCTATCATGTCTTTGTTATTTGTGATCTTGCATGCTTTCTGTTTTTAGTAGCTATCTTGGCCAAGTAGATGCTAGCAACTCCAAGAGTTAGTATTTATGCTCGATAGTGGGTTCATGCCTCTGGTAATCTGGGGAAGTGACAGAAATCTCTAAGGTACTAGATGTGCTGTTGCTAATAGGGAGAAAACAACAATCCTTTGTTCATAGAACAATCGTATTGTTTAGATTACACGCAATTCGTAAAGCAATAATCTGTTGCTTGCAACTTAATACTGGAGGGGGGTCGGATGATAAACTGAAGGTGGATTATTAGGCATAGATGTAGTTGGATGGTGGTCTATGTATAACGTTGTAATGCCCAATCGAATCTCAAAGGAGTCAAGATGATTAGTATATGCATGTATTGCTTTCTCGATGTTTGTCAATTGCCCCGCTGTAATTTGTTCACCCAACATGCTATCTATCTTAAGGAGAGCCACCTCTAGTGAACTATGGATCCCGGTCCTTTTTCTTTTACATAAAATCTATAAATTGTTTACTGCTTTGTGTTTACTTTCTGCAAACTATTACTTCCTTCCATTCGATACGTTTAATCCTTTGTTTTCAGCAAAACAAGGTGAGATTGACAACCTCATCGCAAGTTGGGAACAAAGTTCTGGGGTTGTGTTGTGCAGGTCTCCATGTTGCTACTAGCACCGGTAGTGTGCCCTGCCAAGGCTTAGCTAGCAACACCTTTGGGGTGTTTCCTTGCTCCTACTGGTTCAATTAAACCTTGGTTTCATAACTAAGGGAAACTTGCTACTTTGCTCATCATACCTTCGTCTTGGGGTTCCCAACGAGCTCTACATCAACACCGAGCCATCAAGCATTTTTCTAGCGCCGTTGCCGGGGAATGAAGAAGAAGAAACTCCCACGTCAACACCACACCAGGGAGCTACCAAATTAAATTAGGGATTGCCTCTACGGCGAGCTCCTCGAAGATGTCTGAGGACAGGATCCTAAGACATCTTTGAGAAGCTCTGTCGTAGTGGTGTCCCTTCTCTCGCACACCATCTTTCAGTTTGTATCTTCTCTAGCTAGATCAGTATGCTGGTGGAGCTAACTAATTTCACATATTAGGGAGTGCCTCCACTGCGAGCTCCTCGAAGATGTCTGAGGACGAGGTCCTAAGACATCTTAGAGAAGCTCCGCCATAGTGGTGTCCCTGGTCTCGCACACCATCTTGCAGTTCTTCACAAGAATGCATACCTATTTATAGATTAAGCAGCACAACATAGTGTCAGGCACGAAAGACATAATGTCGACACACTCACCCCTGGCATAGTGCTGCTGATACGTCCATTTTGCATCACTATTCTATGTCATAATTCACTTTTATTCATTGATATATTTCATATTGAGAGGTGATACTTATGTTATTTCATCTGTTTTTGCATGGTTGATGACTTTTGGAGCATGGACCGCTGCAGCCAGGATTCTGATGGAAAAGGTGCTGTTTGGAGGCAAAATTCGCGAAGATCAGAAAATCTGGGAAAATATACGGAAAATCCTATTTTTCCAGAAGACTAAGGATGCCAGGAGACAGAGTGGACATGGGCCATAGGGGGCCCACACCACCCCATGGCACGGGCAGCCCTAGGCCGCACCAGGAGGTGGTGTGGCCACCCTGGCCCATTCCAGCCTCTCCCCTCTAGCATATATCATCCCCACGAAACCCTAAGACTCGGGGAGAAACCACAGAAAGATTCCGCCGCCTCTGTGGGGCGGAAAACACCGAGAGAGAAAGATCTCTCCGGTGGACAGATTTTTGCCGGGGGAATTCCTTCCCAGGGAGGGGAGATCGTCTCCATCAACACCACCATCAAGATGGACTTCATCGGGATCATCATCATCATCATCACCACCATCATCACCATCAGCACCCTCATCACCATCTCCATATTGCTGCAACAATTGAGTTGAATCTTGCATAGTTCATAGGGGAAACTTTTCCGGTGTTGATTACTCTTTGTAGTTGATGCTATTGAGTGAACCATTAAATTATTGTTTATGTTCAGATTGTTATACATCATTATTCCATCTCTGATCATGATCCATATGATGTCTTGTGAGTAGTTCGTTTTGTTCTTGAGGACATGGGAGAAGTCTTGTTATTAGTAGTGGAGTTGTGTTGAGAAATATTCACTAGATTGTTATTTAAGTTGTGGTGTACTTCATCTAGTGGTGTCATGTGAACGTCGACTACATGACACTTCACCTATATGGGCCTAGGGGAATGCATTTTGTATTTGGCTACTAATCATAGGGGTTGCCGGAGTGACAGAAACCTGAACCCCCGTTAGGAAACCACTGCACAAGGGACGTAAGGGTCTTAGAGTTTAAAGCTGTGGTTAGGTTTCTACCTTAATTACTTTCTTGTACTTACGGATGTTTGCAAGGGGTATAATCACAAGTATGTATTAGTCTTGGATGGGGAGGTACATTAGCACAAGTTTACCCACACAACACTTAGCAAGCTACAGAAGATTAATCAACTATATGAAGTGAAAGCACTTGACAGTCTTCCCATGTGTCCTCGAGAATGTTTGATCATCTTAAGTAATACAACTGGCTTGTCCTTTGCTGCATAAAGGATTGGGCCACTTGCTGCATTTATTCTTACTGTCTTTTATTTACTCGTACTTTGTTTACTTGCTTTATCGAAAACCCCTAAAAATCCGTTTGCTAAGTATTTGCAGAGAATTCCTGATCCATACCACTAGCCAGCACCTTCTGCTCCTCGTTGGGTTCGACACTCTTACTTATCGACAATACTGCGATACACCCCCTATACTTGTGGGTCATCAAGATTATTTTCTGGCGCCGTTGCCAGTGAGTGAAGCGCTATTGGAGAGTGGAACTGGTAAAGAAAACTTCTACTGTGAGTATTGTTTACTTATGTTAGTTGCTTTATTTTCGTTATGGATAATTAGCTGAGTTTCTTATTTGGTAATGCTACTACCACTGCTAAGGTAGTAGATAAGCCACCACCTGCTGAGAATGATTTTTTCAAAATACCTACAAGAATTATTGATCGTGTTATGGATAACTACTATGTTGGGGATGGAACTGTCCATCCCGGTGATCATTTACTCTTTATACACGAATTATGCGGGTTGTTCAAGTGTGTAGGTATTACTACAGATCAAGTTAAGAATAAGTTATTCTCATTATCACTGATAGGAAGAGCTAAGGAATGGTATAAGCTGCTGAAGAATGGTCAAGCTCTAGAATGGGAGGAAATAGTGCCTCTCTTTTATTCAAAGTTTTATCCTCCTAGTGAGGTTCATAAAGATCGGAATCAAATATACAACTTTTGGCCTCTCGATGGAGAGAGTACAGCTCAATCTTGGGGGAGATTGAAGTTACTAATGCTCAAATGTCCCATTCATGAGCTCCCTAACAATATTATTATCAACAACTTTTATGCGAGGCTCCCTCTACATGATAAGGATTTATTGGATGCTTCTTGTGCTGGATCATTCACTCGTATGGAAGAAGAAGCTAAAAGGGACCTTCTAGATCGTATTCAAGACAATGTTGAAGCTTGGGAGAATGACAAAGGTAGAAAGTCAGGTATAAATTATGATTATGAATGCATTGAATCTTTTATGGAAACTGATGACTTTCAAAATATTAAAAATGCTTATGGTCTAGACTCTCAAGCTATTGCTTCTTATTTTAAGGCTTTTGCTTCCTACATTGAAGTGCCTAAAAAGAAGTGGAATAAGTATCATGAACCTTATAAAGATGTTGCTAAGAGTGTTCCTACAAGAAATACTACAGTTTATACTGCTAGTCATGTTTTACCCAAACCTTACATTGAGAAAATGCCTTTCCCAGTCAAGGTAAAAGAACATTCTATGATAGCTAGTATGGCTAATGAAAGTATGAATGAAGCTGTTGAACCTGATAAACAAAAGGTTGATGAACCTATTATAGAAAATGTGAAAGACTTTGTTGCTAAATATGAAAAAGAGGGACACCCTATCCTTTGTAAGGATACCTCTAATATTGTTTTGCAAAGTAGAGTTATGAGAGCTAGTATTCCTGTGTTTTCTATTAGAATAAGTGATCATTGCTATGATAGTCCTTGTGATAGCTATATTGTTAAGTTTATGCATGATACTGAAAGTTATTATGAGAGAGGGAAAAGTGTTCGTATGCATCTCAATAATATCAAGTTTCCTCGTGTTATGCTGAAAGTTTTTATGTTGCACTTCTTTTGCCTTCTTATGCAAGAAGCCTCTGGTTTCAACAACTTGTTTGTTTACAAAATTCCCTTGCATAGGAAGTGGGTTAGACTTAAATGTGTGTGTTTTTGCTTCTTAATGCTCTCTTTCACTTCAATTCATATCCCTATGAGAGCTTCTTCAAAATTATCATGCCCATCTTAATGGCTATAAAGAAAGAGCTTTATGGGAGACAACCCAATTTGTTTTTGCTTTTAGTTTGTTTTTGTTTATTTGAGTCTTGGAAGTTATTACTTCGGTAATAACCGCTCTTTATCCGTTTTGTTTGGTTTTTGTGTCAAGATCAACCTCTAATGAGAGAGAAGTAATATTTGGGGAAGCTGCTATCCTGAAACAGATTTTTGTGCTACACCGTAAAAATTCGTGAGAGATCTCTGTATGTAGGATTGAGCTGTAATTGTTTGTGCTTCTGCCCCAGGTTGTTATTTAACTTTCGTTAGTTCTGCACTTTGTGATTTGAGCAACAAAAGATTTTCAAAAAAATTGATCTTTATCTGCTGGTCTGTTTTGACAGATTTTGCCAATCTTGCATTTGCTTCTTTATTCGATTTCCTTTTTGAATTATTTTTGGGTTTTCGGAGGAGTTGCTACAGTAGCTTATGTTTTGATGGTTTTTAGTTGAAGTTGTACTCAAAAGGTTTTATCACTTCACTTATACTAATGTTTCTAATGAGAATTGTGTGAAGTTTTGTGTGAAAGAAATTTCCAGGAAGTGGAAATAATGGTGTAATAAGGAAGAGAAGGATTTTATGACTCAAGTAATAAGTATATCAAGATGAAGATATTGATGTTATTCAAGTGATGACTCCGGAAGAATCTACTAGATACCAAATTCAGAGACCTGCACAGTCTGTTTTCAAATAGGTAACTGTTCTGGTAAGAAAAGTTCCGTGAAAATACAATCCAACTATATTTTTGCAGTTTTCAGTCAATAAGGAAAGCTACGAAGCGAAAAAGGGACGAAAACGGAGCCAGGGTGGCCCACACCACCCTGTGGCGTGGGCCCACCCCTGGCCGCGCCACCAGGTGGTGAGTCCACCCCGGACTCTGCCTCCGACTCGTTTTCTCCCAGTACCTTCCTTTTGATATGAAACTTCGTAATATATAACCCCTTGGATCCCCCGAGGTCCGTATATCGTGTTTTCGTCATGTTTTTGTTTCGATCTGTTTCTGCTAGGTAAATCTCAGATTTGTAGCCTCAGTGTCTTCCACTAGATCAGTTAAGGGAGATTCCTTGGAAGATATCATCAACCCATACATGAGAGAATTGAAGATTCATCCCAAGGAGTTATTGCTCGAAGGTGGGGAGGTTCATATTAAAGAGGTTCAAGGACCCAAAGGTGAAGGAAGTCTGGAGGACAGGATGGAAGCGTTGGAACAAGAAGTCTTTAGGTACAAGAAGATGGCGGAGCGCGAAGTGGATATCATCCATAAGATTTGTTCTGAACTCATCACCGAGCACCAAAAGCAGACTGCTGAACTCAAAGACGAAGTCCTCTCACTCCGCCAAACAACCAACGAACTGCAAGCACAGTTCTATGATGTTCAAAATCAAAACTGTGAGTATGAGGCTAGATTTAAACGCATAAGTGTTGCTGCAAGTTTCAGGATGTTGGAAACCACGATGTCCTTTGTTGATGGGAAGCCTTTACCCTAGAAGACGGACGAAGATGAGAAGATACCACCACCACCTAAGGAGTAATTTGTCATCAGGTTTGGCATCCCCTTGGTTTGTTCCAAGCTTGGGGGAGTGCCGCGGTATCATATCACTATCTTCTATCTTTTTACCTTATTAATAGAGTCATATCATGAATAGAGGAGTTATTTTGTAGTATGGTTTGCATTATGGAAGTGCCCCCTCTCCCGTTAGATATGTATCCCTTGGTGTGAGTTGTCGTTATGGAATATTAATGAGAAATTCTATCATTCACTCTTTTGCATAGCTTATATTAGTTTTCAATTCGTGGTTATATGGTTGATCTTGTTGTTAGTATTGGTATCACTTTGGGATCATTGAGTTAATTTAGTTGGTTTTGGCAAACCTGGCTCGGACGGTAGCAACACTATTTTTGAGAGTTGAATGAAAAAGATAGAAGTACTCTAAAGAAAAATAATTTCATCATCTTTCTTTCTTGATTTGCTCATAAGTCTAGTATTCTCTAGTTAAGATTTTTTGTGCTTACAAGGAAGATTGCATGTTTGTCTTTATCACTTGTATGTTTGTTTGTTCCCTTCAACTCTTATACTTGCTACCCAGCCTTGCAAGCCAAAAACCTGTACTGAGAGGGAATTCTTCTCGTGCATCCACCTCCTTTAAACCAAAACCCTTGACATTTGTGTCCACCATACCTACCTATTAGCATTATTGCTATTCCAAGTAAATTCTTGTTTTATCTACCTCCCAAATTAAACTTGTTATGTGAAAATTAGTGATTAAAGCTCTCACGAACTTGATGGCACACTTTACTTTCTTGCATTTAATAAACTTGAACCATTGGATCCTTCTTTGTTCTGTATATGCTTGCGCTTTATGAGTTGAAGTTAGCCGAACCATGTATCATGGGGACCGCTTTCAACACTTCATTTGGTACCTTGTGCCTAGTTGATATCATGTTCTTTTGCTTATGGATCCCGGCGGTGTGAAATAAAAGTGGAACTTGTAAGATCATGGAGTTTATATGTGTGTTAGAGAAACGCCTGGGCCGCTAGCCTAAGCCATGCCTAATCATGGTGGAAACTTGCAGCATAACTATAGTGAGCATTCTATGAAGCATCCTCAATAAAAGCCTATGCAAATAGCAAATAAAAAGACCGCTGAGATGCTCACTGTCTGCTTGCTTTGTCATTTTGATTATGGGATAGCTCCTGTGTCATGTGCAAGGGGTACCCCGTTGGCGGTTCTCAATGATATGCATGTATTTACAATGACAAGAGCTTGCTCGTGACTAAAGTTGAGTAGCATGAGGATCGGTACTCATAAGTAAGGGGCATGGGACTCCAACTTATAACTTGTCAAGCATATCCTCTTAATTATGTCACTTTAACCTTAATCACCTAAAGATGCCTATGATAGGGGCAATGAGAGCTGAAAGCTAGTAAGTATCATAATTTTTGGGAGCTCTTTATGAGACTTGCAATCCCTGCTTCCCTCTGTGAAGGGCATTTCTTTTACTTTGTAGTTGAGTCAGTAAACCTATTCCCTTCTATCTCAGCAAGTATTTTGAGTTGATGTGTTTCATTCATTCATATAATGATTTATTCTGTCATGTTTATTATGTTCCTTGTTTTGCACATTGCTCTTATCTTGATGTTTACTACTTTGAAAGCTTTCATTGAAAAACCAGCTATTTGTGAACTCCAGCAAATTATCAACTATTCTTCGACCAAGAGCTAAGTTCGCCATTACCAATTATGATTCACTTTATGTATCTTTATTGTGTTTCCTTTACTTATTACAAGTTGAGTTATATATTAGTGAGTTGTCTTCTATTATTATCTATGTATTTGATGAATGTGATGCTTCTTGTCCATATTCGTTTATCGACACTTCACTCCATAAACCTGAGGCCATGTTTATTGAGCTCAGTTCGCTTGAGGACAAGCGAAGTCTAAGCTTGGGGTAGTTGATACGTCCATTTTGCATCACTATTCTATGTCATAATTCACTTTTATTCATTGATATATTTCATATTGAGAGGTGATACTTATGTTATTTCATCTGTTTTTGCATGGTTGATAACTTTTGGAGCATGGACCGCTGCAGTCAGGATTCTGATAGAAAAGGTGTTGTTTGGAGGAAAAATTCGCGAAGATCAGAAAATCCGGGAAAATATACGGAAAATACTATTTTTCCAGAAGACTAAGGATGCCAGAAGACTGAGTGGAGATGGGCCACAGGGGGCCCACACCACTCCATGGCGCGGGCAGCCCTAGGCCGCGCCAGGAGGTGGTGTGGCCACCCTGGCCCACTCAAGCCTCTCCCCTCTGGCGTATATCATCCCCACGAAACCCTAAGACTCAGGGAGCGACCACAGAAAGATTCTGCCACCTCTGCGGGGCGGAAAACACCGAGAGAGAAAGATCTCTCCGGTAGACAGATTTCTGCTGGGGGAATTCCTTCCCGGAGAGGGGAGATCATTGCCATCAACACCACCATCAAGCTGGACTTCATCGGGATCATCATCATCATCACCACCATCATCACCATCAGCACCCTCATCACCATCTCCATATTGCTGTAACAATTGAGTTGAATCTTGCATAGTTCATAGGGGAAACTTTCCCGGTGTTGATTACTCTTTGTAGTTGATGCTATTGAGTGAACCATTGAATTATTGTTTATGTTCAGATTGTTATACATCATTATTCCATCTCTGATCATGCTCCATATGATGTCTTGTGAGTAGTTTGTTTTGTTCTTGAGGACATGGGAGAAGTCTTGTTGTTAGTAGTGGAGTTGTGTTGAGAAATATTCAATAGATTGTTATTTAAGTTGTGGTGTACTTCTTCTAGTGGTGTCATGTAAATGTTGAGTACATGACACTTCACCTATATGGGCCTAGGGGAATGCATTGTGTATTTGGCTACTAATCGTAGGGGTTGCCAAAGTGACAGAAACCTGAACCCCCGTTAGGAAACCATTGAACAAGGGACGTAAGGGTCTTAGAGTTTAAAGTTGTGGTTAGGTTTCTACCTTAATTACTTTCTTGTACTTACGGATGTTTGCAAGGGGTATAATCACAAGTATGTATTAGTCTTGGATGGGGCGGTACATTAGCACAGGTTCACCCACACAACACTTAGCAAGCTAAAGAAGATTAATCAACTATATGAAGCGAAAGCACTTGATAGTCTTCCCACGTGTCCTCGAGAACATTTGATCATCTTAAGTAATACAACCGGCTTGTCCTTTGCTGCATAAAGGATTGGGCCACTTGCTGCATTTATTCTTACTGTCTTTTATTTACTCGTACTTTGTTTACTTGCTTTATCGAAAACCCCTAAAAATCCGTTTGCTAAGTATTTGCAGAGAATTCCTGATCCATACCACTAGCCAGCACCTTCTGCTCCTCATTGGGTTCGACACTCTTACTTATCAACAATACTGCGATACACCCCCTATACTTGTGGGTCATCAGCTGCCACCCACCCAAAATAGTGTCATCATTTACTGGCTTAGTGCTGCCCACTAAGGACATAGTGTCGACATGTTGTCGCCACATCCACATTTAGTCCCGATTGGTTCCTCCAACTGGGACTAAATGTTCATCATATCTTTAGTCCCGGTTGTTGGCTTTAATTTTGTTTTTTAGACCAGTACTAATTTTATCATCATGATTTTGTTTGATGTACTTAATTATATAATGCAGATGAGCCGGCAATGGATGTACGCTGATCGACTCTCTAGCGAGTTCATTAAAGGCATGCATTCTTTTCTCCTTGTGGCCGAGGCAAACAAGCGGAATGGTTTTATGTCTTGTCCATGTGGTGTCTGTGGGAATCATAAGGAATACTCTTCCTCAAGAGTCCTTCACAGCCACCTGTTTCGGTCCGGTTTCATGACCAGGTATAATTGTTGGACCAAGCATGGAGAAAGAGGCGTTATGATGGAAGACAACAAAGAAGAAGAGAATGATAACGACTACCCTACTATGTCCCCTGAATACGATGGCACTACAATGGAAGACAATGATGAAGAAGAAGATGAAGAACGGGCATCAGATCTGACCGATGATGATCTTAGTCGGGCCATTGCTGATGCCCAGGAAGAATGTGTAACTAAAAGGGAGAGGTTGAAGTTCAAGCAGATGTTAGAGGATCACAACAAATTGTTGTACCAAATTGTGAAGATGGGCACAAAAAACTGGGTAGCACACTGGAATTGCTGCAATCACTAGTGGAGAACGGGCCTATAGTCCCGGCCCGTAAGGACCTTTAGTCCCGGTTGCGGTACCGGGACTAGAGAGGTGGGACTAAAGGCCCATCCACTAGTCCCGGCCCGCTTACCAGCCGGGACCAATGGGCATCCACGTGGCCGCCCCTGCGCGCCCTAGGTCCACCCCCATTAGTCCCGGTTGATATTACAAACAGGGACTAGTGGTTCTCTGCTACGGCCGAGTTTTGGCCCCTTTCGCTGCCGCGGTAGAGAATTCATTTTGTTCCTTTTTTGATTTTCAAAATAGATTTCTACGCTACCACATACCGTACACGTTACCGGGACTAGAACATACAAATATATATACATGATATTTTACATGGAGAACCATTAGGATCGAGCATACACAAATATATATACATGATAGTAACATGGATACATCACAGTTACCGGGACTAGAGCTCGTCTATTCAATTACACGGTCGGGGGATCATTGGTAGCGCCTATTCACACTAAATTCTCTGGTGTCATCTATTATCTCTTTCATCAAGAATCCTGCCAGTTCTTCAGCAATTCCTAGGACGCGTTGCTCTGGTAGGAGCTGATCCCGCATTCTATCAAACTATATATAAGAAAAGGAGATCAATATATTAATACCAATCATGATAACAAAAAGTGACGGTAATAAAAATAATATTTTGAATGTATTTCTTACATCGAATTTATAATTTTTGTGCTCAGTGGTAAACGTGCGAATGAACTCGTAAACATAGAATCCACATAGATTCGTCCTGGGTGGCTGCCTAGTGCACTTTACGAGAATAGAATTCAATCAAATTAATATTCTAGCATTATAATTGTATTGAAACTATAGAAGTAAAGAGAAGTATGTACTACTTACCGAGACGGGCTTAAACGTCAGCTTCTCACTAAAGTGACTCGTAACCGCACTCATGAACTGGTTCTAAACCCTGCTCAGTATAGAAAATGAATAAGTTATTTATTACGTGATATCTCAGGAAATCAACGAAAGAGACCGATGTAGCGCAAAAATTACCTCTAGAGTGTGTCCTGCATGTCAGAGTGTGTCCTCCATGTCCCTAAACATTTCCAGGGGTCTTTTTAACGGGTCCATGACTTCAACTCTTCAGTTATCAAGTTGAATATTTAGCAGAATCAAGTGGTATCTGCACACGTTTATATATACATAAGTAAATCATTAATTACACTTAATATTGAGTAAGAAATAGTGAATGGGTACACCAGAGGAAGACCCTCACTTGAAATTGTAAGGAAACAGTATGTGGTCACAGAAATTTTGCTCCGTGAAAAACCTTAGAAGGTTTTCCTCCGTCTCCTCGAGTTTATCCGGTAGCGTCTTTATATGTATTTTATCTAGGTCAATGAACCCAACACTAAAGTGTGACCTTATTTTACATTCCTGGATCTTCATTCTGCATAATAATAGAGTACAAAAGGATATAATGAGGATAATTACATGCAATAAACTGAATAAGTGAAAAATTGAACAACTTATATGTAGACAATGAATTCAACAACTTACAGACAATAGCATCTCATGATAGATTTGTCGAGGGCGTCGAAAGCGTATAACTGGAAGAGTTCTGGAAACTCAACACAGACCTCTTCTTCTCGGAAGTAGTAGTCATGTGGTACTTTCACCACGATCATTATTCTCTCCTCCTTTGTGGCTTTCAAGTACCAGTTATGTGAACTCCGCATTTGTGTTGGCAGTTGTTGCAACCTCTCTGGGGTGTCCAACGGCATCCCTGGGACATATTGAGGGACTACATCATCATTGGGTAACTTGTCGTCCTGCGAACCTAGCAGTTCCTCAACAGACATTCATAGCGGCCGCAAGCTCCGCAGCTTCTTCCATATTCTGCTGGGGAATGTCAGAGGATGCCACCCTGAGGGGTGGGATCAATTTTTTGGCCTATTCCCCGAGCTGGGGGCGTCCTTTCTTTTCCCGGTTGCACTTTGACTTGATGATTTGCCCCTGCTTGCACTTTTACATGATTTGCTCTTCTTCACTTCCTTTTGAAGCATGCATAATTAGTCATCTGGCTTATGGTGCAAGTCATATTGCGATTTTGTGTTCACAAGACCAAGTGCATATGCTTTTTGCTTCTTCGTGTATACCAGGGCGGGCTCAGGTTTCTTCTTTTGAAGCTGCACAACACATTCGGCCTTTGCGATCGCTGCGGTTTCCTCTTCGATATGATCATAAGGTCTGATGGGAAGATTCTTATGAGGTACTCTTGGGAGGGCTGACATTTGTCGTTTTGGGTTGCTGTGTCATTTAGTACTCATTGACAGAGCACGCTTCCGCTTATTGTCCTTAGCGGGCGGCGAAGACGGCTGACCCTGCGGCGGAGATCGAGATGGACCTGAGCCGTGGTGGTCGTAGTCATGGGGTGGGCTTCTTGGAGGTGATGGAGGTGAAGGTGACATGCAACGACTCGGAGGCGGTGTTGGCCTTGACGCTGAGCCTGGAAGCTTGATGTTGTTCTTGTCCCATAGAATGATACCACCCAATACTTCTCCGAGTGTCCTCTCACCTTCAGCTCCAGGAATGTCCAGCTCCATTGAGTCCCACCCCGTTGCGATTTCTTCCACCCTGAGTTTAGCATAGCCAGCTAGAATCTCACGGCCATGCCAGCGTACGTCAGGTGGACAAGTTAAAGCACATCCGACTGCCACCTTGATGGATATGTTCTTCACCTTCTGATGGAGCTCACAAGATGTCTGCTCTTTGATTCCATTCACGGGGTAGCCGAGACCACCATCTACCATCCATGCATCGTCAGACGGGACCTCCGATTCAGCCACGCTGCTTCTCCGCTGAGATGGGACGGCGGTAATATTGAGTGCAGGATCTTGCAGGCGCGCTACTCCTCGAAGTTCATCAATCTGTTGCTGAAGAATTCGAAGTGTTCCTAGCAACTTGGTGAACCTATCTCCATCCTCCTCCTGATGTTGCCTCTTTGCTCTCTCTCGGCTCCTATAACTATCTCTGTCTTTGGGAAACCCCATCTCCCAAGTATAACTAGGTCCAAGGCCTCGTACTCATCCTCCGTGTTCTTTATTCCCGAGTGCCGTGTCAGCAAGTCATTCTCTCTATCGGGATAGAACTTTGTTGTCCCCTCTTTAATTTCCTTCACCACTCTCTGCCATGTCTCCCGGGGTATCCTAATCCCATCACTTCAAATAAAGTCCCCTGTTTTTTTGTCATACTCACTCCCATGCCCAAGGAACCAATTTCTTGCCCTCAAATCCCATTCTTCGTGTTTTGGTTCTGGAGTGATCCCTTTAGCGAGCAACTCATTCTCTTTAGCATCCCACTTTGGCATGGCAGTCACATAGCCCCTGGCCCTAGGTGATGGTGATATTTCTTCTTCGCGGCATTTAACTTGTTTTTTTTCTGACTTTTCCTTAGCAGCTTCTGACTCCTTGTACTTCACAAATGCATCCCAGTTAGCCTGCTTCTTCGTTAGATAGGATTTTAATATAGGAGGAGTCGTCTTCTTCTGATACTGTTGCCATAATGATTTCTTCTAGTTCTTGAATAGTTCGGCAATCTTCGTAAGAGTCCACTACTTGACTTTCTTCCTCAATGCAGTTGTGGCGGCTTCATCCTCAAATTCTAGCAGGGTGAAATGTGTCATGAGGTCATTCCAAAGACCCTCTTTGTACCTGTCGGCGACATACTCACCCTCTCCCGCCCCTTTTGTCCTATTCCACTCTCGAACGGTGACCGGGATGCGATCCCTAACCATAACTCTGCACTGTTGTACAAAAACACTTTTAGCCTTTTCGGGTTCCAATGGTTCACCCCCTGGTGATACCCGCGTAATTGTATAACGCGTAGATGCGTCCAACTTTTTGGCTGGGACTCGTTTGGAATATTGTTGGCTTGATGTGGAGGCCTAAGAGAAGAAACATTCATCAATTTATATATATACAACTCAATTAATGCATCTACTCATCACCGGACATCATATATATACCTTGCCGGACTTAGTTAGGGGTCTATCGGAGGAGTCGGCTTCTCCATCATTGGAGTCGTCAGCTTCTCCATCATCGGATCTGTCGACTTCTCCCTGGTCATTTCGGTCGACCTCCTCACCCTCACTGGAGGGGTTCAGATACATCGACAGAGATTCAGGTGGATGAACATGGGGGCATCGTTGATCATATTCTCGAGGATTTCTTCTTGTTCTAGGTCTCTGCGGATTGGACTAGGTGGATCCATAGTTTTTTTTTGCAAAAATGCACACAATATAAAATAATACTAAATAATAATATGTACACCTAATTTGCTACAATAAAACTAAGTCCGAGGGCCGACGAGCACTACCACCCTAACCCTAAGTGGGTGGGCCCGCGAGCACTACCACCCTAACCCTAAGTCCGGGGGCCCGCGAGAACTACCACCCTAACCCTAAGTCCGGGGGCTGATATATTGCAAATGTATCTATGATTTTTTGATGTTCCATGATTGGTTTTATCTACTTTCTTATGTTTTGTCCACATTTTGGAGTACTTTTCATATGATTTGTTGGACTAACCTACTAACAAGAGCCACAGTGTCAGCTGCCTATTTTCTGCTGTTTTTGGTTCTAGGAAAGCCAGAAAATGAATATTCTCGGAATTGGACGGGACAAAAGCCAAAGTTCCTATTTTACCGGAAGATTAACGGAGCCAGAATACGAGACAGAGGAGGGCCAGGGCCTGGCCACACCCCCCCCCCCCCCCCAGGCGCGAGTATCCTCAGGCCGCGCCAGGGCATGGTGTGGGCCCCTCTAGCACCCCCTCGGTCTCCCTCTTCGCCTATAAGATGCCTTCTGACCTAAAAACTCAGGGGGGTCGACGTTTTTCTAGAAGGAGTTCCGCTTCGCCGCCACCACCAGATTCCACGAAACAGCACCAGAAACTCCGTTCTGGCACCCTGCCGGGACGGGGAATTGGAGGAGATCATCACCATCATCATCACCATCGCTTCTCCATCGACCATCCATGTTTCCCCCATCTATGAGTGAGTAATCCCCCGATGTAGGCTATGGGGAGGTAGGGATTGGATGAGATCGGTCATGTAATGGAATCAGATTGTTAGGGCATGGTGCCTAGTATCTCCTATTAGTGCTTTATGACTTTGTTGCGACTTGTTATGCTTAATGCTTGTCACTAGGGCCCGAGTGCCATGATTTCAGATCTGAACTTATTATTGATTCATCATGATAGTATTGTTTCTGGTCTTGTCTACAAGTTGTATACACACGTTGTTGTCCGGAACCTATGGTCCCAAAGTGACAGAAATCGGGGTAGCCGGAAGGGAAAGGCTTTGATGTGAGGATCACATGTGTTCACGGAGTGTTAATGCTTTGCTCCGGTGCTCTATTAAAAGGAGCACCTTAATTTCCAGTAGTTCCCTTGAGGCCCCACTGCAAACGGGCTGGCAGGACAAAAGATGTTGTGCAAGTTCTCATTGCGAGCACGTATGACTATATATGGAACACATGCCTAGGATTATCTAGTACTTGGATGCTTTATCTTATTTATCTGCAATTGCCCTATGTTCTGATTGCCATGTGAATTGCCCTGTCCATGCAACGCCCGTCCATCCATCCCTATGCCTACCGCACTCGAATCCTACTATTTACTGCTATTGTTACTGTTGTCTTTACTTTACTACTGCTGTTACTTTACTACTCCTAATACAAAACTATTGCTACTGATATACTACTGTGAGCAAGATTGTTTCTAGGTGTAGCTGAATTGACAACTTAGTTGTTAAGGCTTATAAATATTCTTTGGCTCCCTTGTGTCGAATCAATAAATTGGGTTTCACTTCCCTCGAAAATACTACGATACACCCCCTATACTTGTGGGTCATCAAGACTGTTTTTTGGCGCCGTTGCCGGGGAGCATAGCTTTATTTATTAAGTCCACTTGGAATCACTATTGTTCAAGATTAGTTTATTCTACCTTGTTTTCTTATTTCTTTATCAAAAATACAAAAAATTAGTTCCTACCCTAGTTGTTATTTTCGCTGGTCTGTTATTGTCTTGCTTTATCATGCTTGTTGTCAATGGTTGGTTTCTTTGAAACTAAATCTTATTGGCAAGGTGGGTTCACGGAAGATCAAAAACATTATTATAAGGAACACCGCTTGTCACAAAAAGGGAAAGACTTATGGGAACAAATTGATAAATTGTATACCATTGCTATAAACTTGTGCTCTACTTATAATGTTACTTATTGCTTTTATAAATCTTGCTTCTATAAGAGGTATAAACACCTCCCTTTTCAATGTGAGTATAATGATAATGTTACCATATCTTCTTATGTTAAAGGAAATTACGACTTTTATGATGTGGAACAAATTGAAGAATTTATTGCTTGGAAGGGTGCATTTAAACTTGCTAGTTTGCTTGAAAATATTGATGATTCACCTTATAAATATGAGGTTTATGGTATACTTAAATTTTGCTTTGATAATTACAAGGAAGAAAATGGCTATATTCTTGAATATATTAATAGATGCTTTCCACAAATGGAAGAGACTAATGCCTTGCAGGATCCTATGGAAGAAGAAATTGATAAACCTGAAATCTCATTAGATGAAAAAGAGGAGGAAAGTGATGAACAAAAGGAGGAAGAATGGATTAGCTACCCGTGCCTACCTTCTAATGATAGTAACTCTTTATCCCTTACATTATTTGATTCTCCCCCATGCTTACTAAAGAAGGATGAATGTTATGTTCCTGAGGATTCTTTTGAAGATGTTTACAATAAAGCTCTAATGCTTGTAGATCATGAAAAGCATGCTTTATGTGATAGTTATATTGTTGAGTTTATTCATGAGGCTACTGAAAATTATTATGAGAGAGGAAAATATGGTTGTAGAAGCTTTCATGGTATTGAAACACCTCTCTATGTGCTGAAAGTTTTGAAGTCACTCTTGTTTTATCTTCCTATGCATGTCACTTTGTTCCTTGCGAATTTATTTGCATACACGATTCCTATGCATAGGAAGTGGGTTAGACTTAAATGTGTTTTAAATTTTCTTCTTGATGCTCTCTTTTACTTCAACTCATATTTCTTATGTGCGCATCCTCTCAAACTATCATGCCTGAAGATGATAATATGTCTATTATTCTTGGGAGACATTTTCTTAAATACTACAGGAGCTGTTATTAATTGTAATCAAGGGAAGGTGACCTTCAATGTTAATGACAAGGAACATACTGTCTATTTCCCCAAGAAGATTGATAGGACTTATGGTTTTGAATTCAATTGAACATGTTGAGGGCATTCAAGTTGGAGGAATATATTGTCCCATACCAAGAGAAAAATTGGAAACTATTATGGTTGGGACCATTGCTATCAAGGTTGAGGTAACATAATCATTAGTTGAATACAAAGTTTTGTCTCATATGAAATTGTTTTGGTAACAAGACCTAGTTAACCTTGTTAACAAAAGGATTTCATTGAACAAAACAATGTTTTCACTATGATTATCTCCCCTTACTTCTATTCTATCCATTTTAGTTTTTGCTTATGCCTAACTTAAAGGCGTTAAAGAAAAGTACTTACTGGGAGATAACCCAAAAGTTTTAGATGAGTCTTGAAAGTTATTACTTCAGTAATAACCTCTCCTTATTCTTTTTATTCGCTTTTTGTGCCAAGAGTAACCTCTAATGAGAGAGAAGTGATGATTGCAAAAGTTGTTGTCCCGAATCAGATTTCTGTGCTTCACCGTAAAAATTTGTGTAAAATCTCTGAACGTATTTTTGAGGCGTGAATTTTTATGCTTCTGCCCCAGGATGTTATCTAACTTTCGTTAGTTCAACACTTATTGATTTGATCAACAGAAGGTCTTCAAAAAAATTCGTCTTTACCTGCTGGTCTGTTTTAACAGATTTCTGCCATTTTCTACATTTGCTTTTTGTTGGTTCCTTTTTTAGTTCTTTTGGGGAATTGAGCCTTTTGAGGGAACTGCTACAGTAGATTGTGTTTTAATGGAAGTTTTATTGGTGTTAGAACTGAACCTAAGACATATTATCTTGAGTGCACTAATGTTGGTAATAAAGATTGGGTGAAGTTTTGTATGAAGAAAAATTTCAGGTGTATGGAAGGAATGAGTAATGAGATGAAGGATGGACTAAAGCTCAAGCTTGGGTATTCCACGCGTGTCACCCCAAGAAATATCCAAGAAGTACAAGCATCAAAGCTTGGGGATGCCCAAGGCATCCCCCTCTTCATCAATAAAAATCCCAAGTTTCTTCCAAACACTTCATTTTTATTATTTCACGCACAGTTGTGTTGTTCTTAGAGCGTCTTGTTTTTCGTTTTCATATTGGTTTTTCATTTTCTTGGTTTTCGTAGTTTTCTGAATAAATTGGTTGGACCCACTCTTTCATACATTGGTTTTTAAATAGTTTGGATTGGATTGGAAAAGAGTAGGAAACTTCATGCTTAAGTGGTAAAGAGAGCTTGTTTTTGACTGTGGCCTATGCTCTGTCATGCCATGCTTGATATTGTTTTGGCTTTATGCTTAGTATTCTTTTCTGTAGCATGACTTGTTATAAACAATTGAGATTTCTTAATGTGCCTTTGAAGGATCATGCGTTGTTTTAGCATATTAAAGCATAGTATTGTGGTATTCTCCTTTGATGCTTTATTTGGGTTGACTTGGCGCATGCTCACACCATGTTATGACTATCCCAAGTCACCATAAGCCTTTATGATCCTTTAGTTTTCAACTTGTAGTATCACTTTATGCTTTGATCAATGATGTTTTGTCGCTCTGCATGATTATGGCCATTATTGCTCTCTCGTTTGTCGCTCCCTTACTATTGCTAGCCTTCACTTTCGCTGAGGATGTTTTACTCATGTTTCCCACTCCCTAAAACCAAATATTGCCAAAGTGTCCACCATACCTACCTATTAGCATCATTTGCTACTTCCGTGCATATTCAATGTGCCTTGTTTTCTTCCGAATAAAATGTTTGCTTGTTATGAGAAAGTTAGTTAGTAAAGCTCTCATGAACTTGATGGCACACTTTATTTTCTTCCATTTAATTAACCTGAACCATTGCATCCTTCTTTGTTGCGTATATGCTTGCGCTTTATAAGTTGAAGTTAGCAGAACCATGTATCATGGGGAACGCTTTCAACATTGCATTGGTACTTAGTACCTCGTTGATATCATGTTCTTTTGCTTATGGATCTCGGCGGTGTGAAATAAAAGTGGAACTTGAAGATCATGGAGTTCGTATGTATGTTAGAAAAACGTCTGGGCCGCTAGCCTAAGGCATGCCTAATCATGGTGGAAACTTGCAGCTTAACCATAATGAGAATTCTATGAAGCATCCTCAATAAAAATCTATGCACATAGTAAATAAAAGATCGCTAAGATGCTCATTGTCTGCTTGCCTTGTCATTTTGATTATGGGATAGCTCCTGTATCATGTGCAAGGGGTACCCCGTTGGCGGTTCTCTATGATATGTATATACTTACAATGACAAGAGCTTACTCATGACTGAAGTTGAGTAGCATGAGGATCGATCTTCGTAAGTAAGGGGCATGAGACTTCGATTTATAACTTGTCAAGCATATCCTCTTAGTTGTGTCACTTTAACCTTAACCATTTAAAGATGCTTATGATAGGGGCAATGAGAGCTCAAAGCTAATGAGTACCATACTTTCAGCATTTGGAAGCCTTTCAAACTTTTCAAAACCTGTTCATTTCCTTGTTGAGTCTCCACACATTCTATGAGCACTTTCTTGAGAGCATAGTGGCCATTCTTAGTTCTATGTGCATTATCCCAAGACTTGTTGATTGATGCATACCTTCATATTGCTTGTTTTAAACTATTTGTATCTAGTCACTCTTGTAAACTTTGAAGGTGTCATATGCATTTTTGTTTGCTACTCTATGAGGGTGAGTGCCACTATGTTATGTTTTCTTTATGTGAAACAAACAAACGTCTTGCAAAGCATTGTTATTCATGAATCTTTTGTTTGTGCCTTTTCATGTTGCAACATAGTTGCTATGTCTTATTTCTAGAACTTTGTCTTTCATGTTATGATTGAAGTACTATGATCCCAACTTTGAATGTTTTACAAATACTTTAATCAAGTTTATGATGGTGCATGTCACCTCAAAAATTATTCTTTCTTTTTATCACTTACCTACTCGAGGACGAGCAGGAGTTAATCTTGGGGATGTTGATACATTGCAAATGTATCTTTTATTTTTTGTTGTTCCATGATTGGTTTTATCTACTTTCTTATGTTTTGTCCACATTTTGGAGTACTTTTCATATGATTTCTTGGACTAACCTATTAACAAGAGCCACAGTGCCAACTGCCTGTTTTCTGATGTTTTTGGTTCTAGGAAAGTCAGAAAATGAATATTCTCGGAATTGGACGGGACAAAATCCAAAGTTCCTATTTTACCGGAAGACTCACGGAGCCAGAATACGAGACAGAGGAGGGCCAGGGCCTTCTCACACTCCCCTAGGCGCGGGTACCCCCAGGCCGCGCCAGGGCATGGTGTGGGCCCCTTCGGCACCCCCTCGGTCTCCCTCTTCGCCTATAAGATGCCTTCTGACCTAAAAACTCTAGGCGGTTCGACGTTTTTTGAGAAGGAGTTCCGCTCCACCGCCACCACCAGATTCCACAAAACAGCACTAGAAACTCCGTTCTGGCACCCTGCCGGGATGGGTAATTGGAGGAGATCATAGCCATCATCATCACCATCGCTTCTCCATCAACCATCCATGTTTCCCCCATCTATGAGTGAGTAATCCCCCGTTATAGGCTATGGGGATGGTACGAATTGGATGAGATCGTTCATGTAATGGCATCAGATTGTTAGGGCATGGTGCCTAGTATCTTCTATTAGTGCTTTATGACTTTGTTGCGACTTGTTATGATTAATGCTTGTCACTAGGGCCCGAGTGCCATGATTTTAGATCTGAACATGATATTGATCATTATGATAGTATTGTTTATGGTCTTACCTGCAAGTTGTATACACATCTTGTTTTCCGGAACCAATGGCCCGAAGTGACAGAAATCGGGATAACCGGAGGGAATGGCTTTGATGTGAGGATCACATGTGTTCACGGAGTGTTAATGCTTTGCTCCAGTGCTCTATTAAAAGGAGCACCTTAATTGCTAGTAGTTCCCTTGAGGGCCCTCTGCAAACGGGCTGGCAGGACAAAAGATGTTGTGCAAGTTCTCATTGCGAGCACGTATGACTATATATGGAACACATGCCTAGGATTATCTAGTACTTGGATGCTTTATCTTATTTATCTGCAATTGCCCTATGTTCTGATTGCCATGTGAATTGTCATGTCCATGCAACGCCCATCCATCCATCCCTATGCCTACCACACTCGAATCCTACTGTTTACTGCTATTGTTACTGTTGTCTTTACTTTACTACTGCTGTTACTTTACTACTCCTACTACAAAACTGTTGCTACTGACAAACTAATGTGAGCAAGATTGTTTCTAGGTGCAGCTGAATTGACAACTCAGTTGCTAAGGCTTATAAATATTATTTGGCTCCCCTTGTGTCGAATCAATAAATTGGGTTTCGCTTCCCTCGAAAATGCTACGATATACATCCTATACTTGTAGGTCATCAGGTGCCCGTGAGCACTACCACCCTAACCCTAAGTCTGGGGCCCCGCGAGCACTACCACCCTAACCCTAAGTTCGGGGGCCCGCGAGCACTCCCACCCTATCCCTAAGTCCGGGAGTCCGTGAGCACCACCACCCTAACCCGAAGTCCGGGGGCCCACGAGCACTAGCTCCCTAACCCTAAGTCTGGGAGCCCGTGAGCGGCCCCTACGGGTGGGCGGGCGGGCGGCCAACGGATGCATGCCCAGGGGGTTCCGAGTGCCGCCGTCGGTGCCCAGCCGCTACGCCAACTACCACATCCTCGACGTCGGCGTGTGTGGCAACCACCACGGTGGTGGTGGTCGGAAACCGTGAGCGGAGCATCGTCTCGATTGTGTTTCCTCTTTGGAAGATCGACGATGTTGAGCTAATTGGTTTCTCTCTCTCTCTCGATTATGTCTATGTTACTTTATATACATTAATTACTAGAAAAATAATTAATATATATTTTTATACAATATATTTTTAGAAACTATATATATAATACTAGAAAATGAGAAAAAATAATAGCTGCCAGCGGCGGCCCTCTCTCTGCCCGCGGCCAGCGCTGCCCCCTAGTGGCTGGCCGGAGATGAGCGCGGTGGCGGCAACGGTGGCGACACGTGGGCTGGCGGCGGTGGTGGTGGGGACGCGCGGGCTGGCGGCGACAGTGGTGGAGGCGACGCGCGGGCTGGCGGCAGCGGCGGTGGTGGCGACACGCGGGCTGGCGCCGGCGGTGGCGACGCGTGGGCTGGCCAGAGACGAGGCGCGGTGGCGGCTGCTGGAGGTGGGGCGGCCGATAGAGAGAGAGATACCTGCGGCTGTAGGCCAGGGCGAGGCGCGGCGGCCGAAAAGGAGGATGAGGCAGCACGGCGGCTGGAGGTGGGGCGGCCGAAGAGGGGGCGCTACCGGCGTCGGAATCGCGCAGCCTGCCGGTGTCGTCGTCCCCAAGGGCGCCTCCTGTGTGAAAGTGTGCGAATCGGTGAGTTGGCGGAGAAGCTGCGCGGGCGCCCTTTAAGCGGACGGACCTTTCGTCCCGGTGCATGCTACGAATCGGGACTAAAGGTCCCCCCCCCCCTTTAGTCCCGGTGCGTGCCACGCACCGGGACTAAAGGGTTTTCGGCACCGCCCAAAGGGCACGTGCCAATGGCACACCACTAGTCCCGGTGCGTAGCACGCACCGGGACTAAAGGTCCTTTTTTCAAATTTTTGACCAAAATAGTTAAGGGGCGCGCCTGTTTTAGAAAATTTCAATTTGTATATTTTTTAAACACTTGAATAATATAGTTTTTGGATACTTATGAATTTGAGAAAATTTTCAACATGAAAAGTGAATAAGTAATCCAAATCCATTTTCTGGTTTATAAAATAATTATTCTAACTAGTCAAACTATTAACCATTTTGCCATTTTCAATTTAAAAATGCATTAACTATTATATTTTGCATATTTTTGAATCTCACTAAACTTTTAACATGAAAAGTTCTTGAATTTGAATAAGTAATCCAAATCCATTTTCTATTTTATAAAATAATTATTCTAAGTAGTGAAACTATTAACTATTTTGCCATTTTCAATTTAAAAATGCATTAACTATTATATTTTGCATATTTTTGAATCTCACTAAACTTTTAACATAAAAAATGCTTGAATTTGAATAAATAATCCAAATCCATTTTCTGTTTTATAAAATAATTAATATAGGGTTTTGGGTTGGGGTTAGGATTTAGGGTTTTGGGTTAGGGTTTAGGGCTTTGGGTTAAGGTTTAGGGTTTTGGGTTAGGGTTAGGATTTAGGGTTTTGAGTTAGGGCTTAGGGTTTTGGGTTAGGGTTTAGTGTTTTGGGTTAAGGTTAGGATTTAGGGTTTTGGGTTTAACTATTATATTTTTGGGGCCTTTAATCCTGGTTGGAGTCAATAACCGGGACTTAATTTATTTCCCGCCCTTCTCAGAGTTGTCAAGCCATGCATCATGCTTTCCCACCAGTTCCCTCCGCTTCCTGCCATATTTTCCCGCCTTTTGCCTCTATATCTAGGCCGGCCACCATGTCCATCCACACATCCAGATCTTCCGCTCTCACAACAATGGACATCGCATACTGGGCTATTCTGACCCTCGAGGAGACTGAGGCGCTCTGGGCCTCCAGCTACCCATGCCCGCCAGGCTACCGGCTGCCCGCCGACTAGATGCTGAGCGCTAGAGGAGTTCATGTCCCTCCTATGCCTCAAGGTTCCGCCCGCCAGGCGGACATCACGAACCACTTCTACCTCGAGCTCACGCTGGAGCAGCGGATGGATCCCCATTAGGATCCTGATAACTACGACACCTGGAATGCCTTCTTCGCCAACCGGCGGGAAAAGGAGCTCGCCAAGTACGAGGGTGACGGCCCGCCCCCGTTGAACCACAACAAGGTTGGTCGCCGCCTGTGGTGGGCAAACCGGACTATCGTCGGTGTGATACGCTACATCACCCAGGGAGATCATCCTCGCCTACGGTGCCCGCACTTTGACCCTCCATAGAGCCACAAGAAGGGTGGGGATGGTGAAGGTCGCGGGCTATGCAACATCGTCATCCAGGAGCCCCCTCCCTCGCGCGTCGTGAATCCGAGGCCGGAGTGGCAGGTACCCCTGGAATATGCCATGGCTAGGCTTAGGATCCAGCCGCATGCGCCTAGCGACGAGGACGATGATGATGACGAAGATGAAGACAACCCTGAAGTTGTGTACTATAGGGCTAGATATGAGTATGACTAAAGGGGGCCTTTAGTCCTGATTTTTTAGTCCCAGTTTTTTAATAATGATAAATGTCTTGAGTGTTAGTCCCGGATTGTGGCTGGACCGGCGGGACTAAAGGGGGACTTTAGTCCCGATTCCGTATTCCCAGTTAGAAACCGGGACTAGTGGATCGTTTCCTACTAGTGTTGGTCTCTCTACAACTTTCTCGAACTATGAAGATGTTCTATTCTTGTGTCAAGGAGCTAACTAATTTCACATATTAGGGAGTACATCTATGGCCAACTTGTTGGAGATGCCGGAGGACTGGGCTCCGGTGGCATCTCCCTCAAGTTGGCCGTAGTGTTGTCCCTGCTCTTGTAGTTCATAACTTCTCTACCTAGATCAATATGTCGGGGAGCTAACTAATTTCACATATTAGGGAGTGCCTCTATGGACAGCTTCAGAGAGATGTCGGAGGACTGGGCTCCAGCAGCATCTCCCTGAAGTTGGTCGTAGTGTTGTCCCTGCTCTTGTAGTTCATAACTTCTCTACCTAGATCAATATGTTGGGGAGCTAACTAATTTCACATATTCGGGAGTGCCTCTATGGACAGCTTCAGAGAGATGCCGGAGGACTGGGCTCCGGCGGCATATTTATAGATTAAAACAGCACAACATAGTGTCGACACTCACGACATAATGTCGACACTCACCCCTGTCATAGTGTCAACACTCACCCCTTAAGTCCCGGTTGGTTTCTTCAACCGGAACTAAAGATGAATTCCAACCGGGGCTAAACATAACTTCACAAGGATGCCTATTTATAGATTAAAACAGCACAACGTAGTGTCGACACTCACGACATAATGTCGACACTCACCCCTGTCATAGTATTGACACTCACCCCTTAAGTCATGGTTGGTTTCTTCAATTGGGACTAAAGATGAATCTTTAGTCCCGATTGGAAACACCAACCGGGGCTAAACATATTTCCCGCCACGTTTTCCCGCCATATGTTTTCCCGCCATGTTTTCCTGCCATGTTTCCCTACCATGTTTTCCCGCCATATGTTTTTCCCGCCACGTTTTCCTGCCCTTTCCCTCTTTATATAGGTTGGCGACCGTCATGAACACCACACATTCCCTACCACACATCCACACATTTCCTGCCGCCTACTTTAGGATGCCCTCGCGTGTTCGTCCACGACTCAGCGGCAACGATGGCGGAGTACTAGGCTCCATCGGGCATGTCTGAGATTGGGCTCCGCCGGGCTAGCACTGGGAGGTGCTACCTTCCGAGACGCGTAGCCTGGTGAGGAATCCGGGTCCCGTCGTCGACCCGGAGCTTCTTTGGTGGCGGTCGCATGGTCCAGGTGTGGTGCAGAGGGAGCCGGCCCCCGAGGAGGTGGTACGGAGGCGTGTCAGGGAGGAGGACGAGCACGTCCGCCGCTATATGTATATGTTGGAGGTCAGGTTTTCCAATACCTGGCAACATCTTCCGGGACCTCACCCAAGCTATGCTCCTGTGATGGTTCCTTCTCTTTGGGTGACCACCTCCTGCGGCTCAGAACCCGGTCGTCGACGTCCAGTTTGATTGAGAAAGATGTATTACATGAAAGGGGGCATTTATATCTCAAATAAAAGGTTTAATACATTACATAGATTTATGTCTCAAATTAAAGGTTTAATACATTATTACACATCACCAACATCTAGTGTTGTGGTTTTCTTCTGTATTGTAGCCATGGAGAATCTTCATCATTTAACAGGATGCTTGGGTCAGTTTTCACTTTGAATGGCGGAATTTCATGAAACTTATTGTAATCTTCTGACATGTTTATCTTGTCATCCACTACCACGATGTTTCTTTTCCCTAAAAGAACTATGTCACGCTTTGGCTCATCATATTCTGTATTCTTTTGCTTAACTTTCCTTTTTCTTGGTTTGGTAGACATATCATTCACATAGAAAACATGAGCCACATCGTTGGCTAGGACGAATGGTTCATCCATGTACGCAAGATTGTTGAGATCCACTGTTGTCATGCCGTACTTTTGGTCTACATGTACCCCTCCTCCTGTCAGCTTGACCCATTTGCACCGAAACAAAGGGACCTTAAAAGTAGGTCCATAGTCAAGTTCCCATATCTCCTCTATGTACCCATAATATGTGTCCTTTTGCCCATTGTCATCTGTTGCATCAAAGCGGACACCACTGTTTTGGTTGGTGCTCTTTTTATCTTGGGCAATCGTGTAAAATGTATTCCCATTTATCTCGTACCCTTGGAAAGTACATATAGTAGAAGATGGTAACCTGGACAACGAGTACAACTGATCTCCAACAGTGGTATTATTCATGAGATGTGTCTGCAACCAACTGCCAAAATTCTTCTCGTGTTCCCCTTTAATCAAGGACTCAGGCTTCCCCAGGTTTTTGGAGCATATAATATTCTTGTGTTTCTCGATATACGGAGCCACCATAGTGGAATTGTGTAGAACTGTGTAGTGTGCTTGAGTGAAAGAATGCTCGTCCCTACATACAATTGATTTCCTTCCTAGTGTGCCTTTTCCAGTCATCCTCCCCTCATACCGAGATTTAGGAACACCAATCGGCTTAAGGTCAGGAAGAAAGTCAACACAAAACTCAATGACCTCCTCTGTTCCATAGCCCTTGGAGATGCTTCCTTCTGGCCTAGCATGGTTTTGAACATATTTCTTTAAGACTCCCATGAACCTCTCAAAAGGGAACATATTGTGTAGAAACACAGGACCGAGAATTCTAATCTCTTCGACTAGGTGAACTAGGAGGTGCGTCATAATATTGAAGAAGGATGGCGAGAACAACAACTCGAAGCTGACCAGACATTGGACCGCATCAATTTGTAACCCTGATAGACTTTCTTGATCGATTACCTTCTGAGAAATTGCATTGAGGAATGCACATACCTTCACAATGGCTAGTCGAACATTTTCTAGTAGAATTCCCCTCAATGCAACCGGAAGCAATTGCGTCATAAGCACATGGCAGTCGTGAGACTTTAGGTTTTGAAATTTTTTCTCTTTCATATTTACTATTCCCTTTATATTTGACAAGAATCCAGACGGGACCTTGATACTGAAAAGGACTTCAAAAAATATTTCCTTCCCTTCTTTGGTAAGAGCGTAGCTAGCAAGACCTTGAAACTGCCATGGATGCTTGCCGTCACGTCCTTTATGATGTTGCTGGTCCTCCCGTGATGCCTGGGTATCTTTTGACTTCCCATACAAGCCCATGAAGCCTAGAATATTCACGCAAAGATTTTTCATTAGGTACATCACGTCGATTGCAGAGCGGCCCTCGTGCACTTTCCAATAGGGTAGTTCCCAAAATATAGATTTGTTCTTCCACATGGGTGCGTGGCCATCAGCGTCTTTCGGAACAGGTTGTCCTCCAAGACCCTTTCCAAAGATTACATCCAAATCCTTGACCATACCAAATACATCAGCACCAGTACGGGGGACAGGCTTCGTCCGGGTTTCTCCCTTGCCATTGAAATGCTTGCCTTTCTTCCTTAAGTGATGACTTGGCAGAAGAAAACGACGATTGTACGGGTCCACATTCTTCCTAAATTTATCCAGATATATACTTTCGGTCTCATCTAAACAATGTGTGCATGTATTGTATCCTTTGTTCGTCTGTCCCGAAATGTTACTAAGAGCATGCCAATCATTGATGGTTACGAACAACAACGCTTGTAGGTCAAATTCCTGTTGTTTGTGCTCATCCCTCACACGTACACCTGGTTTGGCCCACAACTGTAAAAGTTCATCAACTAATGGCCTTAGGTACACATCCATGTCGTTGCCGGGTTGCTTCGGGCCTTGGATGAGCACTGGCATCATAATGAACTTCTACTTCATGCACAACCAAGGAGGAAGGTTGTAGACACATAGAGTCATGGGCCAGGTGTTGTGACTGCGGTTCTGCTCCCCAAAAGTATTCATGCCATTGGTACTTAGACCAAACCATAAGTTCCTTGCATCACCAGCAAAGTCCGGGAAGTCCCTCTCGATTTTTCTCCACTACCGACCATCAGTAGGGTGCCTCAACTTCCCGTATTTCTTACGGTCTTCCATGTGCCGTCGCAACAACTTTGCATGCTCTTTGTTTCTGAACAAACGTTTCAACCGTGGTATTATAGGAGCATACCACATCACCTTGGCAGGAACCCTCTTCTTGGGTGGCTCGCCCTCAACATTACCAGGGTCATCTTTTCTGATCCTATACTGCAATGCAGTGCAAACCGGGCATTTATCCATATTCTCATACTTGTCACCGCGATAGAGGATGCAGTCATTAGGGCATGCATGTATCTTCTGCACGTCTAATCCTAGAGGGCAGACAACCTTCTTTGCTTCATACATACTGGAGGGCAATTCGGTATTCTTGGAAGCTTTCTTCATTATTACCAGCAACATTTCAAATCCCGAGTCAGTCACACCGGTCTCTGCCTTCCACTTCAGCAATTCTAGTGTGCTACCCAGCTTCTTCTGGCCATCTTCACAAGTTGGGTACAACAATTTGTTGTGATCCTGTGACATCTTCTCAAACTGCGACCTCTCCTTTTCTGTGTCGCAGTCTCGCTTTGCATCAGAAATGACCCGACCAAGATCATTAGCGGGCTCATATTGTTCCTGTTGTTCTTCATTATCTTCCATTGTGGTATCAGCGTATTCAGGAAAGATAGACCGGTAGTTGTCATCATTGTTCTCTTCTTCATCGCCGTCCTCCATCATAAACCCTCTTTCTCCATGCTTGGTCCAAACATTATAGCCGGACATGAAGCCAGACCGAAGCAAGTGGCTCTGAATGACTCTTGAGGAAGTGTGAGCCTGCTCATTCCGACATTCAACACATGGACAACACATAAAACCATCTCGCCGCTTGTTCGCCTCGGCCACAAGGTGAAAAGAACGCATGCCTTCTCTATAAGCGTCAGAGCATCGGTCACCGTACATCCATGGATGACTCATCTGCATCATACAACCATATATATCAAAACGCAATCATGATGATAAAATTACTACCACGCAGTCTAAACGAGAAAATACTTGCTAACCTTTTAGGACACCTGGAAACAAAGATGAGAAAACTTAAGTGTGGCTCTGGCACCTCATATCATGTTTTGTCTTGTGTGAACTCAAGTGGCATCATACTAACAGGCATTTCACCGAACACCTCTAGTGCATATGAAGAAAAAAATTAGCACAAAGTTATACCCACCTCACATAGGAAAAAAACAGGAGATAGTGGAGGGCTGGGTGCAGTATATATAGGGCCAGACTATTAGTCCCGGTTTGAGACACAAACCGGGACTAATAGTTCTGCCAGGACCATGCGGGCGTGCCTAGACCCATTAGTCCCGGTTTGTATCTCAAACCGGTACTAATGGTCCCTTATGGGCCGGGACAAAGGACATCGGTGTCCTCGGGCCGCCTGGTTCGTACAATTATTCCCAGCCCCAGCCACGGCCAGGACTAGTGGCCCGAACCAAAATCCCATTTTCTACTAGTGAATGGAAGGCAGAGAATAGTGTGACTGACAAAGGATTTGAAAAGTTGCTAAAAATAATGAAGAAGTTGCTTCCAAAGGATAACAAACTACTCGCCAGTACCTATGAAGCAAAGAAGGTTGTCTGCCCTCTAGGATTAGAGGTGCAAAAGATACATGCGTGCATTAATGACTACATCCTCTACCACGGCGAGGAGTACGATAATTTGGATGCATGCCTAGTATACACTGCATTGCGGTATAAGATAAGGCGAGATGACTCTGGTGATGTTGAGGGCGAGCACCGCATGAAGAGGGTTCCTGCCAAGGTGATGTGGTATGCTCCTATAATACCACGGTTGAAACGTTTGTTCAGGAACAAAGAGCATGCCAAGTTGTTGTGATGGCACATGGAAGACCGTAAGAAAGACGAGATGTTGAGACACCCCGCTGATGGGTCGCAGTGGAGAAAAATCAAGAGAGAGTTCCTGGACTTTGCAGGTGACGCGAGGAACTTATGGTTTGGTCTAAGTACAGATGGCATGAATCCTTTTGGGAAGTAGAGCTGCAGTCATAGCACCTGGCTTCTGACACTGTGTATCTATAACCTTCCTCCTTGGTTATGCATGAAGCGGAAGTTTATTATGATGCCAGTGCTCATCCAAGGCCCGAACCAACCTAGCAATGACATTGATGTGTACCTAAGGCCATTAGTTGAAGAACTCTTACAATTGTGGCACGGACAAGGTGTACGTGTGTGGGATGAGAACAAGCAGGAGGAATTTGACCTACAAGCGTTGTTGTTCATAACGATCAATGATTGGCCTGCTCTTAGTAACATTTCAGGACAGACAAACAAGGGATACAATGCATGCACACACTGTTTAAATGAGACTAAGAAATAAAGGTAAGCATTTCAATGGTGAGGCAGATAGCTGGTGTAAGCCTATCCGCCATACTGGTGATGATGTATTTGATATGGTGAAGGATTTAAAAGTAATCTTTGGAAAGGGTCTTGGTAGACAATCTGTTCCGAAGGATGATGTCGGACACACACCCACGTGGAAAAAGAAATCTATATTTTGGGAGCTACCCTATTGGAAAGTCCTAGAGGTCCGCTCTGCAATTGACGTGATGCGCCTGATGAAGAATCTTTGTGTGATGCTGCTAGGCTTCTTGGGCGTGTATGGGAAGAATAAAGATACACTGGAAGCACGGCAGGACCAACAACGTATGGAAGACCGAGACGGCATGCATCCGTAGTTGTTTGAAGGTACTGCCAGCTACGCTCTTACCAAAGAAGAGAAGGAAATCTTTTTTGAAGTCCTTTACAGTATCAAGGTCCCGTCTGGTTTCTCGTCGAACATAAAGAGAATAATAAGTATGCCAGAGAAAAATTCAAAACCTAAAGTCTCATGAATGCCATGTGCCTATGACACAGCTGCTTCTGATTGCATTAAGGGGACTCCTGCCGGAAAATGTTCAAGTACCCATTGTGAAGCTATGTGCATTTCTCAATGCAATTTCTCATAAGGTAATCAGTCTAGATAGTCTACCAAGGTTACAGAAAGATGTGGTCCAATTTCTTGTCAGCTTCGAGTTGGTGTTCCCACCATCCTTCTTCAATATTATGACGCACCTCCTAGTTCACCTAGTCGAACAGATTAACATTCTCGGTCCCATATTTCTACACAATATGTTCCCCTTTGAGAGGTTCATGGGAGTGTTAAAGAAATATGTTCATAACCATGCTAGGACAGAAGGAAGCATCTCATAGGGATATGGAACAGAGGAGGTCACTGAGTTTTGTGTTGACTTTATTCCTGACCTTAAGCCCATCGATGTTCCTGAATCACGGCATGAGGGTAGACTGAGTGGAAAAGGCACGCTAGGAAATAAAGCAAGGATATGTATGGACGCACATTCTCTCACTAAATCGCACTACACAGTTCTGCAAAGTTCCACCTTGGTGGCTCCGTATATCGAGGAACACAAGAATATTGTACACTCCAACAACCCGGGGAAGCCTGGTTCCTGGATTAGAGGTGAACACATGAGGACTTTTAGCGGTTGGTTGCAGACACATTTCATGAATGACATCAATGTTGGAGAGAAGTTGTACTTGTTAGCCAGGTTACTATCTTCAACTATATTGACTTTCCAAGGGTATGAGATAAATGGGAATACATTTTACACGATCACCCAAGATAAAAAGAGAACCAACCAAAATAGTGGTGTCCGATTTGATGCAACAGATCACAAGAATGGGCAAAAGGATACATATTATGGTTACATAGAGGAGATATGAGAACTTGACTATGGACCTTATTTTAAGGTCCCTTTGTTTTGGTGCAAATGGGTCAAGCTGTCAGGAGGCGGGGTTGAGGTAGACAAGAAATACGGAATGACAACAGTGGATCTCAACAACCTTGCGTATAGAGATGAACCATTTGTCCTAGCCAATGATGTGGCTCAGGGTTTTTATGTGAAGGACATGTCTACTAAACCGAGAAAAGGGAAAGATAAGCAAAAGAATACAACATACGATGAGCCAAAGTGCCACATAGTTCTTTTAGGAAAAAGAAACATCGTGGGGGTGGAGGATAAGACAGACATGTCAGAAGATTATGATAAGTTTCATGAAATTCCACCATTTGCTGTGAAGGATGACCCAAGCATCCCGTTTAGTAAGGAAGATGCTCCATGGTTACAGATTAGACGAAAACCCTAACAATAGAGATGTGTGGACGTTGGTGACGTACAATATTATTAAACCTTTATTTTTAATGATCTGCTTATATATATATGTGGATATGAACTGTCTCGATCTCAATAGGTAGTATTGCAACTTGCTGTGGCCAAAAACAAAGACATTTATTAATATTAAAACGTAAAAATTAGTCATAATCATATCTAGCCCTGTAGTACACAACTTCAGGGTCGTCTTAGGAATCGTCATTGTCATTGCTCGTAGCACGCGGCTGGATCCTCAGCCCTTCCCCGGCTTGTGAACGGGGGAACGGGGGAGGGGGCACCTGCCACTCCGGCCTTAGATTCACGATGCACGAGGGAAGGGGATCCCGGATGACAACCCCGGTACGCCCTCGGCCTTCACCACCACCACCATTCTTGTGGCTATGCGGCTGGTGAAAGTGCGGGTACCTCAGGCGAGGATGGTCTCCCATGGCGATGTAGCGCATCACACCGGCGATAGTACGGACTCATTGTGGTTCACTGGGGGCGGGCCGTCGCCCTTGTACCTGGCGAGCTCCTTTCCCGCCGGTTTGCGAAGAAGTCATCAGGTGTCGAGGTTGTCGGGATCCCAATGGGGATCCATCCGCTGCTCTGACGTGAGCTCGAGGTAGAAGTAGTTCGTGATGGCCACCTGGCGGGCCAAACCTTGAGGCACAGGAGGAACAGGAACCCCTCTAGCGCTCAGCATCCAGCCGGCGGGCAGCCGGTACCCCGGCGGGCATGGGTAGCTGGAGGCACTGTCAACACCCGGATTTTTAATCTCAGATGCCTGTTATGCCCTACATCGCAATCCTAGGATTACCATTTTTGTGAGACATAACAGATTGGATATCACAGTACATCATCCATTACAAACCATAATAAGGTCTTACACAAATAAAGGATCTCATGGTCTAGTCTTAATACAATCAAGTAGCGGAATAAATAGCATAGCAGCAGGGTACATCTTCAGAGTCATAGGCAATGCTGACGATGGAAGATAGTCCTAGTTATCATAGCCGTCCTGCTGTCCTTCATCTTGGTAGTCTCCTTCATAGTCTGGCCATAGGAATAGCTAGGGACAAAAGCCATGAGTACTCTTTAAGTACTCGCAAACTATCACTAACAAGTAAGATAGTTCTAGGTAGGAAATGTTAACCCTAAGTTTATTTGTAAAGTTAAGTTTGAAACCTAAGCTGAGTTCTGAAACAAAGAAAGATAAAAGAAGTTTGAAAACACCTAAGTGGGAACTTAGTTGTCATAGTCACCACTCTGTTGTGGTCAAGTCATGTCACAATTCATTTCATAAGTTGTTTTGAAAACATCTCACAACAGAACAGTATGGCCACTCCAACTGTCCATAATCGTCGACGCGGCTATTCGAATAGTTTGACACTCTGCATAGGTGGTACACTTTCACCACAAGATTCGATACATCTATCAGGGATAACCCTGAATCATCATACTTAGTATGCAGATAATCAAAAATAACCTTTCCTTTACACACCATAGTATAAGCACCTCTCCTATGAGCATGGCCTCCCAACCATGAACATTTGTCATCTTGGGCACTACATAGGTGGACAACATTGAGAGGTAGCCTCAGCTCAAACCTCTCGCGCGAGGGAACCAATACTAATGTATATAAACTTCCGACTAAGCCTTACCCAATTTAGCTATTGTGGTTGTAGGATAAAATTGGAATGGTATCACATCCGAACCCAACCATCAGTTTTGTAAAAGGGCTAAGGCTCATGCCTCAACATTTTCATCATCATAAACCATTTGTGTTTCTCAACACATGTCAAAAAATCTCAATAGAATGACTCATCATTCCAAGGTTTTCACAAGTCATTTTCACCAAGTATTCCCATCTAGAGTTAATCAAATTTAGGTTTAGCTCTAAACTACTAAGTTAAGAGTGTTCACTAAGGTGGGATTCTAATCTCAATCTCATGCCATAGAATGACATCTAAGCTTAACTAGATAGGTCAAGTTTTATACTCTTTATGCTACCTTTAAACAAGTAAAGGACTTTGGTAAAGTAAAGAAGTAAAGCTTGGAATTAAAACTTGGAATAGGTATAAGTCCAAAATGGTATAACCAAAGCATGCCTAATGCCTTTGCTTAGGTTATCTAGATTGCAAGGATTGTCTTGCATTGTTAATGATGCCTTGCATAGTTAAGACACTTGCAAGTGTTAGCTTGCCTTGGGTACTGCAGTGGTTGAAGTTTTCTTCCTCCTCCTCTTGGTAGAACTCCTCCTCCTCGTAAGCTTGGTCGGTACAATGATCTATAAATACATACGGAATACACAATCACCAAACAATGCTTAACTAGCCTACTTAGCGCACTAAGGCACACATTTGATGATCTATTATCATCACAAGCATCACAAGGTTTAATTAACTAGCTTCATTCTTTTTATTTGAGAAAAGTAATTTCTACTCATTGAAATTAACTAAGATTTAATATTCTCCAATTAAAATATGGGATCATGTGGACACATGTAATCACCACATATTCTAACATATGGGAATGTGATTTAAGGTTTGGATCACATTTTAATAAGTTTAAGTTTAAAATTAAATGATTTAAAGTGACTAGAAATGCCTATATAGCATTATTTTGGTAATAGTCCAAAGTCACTGCATGTAAACCTTCATATTATTACATATTCAGATAGGTATGGTTAAATGTGATATTTGAGAGTTGGAATCAACTAAAAAGTTATTATGGTTGATTTTATAAAAATGTTTGAATGTGCAAAAGCTTCTGTCTTGTTATTTTTACTAGGAGAGATCTCTAACTCTAAATGATTTAAATCCAATGGACTTGGATAGAGGTTTTCAGTAGCTTTCCAACAAAATTGGAATCACTCAATTTGGATTTATAAAACCCTCTGAATTGATTTTTGGACTAAGGGACAGAATTGATTTTAAACCTAAATAGCAAAACCTATATTTGAATTAACTGGGTCGCGCGGGAAAGTAAATGGGCCGGCCCAGTGACGCTCAGCGGCGCAGAGGGTGACTGAAAAGGGGGTTCCGCATGTCAGCGACACTTAAAACCAGAAACGGTACGGGGCGATCTGGGCCACACGATTAGAACGCAGATCAACGGCTCACGGTCGTCGTCAATGACAGACTCGTCGCCGGCGAGACTGAACCCTAAACCGTTGGTGGGGGTCCACTGGGGACGAACCAGGGCTCCAGCTAGTGCGGCGAGGCGGGCAAACGAACTGGATGGCAATGGCGGACTCGGGCGAGGTCGCGGCGGGGGCTGCGGTGGACGGAATTGACGACAACTTCTCCTCCTCTACAGTGGCTAACTCCGGTGCAATTCCGGCGAACGGCAGCTCGAGCAGCTCCGGCGAGAGAGGGGAAATGGTCAATGGAGAGAGGGGAGTGAGATGGTGTGGCGATTGAGGCTGGGGTGGCCTCCTTATATAGGTTCGACGAGGGGACCGGCGGGTATGGGCAGGCATCTGCGGCGAGGGCAGTACAGAGGGCTACCAGTGTGGGTGAGGTAGGTGGACGGTGGGCGGTCTGCTAGCAGTCAGCTACGGCGCAATCGCGGTTAGGGCGGTGCCTAACGGTCGGGAGCTTCCCGCTCTCTAGGAGACAGAGGCGATGCTCGACGCGGCTCCCGGCGACTGTGGGTTGCGCGGTGGTGCACGACCGTGGCTGGCGGGGTGCTGGTATCAAGGCGGAGCGGCGTGCACGATATGGTGTCGAGGCGCGGTCTGCTGCGTGCTGGCGGCGATCGCGCTCTAGCGGGCTCTCGCCTCGCGCGAAGAGAAGGGGCGGCGAGGCTATGGGGTGGTCCTGGGGCTATCTGTGGCCGTGGGGTGGACCATGGGCGGCGGTGAGGTGGCGCCTAACTTCCTGGAGCGGCGGAGAGGGGCTGGCGGTCTCCTGCGCCTTGTGCACGCTTGGCCGGCGAGCATGGCGTTGGGGCGGCATGGCACTGGCGCTAGGGGCTAGGGATAGAGGTGGGTTTGGTCTGGTTGGGCCTAGGGAGACCAAGATGATCAATGCACACCAATTGGCTCGACAAAAATTGCTCCAAAACAGTAATAATTAGGCCACATTTTATCTGCCTGCCAACTGTTCGATCAAATGGCCGCCTGAAGAAAATATTTGAATTTTTGGGAGATTTTTGGTGGAGTGGTGTAACTTATGCTTAAGCATCTAGGTTTTCTTGGGATTTTGAAATGGAGTTCATTGAAGTGGTTTTTGAATAAGTGTGATCTATACATATGAACTACATTCAATTTTCAATTCTCATTTAAGTTTAGTGTTTGAAAGATTTTTGCATGAAACAAAGTGGGCCTTGGTACATCACTACTTGTACTAGCAAGGGGTGCAAAGATCCACAATTGGCTCTGTTTGAAATTGAGTGCTAGGAATAGCCAAAGTAGGCTAGGTGATTAAAATGGCAAAAGTGACCATTTGCTTATTTAATTCATTTTGATTTATTGTTCTTTGGGATTTGCTTGGGGATGATCTAGATGATGTGTAATTCACCTTAGAATCATTTTACAATCAATAGATCACTCAATCATGGCAATTCAAACAACTCCTATTTTAAATGCACACACATATGAATGCTTAAAGATTTTTAAATGGAAAAGTTTTTGTTAACCCTAAATTGGGTAGATTTGATCTTGATCACTTGGATTAAAGTTTTGGGATGTTACAGGTGCACAGTGCCTCGGTCTCCTCAAGCGTCAGAAAGGCCAGTAAGCGGTGTCCATTGCTGTGAGAGAGAAGGTGTGGATGTGTGGATGGACATGGCGGTCGGCCTAGATATAGAGGGAAATGGCGGGAAAACATGGCGGGAAGCGGGGGAAATAGCGGGAAAACATTGCGGGAAGCGGGGGAAATGGCGGAAAAACATGGCGGGAAGTGGGGGAAATGGCGGGAAGCGGGGGAAATGGCGGGAAATATCTAGTCCCGGTTAGTGGCTCCAACTAGGACTAAAGGCCCCCGAAATATCTTTTAGTCCCAATTACTAGTTTTAGTATTAAATATTATATTTCTAATGAGTATATTATTTTTTGTGAATATTTTGGTATATTATATGTATTTTTCTGTTTTTTTAAATAATAAACTATATTTTTCCAATATTTATACTAAATATAATACTTGTTAAACAATATATAATTTCATTTAAGTTGTATAATAAAGTATGATAATAGATTTAAATTATAGATCTTCTTTTTCTTAAAATTTCGATATATAATACATAATTTTCTGAAAACTATAAACCATTTTTATTTTAGGCGCCAAAAACCCCCCCTTTAGCCCCGGTTTGTAATACAAACCGGGGCTAAAGGGGTATGGCGCGCGGGAATAGTGGTAGGCTAAAAACACCTTTAGCCCCGGTTTGTAATACAAACGGGACTAAAGGGTCCCGGTTTGTATTACAAACTGGGGCTAAAGATGGTGGGGTACAAATACCCCCACCCCTACCCCGGGTCGAGCCACGACCCGGAGAGCCCACGATTTACCTTCTTCCCCAGAGACAAACCGTGCTCCCGTCGCCCGCGTTGTTACTGCCCGCCGCGCTCGTGGAGAGGCTTTCCGCCGCCGCCGTTGCCGCCCGCCGCGCTCGTGGAGAGCTCGCTATCGTCGTCCTTGCCGCCCGCCGCGCCCGTGGAGAGTTCGCGCCGCCGCCATACATCCTTCATTTCCGCCGCGATGCCATTGCCACCCGCCACACGCCCGTGGAGAGCTCTCCGCTGCCACCCACGTCCTTCGCTGCCCCTGCAGGTGAGGTCAATTATAGTTAGTATATAGGTTAATTATCTAGTATTAGTATTAGGTTAATTTATAGTTATTATTATTAGGTTAATTTAGAGTTAGGATTAGGTAATATTTGTTAAGTATTAGGTTAATTTAGTTATTAGTATTAGGGTTAATAGTATTAGTTAGTATAGGTTAAGTATTAGGTTAATCTAGTTATTAGTATTAGGGTTAATTGTTAGTATTAGTATTAGTTAAGTTAGAATTAGAATTAGTATTAGTTTTTAGTATTAGTATTAGTTGTTAGTATTAGTATTAGTTAGGTAAATACCCCCACCTCCACCCCTGGTCTAGCCACGACCCTTTAGTTAAGTTAGAATTAGAATTAGTATTAGTTGTTAGTATTAGTATTTAGTTAGGTAAATACCCCCACCTCCACCCCGGGTCTAGCCACGACCCGTAGAGTCCGATCCGTCCCGGTGGTATAACTAACCCTAAATAGCTATTTATAGTAGTTAGTGTTAGGCTATTTTCTTCATTGTACCTTGTGCCTTCTCTTGTCAAAACAATTTCATTAGGGCTAGTTAGGATTAGTTAGAATACTTAGTTAATTAGGTTTAGTTTATTTAGTGTTAGGTTTAGGGTTAGTGTTATTAGGGCAATACTTAGTGATTTAGTTATTGTTTATGTTTTATGATTGTTTATTGCTATTATTTAGTTATGCCGCGTCCTCCTCGTCCGAGCGTACTGGACTCCGTCGGTTCCGAGGATGTCCGAGCCTAGGCTCTGCTGGGTTGGCACTAGGAGGTGCTACCTGTTGGGACTCCTACCTTGGTGAGGAATCCGGGTATCATCGTCGACCCGAAGCTTCTTTGGTGGCGTCCACGAGGTCCAGGAGCGGTGCAGAGGGAGCCGGCCCCCAAGGAGGCGGTACATCGTCGTATCAGGGAGGAGGACGAGCATATCCACCGATATATGTATCTTTTGGAGACCAGGTTCTCCAATATCTGGTAGGTTCACAGATCTCACGCGAGCTATTCTCCGGTGATGGTTCCTCTTCTCTGGATGTAGAGCTGTCGTGGCACAGAACGCGGCAGCCGAGTTTGCTAGTTAATATTATGAGCGAGATATGAGCGAGATGTATTATTGTACTTTATCTTATATTATTTTGCTGTATCTTAATGCAAAATTGTTTCATTATCAGTACGTAATCTTTTTTCTGTATCTGAGTCGTCACAATTGTAATAATCTTTTACTTAATGGAAAATTGTTTTATCTTTTTATGTATTAGTTAAGCTATGGACGGTAGACATAATGAAGAGGAGATTCTCAACATGATAGATGAGGGTATTGGGGGTTCTTATTACGATGATGGCTCCCAGTATCTTAATTTGTCTGGAGGAGACGAGGGTGTAGACGATAGTGGAGACGATGGTGCTAATCATGGTGGAGACCATGGTGAAGAAACCTTAATAACAAAGTCCGGCGAGGTATATAAAGCCTCTATCGATCGATCACTAGTATAAATGCACTAATTGATTCGTATATATGTACTGACGAATGTTTCTTCTCTTAGACCTCCGCATCGGGCCAATCTTCTACAAGGAAAAGAGGCCGGCACAAAAGTTGCCCGCTGATGTCCGTTTCAGCATTGACTTAGTCTCTGCACTGGGTCAACCGTTGGAGTCCAAACAATCTGTGAATGCATTTGTACATCAATGAGTGATTGTTAGAGACACCGTCTCGATCACCATTCGAGAGTGGAATAAGCCAGGAAAGAAAAGGGATCCAGCAGGGGCTAGTTTTTTAGATGACAGAGCGAGAGATGCGATGTGGAATTCTCTCATGACACATTTCACCCTACCGGTCTTGGAGACTGATGAGCTCACACAGCAAATGACGAGGAAAGTCAAGGAGTGGGCTCTTAAGAAGATGGGTGAACTATTCAAGGAGTGGTAGAAAAGATTGTACCACAACTATGTATTGAAGAAAAAAACTCCTCCATTCACTGGCCCACTAGAGATGCAGCAGGATAACTGGGCCGCATTTGTGGAATACAAGACCTCGGCACTAGTTGTGGCAATGTCAGAAAAGAATAAGCTAAATGCAGCTAAAAAGAAATATCACCATCATATGGGCACATGTGGCTACAAGAGTGCCATGCCTAAGTGGGATAAAACCGAGGCCGACCTGGCGGCTAAAGGGATCACTCTAGCTATGTCTGTTTGTCCCTTGAGGTCAAGAAATTGGTTACTCGGGCATGGGGCATCGTATGACCCAGAAACAGGCAAGATTGTTGCTGCCAAAGAAGTTGCTACACCCAAGGATGAACTTATTAAAGTGATAAAAGAGGTTTTGTTCCCGACAGAGAGAACGATGAGCTGACAAAGGCCCTCGGGAATCCTGAAAAGGCTAGACGAACAAGAGGCTTCGGACCATCTTGTCCATGGGCTATCGAGTTTCCTGAGGACCTTGACACGTACAGAAGCCGATCGAGAAAAACAAAGCGGCAAAAAGAGGAGGATGCGGAGCGGTTCGCGAGGTTTGAAGCCATGCTGCAGGAGCATCGGCAGGAGCTTAATGAACTTAAAGGACTCCGACAGCAAGATCCTGCACCAGACAGTACGGTTGGCCCATCGCAATGGAAAATCAGCGTGGCTTCCACGGAGGGCCACGATAATGATGCAACGATGGATGTGTACCTCGTGGATGCAATTAAGGAGAAGACGAGTTGTGAGCTGCATGTTGAACTGAAGAACATATCCATGAAGGTGGCGGTCGGCTTTGCTTTACCTTCTGCACCGGGAGCGACCTACCATTGCAATCCGATTCCAGCTGGGTATGCTCATGTCGGTGTGGATGAAGTTCAACCGCTATGTTAGTCACTACAACTTGACTTCCCTGGAGGTGAAGGGGAGACGACACTGGGAGAAGTCACGAGTGGCTTCATTCTTTGGAAAAAGGAATACATCAAGTTTCCAGGATCGGCACCAAGGCCACCTTCTCCACCGAGGAACAATCCATCACCTCCAAGGCCACCGTCTCCTCCTACTAAAAGTCCACCTCCAAGTCCACCTCTAAGTGCACCGTCTCCTTGATACATTGCAAATGTATCTATAATTTTTGATGTTCCATGCTTGGTTTTATCCACTTTCTTGTGTTTTGTTCCAACTTTGGAGTACTTTTCTTATGATTTCTTGGACTAACCTATTAACAAGAGCCACAGTGCCAGCTGCCTGTTTTCTGTTGTTTTTGGTTCTAGGAAAGTCAGAAAATGAATATTCTCAGAATTGGACGGGACAAAAGCCAAAGTGCCTATTTTTCCGGATGTCATCAAGTGCCAGAATACGAGACGGAGAGGGGCCAGAGGGCGGCCACACCACCTGGCCACGCAGTCAGGCCTGGCCCGCACCAAGGGGTGGTGTGGCCAGCCCAGGCACCCCCTCGGCCTCCCCTTCCGACTATAAGATGCCCTCGGGACGTAAACCCTAAGTACCCGATCAAAAATCCACGAAAGAGTCTGTAGCCGCCGTCATCTCCATCCCTAGATCGGGAGGGATCTGAAGCTCTTCCCGGCACCCTGCCGGAGAGGGGAATTCACCCTGGAGGCCTTCTTCATCACCATGCAAGCCTCCGGTGTGATGCGTGAGTAGTTCATCCTTGGACTACGGATCCATGTAGTAGCTAGATGGCTGGTTCTCCTCCTTTGTGCTTTCATGTCTAGATCTTGTGAGCTCCGTTCACGATTAAGATCATCTATTTGTAATTCTGCATGTTGTGTTTGCGGGGATCCGATGGATATTGAGATGCTATTTAAGATTGATTATTGATTCTATCATGTCTTTGTTATTTGTGATCTTGCATGCTTTCCGTTGTTAGTAGCTATCTTGGCCAAGTAGATGCTAGTAACTCCAAGAGTTAGTATTTATGCTCGATAGTGGGTTCATGCCTCTGGTAATCTGGGGAAGTGACAGAAATCTCTAAGGTACTAGATGTGTTGTTGCTACTAGGGAGAAAACAACAATCCTTTGTTCATAGAACAATCGTATTGTTTACTTTACACGCGGTTCGTAAAGCAATAATCTGTTGCTTGCAACTTAATACTGGAGGGGGTTTGGATGATAACCTGAAGGTGGATTATTAGTCATAGATGTAGTTGGATGGCGGTCTATGTATAATGTTGTAATGCCCAATCAAGTCTCAAAGGAGTCAAGATGATTAGTATATGCATGTATTGCTTTCTCGATGTTTCTCAATTGCCCCGCTGTAATTTGTTCACCCAGCATGTTATCTATCTAAGGAGAGCCACCTCTAGTGAACTATGGATCCCGGTCCTTTTCTTTACATACAATCTACAATCTTTTACTGTTTTGTGTTTACTTTCTGCAAACTTTTACTTCTTTCCATTCTATACGTTTAATCCTTTGTTTTCTGCAAAACACGGTGAGATTGACAACCTCATCGCAAGTTGGGGACAAAGTTCTGTGGTTGTGTTATGTAGGTCCCCACGTTGCTACTAGCACCGGTAGTGCGCCCTGCCAAAGCTCAGCTAGTAAAACCTTTGGGGTGTTTCCTTGCTCCTACTGGTTCGATTAAACCTTGGTTTCATAACTGAGGAAAACTTGCTGCTGTGCTCATCATACCTTCCTCTTTGGGTTCCCGACGAGCTCTACATCAACCACGCACCAACACTTTTCTGGGCGTCATGCATTGAGCCATCACTCCTCCCAGTAAAAGTCCACCACCTCCAAGTACATTCCATGACCTCAACACGAGTCCATCTCAATCTATGCAGCCGCCTCCACCCACTAAGGGCCAAAAGCGGAATAATAGCACCGCTCCGTCGAGCGATAACCGATGCCCAAAGTGATAGTTGTCACCCTTTCCAAGAGTACCACCGATTCCTTCCAAGAGGTCTTACGACCTGAACGATGAGGAGACCGATGCGGTCGTACGGGCCGAAGTGGGTGCTCATTTTAAAAACAAAAAACCTGAGCCAGAGGTCCAAATAAAACCGGAAACCAAGGAACACTTTAGGAAATTACTGACGCATCCATCCCAAGCTCAGGTAAATGCTAGATGACTATACACGATGTCTTCAAAAGACACTGAACATAAGAGATCAAGTGGTAGAGGAAGCATCACAAAATACGTTCCCCAGTAGGGGGAACAAGCAAAACAATCAAGTGGTAGTGGAAGCATCAGAATAGATGTTCCCCAGCTAGGGAAACAAGCAAAACAATAGAGTGGTAGCGAAAGAATCAAAAGAGACGTTCCCCAGCTGGGGAAACAAGCAAATCAATCGATCCCCCCGCTCCAGGTGTACATACCTGAACCTCAACTATATGGAGGAGAACCTTTGCATATGGAAACGGCTAAGATATTCGCCGAGTAATATAATATGTCTATTCATGACATTATTCACGGCGATCATATGCACAAGGCTGAGGTAGCACCCAAATTTGTTCACGGGGAGCCTCTGGTCAGTTCTGAAAGGCTTCGGGTGGTACATGAAAGTATCAAAACAAGAGTGATATTGGCTCATAGCGAAAGTTCGAAAAGAGCATTACTTCACTAAAGATGATGTCCCTATTGAATTTATAGAATTATTTTAGTTATTCAATCTAAGGGAACTCGACAAATCTATCCTCAGTTGCTATTGTCTGTAAGTGATTACTTTATATATATATAATTAAGTCTCTAGCTCAACTTGTTCAATTCATTGCCGGTAAGTATATTCACTATATTCTTTTGTACGCTATATATAATGATGCAGATTGAAGATTCTCTAATATAAAAGAAAGGCTATCAACGAATTTGGGTTCATTGACCCACATCGTGTTAATGGAGCTATGCTAAAGGATAAGCCACTGGAGACCGAGCAAAACTTGCTCCGGTTTCTCATGAACCAGCATTTCTGTAATGAAATACTATTTCCTTACCACTCCGGCAAGTGAGTTCTTGTACACATTAACTTTTGCTTACACGATGTTCAGTGTAAATGATGAGTTACTGACGTATGTAAACCTTACGTAGCTACCACTTGATTCTTCTAAGAATTTTAGTTGACTTGAGAAGAATTCACATCATGGTCTCACTAAACAAAGACATGGAAGAGTACTGCAGCATTATTGATATGCTTCAGAGGTAATTTCAACCATTATCGCACTATATCGGTTTCTTTCGTTCATTTTCTGGGATATCAAGTAGTTATTAACTCATATATTCATTTTCTTTGTTGAGTAGTGTTTGGACACGGTTCAAGAACAAGGTATGTGGTCAATGACGTGAGGCGCTATTTTTTAAATCGTCTCGGTAAGTAGTACTAATTAGGTCTGCGCATCTATTTAATTCTAGTTTATGTATATTTATCATGCTATAGTTATTATTTGATTGAATTATATTCTTATAAAGTGCGCGTGGCAGCCACGGGGGCTAATCTATGTGGATTCTACGTGTGCGAGTTCATTCGCATCACTACTGAGAAGCCCTTGGAAACTGTTCGAGTAAGTAAACAATATATTCACTCTTTATTTTTATTACAAAAAGTTGTGTTGAGTCTAATTCATATTATCTTCTTATTTATAGTTGGACGCGATGCGGGACAAGCTCCTACCACAGGACGGCCTAATAGCAATCCAAGAGGAATTGGCTGGATTTTTTGTCGACGAGGTCATAGACCCATACAGAGAATACTCTCCAGATAGACGCTAAAGTATCCATGTAATGATCTCCATGTAATCAAATCGACAGGCTCTGGACCCGGTTGGGACTCCATGTAATGACCTCCATGCATGTATGCTTGTAAGATATATTATATTATATACTACCTCCGTCCCAAGGCTTAAGCATATAATTTTTTGAAAAAGTCAAACTATGTAAAGTTTGACCAAGTTTTTAGGAAAAAATATTAATATTTACAATATTAATATATACCCATGGATACATCATGAAACATAGTTTCACGTGGTATCTATATAATATCAGAGTTTTTGATAGTTTTTTCAAAAAGTTTGGTCAAACTTTTTGTAGCTTGACTTTTAAAAAAAATGGCTTAAGCCTTGGAACGAAGGGAGTATGCATCAACGTGTACAAGTACTGTGTAGTAGCGTTGTGTATGTATACAAAAACTTGTTTGTAATATGAAAACACAGAATGACAAATAATTGAACACAAAACACAAAATGAAAAGAAAAACACAAAACCCTAAAACCCCATCTCCTTCCGTGGCAGCTAAATGGCCCAAAACGATGCCGCGACAGCCCTCTTTTAGTCCCGGTTCGGTTACGAATCGAGACTAAATGTCCTCCAGCCTAGCGCGGCTCACGGGGCCACGTGATGGACCTCTAGTCCCGATTCGTAAAAGAACCGGGACTAAAGGCAGGACCTTTAGTCCCGATTTGGCAGTCCCGGTTTGCAATCCGGGACTAAAAATCTTTATGAACCGGGACTAAAGGTCTGATTTCTACTAGTGGGAGTATACGGAAAAAATTTCGTTAAAAAATAGGTCTCATACATTGTATTATGGGAGGTCTGCCGGCGTAAGTCTCCATTAGCAAACCCGACCTTGCATGAGACTTACACTAGGAGACTTAATTTTTTTAACAGGATCTTTTTGCGTACACTCACCTTGTATATCTATATCTAATAATAAAGCACGCATCGCTTCTGTCAACCAGCATTTTTTCTGGACGGTTTTGCCCTTGAAAGTTTGGAGAAATTACTGGAACTGGCACCGCTTAGTCAACTACCTGGTTCGGTTCATTTGGGTGTCGACAGTCTGGGACACCTCGTCATCCCAGCTAGAGCTTGGGTGCCGCCCCGTCCCATCCAAAGGATCCCCTCCTCCCCGACCAAAATACAAGTTGCTGCCACCCCCTTGATCTCTGGCCACGGGAGCCATCGCCCTCCTCTCTCTAATCACCCCGGTTAGTCAATCCCTCCGTCTATACACACGCGCCCGTTGATCTATCTCCTCCTCTACTTCTTCCTTTTCTCGATTTCAATCGGATATTTTCCCTACTCGATTTTGATCTGAATTTCTCCTGCATGATTTTGATGGAAATATGCCTAGCATCGGCCTCGCCTTGATGGCGTCCAAGCGATTCTGAAGGAGATCAAGGATCTGTGGAGGGATTCGTTCCCCCATCTCCGTCAGACACATGCAACTATTACGCACAAACAGGCGGGCCGCTGTCAGTCTCCGGGATGGTCGGTGGGAGGGCCGGCGGGGCACCGTCGGTGGTCAGGATGGGCAGTGCGAGGACCGACTGGTCAAGAGGATGGAAGCGGGGGATCGGTAGCGTCGGTCGCCGGGATGGGCGGTGGGAGGGCCGTCGGGTCAAAGGGGCTAGATGTGTGGAATCAGTAGGAACTACTGGTATTGGTCTCTGTCGACCATAGCTTCTGTTTTGGTCAAACTCGTCGTGAAGCCTGTCCAGATTGTGGCTCGATGTGCTACCCCGTGAGGCCGTGACATTCGGTGATGTGCGTAGATATGCTAGCGTCTGGGGAGCTTTGCGATGTTGGCATAGAGGTCACAGGTGCTTCCGACCGTGGGATCCACGTCCGCCCCGAGCAGCTCCACGGCGGTGCCGACGAGCGGACCAGAAGGCAAAACAGGAAGACAACGCATCCTTGGTCGCTTCCACGGACAGCACAAGCTGTGCATTGGTGTTTACATCAGACTCAGCGGCGGGCCATCTTGGAGTGTGAATTGGAGCATATATAGCTCGCCCTTGGTGAAGGCTGAAGAGAAACTACTCATCGCTACCATCTCTCATGTAATTAGAAGAGCACATATATTATATTACTAAAGTAGAACTTCTTATCTCCAAGATTCTGTAGTTAATTCGTGTGGACTTCATTGTTACATAGATTAGCACCGAAAACTTTAGGATTTTCTAATGAATACTTTTTTTTGCTACTTGTGGAAACTCGAAAACCTGGGCATTGTGAATTGTGATCTTCCGAGTACTTTCCTATCTCTTCCAACAAATCATTCTTCTAGCAATTTCAAAAATCTAGGGAAGAAATCGGTGGTTTTTATTGGCCATTTTTAGCCATAAAAGGGTACGGAAAAGTTCAAAGTAAAAAATAAAATTGTAGTTGTGACACGTGTGCAATTAATATAAAAAATTAGTTGTGACACGTGTTACAAGTAAGTTGCAACTTGTCCCTCAATGGGGCGACCAGTTGCAATCAAGTTACAACTGGGGTCGACGAGGGTTCAGTTATAAGCAAGTTGCAACTGGCCCCCTCGACGATGCCCAAGTTGCAATCAACTTGCAACTGGCCTTCAAACGGGGGCTCAGTTACAAGCAAGATGCAATTGTCCCCTCGATGGCGCCCAAGTTGCAATCAAGTTGTAACTAGGGCTCGAAAGGTAATCAAGTTGCAAAAAGTGCCCCCCCCCCCGACGGGGTTTAGTTATAAGTAAGTTGCAACTGGTCCATCGAGAGGAGGTGTGGCTCAGTTACAAGAAAGTTACAATAGGTGTTCAATAGGTAAACAAGTTGCAAAAGAAATGGCCTTCAACTGGGTTCAGTTACACAATCAAGTTGCAACTGGACCTCGACAGGTAAGCAAGTTGCAAAAACTGATCCATCGAAGGGGGGTGGCTCAGTTACAAGAAAGTTGCAATATGCGTTCAATAGGTAAACAAGTTGCAAAAGAAATGGCATTCAACGGGGTTCAGTTACAATCAAGTTGCAACTGGCTCTCGATGGGGGCTCAGCTACAAGCAAGATGCATCTGGACCCTCAACGGGGCCCTAGTTGCAATCAAGTTGCGACTAGACCCTGGACGGGAGATCAGTTACTACAGCTGGGCCCATCAGGAGCTCAGTTACAAGCAAATGCAACTGCCCCACCCCTCCACACCGACGGGAGCTCAGTTACAAGCAAGTTGCAACTGCCCATCCCCCCTCCCCCACACACCAACAGGTGCTCAGTTACAAGCAAGTTGCGACTGCGCCCCCCTCCACACCGACGGATGCTCAGTTACAAGCAAGTTGCAACTGAGACCCGACAGAGCTCAGTTACAAGCAAGTTGCGAGTGCGCCAACCCTCCACACCAACGGTGTTTAGTTACAAGCAAGTTGCGACTGCCCCCTCCACACTGATGGGTGCTCAGTTACAAGCAAGTTGCAACTAGAACCAGACAGAGCTCAGTTAGAAACAAGTTGCAACTGCCCCCTCCTCCCCCTCCACACTGACGGGAGCTCAGTTACAAGCAAGTTGCAACTGCCCCCCCCCCCCCCCCCACACACACACACCGACATGTGCTCAGTTACAAGAAAGTTGCAACTGGGACCCAGCAGAGCTCAGTTAAAAACAAGTTGCGACTGCGCCCCCCCCCCCCTCCACACCGATGGGTGCTTAGTTACAAGCAAGTTGCAACTGGTACCCGACAGAGCTCAGTTACAAGCAAGTTGCGACTGCGCCAACCCTCCACACCAACAATGTTCAGTTAAAAGCAAGTTGCGACTACCCCCCTCTACACCGACGGGTGGTCAGTTACAAGCAAGTTGCAACTAGGACCCGACAAAGCTCAGTTACAAGTAAGTTGTAACTGCCCCCCCTTCACACCGAAGGGAGCTCAGTTACAAGCAAGTTGCAACTTTGCCTCCCCTCCCCCACACACACACACCGACGGGTTCTCAGTTACAAGCAAGTTGCAACTGGGACCCGACAGAGCTCAATTACAAGCAAGTTGCAACTACGTCCTGCAACTGAAACCCGACAGAGCTCAGTTATAAGCAAGTTGCGACTACGCCCCCTCCACACCAACGGTGTTCAGTAACAAGCAAGTTGCGACTGCCCTCCCCCTCCACACCGACGGGTGCTGAATTAGAAGCAAGTTGTAACTGCCCCTCTCCACACCGACGGGAGATCAGTTACAAGCAAGTTGCAACTGCGCCCCCCCCCACACACACACACACCGACAGGTTCTCAGTTACAAGCAAGTTGCATCTGGGACCCGACAGAGCTCAGTTACAAGAAAGTTACGACTGCGCCCCCCCCTCCACACCGACGGGTTCTCAATTACAAACAAGTTGCAGCTGAGACCCAACAGAGCTCAGTTACAAGCAAGTTGCGACTGCCCCACCCTCCCTCCACACCGATAGGTGCTCAGTTACAAGCAAGTTGCAACTGAGATCCGACAGAGCTCAGTTACAAGCAAGTTGCGATTGCGCTCCCCCTCCACACCAACGGTGTTTAGTTACAGGCAAGTTGCGACTGCCACCCCTCCACACCGACAGGAGCTCAGTTATAAGCAAGTTGCAACTTCCCCCTCCTCCACACTGATAGGGTGCTCAGTTACAAGCAAGTTGCGACTGCGCCCTCCTCCACACTGACGGGTGCTCAGTTACAAGTAAGTTGCAACTGAGACCCAGCAGAGCGCAGTTACAAGCAAGTTGCAACTGAGACCCGGCAGAACTCAGTTACAAGCAAGTTGCGATTGTGCCCCCCTCCACACCAATGGTGTTCAGTTACAAGCAAGTTATGACTGTCCCCCCTCCACACCGACGGGTGCTCAGTTACAAGCAAGTTGCAACTGCCCCCCCCCCCCCCGCCTCCACACCGACAGGGTGCTCAGTTACAAGCAAGTTGCGACTGGCCAGGGTCCCCCTCCCCTCCCCCCGGTTACAAGCAAGTTTCAACTTAGACCCGGACGGGTGCTCACAAAGCAACTTACAAAATTTTCCCCCTAACAGGATACCCCCGGTTGCAAGCAAGTTGCAATTGGCCGGTTGAAAAACTCAGTTGAAACTCGGTTAAACCTACAACTCAAAAACACGTAAAGACAATCTTAATTTCACAAAAGAAAACAACCACAAAAAGATAAAAAAATGCCCAAGAAGTCTAGCTTCACATATTTATGTTGCCAGTGAAAAATTAATAAAACTAATAATAATTGCCCCCCATAATAACAAATAACAACTACACACACGTTCAGAAAAAACAGATAAAAAATATACTCCTTCCGACCCATATTAGTTGACTCAGATTTATCTAGATATGGGTCAACCATCATCAACCCCTATAAAAACAGACAAAACCCCAACATTAGCCCGCATAAAAACAGCCTCAATCTGTCCCCATCCAAATTTCTCTTTCTCCCATCGTGCGTTCCTAGAAAACAGACTACAGCCACACACGACACACAGAAGAAAAAAAACTAACAAAAAAACAGCCAGCAGTAACAGCCTAGAAACAAAAGCCTACAAGCACACACGCGACGAACACAGCTCACAAGCACGCACGACACGCATGCGCTCGACGGCGACCGTAATACACGACATGCGATCCGAAACTCCAGTTTACACAAATCATAAAACATAGATCGAAGGTTAAAAAGATGACTGAGACTTAACTAATTCTCAGACGCATGAGAATTAGCAAAACCGTAATATTATTAGTACCGTCGACTATTTTTCAAGATTTATTAATTATTGAAAAACAACACTGCTTCCCAGGGGGTGATTCGTGACCGAGAACTCGCGCGTACCAGGTCGTGGTGGGCCTACCTACCTTATCGATTCACCGTACTACTGCTTTACTCTCTCCTCGTGTTCCTAGCGCCCGCGCCGGCTGCTGCCTTCCTGGCGATGCTGCTCACTCCCTCCTCCTCGAGCTCCCCTTTCCCGCTGCCTGGGGCGGTTTCTCGTGAGACCCGTCGCCCTCCGTGCCAGTTCAGGCTCACCCCGCTCCTCCTAGTCGACGACGTAGCCGTCACATGTGCTCTTCGCCATGCATCCGATGCTTCCCTCGCGAGCACGCACGCAAGTCTGCTCTGCCCTCTCATGTGTGATGCACGGTCGCCCCCGACCGCCTCCAGCATCTTCCAGCGACCGTCGCCCGTCTCGAGGTCATCTTCATCCGATGAGAGTCTATGGTGACATCTCTAGCGAAGTCCCCGATGATATCTCCAGCGAGGTCGCCGGTGATGTAGGTTTGCTACAATAGCATATTTTGTTTGCTATAACCGTTATATAGTCTCGCTACAATAGTATAAATGTTTTTCTACAAGGTCTCAAGCGAGGTCTCCTGGCGTAGGTCTTCGGTGAGGTCGGATTTGTTATATTAGCACAATATTTTTGCTATAAAGTCTCTTGCAAGGTCTCTGGCGAGACCTGCCTTTTATTTTTTATCCCGGGGACGAACCGTGTTTGTTACATGTAGCAAAAATAAGACTATATTTTGCTACGTTGTACAAAAAGGGGACGGAGAATATCTGAATGTTAATTTTGTTTGATCCAACGATTGTGGCCAGGGATGGACCCTTAAATTGTTAACAGGTTTGGGTGCTGCTAATTTTTTCTTTCAAAATATTTTTGTGTTTTTTTTTTATATTTCTAGGTGTTTTTTTTTAACAAGGCAAACGGCTTGCCATTTTCATTGATTAAGGAGAAGATTTTTAGATAGTGCTTATAAACCACGTCTTGGCCAAAGCCAAACTAAACAACAAAACTCGCTCATGATTAAACTACTAAGAGCTTTTGCTCCCGTAAAGCACCATAAACGTGCTTTCTCCGTGATTTTTGTTACCATCATATCAACGGTGGCAGCGTGGCCTCGAAAAATTCTTGCGTTCCTTTCCTTCCATATTTTTCATGAGACCAACATTGCATTGAAGCCAAAGCCTTTCTTTGTGGTCCTTTCTTGTGGATTGCCTTCTTCCACCACTCTTTGACAGAGTGGAATTAGTGCCAAGTAGCCGTGTTGATTTGGTGGAGACCGAGACAAGTCTTTAACTTGTTCTAAATCCTCATGGAGAAGCGGCACTTGAAAAGGAGGTGGGAGTCTGACTATTATCTTTGATTGCATAGCTTACATAGTCCACAATTTGGCCATCTTCTTCGGGCAAGCCAATTCACCGTCCACGCTCTATTTTGTAGGATCAACCAAACAAAGAACTTGCATTTAGAAGCTGCCCAAGGTTTCCAAACAAAGGGTAACGATGAGGTGGTTAAGCCCTAGAATTGTATATTGTAAGCCGATTTAGCCGAGTAGTGTCCATCGTATTTTACGTCGATTTCTGGGTCTTTGTTTAGTTGGTAGTACAGTGTGCACACTGAAAACCTGCCGGTCGTTCGATGGATGCGACTTTGGTTAATTCGCTAGGCATGCATGCGCCCATCAATTATACTAGTAATTAAGTAGTCTTCACTTTCGACTTAATAAGTATGTTTAATTGCAGATAATATGTCACATCGTGCTATGCACCGTACAAAACCAAAATTGATTGTTGAACGCCCTGAACTTTGGTCCTCTATATGACATCATAGTAGAATCCGCATCTTACTACGAAATAAATTGTTGATTTGGTACTATGATATCATAGTATAATCCGCATCTTACTAGTATCCGAGCTTCGACTGGTGTGTTGACAGCTCACATATTGCATGCATGTGTAAGCTGATTGCTTGTGTGCTTCACTATCTGGCTCAAGTTATAAGGCTTGGAGCTTCTTCTCGTACTCCCCACCGTGCTATAGGATACAGTCATTAGATTATGCATATATCTTCTGCACCTTTAATTCTAGAAGGCAAACATTTTTTGCTTCGTACGTACTGGGGGACAATTTGTTATCATTTGTAAGCATCTTATTTATTATTTTCAACAACTTTTTAAAACCCTTATCAAATACACCATTTCATGTTTTCAATTGCACGAATTCTAGTGTGCTATTCAGCTTTTTCTTGTCATCTTTGCAATTTTAATACAACAATTTGTTATGATTCTCTAACATGTGATCCAACTTTAACCTCTCATTTTCACTTTTATAGTCTCTCTGTGTAGCAACAATGGCCCAGTCAAGATCATCAGCGAGCTTCTCTGATGCCTCTTCTTCAGCTTTCCCCATTGTGGTAATACTTTATTCAGGAAACCTAGGATAGTTGTCATCATTCTCTTCTTCTTAATTGTCTTGCATTAAAACCCTTCTTTCTCCGTGCTTGGTCCAGCAATTATAGCCGCACACGAAACCGGACCGAAACAAGTGGCTATGAAGAAATTTTAAGGAAGATTTATCCTTCTTATTCTTACAGACACCACATGGACAACACATAAAACCATTTCGCTTGTTTGCCTTAACCACATTGAGGAAATAATCCATGCCATTAATAAACTCGACAGAGCGTCTGTCATCGTACATCCATTATCGGTTCATCTGCATTATATAAGTATACCAAAAACCATTACACAGCATCATGAATAGAGAAATGACCAAATTAATACAAGTTCATCACATTAAAACCAAAGTAGAGTAGTGACCAAATGTTATTGCAAAAATAAAAAATTATGCACTCATTTAAAAAATTTCTATTCCATACTCATTTTGATCAATTACTAAGTAAACAATATCTGCACATATGCAAACTAAGAAGTTAATTTGAGCTCAAATTGCATATAAATCAAATAAACTTCCACATAATTACTCATAAACTAAAACCCACAAATCCCTCTACTTTTAGAGCATGAAAAGAACTAAACTAGCAATAACAGATAAAATGATGAAGTTGCTAACCTTCTAGAACCCTTGGACAAATGGGACGCCGCGAAATCTTGACAAATCGTGAAAAAAATAGGAATAAACTAGAGCTCGGGGAGAAAACAGAGGAGAAGGCATGAATATGGCTCGGGCAGGACGATGCATGATATCTAAGAAAGCCTTGGTGTCTAGAACCGAGACTAAATGGCTCAAACCTGCCGCAGTTTGCCGCAACCCCTTTAGTCCCGATAGGTCCTGTTTGACCTAGGACTAGAGCCGGCCGGGTCCATGCGGCGTCCTAGCCATTGGATCCGGGACTAACGCTCACAAACACGCTTTGGCCTAAAGCTTCGGACGGACGAAGGCCTTTTTTCTACTAGTGCAGTTATACAGAGTCATGCTGTAATTGATGTCATGGTAATATTAATATAATTTTTTTATCAAAAAAATCACAGTATAATCCACGTATCACAGACCGAATAACTTTACACTTTTGGCACAGTTGTGACTCAGCGTCTGCCAGGCACCCACATCTGCCGATCTGATTTTGTGTACGTTCAGGCCGTGGCGTCCCCACTGGACTTGGCGAAGCACGTTGGGTTACAACTTACAAGCCCTGACGGGCAAAGGCGTTGAGCCACGCCTACGGCCACGGAGGCGGAGCTACGATCTGTCTCTGTCGTCGTCGACTCGTCGGGAAAAGTGGGGATTCGAAGACGCCACGGCCGCAAGCAAAGCAAATGCGGCCACCCATCGATCGGAATAACTGGTCAAAGATCAGATCGACCAGAAAGCGATCACAAGGCGAGAGAGAGAAATAAAACCGATTTAGAAAAACGGTCAGTCGATGATCAGTCCTTAGCGTGAGTGAGTGAAAGGAAATATGCCTTTGACCCTTTTCTCCTCGCTGAAGCTTCTTCAAATTCCCGACTGGTTAACGATCAAGCAATGCCTTTGGACTCTGATGGCCAATTACAGGCCACAATTTTTAATCAATTGCAACCCTGAATTAACAAAATACAGTGGTTTACGTAGGCTTCGTTCCGACGGGCGCGCCTGACTATAAGTGGGCATACCGTAGAGGCTCTACACGACCGTTGCAGAGTGCGCGGCGCCGACGTGTAATCGTGGCACGTTCCACCGACGGCGACGGCCAGGCTTTAGCAATAATTGATTAGTGTTTATCTATACATCATACATGATTGTACAAATTAGATGGTATGCATACTTTATATGATTGGTGATTCGAGAGCTACGTCTTAACCACGACGACCAAACGCTTAATTAGCTAGCTGAAAATACTTGCAAGCTTACAAATTAGCAGATGCTACTACATGCATCAATGCATGCATACATCGGGCCGATGGAGAGACGGAGACAGCGGGTCTCGCGCGCGCGGCCCCGCACCTCCTCTGTCTTTCTCCACCAGTTCATGCGAATATGATGTGCCATCCCCCACCCCCCTCTCTCTCTCTCTCTCTCTCTCTCTCTGACTTCTTTTTGATTGATCACCGACATCAATCAGGTTCGATCACGGCTCCTCGTGTATGTACAAACACAAGCTTTGCAGCTCGAGGTACGAACCTCCCATGACACTTTCCTTTGCATTAACATTCTATATATTTTCACATGTAAAAAAAAATTCTATATATTTTCATGTAAAAAAATTATATATATTTTTCAATAAAGAAAGCTTTATTACTTAAAAGACATTAGTAACATTTTATTTACCATATCCACTTCTTTTAACTGTGTGCTGCAAGGTCCCTTCCGACAAGAGTAAGTTGAGATTGTAATCTAGCTATGTTTTCATTGATCAAGGAGACATGCATTTCTACAGGTGTTTGGAACGCCAATAAGAGTTCTCATCTTACATAAGATCCCTGAGCTATCAAATTCTTGTTGCAAAGAACCCCTACTTGCAATATTTTCTTATACTTTTGCACCATCATTTTCCTCACAATATCTCAATACATGCAAAAGACCGGCAACATTTTAAACGTACTCATGCAACAAACTCTTGTATGCGTGCAACAAATCCCCGTCCGTAACATCAAATAACGCTTGCAACACATGAAGCAACACCCGCACCATGAAGATAACATTCACACCGCACATGTAGAGTCCGTGTGGTTGCAACCGACACACATGAGGTTGTAGAGTATAAAAGCGTATGCGACAATGGAATTCTGTAAATCAAGAATCTTCATTTGGACACACTGACCTTGCCGCCCCGGTGCTAACATGGAGCCTCATCGACACCTGATCCAATGACCCTGGGACCATTCCGTTCAACCCCTTTTCCACAAGCTCGGCTTTCAAAGAAGCTCTGTTTTTCTTATTCAAACAAAAACTACCATGAGGTCCATCTGTTGCTACCATCTTGATAGGGTTGCAAGCAAGAGCCCACATAAACCCGCATATAGGTGTCCTAAAAGTCAAACTAGTGTAATTTTTATTTGAGATTAATATATATTTATATGAGGGCTCGCGGGGTGTCAGCTTCGCAACCCTACATCTGATGGGCACGGAAATGAGAAACGAGGTGTTGCCGCTGAAGGAGGCATGAGAGAGAGGATTTGCGGAGAGGTGCATGGAAAAGGTCAAAAGAGAGTGTCGGGTTGGACGAGCCAAGTTAGGGGGAAACAGTGGTGGGAGGGACTAGGGTGTCAGCCTATCAGTGGTATTCGACCAAATCCCCGCTTCTAATTCATTTGCCAAAATCTAGTTTAAAATTTATGCAAAAATTTGACCTAGATTTAACAAATGAACAAGAAGTCCCCTGGTTGGGGTGGTGGCGGAGGTCCCTCCCGGCGGCACCTTGACCGGCGGTGGATGTCTTGGGCCAAGACGGCTAGTGTAGGAAACCCTAGATCTTACGATCTGGGGCTCCGATGCTGCCTTCCCGGACCTCTTCACTGCTGGTAGGGTCGGATCCGTGGGGGAGGGGGGGGGGTCGATCCTGCTCTGCTGTCATCTCTCTCGTTACTAGCCTAGCCGCAGGGCTGCTGGTAGGGTTTGGTGCGGCGAAACTTGCAGGTTGCCAGTAGGTGGCGAGGGGGCTGTCAGCTCGGTTTGAATAAAGGGGGTGGTCCTCGTATCCCTCCTGCACCAAGACAGAGATCTACTTGACGTGCGTCTCCATTGATCTGGCCAGAGTGTCTGGTTCTGAAAGGTTTCGCCGGCGAACTCCCATGGGCGCATATGCCTAGAGCTTGCTGGATCGGAAGTAATTCGGTCATGCGCACCTGTGATTTTGCTAGCCCTTTGGTTTCAGTGGGAGCTTAGTTAAGCTCTACTACCTATTACCATCATGTGACATGTCTTTGACGGTACATATGGTGAAGTCATATGCGGAGAATGTCATGAAGTCAGAGACATGTGGGCGAGCTATGGTGGATTGAGTCTTTATGGCGATGAGGTTCTGGCTTGGTTATCTTTGACTCGCAGCAGCGTTTATTAGAGGAGGCGACATCACATGAGAAGTTCACAGTCTTACCTTGCAGGGTGAAAAGCAAGGTCTGGCCTTTACTGGTTGTGCCTGACAATAGTCTTGTAGAAGACATTCTTTTGCGAGCGAGGACTTTCTACAGGGTGAAAAACTAAGATCTTTGATCGGGCAATGACATCGATTGTGTACGGTTTTCTTCTTGGAGACGTCGCTTTTAGAGGGGTTGGACTTCTGGTGTTGTTTTGATGGTGGTAGTGTCGCTGTTGCTAAGGATCTGATTACAGTAGCGGGACTTTCTTTTTAAAACTGTGTGCATCCGTATTGCCAATAGGATATGCGTTGTTGTAGAGGCTGGGTATAATTGGTATCCATGTGATATTAATATATGTTCATTTAAAAAAAAACAAGAAGTGGGAATCCCACTTTGACACCTTATGAGGCACAATAACGAGACGATAGACCGGGAATCGTCTTCCGAATACGTACCATGACCCAGATTATATAGTTCGGTACAGTCATACAACTTCCTAAAATGACTTATAACACAAAAAATATTCACGAGAAATTGTGAAACCACGCGTCACCATCCAACCTGAACCCATGCAGGCACGGGGGACAGTGGGCGCGTGCCAGCGTGCCACCGCTACCCGGCCCCACCAGTCAGATCCTCCTTCACCGACGGCCGCTCTTATAGCTAGCTACCGGCTACCTTGCCACTAGTCCTCCCGCTCGCTCCATTGCCACTTGCCTCCCTTGCTTCACAGAGACCAAACCCAACCTTTAATTCTCCATAAGTAGCTGCTATAAGTATCAACAACCAGCCGAGCACCAAACCCATCACTTCACTCGCACCATCAAAGCTTCTCGCGGACACAGCGCGCGCGGTCTCCACCTGCTCGCCACCAAGGAGCGCGCGGTGATCCGTCGATGGCCGACAAGCCGCCCATCGCGCCGGCGCCGGCGTTGGCCTCCAAGCCCAGCAAGCCCAAACCTGCTGCCGTTGCGTCTGCAGCTCCAGCACCGGCTAGGACGGCGGCGCCGCTCAGGAAGCCGTCCCTGCAGGCGCCACCGCCGATGAAGAAGCCGCCCCTCGTGCACCCGCAGAATGGGCATCAGGTGCTTCCACTGAAGCCTCCTCCGGCACACCACTACCGGCAGCAGCAGCAGCAGGGCGGCGGTGCCCCGCGAAAGCGGCAGTACCGGCACCACCGCAACTCATGTTCCTGCCGCCGGGTGTGCTGCATCGCCACCGGCCTCGTCCTTCTCGCGTGCTGCCTCGCGTTCGCCGCTGCGTGCCTCGCGTACCTCTACTACCACCCGCGGCCGCCGTCGTTCCACCTCCTGCCCGTGTCCACGACGCGGTTCCGCGTGGGCAACTCCACCGCGGTGTCCGCCATGGACGTGACCGTCGGCATCAAAGTGGTGTCCTGGAACCCCAACGACAAGATCGCCTTCGAGTACGGCGACGGCGAGGGCCGCGCCGCCCTGGCCGACAGCGACGGCGACGTGGCGCTGGGCTGGGCTCCCGTGGGCGGGTTCGAGCAGGCGTCCCGGAGCGTGGCCGCGATCGGGTTCGTTGCGGCGGCGAAGGGGGTGGTGGTGGACGAGGCCGTGGCGGGGCGCGTTCGCGAGCGGTACCGGCGGCGGCAGCTGGCGTTCAAGGTGGTCGTGGACACCCACGTCGGCGTGCGAGTGGGGGCGCTGCGCACTGGCATGGTGCCCGTCAGGTTGTCTTGCGACAGTGGGATCATGGCGCCGCGAGGTGGGCCTGCCGGGACCCCAATGAGCAAGTGCCAGGTGTACCTATTTAGAATGAGATGGTAAGTCCAGGAGTGCTTTATTTACTAACTTGCCCGTAAGTTTATGAATGCTAGTACTAGTGCATACTGTATATTCCAACTGTACACGCATCCAATTGTTTTGATGGAAATACACATTCAAATTAGTATCAATCAGCAGGTCTAGTCTGTCCTACATTAAAAATATCGTAAAAAACAAGTGTGGATTCTGGAAGGAGGCATATATAAGACATAAATTTCTTGTAGTGTGCACCCCACTGAAAAATTCCTTGCTTCCTGACCAGACAAGATGATTCGAGCTGATCCATGCCCCATGCCCCATGAACCATGAACCAACCAACCACCCAACGCACAACACAAGGAAATATTCGATGAGGTCAAATGGGGGGAATTGGGAGTTTAGGACACAGGCCAAAAATATTTAATATTCGTACGACCGTGAGATGTCATTGTTGTGTAGAGGAGGCCCTCCCTTTAGCTCAGTGGCACATTTTGTGGCACACAAGATGCCACAGGGCTATACAGTCTGCTCTAGTAGTATGTATCGCACAGTGCTGGATCATGCAGACCCTTGGATTGTAGTGGTAGAACAGATACGCGGCATCTGCCTTGCTTGGCGGCTTGGCGCCGACGAGTAGTGAGCGGAACGGCTGTCTCCAAGCGAAAGCAAAGCCCTCCCTGCCTGCAGGATTCGCTCTGTCCCTAGCTACCACACGCACCATACATATTTGTTGGCTTAGGTAGGTAGGTGACTTGCACGGCCATGAGAATTCACTAGTGGTCGTGGTCGTGGTCGTGGCAGCCTCCGATTTAAATGAAATGTTCAGATGTTGTGTAGTATATATGTTGGCGCGTCGCTGTCCAGCTTGTTCGGCACACGCGGCGGCGTACTTATTTTTGACAAGTTGCTCAGGTGAATAGGGAAGACAAGAAAATCTGCCAATTCGGACGACGAATAGGGAAACCCAACAGTAGATTGGGACATTGGATCCTAGACTAGACTAGAGGAACATGATTAGCAACAACTGTACGCGCAAGGACCAGTGTCCGAAAACTAGACGCGCCCACCTAAAGCTTATTACAGGTAGAGTGATCAGCACCCCACAGGACATTGACGCTTCCAAAAAGATTTACTCCCTCCAAACTCAAGTCAGTTATGTAAAAGGTTGCAGTGATGATACATGATATATATGGCTAATCTGCTACGTACTTCCTCAGTTTCACAGTTTATAATGGTTTTAACAAGCTGAAACAAGTTGCTAAAACATCTTAATTGTATCATGACACGGATGAAGTACTCGTGTACATATATCTGTGGCATTTCAAACAGTCCGATGAGTTTGGGTTCTGAGAAAAAAGATCGCTCCTGTCTTCCTCCTGACGCGGGCGAGCAAGAGCTCCCAATGCCGCCACCTCTCTCCTCTCCCCCTCCGCCGCCGCCAGGCACGGCCCGGGTGGTGCCGACGGCGGCACCCCTGCCTCTACCCCGCGTGCTGAGGGCGTGCGCCGGCGTCTCTCCCTCGTGCGGTGTTGCTCGAGCGGCTTAGGCGCGGTTCCTGCCGAGGAGCGACCACACGGCAGCGCTGGCTTCCGCGGGACAGCGTTGGGAGCAGCCGGCCGCCTCAGATCTACAGCCCTACGGGGCCCATCTAGGCCAGCGGCGGGCCGGCCGCCACAGATCTACGGCCCATGTAGGCTAGCAGCGGGCCAGCCGCCACAGATCTGCGGCCCTACGGGGCCCATCTGGGTCAGCGGCGGGCCGGTCACCTCAGATCTGTGGCCCTACAGGGCCCATCTGGGCCAACGGTGGGCCGGCCTGATGGTGACGGTGCAGCTTCCAGGGATGGCAGTGAGGGTAGCACGATGATGGGGACGGTGGCGGCAGCGGCTGGTTTGTTGTAGCGTGGCAGCGGACTTTACAGGCGCAATCAGGGCCTGGCCAGACCCTATTAGGACTGGTGTGCCCTTGCAAGCTTTACGGGTTCTCGGACTTGACCGGACCCAACTGGGACTGGTGTGTCCTGCTGCTGCGTCCGGTTGACTACCGCCTCCGGCGGTGGAGGCAGTTCCCTCCCGCACGACTGCAGTGATGCCGGCCCCGATTCTGGCTACCATTCACCTCCGTCCGGCCACGTGTTGATAGCTTCGATGAGATGACGATGACAACGGCTTCGGGACCGTAGTGGCGCATGCTTGTGGGCGGCAAGTTTGGTGGCAAAGGCTTGAGCATCGCAGGGCTCTAGAGCTACAGATCGTCCGGGGTAGTGGATAGGGTTTCTTCGGGAGAAATCTTTGTCGGCTTGCTCGACACCGACATGATGCCGCCTGCGGGTGGCACCATTCCTTCCTGGAGGGCGTCGTGGCTACCGTTCCTCCACTTCCTCCTGTGTACCGGGGGAAACCCTAGGACCAGTACGCTGGCCCGGGCAGCAGCGTCGTAGCTTCCTTCTTAAAGGTGTTGCTCGGTATTTGATGATCTCGTGCTAGGAGCGTGGTGGAACATCTTCGCGCGGGGGGTGGGCAGCGGTGTCGGGTCTCCTTCGCTTAGTCGGTTGGGCTTGTGTTTGCTGCCCAACACTCGTTCGTTTTGAGACTCGTTGTACCATGTGGTTACTATATTAATATAGCGTGACGAAAGCCTATCTCTAGAGTTGGGTTCCGAAACATGCAGTAATTCTTGATGATTCGAAAGCTCAAAGCGACTAACCATTTTCTTTTCTTTCATGTTGAAATCTCTTCAGGTTTAGCTTGACCTGAAGGCATGCACATCCGGCCAGCAAATACGCGAGTTCTCTGCTACTACTACTTGCTTAGGATCAAGCATACTAAGTGGTGTCCACGCTGCGTAGTGGAACCCATGATCTAACTTGTTTCCGTTTTCTGCCGACGATCGAGATATCATGACTTGGTGATTGGTTTGCCTGTATTATGTAAGTTCTTGAAAACTCTATCTGGACGTACATGGAAGAGTTAACGAAACAAGCTTGTAACTGTACAGTACTCCCAGCCCCGAATTCTTTTTTTCTTCTACTTATACATATAGTACATACATACGTATATGGCAGGAATGGAATGATTGTTGGTGTAAGTGTCTGTGTGTGTCTGATCCTTACTTGTTAGAAGTCTAGCACCTTATTATTATCGAAAAACCAACTTGCTGGACCTCTTCGGTGATTGAAGTGATTATGGTGAATGATCGGACTGTTTAGATTGACTGATTAACCCTTTTTAAATGTATTTGCAGAAAAAAAACACATTTTATGTTAGCCACATGAGCCGTCAGTACTGGAACGGCCGGATTGATTTTTCATATTTGCGGTTCACAAAATTTTGCTTCAGTTGGAGCTTCTTTCGGAACCCAGAGCAAAACTGAAACATGTTCAGATTTGGGCTCAATATTACCATGGACCACTTCCAATGTTCGTCTGCATCTCATCCTCAACCCAACACAAGCCTATGTCCCCAAACTCCATACATCTCTGCAAGACAAAAACTATAAATAACGTAATCACGAAAACTAAGCACGGAATAACCTGCTTCTGAAAAGATTTCACAAAATAATCTAAAGGCATGGCAGCGCACCGGACGGCTCCATACTCAACAATTTTTTGCCGTGGTAGAAGGCGCCACTACATGCATTGCCGCATAGATACAATGTTAGTTATACAAGTGAGAAAAGTGGGGAGAGAATATATTTTGCTAGCTATACAGGTGAGTAGGATAGATCTACTAGATCTTCCAAGGACTCTAGTTGCCCTTGCAGTTTCTCTTTGTTTAGAATCTTCGGTTCAGTATTTTTGCCACCACTGTGATATTCTGGAAACACTTTGTAAGATACACTTAACTAAAAGAGTGGTTTATGCAGTGCGTCAAAACATCACAACAACGGTGGGTTTGGAAAATTTGGGAGGATCATGGAGGTGGAGCAGCTCGTGGAATGCATTTTGTTTGACCTTTATATAGAAATAAGAAAGTGAATCAATGACATGATTGAAGCGAATAGATCATTTATGTGGTCACAACATATAGATGCTTACTCTTTATGAGTCACAACACATGTCTGAAGAGAGGGACCCAAGTCCCTCCTTCAATATGAACTCCTAGATGCACTTGACTTCCTCAGATGCAATGGTTAACTTCCTCTTGAAGGATAGATAATCCGTCTATCATCACAAGATGGGAAAACTGCACAAAAATGTCATAGAAATATGATCACAGAAAATATAAAACTATTTTGATCTGGACTAAAATGATTATGGGACTTACTCAGAGAACAGCCACCTCCACACCCATAATTATACCCCCTTATTATAGAGTTGAAAGGGCATTGATCTCTCTATGTGTTTTTGTGTAGATGACAGCTCCACTTGTGGACTGATCTTGTTCTTAGGCTATAGGTGGTTTATACCTTTGCACATGTTGGTGAGTGGACCATCGGTGAGAAGTTTGTTGAAGACGGTGTTTTTGTTCAGTTCTCTCTATTTTGTTGTGTTTAGGAGCACCGTACTATCAAGAGGGGGTTCACCTCGGAAGATAAAGGGGGTATCAAGTTCACTTGCACAAACTCAATTTGCACCCCACGACTTTCCTAGTTTCCAGAGAGAGAGAGAGAGAGAGCGACTCTTCTGGGTGGTTGAGTGTTTTCTGCTTGGCCAGAAGTATAGATGGGGCATCGGTGGTACCGCCCCCTTGCTAGGGTCTGTGGTAGAGGAGTCACCGGTAGTACCAGGCTAATTATCGGGCTAGTACCAACAAAATAGGGACCATGAGAAGTAAGGTTTCTGGATGCCTCCCCAATTTACCGGTACTAGAATGGAGGTTGGTCGATAGTGTCGGCCGGAAGGTCCGACCCAAGCCACCTCCATGGCGGAAGCCATTGGTACTGTGCTAGGTGGTACTACCGATGTGCTGTCGGTAGTACCAGCCAGGTTCCATGATAGTACCGGCGAAGTGAGGTTTGAGCTCAAACATGGTTCTAGATGGGCCTCATATTTTATCGGTACTTGACGGGTAGTACCGGCTAGATCTTCCATCCCTCTCCTAGCATAACTTCTAACATGTACAACCTGGTCGCTACCAGGTCCTTATAGTCATTGGATCTGGGTCGGCCGAAACTTTTGGTGAACCGTTGGTAGTACCAGCAGGTGTCGGGAAGACAGAAAACGATACATTTTGAAGGCCCCTTTATAAGGAGGCCTTCTTCCTCCTTCCTACGCACCACTCTAACACCTTCTCTCCTCCATTCATTCAAGAGCTTCATTTCACAAGATCTCTCTCCCTAGCCACCCAAACTTCTTGATCTTTTGAAGATTGGGAGAGAATACCTAGATCTACACTTCCACCAAAGGAAATTTGATTCCCTCCACCCATAATTTGTGTATATTGTTACTCTTGGGTTCTTGGAACCCTAGACGGGATTGGACTTCCTCGAAGCTTGTGGCATTGGTTGTAAAGCTTCGTGGAGTCGCTGGGAGCCTCCAATTGAGTTATGGAGATAACACAAACTTGTTGTATAGATTTTGGTTGTGCCTTCAAGGTCATCGCATAGTGTATCTTGAGCCCGCCTTTGTGGTGCGCTCTTGGGAGAATAGGGTGAGGCATATGTGGCATTGGTGGCCTTTGTGGTGCCACATCCCTCCAACATAGACATACTTCCCCTTAAAAGGAAGGAACTATGGGAATTACATCTCCGTGTCTACTATTCGGTTACTTTGCTCCCCTACCTTACTACATGCAATTCCTATGTGCTTACTTGCTTGCTTGTACCTTTTCATATAGGATTTTCACCTAGTTGCATATATATACAATGTATTTTTATTGTTTAGCATAAATTGAAAACATAACTGAAAATTGATAGTCGCTTATTCACCCTCCCCCTCTAAACGACCTATTTGGTCCTTTTAATTGGTATCAGAGCCTGGGCTCTTATTTCTGGCTTTACTACCTAAGAGAATATGGCCGACAATGAGGCATGGGGAAGGTGATGTCGTCATAAAGAATTTGGCCACTATGTATGACCTCAAGAAACTGGAGTCATCCATGATGTCCAAATTTGATGATATAATGGTTGTTCTTAACAACCTAAATGAACCTAATCCTATTTTACAAACCGTTGATCCTACTCCTATTTCCCCTATGGAAACCGCTCTTCTCATAGGGTTTTTTCACTCAAAAGGAAAAGCCTTAAAGTGACAGTGAGGATGGTAACGGTTATTCATCTTCAAAAAGGGATGATGGGTCGGGTGTTCACTCGGCGATTCCCCCACCATAATGGTATACCCCAGACCCACCTATTACCACACCTCATATAATTCCAAAGCCCCCCACCCATGCTAGATGCATTAAATTTTCCTAACTAGTAATTATTGATGAACTTTCATCTTTCTAGCTCTTCAATCGATTTGATGAGGGTTGTGGAAGATGTTTTATCTCAATCAATCCAAAGAATCCAATTTAAGCCAAAGTGGTGGACAAGCAACTAAATTCCACCGCTTTGTCCATGATCCAAAATGCATTGACTCTGAAGGACTTCACTCACATTTGTCCACTCACCACCAGCAAAGAAGTTTGGGATTATCTCACCGAACTATTTGTGGGGAATTCGAGCATTCAAAGCTCCAAGTTCGACAAGATCAATAATGAGTCAATTGGCTTTGCTATGCTAGATGATGAGACCCTCGAAGACATGTATTATCGGCTCAAGGCTATGTGCGTGACCATATGGTACGTGCATTTTGCATCATCATAATAGCAACATATATGATCATTTTAGAATGTTATTTGCACTATTCTATCATTATTTATGCATTTTAGTTGATTTACGGTACTTTCCTACAAAGTCCCCTTTATTGGTAGAAAACTTCATTTTTTGTCTTTTGTTGTTTCAGGTACCTTCTAGAAGTCAATAAATTAGAGGAAAAAATACATGATCGGTTTTTCATCAAGGGAAGTACCATGGAGCGAAAGGAGCACATGAGGGGAGCCACGAAAGCTAGAAGAGGCCAGGTTGTGTGGCGCACCAGGGTGTAGATGCCACCTAGGCCCATTTGGCCCTCGAGCATCTTATCGCCCCCCTTTTTACAGATGCCTCCATTTCTCTAAAAACCTATGCCCTAATTTTTTCACGATTTATAGAGGCAGCGGCAGAGGCGAAAGTCTTCTCCTACTCCAGGAGAGGGCAGATCCTGCTATGCTGGAGCCTCCGGTGAGGTGGAAATTGACGCCATCATCATCACCACTCCTCGTTGGTGTAGCGGGAAGCCTATCCATCAAGATATCCATCAGCACCAACATCATCACCATCTCCATCTCCAAGATCCATCTCGTTCCCCTCATAGTTTGTGATTGATTGAACCCTAGATTTTGTTTAAGTGCTATTTGCATGTTTGTGATTGGCAACTTGTCTTTATTTGGTAGGGAGATTATATTTTCAGATTGTGTTGTAATCCATATGCCACTGATCCATATCATGTTTGACACTTGTGAGTAGATCCCCATGTTTCTGAGGGCACATGATGAATTGGCTATGATTTCCATATAATATGCAATGAGTATTTGGTCAAGTTTATATCTTTTATGTTGTTCTATGATAGTGATGTGTGAATGTCAACTACATGTCACTTCACCTATATGGGCTCACAGGGATGCACTTTAATGTAACAAAGAGGGTTGGAAGGGACAGAATGTCAGAAATCGCTTTCTAATACTGACATGGGCATACCCTACAGGTACTCGAGTTTGGCATATACGGTCCAGATACGCAGAAGCCCATGGTGTTGCCAAAGCCCTATACAGGATTCAGGTGACTCACGGAACCTCTGATTGCTTGCGACACAAGACGAAGTTTAAGATAGAAAGTTTAAAGGGACGAACCCTAATCTATAACCGACTCGACCTGCTACCTGAGACCTAGCCTATCTATATAAAGGCTAGGAGGGGGCGGCAAGGATGACAATCACAACCCTAGTTTCCACAACCTCGCCAGATTGCATCTGCGCACCCCTGTAACTTTCGACTCCCTTGATAATTCCAAGAGCAGACAAGCAGGAGTAGGGACCTCTACGAGGCCTGAACCTGGGTAAATCTCGCATCCCTGTGTGCTTGTTTGCTAGCCGATTGATGCCTCCAGCGCTCCCTCCTTCTCCAAACCCAAGTCCATAACAATGGGCATTGATGAGTTAACCCCTCATCAATTGGGGCTGTCTGTGGGAATTGGGAGTCCTGATGTCACGGCTTCTTTGGCCCCGTCAATCACGATCTACAAATCTGCAATAGCGGAGATTCTCCAGCTCTTCAGCCCTTTCGACTTCACCGTCCACACGCCAGCCACTCGCTTGGCTTTCGAGTCCGTGGGTAATGGGATCGGCCTGGCGATCGGGAACTTTCGCTTCCAGGTCGGTCAACTGGGCACGCTTCGCCTGCCCGACCAGCTGACGACACCCGCGATTGCCCCAGCATCGTGGTTCCCGCCACCAATCGGAACCCTCAGTGAACTCAACGCCCCGGCAACAGCTAGAAGCACGGACAACGACAGCAGTCGCAGGTCCGATCTGGGTGGCCTAGCCACAGAAGAGGGAGCCTACGGCTCTAGATCTGAAAGTTGTGAGAGCAACAACTTCCCCAATCACTTCATGTGCACCGTCATCAACGCAGGCGACACCGTCGTCAATCGTGAAAACACCAGTACTAGCACTGGACCGACCAACGGTGGTATACCAGTCGCAAACGATGGCCCCACCAACGGTACGCCCACCAACAATGGAACGGGAGGAGAACCGCACCTCACGACGAATGAGCGCACCGAAGAGTGCGTGCTGATCAAGCTCAACGAAAACGAGTGGGCCTGCTATCGAGAAGCTCTGCGGAGCAATCCTCTACCCCCTAACTCGTCGCAGGACATGTTGATGGGCTACCATTGGCTGCTGAAGGAAGAATTCAAGAGCCAACAGCAGGTAATCACGCAACTCGACGCACGCAGAAAGGCAGCGGACGAGTCGAGCCTTCGGCGGGCTCAGCTGTCCTCCCATGGAGGATCCTCCTCCAAAGGCAACGGATACGTGGCCGCCAAACGACGATCTCAGTTGGCCCATCTCACCGACAAGGAGCGCGAAGAGGCCGCGAAAGTCGTCGACTTTGGCTCTATGACGGTGGATACGCGGGGCAACATGCTCCTGAAAACGCCGCAAGCGGCGGTGACAGTAGCCACCATGTACCTCCTCAACAACCAGCTACCGGCTGGAGATCCGCGAGTTGCCATGCACCGATCTACGATCGTGGGTCAGGGGCTAATCGAAGCTGTTCTTGACAAAGAGCCAACACTGGAGCCGAAGAAAAGCAAGGCTCTAGCCAAATGCTACTCCTCGCCCCCGTCTAGTGATGATAGCCATGACCTGTCTGGACGTCATCGCTCACGGTGGCATGATCAAGATTATGACGCACGTGATGACATCACGCAGCGCAAAGTCAACAAAATTCATGCAAGGCACGCTCGTTCGACTAACTCAGAAGACAACGAGGTGGAACTCTGTGGCGCTAGATGCTTCAGCAGAGCTATCAGGAAGAAGAGAATGCCTAAAGGCTGTAACATCCCAAACTTTGCAATTACAGATGTTACTAGAAGCATGCATCATATCCTTGCATCATGGCATCACATAATAAAAACTGCATCAGATATTTTTTTTTCTTCCTAAATCCCATAGTCATATAAAGACTAAAAGGGTTAAACAATATCAATCCTCCTAAACCTTTGCAAAAGTGTTATTTTTATAACCTCATTCTAATCCTCTTCTTTTTACAAAATTTTAGAGACCGGTCTCACCCTTTTTGGAGTCCGTTTGTAAAAGTTATGAAACATCTGCTGAATCAGAAAAAAATAAAAAGAATAAAAAAAGGGATCCTAGCCTAACGGGCCGGCTAAGCCAGCCCGTAATCTACCTACCGCCCCGCCTGGCCGAGCGGGCGGCGCGTAGCGCGTGGGCCGGCCCAGACGCCGCCAGCAGCAGCCAGCCCGCCCCGCTGACACTGACGCCCGGCCCCACCCCGTCGTCCTCATCGTTGCGACGAGTTCGGAACGAACTCGTTCGCTGGCTGCCTCTGGAACGAACTCCGGCCGGATCGTAGAGGAGTTCCATGACCCCCGCGCCAAGCTAGCTCGCCTTTAAATACCCCGACACGCCTCCCCAAAAACCACTAGTCTTTTTCCACCCACCGCCACCGGGCCGCCGCCATAGAGCTCGCTGGAGTTCGCCACCGCCGATGCCGACGGCAAGTTTTCCGGCGCCCCTTCCCTTTTTCTCTCCCTCTCTGCCTTCCCCCTCTAGTACCGCTTCTCCTCACGCTGTTTTCCCTCTCTGGAGTGGACCGTAGCCTCCGCGATTTCTCGCCGGAGCTCCGCCAGAATTCGCGAGCTCCAGCCGCTATTCGCCGTCGCCTCGGAGGAAGGGAGCCGACACTGCCCCCGGGAACGGAACCGCGGCGAGGAACCGGTCGCAGTTGTCTACTTCACCGAGCCGGGGAAGCTCCGCTCGTCGTCGCCGACCGCCGCCGACACGCCGCCGCCGTCGACCGTCGCTGTCGGGCCCTTGTCGTCGTCACCCAGGTAAACCTCTGCGCCCCTCCTCCGTCCGTTAGATCGCGAAAGAGCGGCCCAGATCGGGTAGGCCACCAAACCGGTATTGGCTAATAGCGCCTCTCCACGTGGCACGCCGCGTCACCGCAGAGTCAGCACCGCGTCAGCATTGCGTCAGTGCCACATGCTCGCCCTGGCCCAGTCCCGTGCCGCCACTTGGCGCTGCACAGTTGGCGCCGCCCCTTCTTTTCTTTTAAATAGGCAGAATACTATTAAACCTTGTAAAATCAATAGTAAATCGAGTATTAGTCCAAAAATTGCGTATAATATACCGTTGGATTCATATTTTTGAGTAGAACACAGATCTACAATAATATTGATGTTTTACCACAGCAATCGTGCAGTAGGATTTAAAGTTTAGATTAGAGTATTTTAATTCTAGAAAATTATCTGTAGATCCGTTTTAGTTGATTCTTGTCGCGTTGGTTGTGTTTCTACGAGACCTTCTGTAGAAAATTGTTATAGCATGCTTAGAGTGTTTAGATCTGTCTCGAGGTAGATCGGAGTTGTAGATCTAGTTTTGAGCTTGTTTATTTAGGGTTTTATCCAAAATACTTAAAACCTGTGGGGAACTGATTCTAATGACATCCCCAACTCAACAACACCCCCGAATAAAACCCTTGGTCAAATTTGAATCCATCCTTGCATATTACCATGTTGCATGCATGCATATTCGACTTCGTGACTTTGTTTTGTGCAAATTGTGATGGGGTCCATGTTTGTTTCGTTAGATTGCTCGGAGTGCGCTGAGGAGTACTGCTGTGTAGAGTGCTGCTCGGATCAAGGCAAGTTACACCACTTGTTCATGTTTATGTCCTAGTTTTGACTATGCATGTTTTACTCTTCAAATTCTGTAGTATGCATGTGTATGATTTTGGTAGATTTTCTTAGTACTGTTTTCGCAAGTGCGGTTTTGTAGTATGCCATGAGTAGCTCTATGTTTAGGAATTTCCATCCCAATAGGTTATCCTGTTTTTCTAAGTTATGCTTGCTATGCTATATACTTGTATATAACAAGTACCGTTGGGAGGGTTCGAAAGACTCAAAAAAATTTCTAAGTACGAGAGCTCTCTCGAGCGAACTTTTCTTCTCTAAACCCCTTCAAAATAAAACTAAGTTTTCTTCTGGGCGGAATGGTTGTTGGGTCAACGAGTGGATATTTGGTGGAGGACGGCCGCCCAGGAATCAACGAAGTCTGCCATGTTTCAGAATTCAGAAGCTTCCCGTGCAACCACAATACATATGGGCTCTGACTTGGCTTAGTACTTAGTGGGAAACCTCACCGGGGTACCAACATTTGGAGGTCCTTGACACGGTTGGATCCAGCTGGTAGAAGAGCTACTAAGGGAAGGCTTCACCATGGTCTTGTCTGTAAAAGGACTTGATCGTGGATTGTGGGGAAAGTGCACAACCTCTCGAGAGTATTGCAATCTGATCGATCAGCCGTGTTCACGGAAACAAAACAACCTTGAGCATCTGAAGGATGGAGCCTCTGAAAGATCTTCCTCTCTCTTTTCCAAACCTAACGTTTTATAAACCCCAAGGCATGAGTAATATTGCCATTGGGTGGGATTTTGGGAACTTGGTGCGTAATATCCAAGTGCTAGGTCGATTGGGCACTTGGTGAGTAAAATCCACGTGTTCCATTCGACCCTATACTACTTATCAAAGTTTACAAAGTAGGGAAATCTCTTCCTCTTTTCCTCTTACATTGAGAAAATTGGCTTTATGCAAATGAACCCCAAAGGCTACTCTTAGCCTTGCATGTAGAGATAGACTTACTCTTTCCTTGGTGTAAATTGCCAATACATTCAAAGTATTGACCCAGCTTGTTGGCTGCACGTCTTATGTGCAGAATCCGAAGACTGAAACGTGCGTAGGGATCGCGGGTCTTCACGCAGCTAGCCTGAGGCGTTGATGGACTCAAGTTTTACTTAGTTTCCGCTGTTTTATTTGAGCTAGCTAAAAGCTATGCAAGTTGTAATAATTATACTCTGGATTATTCGTGTAATAAATATTTGTGTTTTACATGACATTCATCGACTGTAAAGTGCTAGCTATTGATCCAGGGACTAGCATGTTAAATCACAGGGACTTATGATCCTTAACGATCCGAGGTTGCAACAGATGGTATGAGAGCACAAAGTTGCCTGTAGGATGTGACCCCTAGGATTGGAAACCACCTTTACCATGTGTGTTTTTGCTTTCCATATTCTTCCAAGTTATTTGTATTCTTCTAGTAATTCTCTTCCTTATCACCTTGTGCCTAATTTTCTTTCTCCTAACCTAAAGATGACGACCTTCTACTACGACACCGCCGAAGACATCAAGTGCCTGCGCTTTGGGGAATGCCTTGTGGACATCATCAAGACGTTGAAGTTACCCATGCCGTTAATCAAGGGAAGCGAGTTGAGGAAGATGCACAAGGAAGGATGCTGGGCAATTGAAGTCATCCAACCAGGGCGCAGTCAGACAGAACCCAAGACAGAGGCCATTGTACTCAACGTCACCAGTGACTCCAAGGAGAAATGACTTAGCATTAGCTTGCAGGAGCTCATTGGACGCCTTTGCGGATGCCACCATGAAGAGGTTGAAGGCCACTACATCAAACTCTTTGGAAGACGTGACGAGAAGGGAGTTCCAATCGAGTTAACCCTAGAGGAAAGGAAGACATGCAAGCGTCGAAGAATCCAATATCAAGACTTGGAGTCCCACATCAATGACCTTCAGAAGGGGAGCTGCCTTGAGATCATGAGGAATGACGAGCTTTGTGCCCTAGTCAAGGAGAAGGACGAGAAGATCGAGGAGCTGGAAGAGAAGATCAAGTCCCTAGGAGGGGAGCTCACCGCCCAAGACAAGAAGTTCACTAATCAAGAGAAGAGGGTGCAATATAAAAACAAGAGGATTAGGGAGCAAAGTCTTGTGCTCGCAAAAAACGAGATGGAGTTCAAGAACTTCGCTACCATGTTGAAGGACCTGCGAGCAGCCAAGAGGAGCTTGGAGGAGAAGATCACGCCTGTGACTATGGGGTCAAGTTTGATCAAGAAGCTACAGAAGGAGAAGAAGGAACTCCAAGAGAAGCTGGAAGCTGCTACCCAGGAGCTGCAAGAGGTGAAGGAACTTCAAGAGAGGCTCGAAGCTGCTACACCGGAGCCACAGGAGGTGAAGGAACTTCAGGAGAAGCTTGAAGCCATGACGAAGGACATGGAGTTATACAAGTCACTGCTGGAAAAGGAAGGCTTCATCATTGAGGATGAGGAAGTGGATGATGAGTAGAGTAGTTGGACCACCTTTAGTTCTATAGTCAAACGTTGTTCACGATTGTAATGAGTACCAATTTTTTTTTTTTGGTTTAGTTAAACTTGGTTGAGTGTGTTAAACTATGTGCTTTTTGTGCCTTGCTTTCTCGTGTGTTTTTCTCTTGTTTACATAAGGGTAGGAGTTTTATTCCATAGGCTTTCTATCCACTTCTTAACTTGTTTCCCAAACCCCCACAGATGGCGAGATGGGGAAACAACAACAACAACAGAGATAGCACAACTTCTGAACTCCCAGAATCAGCTGATCCAACTCCTCACTCAAAACATGCAAAACAACAACAACAACCCGCCGCCTCCACCACCCCCACCGCCCCAACATGATCGCCTGACTCGGTTCTTGAGGTTGAACCCTCCAGTTTTCTCAAGTAGTTCTGAGCCAATTGTGGCAGATGTCTGGCTCCGCACCACCAACAAGAAGTTAGACACCGTCCAAGTTGTTGGAGCTGACAGGGTGTGCTTTGCCATGCACCAACTTGAGGGACCAGCTGCTGAATGGTGGGATAATTACCAGGTCACCCACCCCGATATTGAGGCTATCACCTGGAACCAGTTCAAGGCGGCCTTTCGTACTCATCACGTAGCCGCGGGAGTCATGTCACTAAAGAGACGCGAGTTCCGTGACCTAAAAAAACTGCACCGCTCTGTCTCCGAGTATGGGGACCTTTTCAACAAGCTGGCACGTTATGCACCTGATGATGTATCCACTGATGCCAAGAGACATGAGGAGTTCTTAAGGGGACTTAATGATGAAATATCTATTCAGCTTGTGGCTCTGAAGTTTGATAACTACCAGGAACTCCTGGACATGGCAGTGGTGGTTGAAGCAAAGCAAAGGAGTATAGAGAACCGAAAGAGAAAGTCCACCTCACACAAGCACAACTTAGCCCCGTATCAGAAGCAACGCACTTCGTCACCACCACCCCACAACCACAATGGCCACAACCACAATGGCCACAACCACAATGGTCATCGTCATGAAGGACACAACCACAATGGCCATAAACACCGCAATGGAAGCGGCAATGGGAAGGATCTGAGTGAAGTGACATGTTTCAAGTGTAACAAGACAGGGCATTATGCAACTACTTGCCCCAAAAAGATGAAGAATGGGAATGGTAATGGAAACGGAAACAGACACAACCATGGCAATGGTAATGGAAACGGGAAGAAGCCGAATCCGTTCGCCAAAGCCAGAGTGAATCATCTCTCCGTGGAGGATGCTCGTGAGGCACCTGACTCCGTGATTGGTAAGTTCAAGCTTAACTCCACCCCCACAGTTGTTCTTTTTGATACTGGTGCATCGCATTCATTCATATCAAGGGTATTTGTGGATAGAGGCAAGATACCTACGAAGACTATTAGTGCTCCTCTAAGGGTAAGTTCTCCTGGTGGAGAAATAGTGGCAAACTCTGGATGCCATGGGTTAGAACTAAGGATTGGGGCACACATCTTTCCCACTAGCCTAGTCGTTCTGGAATCACAAGGCTTAGACATAATTTTGGGCATGAATTGGATGACCGAATACGAGGAGTCATAGACTGTGCCAAAAGGACTATCGCACTCACGACTCCGGATAAGAAAAGGATCCGCTTTAAGTCAGCTTTCGCACTCAAAGGAAGTATGGTGAACTCTCTTAAGGGGGTTAGCTTGGAGGATGTGCCAATTGTGAAGGAGTATCCAGATGTGTTTCCGGAAGAGTTGCCAGGGATGCCTCCTAACCGAGACATCGAGTTTCTCATTGACTTGATGCCTGGTACTGGACCGATAGCAAAAAGACCATACAAGATGGATGTGGATGAGTTGAAGGAACTTAAGAAACAGCTTAGAGAGCAATTGGACAAAGGCTTCATCCAACCAAGCGCGTCATCTTGGGGAGCGCCTGTCTTATTCGTGGAGAAGAAGGATAAAACCAAGAGACTAGTCGTGTACTACCGGTCGTTGAATGAAGTGACAATCAAGAACAAGTACCCTCTACCCAATATCAACGATCTGTTCGATCAATTAAAGGGATCTAGTGTGTTCTCTAAGATTGATCTCCGATCAGGTTATTTCTAGCTAAAGATCTGGGAACAGGATGTACCCAAGACAACTTTCACCACGAGATACGGATTGTATGAATACACCATGATGTCGTTTGGCTTAACCAATGCCCGGCATACTTCATGACTATGATGAACAAGGTGTTCATGGAGTACTTGGATAAGTTCATTGTGGTATTCATTGATGACATACTCATATACTCCAAGGACGAGAAGGAACATGAGAGGCACCTGCGCCTAATCATGAAAAAGTTAAGGGAACACGAGTTGTATGCCAAATTTAGCAAATGTGAGTTCTGGTTGAAAGAAGTGGGATTCCTTGGTCATATTGTGTCAGAAAAAGGTGTTTCCGTGGACCCAAGTAAGGTAGCTTCCATGACAGGATGGGAGTCCCCTAAGAATGTGGGTGATATTAGGAGTTTCCTGGGGCTTGCAGGATATTACCGGAGGTTCATCGAAAACTTTTCCAAGATAGGAAAGCCTATGACGGAATTGTTGAAGAAAGAGAAGAAGTTCCAATGGACCGAGGCATGTGAAGCAAGTTTTCAAGAGTTGAAGAAGCGCCTAGTAACAGCACCAGTTTTGTGCCTCCCTGACATCCAAAAGGACTTCCAGGTCTATTGCGACGCTTCCCGACAAGGACTTGGTAGTGTACTGATGCAAGATGGAAAAGTAGTGTCTTACGCCTCTCGGCAACTTAAGAACCATGAGAATAACTACCCCACGCACGATTTGGAACTAGCATCAGTTGTGCATGCGCTCAAGGTATGGAGCCATTACCTAATGGGCAAACATTGTGATGTCTTCACAGATCACAAGACCCTTAAATACATCTTCACTCAAAAGGAATTAAATATGAGGCAAAGGAGATGGCTTGAGCTCATCAAGGACTATGACTTGGACCTGCAGTACCATCCTAGAAAGGCCAATGTTGTGGCTGACGCCTTAAGCCGGAAAGTCTATGTAAATGGACTTACCGTGGGAGAACTTCCAAATTATTTGTGTGAACAATTCAAGGATCTCAGGTTGGAAATAGTTCCAGAGGGATACTTAGCAACTATGGAGATAGTGCCAACGCTTCTGGACCAAATCAAAGAGGCCCAGAAGGAGGACAAAGAGTTGGAAGAGATAAAAGCTAATATAAGCAAGGGTAAAGCAAAAGGGTTTCACACGGATGAACAAGGAACACTTTGGTATGAGAAGCGTTTGTGCGTTCTCGATGATCCCAATATCAGTAAGTTAATCCTTCAGGAAGCTCATGATTCGCCTTACTCAATTCATCCGGGTAATACAAAGATGTACATGGATGTGAAAGATAGGTTCTGGTGGAATAACTTGAAAGGAGAAATTGCTGAATACATCTCCTTGTGTGACGTGTGCAACAGATTCAAGGCCGAACATCAAAAGCCAGCAGGATTGCTGCAGCCATTACCTGTGCCCGATTGGAAGTGGGACAAGGTAGGCATGGATTTTATCACTAGACTACCCCAGACTCGATCTGGGTATGACTCCATCTGGGTAGTGGTCGACCACTTCACAAAGGTGGCCCACTTTATTCTCATAAAGACCACCTATACGAGTGCTAAACTTGCTAAGATTTATATCTCAAGGATCATAAGTCTTCATGGTGTACCCAAGGGGATTGTCTCTGATAGAGGTACCCAATTCACCTCGAAGTTTTGGCGATAGTTACACAAGTCTCTAGGGACACGACTGGAGTTTAGTACTGCTTTCCACCCACAAACAGATGGGCAAACGGAAAGAGTTAATCAGATCTTGGAGGACATGTTAAGAGCTTGTGCGCTAGACTATGGGTCTAGTTGGGATGATAATTTGCCATATGCGGAATTCTCATACAATAAAAGTTACCAAATATCAAGATGGCTCCATTTGAAGTTCTATATGGCAGAAAGTGTAAAACTCCGCTGCTATGGAGTGGAGTTGGAGAACGGAGTTTGTTTGGACCTGAACTGATCAAGGATGCCGAAGAAAAAGTGAGACAGATTCAAGACAGGTTAAAAATAGCCCAATCCAGGCAAAAGAGTTATGCTGATTCCAAGCGCAGGGATGTGACATATGAAGTGGGAGACCGTGCATATCTCCGAGTTTCGCCACTACGAGGAGTTAAGAGATTTGGAATCAAGGGTAAGTTAGCACCCCGATTCATAGGGCCCTACAAAATCTTGGGTCGAAGAGGGGAGGTTGCCTATCAGTTGGAATTGCCGTAAGTGTTAACAGTTCATGATGTTTTCCATGTGTCGCAATTAAAGAAGTGTCACCCGAAAATGGCCGAAACCCCACTAAAGGATACGGTTCCGTTGGACGAGGTTCAACTGGAAAACGATCTCACCTATGAAGAAAAAGCCACCAGGATTCTGGAGACAGCCGAGAGAATCACTCGTACCAAGACTATCAGGTTTTGCAAAGTTCAATGGAATCACCATTCCGAGGAAGAGGCCACGTGGGAACGTGAAGAAGACCTGAAGAAAGAACACCCAGACCTATTTGCTAACCAACCTGAATCTCGGGGACGAGATTCTTCTTAAGGGGGGTAGGTTTGTAACATCCCAAACTTTGCAATTACAGATGTTACTAGAAGCATGCATCATATCCTTGCATCATGGCATCACATAATAAAAACTGCATCAGATATTTTTTTTTCTTCCTAAATCCCATAGTCATATAAAGACTAAAAGGGTTAAACAATATCAATCCTCCTAAACCTTTGCAAAAGTGTTATTTTTATAACCTCATTCTAATCCTCTTCTTTTTACAAAATTTTAGAGACCGGTCTCACCCTTTTTGGAGTCCGTTTGCAAAAGTTATGAAACATCTGCTGAATGAGAATAAAAAGAATAAAAAAAGGGGATCCTAGCCTAACGGGTCGGCTAAGCCAGCTCGTAACCTACCTACCGCCCTGCTTGGCCGAGAGGGCGGCGCATAGCGCGTGGGCCGACCCAGACGCTGTTAGCAGCAGCCAGCCTGCCCCGCTGACACTGACGCCCGACCCCACCCCGTCGTCCTCATCGTTGCGACGAGTTCGGAACGAACTCGTTCGGGTGGCTGCCTCTGGAACGAACTCCGGCCGGATCGGAGAGGAGTTCCGTGACCCCCGCGCCAAGCTAGCCCGCCTTTAAATACCCCGGCACGCCTCCCCAAAAACCCCTAGTCTTTTTCCACCCACCGCCACCGGGCCGCCGCCATAGAGCTCGCCGGAGTTCGCCACCGCCAACGCCAACGGCAAGTTTTTCGGCGCCCCTTCCCTTTTTATCTCTCTCTGCCTTCCCCCTCTAGTACCGCTTATCCTCATGCTGTTTTCCCTCTCTGTAGTGGACCGTAGCCTCTGCGATTTCTTGCCGGAGCTCCGCCAGAATTCGCGAGCTCTAGCCGCCATTCGCCATCGCCTCGGAGGAAGGGAGCCGACGCCGCCCCCAGGAACGGAACCGCGGCGAGGAACCGGCCGCCGTCGTCTACTTCACCGAGCCGAGGAAGCTCCGCTTGTCATCGCCGACCGCCGCCGACACGCTGCCGCCGTCGACCGTCGCCGTCGAGCCGCTGCCGTCGTCGCCCAAGTAAACATCTGCGCCCCCCCTCCGTCCGTTAGATCGCGAAAGAGCGGCCCAGATCGGATAGGCCACCAAACCGGTATTGGCTAATCGCGCCTCGCCACGTGGCACGCCGCGTCAGTGCAGCGTCAGCACCGCATCAGCGTCACGTCAGCGCAACGTGCTCACCCTGGCCCAGTCCCGCGCCGCCACTTGGCGCTACACAGTTGGCGCCGCCCCTTCTTTTCTTTTAAATAGGCAGAATACTATTAAACCTTGTAAAATCAATAGTAAATCGAGTATTAGTCCAAAAATTGCGTATAATATACCGTTGGATTCATATTTTTGAGTAGAACACAGATATAAAATAATATTGCTGTTTTACCACAGCAATCTTGCAGTAGGATTTAAAGTTTAGATTAGAGTATTTTAATTCTAGAAAATTATCTGTAGATCCATTTTAGTTGATTCTTGTCGCGTTGGTTCTGTTTCTACGAGTCCTTCTGTAGAAAATTGTTATAGCATGCTTACGGTGTTCAGATCTGTCTCGAGGTAGATCGGAGTTGTAGATCTAGTTTTGAGCTTGTTTATTTAGGGTTTTATCCAAAATACTTAAAACCTGTGGGGAACCGATTCTAATGACATCCCCAACTCAACAACACCCCCGAATAAAACCCTTGGTCAAATTTGAATCCATCCTTGCATATTACCATGTTGCATGCATGCATATTCGACTTCGTGACTTTGTTTTGTGCAAATTGTGATGGGGTCCATGTTTGTTTCGTTAGATTGCTCGGAGTGCGCTGAGGAGTACTGTTGTGTAGAGTGCTTCTCGGAGCAAGGAAAGTTACACCACTTGTTCATGTTTATGTACCAGTTTTGACTATGCATGTTTTACTCTTCAATTTCTGTAGTATGCATGTGTAGGATTTTGGTAGATTTTCTTAGTACTATTTTCGCAAGTGCGGTTTTGTAGTATGCCATGAGTAGCTCTATGCTTAGGAATTTCCATCCCAATAGGTTATCCTGTTTTTCTAAGTTATGCTTGCTATGCTATATACTTGTATATATCAAGTACCATTTTGAAGGTTTGAAAGACTCAAAAAAATTTCTAAGTACGAGAGCTCTCTCGAGCGAACTTTTCTTCTCTAAACCCCCTTCAAAATAAAACTAAGTTTTCTTCTGGGCGGAATGGTTGTCGGGTCAACGAGTGGATATTTGGTGGAGGACGGCCTCCCAGGAATCAAAGAAGTCTGCCATGTTTCAGAATTCAGAAGCTTCCCGTGCAACCACAATACATATGGGCTCTGTCTTGGCTTAGTACTTAGTGGGAAACCTCACCGGGGTACCAACATTTGGAGGTTCTTGGCACGGTTGGATCCAGCTGGTAGAGGGGCTACTAAGGGAAGGCTTCGCCATGGTCTTGTCTGTAAAAGGACTTGATCGTGGATTGTGGGGAAAGTGCACAACCTCTCGAGAGTATTGCAATCTGATCGATCAACCGTGTTCTTGGAAACAGAACAACCTTGAGCATCTGAAGGATGGAGCCTCTAAAAGATCTTCCTCTCTCTTTTCCAAACCTAACGTTTTATAAACCCCAAGGCGTGAGTAATATCGCCATGTAAAGATAGACTTACTCTTTCCTTGGTGTAAATTGCTAGTACATTCAAAGTATTGACCCAGCTTGTTGGCTGCACGTCTTATGTGCAGAATCCGAAGACTGAAACGTGCGTAGGGATCGCGGGTCTTCACGCAGCTAGCCTGAGGCGTTGATGGACTCAAGTTTTATTTAGTTTCCGCTGTTTTATTTGAGCTAGCTAAAAGCTATGCATGTTGTAATAATTATACTCTTGATTATTCGTGTAATAAATACTTGTGTTTTACATGATATTCATTGACTGTGAAGTGCTAGCTATTGATCCAGGGACTAGCATGTTAAATCACAGGGACTTAGGATCCTTAACGATCCGAGGTCGCAACAAGGGTTCAAACTCCCATTGGAGAACCCGAAATTTGGTGGCCTACAAGACCCAAAGATTTGGCTGGAGGATCACATCTCCTCCGTCAGGCTGCATGGTGGAAGTCGAAGCACGGCCATGCAATGCTTACAGCTATAGCTGCAGGGTGCCACTCGCGCATGGCTCAACAATCTCTCGCGCGGATCAATTCGCAGCTAGGAAGAGCTAGTCTACAACTTTGTGCGCAACTTCAAGGGCACTTACAAAAGACCCGCATCAATCGAAGAGCTGAGAGGCTGCCATCAGAGATCCGGCAAGTCGCTACACTCATGCATCCAGCATCAAGAACTCCGCAGAAGACATCTCCGAGGATCCAGCAATTCTCTACACTCATGCATTCAATGGCGGCGTACACTGTAGAGAGCTTAGGGAGGAGCTGGGCCACTCAAATCCCAAAACAATCGACCACCTGATGGAAATCGCGAATCGGTGGGCTGATGGAGAGGACTCGGTAAAAACCGTGTCTACTCTGACGACGACGACGACCTCGGGCGCAGTCGCGACCACCGAGAAAAACGTCGAATGCGTGGATACAAAGACCACGATGAGGTTGACATGGTCGCAGCCGGCTATGCCGACAAACGCGACGACAACTGCAATACCGGTTATCACAGTGGTGGATATCACGATAGCGGGAAAACCACGTAGGTGTGGCAACACCCCATTCGCGAAGAGGCACCCACAACATCCATCCAGGACAAACTGTCCGGACCATGCAACGTGCACTTCTACATCGACAATCACGAAGACCATAAAAAATCCAGCCACCTTCTAAAGGACTGCCACGAGTTCCTCAAGATCTATGAAGGCCTGGCCTAGATGAATCACGACACGATCAACCAGGGCTATGGAGCTGCCCCGAGCGCTGTAGCACATGGAGCTCCTCCACCACCGCCTAGACCACCACCACCTGCGGCTCCACAATCTCACAATCATGGAGGTGAGGCGTACCACCGGCCACTAGGGAACATGGGGATGATCCAAAAGGGCCGCCCCTCAAATCAAACGCAGAAGGCAATTACTCACCAAGTCAACTTGGCGACAAACTCTCCGCCGTCCAACACTGAGTACCTCAGTGGTAGCGAGTCCTGCATCACCTTCGATAAAAGCACCCCCCGCGCCAAGTACCTCGCCCAAGCCACTGTCCTCTGGTACTCGAGGCACAGATCGGTGGGTTTGATATGAGTCGTGCCTTTATGGACGGCATAAGCGGCATCAACCTCACGTTCGCGAGTACCTTGCGAGCAATGCGGATCCCGTTGACATGTATGGAAGTGTCAGACATGATGTTCCACGGCATCGTCCCAGGAAAGGGCGTATACCCCCTGGGCAAAATCAACCATGTCGTCATCTTCGGCACGCCGCAAAACATTCGACGAGAGAGCATCGACTTTCAAGTCGTCAACTGACCCTCACAATACCACTGCATCCTTGGACGTGTCGCGTTCGCGAGGTTCATGGCAGTGCCGCACTACCCCTACCTGCAGATGAAAATGCCAGGTCCAAACAGCGTCATCACAAACAATGAAAGCTTCGAGAGGTCCAACAACTGTGATAGGGAATTCAACAGAATATCCCAGTCCTCCGGCATGCAGGAGGAACTCGCAAGATTGAAGGAGTCGACAGACAACAGTCTGCCTCCCGTGAGCAGGCCAAGCTCACTCGATCTATCCTTCGACTCGTCGGTGCATACCAGGAAAGTCCAGGTCCACCCAACGGATCCGACTAATACAACCCTCATCGCCAACAACCTGAGTTCCGCATAGGAACTCACGCTCGTCGAATTCCTCTGTGAGCACTAGGAAATCTTCGCCTGGTGTCTAGCGGACATGCCAGGGGTTCCCAAGGAATTCGCCGAGCACTCACTCAACGTGAATCCAGATGCAAGGCCAGTCAAGCAGGCGATACGACGACTGTCTGAACCAAGAGCAAAATCAGTCGGTATGGAGATCAACGGACTCCTCGACGCAAATTTCATACGCGAGATCAAGGAAAGCACCTGGCTCGCCAATACAGTGCTTGTGCCTAAAAAAGACACGGATATCCTACGGATGTGCGTGGTGTAACATCCCAAAACTTTAATCTAGGAGTATTAAGATCCAAACCATCAAATTGAGGGTTAACAAAAACTTTTTAAAAAATCTTTAAGCATTCATATGTGTGTGCATTTAAAATAGGAGTTGTTTTGAACTGCCATGATTGAGTGATCCATTGGTTGTAAAATGATTCTAAGGTGAATTACACATCATCTAGATCATCCCCAAGCAAATCCCAAAGAAAAAGAAATCAAAAAGAATAAATAATGGAAATGCTCACTTCTGCCATTTTAATCACCTAGCCCACTTTGGCTATTCCTAGAACTCAATTCCCAACAGAGACAATTGTGGTTCTTTGCACCCCTTGATAGTACAAGTAGTGATGTGCCAAGGCCCAGTTTGTGATCTCCCAAAAACATTTGAACTCTAAATTCAAATGACATTGGAAAATTGAATCTAGTGTATGTATCAAGATCACACTATTTCAAAAACCAACCAAATGGACTCCATTTTAAAATCCCAAGCAAACCTAGATGCTTAAGCATAAGATAAACCACTCCACCAAAAATCTTTCAAAAATTCAAATATTTTGTTCATGCGGCCATTTGATCGAACACCTTGTGAGCAGAATCATTATGGCCTAACTAACACTGTTTTGGAGCAAATCTTGTCGAGCCATTTGATGCACATTGATCACCTTGGTCTCCCCCAGGCCCAACCAGACCAAAACCACCCCATGACCTAGCCCCAGGCGCTAGTGCACCGCCACCCCGAGGCCATGCACGCCGGCCAAACGTGCACATGCCGCAACAGACCGCCAACCCCTCTCCGTCGCTCCAGGGAGTGAGGCGCCACCTCACCGACGTCCACGGTCCACCCCACAGCCACTGCTAGCCACTAGACCACACTAGAGAAGCGCCGCCCTTTCTCTCTACGCCATGCGCAGTGCACGCCAGAGTGCCCTCGCCGCCAGCACGCCACATACCGCGCCTCGACACTAGACCACGCATTCCGCTCCGCCTTGACCCCTCAACCCGCCAGACACGATCGTGAACTGCCGCGTGACCCACAGTCGCCAGGAGCACCGTCGAGCACCGCCTCTGTCCCTCAGAGCGCAGGAAGCTCCTGAACGTTAGGCACCGCCCCTAGTGTCGCCATTACGCCATAGAGGACCTCCAGCAGACCGCCCACTGTCCGCCTACCTCGCCCACGCCAGTAGCCCCCTGTATCACCATCACCGACGAGCTCCGCCCACACCCGTCGGTCCCCTCGTCGAGCCTATATAAGGAGGGCAACCCCAGCCTCAATCGCCACACCATTCCACTCCCCTCTCTGCACTGATCGTTTCCCCTCTCTCGCTGGATCCGCTCGAGCAGCCCATCACCGGAATTCTGCCGGAAGTAGCCGCTACAGAGGAGGAGACGTGGTCGTCGATTTTGTCCACCTCAGCCCCTGCCGTGACCTCGCCTGAGTTCGCCGTCGTCGTCTAGTTCGTTTGCCCGCCTCGCCGCACTAGCTGGAGCCCTGGTACGTCCCCAGTAGACCCCCACCGATCGCTTAAGGTTCAGTCTTGCCGACGACGAGTTTGTCGTCGACGACGACCGTGGACCGTTAGATCATGTTCTAATTGTGTGGTCCTGATCGCCCCGTACCGGTTCGGGTTTTAAGTGCCACTGAAATGTGGACCCCCCTTGTCAGTTGCTTGCTGCACCGTTGAGCGTCACTGGGCCGACCGAATTAGTTTGCCGCGCTGACCCAGTTAATGCAAATTAGGATTTTTCTATTTTAGACTTCAAATCAATTATGTCCTCTAGTTTAAAAATCAATTCAAAGAGTTTTACAAATCCAAATTGCGTGATTCCAATTTTGTTGGAAATATAATTTAAATCTCTATCCAAGTCCGTTGGATTTAAATCATTTGGAGTTAGAGATCTCTCCTAGTAAAAATAACAAGACACAAGCATTTGCACATTCAAACATTTTTCTAAAATCAACCATAATAGATTTTGAGTTGATTCCAACTCTAAAAAAATAACATTTAACCATACCTATCTGAATATGTAATAATATTAAGGTTTGCATGCAGTGACTTTGGACTAGTACCAAAATAATGCTATATAGGCATTTCTAGTCACTTGAAATCATTAAATATTAAACTTAAACTTATTAAAATATGATCCAACCTTTAAATCACATTCCCATATGTTAGAATATATGGTGATGACATGTTTACACATGATCCCATATCTTAATTGGAGAATATTAAATCTTAGTTATTTTCAATGAGTAGAAATTACTTTTTTCAAATAAAAAGAATGAAGCTAGTTAATTGAACCTTGTGATGCTTGTGATGATAATAGATCATCAAATGTGTGCCTTCGTGTGCTAAGTAGACTAGTTAAGTATTGTTTGGTGATTGTGTATCCCATATGTATTTATAGATGATAGTACCGACCAAGCTTTCGAGGATGAGGAGTTCTACCAAGAGGAGGAGGAAGAAAACTTCAACCACTACACCAACCAAGGCAAGATATTATTGGCAAGATAACACTTGCAATTATTATACTAGCAAGCCATCTTTAACAATGCAAGCTAACCCTTGTAAGCTAGATAACCTAAGCAAAGGCATTAGGCATGCTTTGGTTATACCGTTTTGACTTATACCTACTCCAAGTTTATTTTCAAGATTTACCTTCTTTACTTTACCAAAGTCCTTTACTTGGGTAAAGGTAGCATAAAAAGTATAAAACTTGACCTCTCTAGTTAGATTTAGATGTCATTGTATGGCATGAGATTGATATTAGCATCCCATATTAGTGAACACTCTTAACTTAGTAGTTCAGAGCTAAACCAAAATTTGATTTACTATAGAGGGGAGTACTTGGTGAAAATGACTTGTGAAAACCTTGGAATGATGAGTCATTCTATTGAGATGTTTTGGACATGTGTGGAGAAACACAAATGGTTTAGGATGATGAAAATGTTGAGGCATGAGCCTTAGCCCTTTTACAAACTGATGGTTGGGTTCGGATGCGATACCATTCCAATTTTACCGTACAACCACAATACCTGAATTGGGTAAGGCTTAGCCGGAAGTTTATATGCATTAGTGTTAGTTCCCTCACAGGAGAGGTTTGGGCTGAGGCTACCTCTCAATGTTTTCCACCTATGTAGTGCCCAGGATGACAGATGGTCATGGCTGGGAGGCCATACTCATAGGAGAGGTGCTTATACTAGAGTGTGTAAATGAAAGGTTATGTTTGATTATCTGCATACTAAGTATGATGATTCAGGGTTATCCCTAATGGATGTATGGAATGTTGTGGTGAAAGTGTACCACCTCTGTAGAGTGTCAAACTATTCGAATAGTTGGGTCCACGGTTATGGACAGTTGGAGTGGCCATACTGTTCCGTTGTCAGATGTTTCCAAAACAACTTATGAAATGAATTGTGACATGACTTGACTACAACAAAGTTGTGACTATGACAATTAAGTCCCCACTTAGGTGATTTCAAACTTTATTTTATCTTTCTTTGTTTCTGAACTCAGCTTAGGTTTCAAACTTAACTTTACAAATGAACTTAGAGTTAGCAATCCTACTAGAACTATCTTACTTGTTAGTGATAGTTTGTGAGTACTTAAAGAGTACTCATGGCTTTTGTCCCTGGCTATTCCCGTGGCCAGACTATGAAGGAGACTCCCCAGAGGAAGGACATCAGGACGGCTATGATAACTAGGACTATCTTCCATCGTCAGCATTGCATGTGACCCTGAAGATGGACCCCACCGCTATGCTTATTAATTGTTCCGCTGCTTGTTGTATTAAGACTGGATCATGGGATCCTTTATTCGTGTAAGACCTTATTATGGTTTGTAATGCATGATGTACTGTGATATCCAATCTGTTATGTCTCGCAAAAATGGTAATCCTGGGATTGCCATGTATGGCATAATAGGCATCTGGGATTAAAAATCCGGGTGTTGAAAAGTTGGTATTAGAGCCATCCTGACCATAGGAGACCCTAGTTAGAATGGACGTCCGAACAAAAACTTAGTTTCAAAAATCAAAGTGAGTATTTATGAAAACTATTTCCTCTCTTACCCTTGGGAATTCTTTCTCTCAAAAAAAATTCATGTTCCTCCAAATTCTTACATTACTACATAAAATTTTGACACACTTGATCACTTCACTAACTTTCTCATCCTCAATTCTTATAGATGGAAACTCAGTTCAGCAAGTTCTACCAGTTGGGCAATGGAGGCCAGCTGATCTTTGAGAGGGATCTTGATGCACTATCGGAGTACTTGGGACGCCCGCATCCGGAGTTTCTGGGAGCTCAACTTCTTGGACCCCCAGGAGGAGACTTACAATGGCTAGTCACCGCTGATCTTCAAGGCAAGATAGAAGCACCAACGTCCGGGAGGATCCAGTTCTCCGTGAGAGAGAACAACTGGCTAGATGGATTAGCTAGGGCAATGCATGAAGCTCTCGCACGTCTGTGTGCCATGAGTGTCAATCAAATCCAAGGAACCCACTTTGCGCACTATGCAAGGCGTGATTTTATGGGAATGCCCATGGAGATGCCAAGTCACCCGGAGTTGAAGCGTCAAGTGGAGAACCTCGACTTCCTGCCGTATGATAGACATAAGGAATTGGACAGTGCTAGAGAGTTCGCCAACCACAACCTCGCCCTTGCCATCCAGAAGGCCCAGACTTTATCAGTGCTTGTCACGGATCGTCAGTCTCTTCGCCGTTAACGCGCGAAGAAGGATCGCACCATCGACCGTCTTCGCAAGAAGGTGTCCGACCTCGAGAAGACCATCAAGGAGCAAGAAGCTCATCTTGCAGCAAAACAAGAAGAGGAAGGTGAAGACATCCATGGAGATATGGACTCTTACCTCAGCAATGATGACGACTATCTAGAAGAGGATGTTGTGGACTTCTACACCGACGATGATGACTCCGACTTCATCGATGATGAGTAGATGCACTAGAGCACTATCGTAGAGTGAGGAGTATCGGTACCAATGTATCGTAGCTTACAAAATGGTTCTTAAAACCATCTGCTTTCCTTTGATGTTGTGGTGTGTGTGTGTTTGTATCGTGTGCTTTGCTTGAATGAATGAAATGAAGTTAGATGCAAAACCTGAGTCAAACTCTAAGTTTTAGTTTTGAAATCAAAACCATGAACCTTAGAACTTTCCCTCTTACCCCTTTATCTATCTTAATCTTCAGATGACTCGTGGAAACCCCGGAGGGAGCAGCTCATCGCAGGAACCGATGATACAGATTATGCAGATGTTAGTTGCCGATCGTGAAGCTAGCAGGGCAGAGTGCCAAGCCAACCTAGCAACCCTGCGGCAGAACGCCCAGATGGCCCAAAACAACCAAGGCCATGGAAATTAGGATCATCAAGGATCCAAACTGAAGAATTTCCAGAATATCAATCCCCCAATCTTTAGCACTTCAGAGAACCCAATGGATGCTGATGACTGGTTGCAGACAATGGAGAACAACTTAGAAGTAGCCAGAGTTGATGACAACAAGAAAGTTCTTTTTGCCACCCACTATTTGGCAGGAGATGCAAGAGCATGGTGGAACAGCACCCGCACAATGAACCATGGTCAAGTGATGACATGGGAAGCCTTCAAAATCAAGTTCAGTCGCACCCACGTGCCGCGGGGTCTAGTCACCAGAATGAGGGATGAATTCCGAGAGTTAAAGCATGACAGAATGACTATAGTAGAGTATCGTGACAGATTCTTGTCCCTTGCCAGGTATGCACCTGATGAGATCAACACGGAGGCCAAGAAGAAGGAGAGATTCCTGAATGGACTGCACGATGAGATGCAGATTGTCCTCGTCAACATCCATTTTGAAGATCTCAAAGAGCTAGTCGACTTTGTCATTCAGATGGAAGGGAAGATCAACTAGGCAAACGACAACCGCAAACATCGTATGATGCACCAAGATGGATCCAACAGTCACCATAAGTACCGTCCCAACCCTTCTGCCAGATATGCACCAAGGAACAATCGACCCCCAATGTCTCGCCCAAGCTACCCCAACCGTAGCGGAGGAAATGTGAAGTCCAGAGAAAACAACAATCACCCCGGCAACACCAGCAATTTCAACCGTGCACCTCCCAAGAGCAACAAAAACAACACTGCCCCTAGAACTAGAAACAATGCTGTGCCCGTGGCCGCAAAAGACAAGTCTCAGATCACTTGTTTCGAGTGTGGAGTGAAGGGTCACTATTCTAATGAGTGTCCCAAGAAGATTGCCGCCACTGCCAATGTGAATGCCCCAACTCAATAGTAGCGTCGTGTTCAACCAGGAAGAAGATTCACCCTAGGGAACCCTCACAACCTCAACGGCCGTCTCTTCCACATGAACGCCGAAGAAGCCCAAGAAGCGCCAGATGTAGTGCTAGGTATGTTTTCTGTCAACTCAGTTTTAGCAAGAGTGTTGTTTGATTCTAGAGCATCACTCTCATTTATCACCAAAGAATTTGCATGCACTAGTAAGATTCACCCAACCAATTTGAAGCATGTCATGATAGTACAAATCCTCGGTTCAACCACAAAAGCTAGAAAAAATTGCAAAGCTCTGCCTATCAGAATACATGGGATAGAATTTTATGCCAATCTAATAGTACTTGGAACCAAAGGTTTGGAAGTAGTACTAGGTATAGATTGGATGTCAAAGCATAAAGGATTGATTGACTGTGCTAAGAAAGCCATCACCATGACCAGTAGGTTGGGAGTCTCAGTAGAGCATATATCTAAAACCTTACCCCGTCAGTTCAAGTGCAACAAGAGTCTAGCCCTACCCACTATAGACCAAGTCAGAGTAGTCTGTGAATACCCCGACGTATTCCTAGATGAATTGCCAGGTATGCCCTCGGATAGGGATATTGAGTTCATTATTTAACTAATCCCCGGAACCGGACCCATAACTCGGAGACCCTATAGTATGAACCCCTCAGAGTTAGTAGAATTGAAGAAGCAGTTGGACGCTATGTTGGCAATAGGCTTGATTCAACCAAGCGCATCGCCATGGAGATCACCAGTGTTATTCGTCGACAAGAAGGATGGAGGAAACCGTTTGTGCACAGATTACAGGAAGTTGAATGACGTCACCATCAAAAACAAGTACCCTTTGCCAAAGATAGAGGATCTATTTGATCAGTTGATTGGAGCAAATGTATTCTCTAAGATTGATCTTAGGACTGGTTATCACCAACTTAAGATTCGTGCAACGGATATTCCAAAGAATGCCTTTACTACCCGTTATGGTTTATACGAGTATACGGTCATGTATTTTGGATTAACCAATGCCCCTTCTTATTTCATGAATCTCATGAATAAGATCTTTATTTATTTTCTAGACAAGTTTGTCATTGTGTTTATCGACGATATCCTTATCTACTCCAAGTCAGAAGAAGAGCATGAGCAACATCTGAGAATCATCCTTGAAACCCTTAGAGAGCATCGGTTGTATGCCAAGTGCAGCAAATGTGAGTTTTGGCTGAAAGAGGTAGGATTCCTAGGACATATTGTGTCTGCCGGAGGAATAGCTGTTGATCTCACCAAGATCAGAGATGTCGAAGCATGGGAAGCCCCAACCACTCAAACCCAAGTCCGTGCATTTCTCGGATTAGCGGGATACTATCACAAGTTCGTAGAAGGATTTTCGAGCATAGCAACACCCATGACCCAATTGTTGAAGAAGGACAAGAAGTTTGAATGGACCGAAAAATGTGAAGCTAGTTTCCAAGAGCTCAAGAAGAGATTTATTTCAGCCCCAATATTGATCAAGCCAGATATCAAGAAGCTGTTTGAAGTGTATTGTGATGCATCCAAGATTAGTCTCGGATGTGTATTGATGCAAGAAGGAAAAGTCATCGCTTATCTGTCTCGACAACTGAAGCAGCATGAGCAGAACTATCCGACCCATGATCTTGAATTAGCAGCCATAGTTTTGGCATTGAAGACATGGCATCATTATCTTATGGGTAATTGCTGTGAGATTTACTCGGACCATAAAAGCTTGAAGTATATTTTCACCTAGAAGGAGCTGAATATGAGGCAAAGGAGATGGATAGAGTTAATCAAGGATTATGATCTTGACATTCACTATCACCCCGGCAAAGCCAATGTGGTAGCTAATGCTCTTAGCAGATTACCGTGTAGGCTAAACACCATGATCAAGGAGAAGCAACCCAGTTTGTATGAGAGTTGGAGCAGTTTAGGACTGAGCTAGTTAGCAAAGGATTTCTAGCTAGCATTGAACTTCAACCCACATTGTTTAGCCAAATCAAGCAAGCCGAGAAGGGAAATGAAAGTATCGACGGAATCAAACATCGTATTGGTACAGGAAAGGTACATGGATTCACCGAAGACGAAGGAGTTCTATAGTACAAAGGACGTATCTGTGTGCCAGCAGATTCGGAGCTGAAGCAAGTTATCATGCAAGAAGCTCATGATACTCTTTATTCTATCCACCCCGGAGGAACAAAGATGTATCAAGATATAAAAGAGCAATTTTGGTGGCACACGATGAAGAGAGAAATCAGAAGCTACATAGCCAAGTGTGATATCTGTCAGAGAGTCAAAGCGGAACATCAGAGACCCGCAGGACTGTTGCAACCACTGCAGATTCCGGAATGGAAACGGGATTCCGTTGGAATGGATTTTATCACCGGTTTGCCTACTTCTAGTAGGGGAAATGACTCAATCTGTGTCATCGTTGATAGACTGTCCAAGGTAGGTCATTTTATACCAGTCAATACAACCTACTAGAGTTCAAAGCTAGCAGAGTTGTACATTGCTAGAATTGTTAGTTTGCATGGAACCCCCAAGACCATAGAATCGGATCGAGGAACCCAATTTACCTCGTGATTTTGGCAGAAAGTCCAGGAAGGATTAGGAACCAGGTTGAATTTCAGCACCACATATCACCCGCAAACTGATGGACAGACTGAACGAGTCAACCAGATCCTCGAAGATATGTTGAGAGCGTGTGTGTTAGAGTATGGATCAAAATGGGAAGATTGCCTGCCTTTCGCAGAGTTCTCATATAACAACAGTTATCAAGCCAGTTTGTAGATGGCACCATTTGAGTTCCTATACGGAAGAAAGTGTCATACCCCTTTGAATTGGTCGCAAGTAGGAGAGAGTTAGATTTTTGGACCCGACATTCTCCGAGAAGCCAAAGAGAAGGTTCACAAAGTCCGTGAGCACCTCAAGACCGCCCAATCAAGACAGAAGAGTTATGTTGACAAGAGAAGGAGAGACCCGCCATTCAATGTCAGAGATTTCGTGTATCTCAAGGTTTCGCCACTGAAGGGAACCCAACGTTTTAGTCTGAAAGGAAAGTTAGCCCCCCGATATAAAGGGCCCTTCAAGATTCTGAATCGCCGAGGAGAAGTATCTTATTAACTAGAACTACCTGAAGAGATGTCTGCCATCCATAGTGTGTTCCATATCTCGTTACTTCGCAAATCCCTAGAAGTGCTAGAGAAGACGGAAGTGTTCAAAAACATCGATCACCGAGCTGTTGATATCAACAAGGATCTAACATATTGTGAAGTGCCTATCTGTATCTTAGAGGAAGCCTACAGAACCACAAGGACCCGGAGTATCAAATTTCTCAAGATTCAATGGAGCAACCATACCAAAGAAGAAGCCACTTGGGAGCGAGAAGATTACATTAGGACTGAGTTCCCAGATCTCTTTAGTTCCTAGTTTCTTTATTAAATCTTGAGACGAGATTTTGTTTAAGGGAGGAAGGTTTGTAACATCCCAAAACTTTAATCCAGGAGTATTAAGATCCAAATCATCAAATTAAGGGTTAACAAAAACTTTTCCATTTAAAAATCTTTAAGCATTCATATGTGTGTGCATTTAAAATAGGAGTTGTTTTGAATTGCCATGATTAAGTGATCCATTGGTGAATTACATATAAAGGGCCCTTCAAGATTCTAAGGTGAATTACACATAATCTAGATCATCGCCAAGCATATCCCAAAGAAAAATAAATCAAAAATAATAAATAATGGAAATGGTCACTTTTGCCATTTTAATCACCTAGCCTACTTTGGCTATTCCTAGAACTCAATTCCCAATAGAGATAATTGTGGTTCTTTGCACCCCTTGCTAGTACAAGTAGTGATGTGCCAAGGCCAACTTTGTGATCTCCCAAAAACATTTGAACGCTAAATTCAAATGACATTGGAAAATTGAATCTAGTGTATGTATCTAGATCACACTATTTCAAAAACCAACCAAATGGACTCCATTTTAAAATCCCAAGCAAACCTAGATGCTTAAGCATAAGATAAACCACTCCACCAAAAATCTTTAAAAAATTCAAATATTTTGTTCATGCGGCCATTTGATCGAACACCTTGTGAGCAGAATCATTATGGCCTAACTAACACTATTTTGGAGCAAATCTTGTCGAGCCATTTGATGCACTGATCACCTTGGTCTCCCCCAGGCCCAACCAGACCAAAACCACCCCATGCCCTAGCCCTAGGCGCCAGTGCACCGCCACCCCGAGGCCATGCTCGCCAGCCAACATGCACAAGCCACAGCAGATTGCCAGTCCCTCTCCGCCGCTCCAGGGAGTGAGGCGCCACCACACCGACGCCCACGGTCCACCCCACGGACACTACTAGCCACTGGACCACCCTAGAGAAGCGCTTCCCTTTCTCTCTGCGTCATGCCCAGCGCATGCTAGAGCTCCCGCGCCGCCATCACGCCACAAACCACACCTCAACACCAGACGACGCACGCTGCTCCGCCTCGACTCCCTCAACCCGCCAGACACGGCCGTGCACCGCCACGCGACCCACAGTCACAAGGAGCACCGTCGAGCACCGCCTCTGTCCCTTAGAGCACGGGAAGCTCCCGACCGTTTGGCACCACCCCTAGCGTTGCCATTACGCCGTAGAGGACCGCCAGTAGACCGCCCACCGTCCTCCTACCTCGCCCAGGCCGATAACCCCCTGTATCGCCGTCACCGACGAGCTCCGCCCACACCCGTCGGTCCCCTCGTCGAGCCTATATAAGGAGGGCACCTCCAGCCTCAATCGCCACACCATTCCACTCCCCTCTCTCCGCTGATCGTTTCCCCTCTCTCGCTGGAGCCGCTCGAGCATCCCATCACCGGAATTTCGCCAGAGGTAGCCGATGTAGAGGAGGAGACGTGGTCCTCGATTTCGGCCACGTCATCCCCTGCCGCGACCTTGCCTGAGTCCACCGTCGTCGTCCAGTTCGTTTGCCCACCTCGCCGCACTAGCTGGAGCCTTGGTACGTCCCTAGTAGACCCCCACCGACCGCTTAGGGTTCAGTCTCGTTGGCGACGAGTCCGTCCTCGATGACGACCGTGGACCGTTAGATCATGTTCTAATCGTGTGGTCCTGATCGCCCCGTACCGCTTCAGGTTTTAAGTGCCACTGACATGTGGACCCCCCTTGTCAGTTGGCCGCTGCAACGCTGAGCGTCACTAGGCCGGCCCAATTAGTTTCCCGCGCTGACCCAGTTAATTCAAATTAGGATTTTTCTATTTTAGACTTCAAATCAATTATGTCCTGTAGTTTAAAAATAAATTAAGTGAGTTTTACAAATCCAAATTGAGTGATTCTAATTTTGTTGGAAAGATAATTTAAATATCTATAAAAGCCCATTGGATTGAAATCATTTAGAGTTAGAGATCTCTCCTAGTAAAAATAACAAGACAGAAGCATTTGCACATTCAAACTTTTTTTAAAATTAACCATAATATATTTTCAGTTGATTCCAACTCTCAAAAATCAAATTTAACCATACCTATCTGAATATGTAATAATATTAAGGTTTGCATGCAGTGACTTTGTACTAGTACCAAAATAATGCTATATAGGCATTTCTAGTCACTTTAAATCATTAAATATTAAACTTATTAAAATATAATCCAACCTTTAAATCACATTCCCATATGTTAGAATATGTGGTGATGACATGTGTCCACATGATCCCATTTTTTAATTGGAGAATATTAAATCTTAGTTATTTTCAATGAGTAGAAATTACTTTTCACAAATAAATAGAATGAAGCTAGTTAATTGAACCTTGTGATGCTTGTGATGATAATAGATCCTCAAATGTGTTCCTTAGTGTGCTAAGTAGACTAGTTAAGTATTGTTTGGTGATTGTGTATCCCGTATGTATTTATAGAAAATAGTACCGACCAAGCTTTCGAGGAGGAGGAGTTCTACCAAGAGGAGGAGGAAGAAAACTTCAACCACTGCACCAACCAAGGCAAGCTATTATTAGCAAGCTAACGCTTGCAATTATTATACTAGCAAGCCATCTTTAACAATGCAAGCTAACCCTTGCAAGCTAGATAACCTAAGCAAAGGCATTAGGCATGCTTTGGTTATACCATTTTGACTTATACCTACTCCAAGTTTATTTTCAAGCTTTACCTTATTTACTTTACCAAAGTCCTTTACACATTTTGACTTATACCTACTCCAAGTTTATTTTGAAGCTTTACCTTATTTACTTTACCAAAGTCCTTTACTTGTGTAAAGGTAGCATAAAAAGTATAAAACTTGACCTCTCTAGTTAGATTTAGATGTCATTCTATGGCATGATATTGATATTAGCATCCCATATTAGTGAACACTCTTAACTTAGTAGTTTAGAGCTAAACCAAAACTTGATTCACTGTAGATGGGAGTACTTGGTGAAAATGACTTGTGAAAACCTTGGAATGATGAGTCATTCTATTGAGATGTTTTGGACATGTGTGGAGAAACACAAATGGTTTATGATTATGAAAATGTTGAGGCATGAGCCTTAACCCTTTTACAAAACTGATGGTTGGGTTCAGATGCGATACCATTCCAATTTTACCGTACAACCACAATACCAGAATTGGGTAAGGCTTAGTCGGAAGTTTATATGTATTAGTGTTATTTCCCTGGCGGGAGAGGTTTGAGCTGAGGCTACCTCTCAATGTTGTCCACCTATGCAGTGCCCAGGATGACAGATGGTCATGGCTAGGAGGCCATACTCATAGGAGAGGTGCTTATACTAGAGTGTGTAAAGGAAAGGCTATGTTTGATTCTCTTCATACTAAGTATGATGATTCAGGGTTATCCCTGACGGATGTATCGAATGTTATGGTGAAAGTGTACCACCTCTGCAGAGTGTCAAACTATTCGAATAGCCGTGTCCGCGGTTATGGACAGTTGGAGTGGCCATACTGTTCCGTTGTCAGATGTTTTCAAAACAACTTATGAAATGAATTGTGACATGACTTGACCACAACAGAGTTGTGACTATGACAATTAAGTTCCCACTTAGGTGATTTCAAACTTATCTTTCTTTGTTTCTGAACTCATCTTAGGTTTCAAACCTAACTTTACAAATGAACTTAGAGTTAGCAATCCTACTAGAACTACCTTACTTGTTAGTGATAGTTTGCGAGTACTTAAAGAGTACTCATGGTTTTTGTCCCTGGCTATTCCCGTGGCCAGACTATGAAGGAGACTACCCAGAGGATGGACATCAGGATGACTATGATAACTAGGACTATCTTCCGTCGTCAGCATTGCATGTGACCCTGCAGATGGACCCCACCGCTACGCTTATTAATTATTCCGCTGCTTGTTGTATTAAGACTGGATCATGCGATCCTTTATTCGTGTAAGACCTTATTATGGTTTGTAATGGATGATGTACTGTGATATCCAATTTGTTATGTCTCGCAAAAATGGTAATCCTGGGATTGCGATGTATGGCATAATAGGCATCTGGGATTAAATATCTGGGAGTTGACACGTGGACTTCAGCTCCTTGAACAAGCACTACCCAAAGGATCACTTCCCACTACCACGGATCGATTAAATAATCGACTCAAGTGCGGGATGTGAGCACCTCTGCTTCCTTGACGCCTACTCAGGCTACAATCAGATTCGAATGAAGGAGGAAGACCAAGAGAAGACATCATTTACCACACCTTTCTGTGTGTTCTGCTACAACACAATGCCCTTCGGGCTAAAAAACGCGGGAGCTACCTATCAGCGGTGCATGCAGGCTTCCCTCAAGAACCAACTTGGTCGCAATATTCAAGTCTACGTCGACGACATCGTCATCAAAACCAAAGAGGAAGCCACGTTAATTGACGATCTCCGCGATACCTTTTATAACCTCGATCGCTACCAGATCAAGCTCAATCCGGACAAATGCGCCTTCGGTGTACCATCTAGGCAACTCCTCGGGTATCTCATCTACGCGAGAGGGATCAAAGCAAACCCGAAGAAAATAAAGGCCATACTGGCCATGGAGAAGCCGAAGAACGTAAAAGGCGTCCAGCAGCTGGCGGGGCGAATCGCGACGCTCAGTCGATTCATCTGTCGAATGGGCAAAAAGGCACTGCCCTTCTACCAACTTCTCTGTAAAGCTGAGAAGTTCGAGTGGATAGACGAAGCACTAGAAGCATTCGAAGACCTCAAGCGTCTGCTGTCCACCTCGCTAGTACCGGTGACGCCTCGTTAAAAGGAACCACTGCTGCTATACATATCCGCCACCAACCAGGTGGTCAGCACTGTGCTCGTGGTGGAGCGAGCCGAAGAAAATAAAGTCCACGTGGTTCAACGCCCAGTATACTACCTCAGCGAGGTGCTCACACCAACAAAGAAGTGGTACCCGCACTACCAGAAGTTGGTGTATGGTGTCTTCATGACAGCCAGGCGACTGCGTCACTACTTCCAGGAGCACCCAGTCGTGGTGGTAAATGACACCCCGCTTAGGCACATACACAATAATCCCGACGCCAATGGACGAGTCGCGCTCTGGGGAATAGAGCTGTCTCCATGAGACATCACATACGAGAAGCGCGACGCGATAAAATCACAAGTTCTCCTGGATTTCCTCGTACACTGGATGGAGAACCAACTCCTCGAGAAGCCAAATATGTCCTACCTCTGGACAATGCACTTCAACGGGTCCAAACGAAAATACGGAGCTGCGCAGGTGTCATACTGACATCGCCCCAAGGAGACAAGATGAAATATGTTCTATGAATGCATTTCACAGACTGAAACAACGAAGCTAAGTACAAAGCCTTGATCCATGGAATGCGGATGGTGAAAGCCTCATCGCGCTTCTTCTCCGCCGCAGCAAGCCCCTTCTCGAGGTAAGAAAAGCGATGAAGAAGTTCGTTATGCTCACCTACGAAAGGAAGAGCACAGAAAGTACATGAGTCTACAAATTTCAATATAAAGGAGAGTGAAGAGACAACGATTAGAACAAACCTTCGACTGCACGATGGCGGTTGTCCAACAAGGCGTGCTGTCGACCCATAGCAAGGAACTGCTCTGCGTGGCGAGCGAAATCTTTCACAATAAGCTACATCCAAAGAAAACAAAGCTTCCGCATCAACAAACATCACAAAATATAGAATCCGACTGCCAACGGCAAAAAAGACACTTACGTGTTCCTCCAGGGACTCCGAAGATGCCTGTCGAGTAGGCATTTGTGCAACCATCTGGTGCCCCCAGCATGAGGGAAACTTGAAGAATTGGCACCGGAGTGGGCCCGCCACCGAAGGAGAAGGCGACTTTATGACACCTCTTTCTTCTTGGAGTCTACGACTCCGGACTCTTTCACAAATTGAATGTCGTCGGAAGACGACGACGCCGTTTGACTGCAAAACACGCCCGACACCACTTCAGAAATGAAACTTCAAAGAAAAGAAGACAACCTCGCAGATAGAAAACTCACCAGTAAATTTTTTTGAGGTCAAAGGAGTCATCCGACGACTCCTTCGGCAACCACAGCTTCTTCCAAGCGGGAGGAGCCATGGTGCGTACATGCACGGCGTGAATTGGCTCCTCTGCAGCAGCAGTAGGAGAATCCTCCGGCGTCGACGGCAAGGAAGCATCTAAATCCTCGCTATGGGAGCGTTTGTGAATCCTGTGGTCACCGGACTCGGGGGCTTCCTCTTCTTCCTCCACGGGGACGGTGGAGCCCGACACGTCTTCTTCCTCCACCTCACGCGGGATAACCCCTTCGGGCTGAGGAGGCAAGCTGGCAGCCACTTTCCAGTCCCACAATAAGAAGAACATTAGTATATATCAAGCACTTGGTAAACAATTGAAAATATAGACTACTTCACAAGAAAACTCTAACTCAGGTGGATGGTTATTGGCGTCGAAATGAGGCACGACTGATTCGCTTGGAAGATAGTCCTTGGCAGTGTACTTGGTCACCAATCGCAACCTCCTAGCTACCTCACCCGCAGAAATGCCCTCCATAGATATGCGAGTGACAGCGCTAGCACCAATCCAGCGGTACATCGGATGGGCTCTGGCCTGCAGAGGCTGAACGCGAAGGCGCAACCATGTGCGGATGAGTGCAGCGCCACCTTCCTCTTTGCCTATATGGCTTTCGAGGTTGCAGACATGCTGATACAGCATCTCCATCTCCTTGGACTCGTCGGGCATCATGATGTTCTTCCAGGAGCACCTCCTTTTCCAGGCCTTTACAGAGTTGAAGGGCGCGAGTCCGTAGTGCTCTCCGTCATCCTTCTGGTCGCGGATGTAGAACCACTTATCTCTCCACCCTTGGATAGACGCAGTGAGCTTGATATCAAAGTAAGTGGCGGAGGAGTCGACATGGATCCCGTAGCCTCCTACGTCGTAGACTACTGAACTAGACGCCGACTGATGCTTGAGCTTAAAAAGCTTCTTGAAAATACCAAAGTGTGGCTCGATTCGGAGCCATCACTCACAAAGGGTGATGCAACAAGTGATGTGGAGAATCAAATTTGGGGACAACTGGTGCATCTGGAGCCCATAGAAACAGACAAGACCCCTAACAAAAGGATGCATGGGAAGAGAGAGACCGCCGATGATGAATGCAAGGAACATCACCCGAAAACCCGTGGGAGGACTGGGAATTACCTCCATGCCAGGCATGCGAGAGTCGTCTTCTGCGGAAGGAAGTGATCCATCTTGGCGCAGATTGAACAATTCTAAAGACTTAATGGTGGATGGGAGCAAGGACCCATTGGTGACACGATTCCCCGCGCCCTTCTTCTTCCCAGCGCCAGTGGCGCTGGTGCCCATGGTGGTGGCACCTCCTTTCTTCTTGGCGGAGACAATGGTGGCCGCAGATCTAGTGGCGACGCCTCCTTTCTTCTTGGCTATCTTACGATGGCGATGAGAGTGCAGGAAATAATTGGGGAATACGCGAAGCTGGTCCAGTGCCATGGAGAGAATGTGCACAAAGGAGCAGCAAGCACATCAATGGCGGAGGAGGCGCGAGCAAGAAGAGAGATGTGGGGAATTACCGCATGGTGTGTCCCTACTTAACCTCTTAGCATATGACATCCAACGGCCAGTAGAAAACCTACTAGACGCGTGGCGTACATCGGCACTAACGCGTGGCAAGGGTAAAAAACAAACCGTCCCCCACTACTCCCATTACGCATAGAAATCGAGGAGACACAGTTAAAATAGAAGAATACACACGCCCAGTCAGATCAAGGTCGAAACACGGGACCCACTACTCGTCACGTCCCGTCAAAGCCACTCACGCGGGCAACTGAGGTCATCTCATCATCAGCACTAACGTCATCAACCTCCAACATGAGAACATTTTGACTACATTAGAGCTTTCTCGAGTCTTTGACTCAACCAAGCACTCGGGGGCTACTCCTAACAGGAGCACTGGCCGCACACCCGAAGAATTTTTCTACAGATATCCAAGCATCATCAAAACCCTTCGCTCGAATCAACAATTCGATTGTGGACTACGGGTTACTCCCATAGGGAGCGCTGAAAGGACATTCGACTGAAACAAGCAACAAAAGACGACATCAGTCGCAAAATGTTGTTAGTCCCCACTCGAGTCTACGACTCGAATAGGCACTCGGGGGCTACTCCCATAGGGAGCACTGGCCGTGCACCCTATGATTATTTTTTCTTATAGATTGCACCGTGTGTCAATAACATCCACACTCGAATACTATGACGACTCCGCCTCACATTTTTCCCTACAAAGAGATTGCATCTCCTGGGTCACCCGAATCATCTCCGCGATGGCAGAAATTCGGATGCCGCGCTTAGAACGTGAAGATAAGACGTGAATAAGGCCTGACAATGCATCTGCTATGCACTACCAGAAATATATCCATACCTACTGGTGCGATGAACATGCCTTGACGTACGCGTCGAGTTCTCACATTTATACACTAGAATTTGACTCCTGTAAGACCTCCGCGGCCTGAGTCAAATTACACCAACACTTTTCCAAATTCGAGTCCGGGGACTCGAGTTTTAGTAGATTGCGTTGTTTTTCCCTAAGGAAGTTAACTGATACCGTTACATCGGATAAATCATGCACGTATATCAACAATCCCTATGACACAGAGCATTCGAAAATATGCCCAGCTACGCACTCGAAAGACTTCATAAAAGTCTCCACTCGAATCTATGATTCCACTGGACACTCGGGAGCTACTGACGTGGGCATACCCTACAGGTACTCGAGTTTGGCATATATGGTCCAGATACGGCAGAAGCCCATGGTGTTGCCAAAGCCCAATACAGGATTTGGGTGACTCACGGAACCTCTGATTGCCTGCGACACAAGACGAAGTTTAAGATATAAAGTTTAAAGGGACGAACCTTAATCAGTAACCGACTCGACCTGCTACCTGAGACCTAGCCTATCTATATAAAGGCTAGGAGGGGGTGGCAAGGAGGAAAATCACAACCCTAGTTTCCACAACCTCGCCAGATTGCATCTGCGCACCCTTATAACTTTCGAGTCCCTCGATAATTCCAAGAGAAGACAAGCAGGAGTAGGGACCTCTATGAGGCCTAAACCTAGGTAAATCTTACGTCCCCGTGTGCTTGTTTGCTAGCCGATTGATGCCTCCAGCACTCCCTCCTTCTCCAAAACCCAAGTCCATAACAATGGGCATTGCTGAGTTAACCCCTCGTCAAATACTTTGAGTTGCATTGGAGGGATTTATATCGGGGACCCACAAACTTACTACTATAGTGGGGGCATTTATGTATTAATGATTCCTATGTTTGCTCATGAAAATTCCTATACGACCCATTATAAGGGGTGTACATGCTCATATCCCTGGCTGCACCTAAACTAGGCTCCGTCCTAAGAGAACTAAACTTGACAAGGTATTCACCATATTGTGTAGAAATAGGTATGCTAAGTAAATCCATGTCGCCCATAGGAATGCTTGTCACATATAAAAACACACACTTGATCGTGTCCTGTTTCTGCATAGAGGATTGGGCTTTCTCTTATTAAGATCATCTATTTACTACAATTTACTTTCAGCAATTTATATTACTGCAAACTACAAAGTAAAAACACAAAACCACTGCATCTTTTATTGCTTCACTTGTAAAACTTGCTAACCAATACCTTCAGCTCCTCTTGGGTACGACAACCTTTTCTTATTGAAAGGTACTACAATTGATATCCTGCACTTGGGAGTCATCACCATAGTGGATCTTGGTGCCTCATATTTTGATGACAATTTCATGAAGAGAAAGTTTGTTCAAGCCCTATTTCCATATGAAGAACAAAATTTGAAATCCATCAAGGGAAGATCCAATTATCACTCAATGTCATCCCAAAAATTGTTGATTGAGGTCATTGCCATGAAAATTTCCAAGAAGAATGTAGACTCTACTTGTGCACGTGCCTTTGGAGCCGAAAAGGCGAATTTTGCATTAAAGGACAAGGTCATGGATCTTGATGATGAAGATGATGGAAGTGAGTGGTATCCCAAGGACATCAAATATACATTCAATGAGCACTTAGCACTCACTTAGAGAGATTTTTGGTGGAGTTCAAGGCCAAGGGACAACCCAAGATCAAATGGTCCTAAAGTGAGATCATGCTACAGTTAGAATGACAAGAATCACTTTGTTATTCAATGTCCATTCGAGAAGAAAAAATACAACGATGGACATCCTATCTGCAAGGACAAGTATAATCCTCCCCATACGACGAACAAGAACTACGCCAACAAGACCCACTTCAACAAGAAAAAGGTGCTGGTGGTGCATGAACAATACACATCCGGTGACGATGGGGATGGCGATGATGATCAAGATAGTGAGGTACTAGCAGTGGCCGCCATCACCACAACATCCACTCTCCCATTTTCCCTCTTCGACTCGCCAAATCAAGACATCACCAACAATATCCAAAAGTATCTTATTGAAAAATCCGTAGAGGCAACATCCACTTCTAATCCATCTCCAATGCACCTTCGGGGTATGATGTTGAGGGTCTGAAAGTTAAGAAGAAGAGGGTTGATATGGATGACTTCATGGATAATATAGATGTTGGGCCACGTAGAGATAAACAAAACTTTTCCCTACACGGTGATCCCGAGATCGAGCTCAGGTAGAAGGCCACGAGGATTACCACTAGACGCGTAATTGCGGAATCGATGAAGCACGTCGCTTGATGCAGTGCTGTCCTCACGATCCATTCCGGTTCCACGATCCGTTCTGGTTCCATGATCGTTGAAGTGCTAAATGTATGTCACCTTCGCCAGTATCCACACGTACAAGGAGGAGCGCCAACGATGGACTGCTAGGCCCGGTACGGCGGCGACAGGACGGACATGGGCTAGGGTTTCCAACACATGGAGTGACCTAACCTTGTGCTCTAAGCACCTGCGCCCCAGTTTATATAGGGAGTGAAAGTGGGATCAACTCACTTGTGGCCCATTCACTAACAGGCCTATATTAGTCCCTACAAGTCCAATTTGCTGACTAAGTCCATGTCTCTATTTGGGTCCAACCCAAATATTTTTCCTGTTTGGGTCTAACCCAAATTTGCTCCCGCTCTTAAGTGTGTGACCTGACAGTCTCATGGTAATGTGGACACGATTCCGAGTCTCACTCGTGATCGATCAGTCGGTAGCGGCCCCTAGCAGAACGTGCCGACTCCCAAGTACCAATAAGTCATGACGACATACCTTCCAATGCGACTTTCATCTAAGTCCCTTTTTCCTTGCGATATACCTTGTCGGACTATAGGTGAATGATCGTCATCCCTTAAATAGTCCAACTCTCTTTCTTGATCTGAGATAAGTGATTCATCCGACTAACTCTTAGTCGGTTGCCTTAGTTAACACTTAACTGAGACACGCATGTCCATGATTTCCTAATCATATCTTCCGAGAGGGCCCAGAGAATATCTCTCCAAACGGAGGGGCAATATCCCATCTTGGTCATTCACATCACGCAGCTTGATTCACAGTCGACCCAAACTCCGCCTTTATAACTGCCCATTGACGGAACAACGTTTGACATAACCTAAGTCGGTGATCCTCAACTCGGACTGTGCAATAACCTCAGGTCTAAGGATTACATTGGTTGAGACATGCAAATGACGACTTATTCGCCGCATCACAATATGGGCCAGTCCAACTCGCTAAAATCTTTAGCCGAATCCGTGTAAGTCGGAATAGCATCTCCATGCCCATGACAAGTGGAACCGAGTCATCTTCCGACTTTCACATTGGTCTAAGTTGTGTGTCCAGCACAACCTCAGTGACCAAGGACAATTGGTATGAACAACATAAATATATAGTTCCACAATCGAATCACATATTCAATGATACATATTAGTAGTTCATACATGGACAATAAATTTATGAATATATTGGGAAATATCATCGACCATGATTGCCTCTAGGGCATATTCCCACTAGTCTCCCACTTGCACTAGAGTCAATCATCCGACATCACATGTCTAAGCATTTAATGCCCATTGCTCTCAGGTGCGCCTCATGCGTCGGCTGTGGAAGTGGCTTTGTCAATGGATCCGCAATGTTTGCATTCGTGTGTACCTTGCATAACTTGATATCACCTTGATCCACGAACTGGCGAATCAGGTGGTACCGCATGAGTATATGTTTGTTCTTCTAGTTTTGTCTAGGTTCCTTGGCTTGTGCAATAGCACCATTGTTGTCACAATACACGTCTAACTGATTAGACAAAGCCCTGAACCACACCAAGATCCATGAGGAAATTCCTCATCCAAACGGCTTCTTTTGCCGCCTCCGAGGCAGCAATATATTCAGCCTCTGTTGTAGACGCAGACACCATCTCTTGCTTGGAACTTTTCTAGCTCACAGCCCCTCCATTTATCACAAACACATATCCAGATTGCGAACGAGAATCATCCGAGTCAGTGAGATAACTCGCATCCGTGTAACCCCTTACATTGAGTTCATCCTCACCTCCATAAACCAGGAATATATCCTTAGTCCTTCTCAAGTACTTGAGGATATTTTTAGCCGCTGCCCAGTGGATTTCTCCAGGGTCAGCCTGGTACCTTCTCACAACACTTAGAGCATAGGAAACATTCAGCCTAGTACAAATCATAGCGTACATGATGGATCCGACTGCAGAAGCATACGGAATCGCACTCATCCGACTTCGCTCATCAGTTGTCGAAGGACACTGAGTCTTGCTAAGTTTTACGCTGTGGGACATCGGTAAGAACCCCTTCTTAGACGATTCCATGTTGAACTTCTTCAACACTTTGTCCAAATATGTACTATGAATCAATCCAATGAGCCGCCTTGCTCTATCTCTATAGATCCGGATTCCTAGTATGTAAGTCGCCTCACCCAAGTTTTTCATCAAAAAACTCTTTTCCAATGATTCCTTGGTCTCTTGCAACATCTGGACATCCTTTCCAATCAGTAATATGTCATCCACATATAAGATCAGAAAGTTTACTTTGCTCCCACTAAACTTCTTGTATAAACAAGAATCATGATCACTCTTGATGAAGCCAAACGATTTGACTACCTCATCAAAGAGAATGTTCCAACCCCGAGATGCTTGCTTCAACCCATAAATGGATTTTCGAAGCTTGCATACCTTGTCAGCACTAGCCAGATCGACAAAACCCTCAGGCTGTATCATATACACATCCTCGATTAAATTTCCATTAAGGAAAGCCATCTTGACATCCATCTGCCATATCTCATAGTAGAAATAGGCTGCTATAGCTAACATGATCTGAACTTATTTAAGCATCGCCACGAGAGAGAAAGTCTCATCATAGTCAACTCCTTGAACTTGTCAGAACCCCTTCGCGACAAGTCGTGCCTTATAGATAGAAACATTTCCATCCATATCAGTTGTCTTCTTAAAGACCCATTTGCACTCGATGGGTCTTACACGGTCTGGCAGATCAACCAAGTTCCAAACTTGATTTTCATCCATGGACTTTAACTCGGATCTCATGGCTCCACACCATGACTCAGAATCAGATCCCACCATCGCTTCCGAATAAGTTACCGGCTCATCACTGTCCAACAACAACACATCACGAACACTTCGCAATCTGGCCGATCTTTATAGTGTCGGTGCAGTTGCCGGCTCAGGTAGCACAACCAGCTCAACCTCTAAGGCTTTTTCTGACTCGCTGCTGGCAGGTATCTCTCGAATTTCTTTGAGCTGCACCGTGCTCCCACTGACTCCCCGACTGAGAAACTCTTTCTCAAGGAAGACACCGTTCCGAGCAACAAACACTTTGCCCTCTTCTCAGTTGTAGAAGTAGTAACCCAAGGATTCCCTCGGATACCCCACGAAAATACACTTATCCGACTTAGCTGTAAGCTTGTATGACTGAAGTTGCTTGACAAAAGCTTCACAACCCCAAATCTTAAGAAAGGACAAACTAGGCTTCTTGCCAGTCCACATCTCATGCGGTGTCTTCTCTACCAACTTTGATGGTACTCTGTTTAGTGTGAATGCTGTAGTTTCGAGACAATAACCCCAAAATGATAAAGGCAGATCTGTCCGACTCATCATTGATCGTACCATGTGTAACAAGGTCCGATTCCTCCTCTCCAACACATCGTTTCTCCGCGGTTTTCCTGGAGGAGTGAGCTAGGGAACTATTCCATAACTCTTCAGATGGTCATCAAACTCATGGCTCATGTACTCGCCTCCTCGGTCCGACCGAAGAAACTTTATTTTCTTGCCGAGTTGATTCTGTACCTCATTCTGGAATTCCTTGAACTTTTCAAAGGCTTCCGACTTATGTTTCATCAAGTAGATGTATCCATACCTACTCAAATCATCAGTGAAGGTAATGATGTACTCATAACCACCCCTGGCTGTCGTGCTCATTAGGCCACATACATCACTATGTACTAGCCCCAACAAGTCGGACGCCCTTTCACAACTCTTCGCAAAAGGTTTCTTGGTCATCTTGCCTAGTAGGCAGGATTCACATGTTTCGAAGGACTCCAAGTCGAACGAAGTTAGGAGTCCATCATCATGGAGCTTCTTCATCCGTTTCCAACTTATATGACCAAGCCGACAATGCCAAAAGTAAGTCATATTCAGATCATTTGGTTTTAACCTTTTCACATTTATGTTATAGACAGATTTACCCTTAAGATTCAAAATAAATAACCCGTCCCAGACGGGTGCAAAGCCGTGAAACATATCATTCAAATATAAAGAACAACAATTATTCTTAATATTCGACTCATAGCCTTGTCTCATCAAGCATGAGGCAGAAATGATGTTTCGACTAAGCACTGGAACATAATAACAATTATTTAGCTCCATTAAAAATCCAGAAGGTAAATGAAGTTGCATTGTGCCGACTTCCAATGCAGCGACTCTCGCTTTGTTGCCGACTCTAATGTCAACCTCGCCTCTTGCCACGCTCCTAGTTCTTACCAGTCCCTGCAACGAGTTGCAGATGTGGATGACTGATCCGGTATCATATACCCAAGAACTACCAGGTGCATCAGCAAGATAAATGTCTATAACAATGCAAACAAGCGTACATGAGCCGGAAGTCACACCTCCACTCTTGGCTTTGTCAGCCAGATACTTGCTGCAATTCCTCTTCTAGTGGCCTTCCGACTTGCAGTAGAAGCAAGTGGATCCGGCTGTAGGAGATGGCTTAGTCCCCGAGGAAGCACTTTGGACTGGGTCCTCCCCCTTACCTGTCGACTTTGCCTTCTTCTTCTTAGTCCAAGAACTCTTCTTAAATTTAGCCTTATTTTGCACCATCAACACTTGACTGGCACCTTTCTTGAGATCCACCTCAGCCTGCTTGAGCATCCCATGTAATTGAGTGAGCTTCTTATCCATACCATGCATGTGGTAGTTCGATATGAACTATCCATATGCACTAGGAAGAGAGTTTAGAATTATTTCTGTAGCAAACTCTTCGCTTATGGGGTAGCCAAGTATTTCTAGAGACTGCACGTAACCAACCATCTTGATCACATGCGGACTCAATGGATTGCCATCCTTAAGCTTGCAACTCAACAAAGCCTGAGAGACTTGATACCTCTCTGTCTTTGCCTGAGCCTGGAACATGCTTTTGAAGCTTTCAATCATATCGTAGGCCTCAACATTCTCGAACTGCTGCTGTAAGTACGGTTCCATGTGAGCAAGCATAAGACAACTAATCTCCATGGATTCATCACAAATCTAACGGTAGGAATTGGTGGCTGCGATAGTCGCATTCTCACCCGGCTCATCTAGAAGTGGGTTGTCTAGGACACAATCCCTTTTTTCTTGTTTGAGAACAATTCTCATATTACGATACCAGTTGGTGAAATTAGTTCCATTCAGCTTATCTTTCTCTAAGATGGTTCTCAAAGAAAAACCGGAAATCTGAGGGAGACTGCTAGGTGCCATTGATCTACAACAGAAATATGCAAAAAACACTTAAGACATGTATCCATAAAAGAGCAAGCATATTAAACACTTTAATATTTATGCTCCCACTAGAACCAACACCCCTCCGATGGTTACTTAGTGATTTAGGACCCTAAATAAGCAAGTCGACTAGTGAGCTTTAGCATCACCGTTAGTCGTCAAGTGATCTAGGTAGACAACTCCTTGTCAATCGCATCTCATACGACTCCTGTTGGATGGGTGGCATCACATGCCCGGCTCCCATCCGACCTTTCCCCGAGTCCCACAACCGTTGTGATAGACCCATCTAGATTACCAACTGCTTCTGCTGTAAGAGTCCTACTCGAACCCATCTAGTTGGAAAGAATTGATAGAACCTCAATTTTATGAGCCCACTACCAAAAATGTCTGACTTGTGATGGTGCAGCACTGGCGGGGAAACTAACTAGACCTTCTTTGAGGGGTTTCTTTCTACCAACTATCTAATAGAGGTAAAAACAGAGACATGAACATAACACAAAATAAAGCAATTATAATGTGAAATGGTATGACTCTCTTCCTGGCGATCTCCATCTCCACAAAGTCTGTAATCCGACTCGTGCCAACTCTTGTCACGTGCCGCCTTCCACCATGTAGTCGACTCGTACATCGACTTGCATGTCTTCCGGATTCTCCAATTAGCTACACTAGCTGAAAATGTAAATTACACAGAGAATCCGACACGCTGGTCGTTATATAATAAATTGACAGCACCTAGGCTCCAACCGGCTGACAAAAACCGTGATTCGTAGATCACGTATAGATTACACACATCACATGCACATAAGCCATACCATTCACAACAATATCCTGCAAAAGCAAGTTATGCACAGATACGATATGTACCGGCGTTGTGAAACTCGCAACGACATCTAAGGCGCTACGACAGGGCGAAGCCGGCAGTCCCGCTATCCGGATAGCGGGCGGGGATCGACAAAACAATTTTACCCAAATCTGCATTCTGGACATGGATTTCGTCATCGGATAAAACAATTTTACCCAAATCTGATCTAGACTCCGATTCGACCAAACTCTTTGATCTTCGATCACCGCATTCGGATTTACGTGTCATAGTCTACCCCAATGGCGGAAGCCGACCTGTAGGGGTATGTCGTTCCACGACCTCTGTAGTTTGATCACGGAAACCGGATCATCCAATTCCCTGAGTACAGTTGATCCAATCAACCAAATAGAAAACCGATCTATCTCATAGATCGACCTCCAAAACTGCAATTAGATCCAATATAATGCCAACCATATATCACATATGCATGATCTCGAGCCAAACCAGAAGCTAACGCTCTAATACCACTGTTGGGCCACGCAGAGATAAACAAAACTTTTCCCTACGTGGTGATCCCAAGATCCAGCTCAGGTAGAAGGCCACGAGGATTACCACTAGACGTGTAGATGCGGAATCGATGAAGCATGTCACTTGATGCAGTGCAGTCCTCACGATCCGTTCCGGTTCGACGATCGTCGAAGTGCTGAACGTACAGCACCTCCGCCAGTATCCACATGTACGAGGAGGAGCGCTGGCGATGGACTGCTAGGTCCAGTATGGCAGCGACAAGACGGAGAGGGGCTAGGGTTTTCAACACATGGAGTGACCTAACCTTGTGCTCTAAGCACCTGCGCCCTAGTTTATATAGGGAGTGAAAGTGGGCTTCACTCACTTGTGGCCCATTCACTAACATGCTTATATTAGTCCCTGCAAGTCCAACTTGCTGACTAAGTCCATGTCTCTATTTGGGTCCAACCCAAATAGTTTTCCTGTTTGGGTCTAACCCAAACTTGCTCCCGCTCTTAAGTGTGTGAGCCAACAGGCTCATGGTAACCCGGACATGATTCCGAGTCTCACTCATGATCGATCAGTCGGTAGCGGCCCCTAGAAGAACGTGCCGACTCCCAAGTACCAATAAGTCATGACGACATACCTTCCAATGCGATTTTCGTCTAAGTCCCTTTTGCCTCGTGATATACCTTGTCGGACTATAGGCGAATGATCATCATCCCTTAAATAGTCCGACTCTCTTTCTTGATCCGAGATAAGTGATTCATCTGACTAACTCTTAGTCGGTTGGCTCGGTTAACACTTAACCGAGACATGCATGGCCATGCTTTTCGAATCATATCTTCCAAGAGGGCCCAGAGAATACCTCTCCAAACGGAGGGGCAAAATCCCATCTTGGTCATTCACATCACGTAGCTTGATTCACAGTCGACCCGAACTCCGCCTTTATAACTACCCATTGACGGAACATCGTTGTGACAGAACCTAAGTCGGTGATCCTCAACTCGGACTGTGCAATTACCTCAGGTCTAAGGATTACATTGATTGAGACATGCAAATGACGACTTGTTCGTTGCATCTCAATACGGGTCAGTCTGCTCACTAAACTCTTTAGCCGAATCCGTGTAAGTCGTAATAGCATATCCATGCCCATGACAAGTGGAACCGATTCATCTGCCGACTTTCACATTGGTCTAAGTTGTGTGTCCAACACAACGTCAATGACCAAGGACAATTGGTATGAACAACATAAATATATAGTTCCACAATCGAATCACATATTCAATGATACATATTAGTAGTTCATACATGGACAATAACTTTATGAATATATTGGGAAATATCATCAACCATGATTGCCTCTAGGGCATATTCCCAACAATGGATGGTAAGACTAAGAGATCATTTCAGGCTCCCAAGTGCCAACTAGGACATGCACAATAGATTCTTGAGGAGAAATAAGAGATCGTTAACTTGTTGGGTAAGAATGAACGAGAAGCCGCTAATGGGATTGTCTCTCTTACTCAAACTCTTAAGGATGAGAAATGATTTAGGGCCACTCCCGAGGAGAGTGTCTCTAAGTTTGAGGAGAATCATAATATGTATATCTCTCAACTCACTAAAGAACGTGACCATGCTCTTGCTTTTGTTAAAATGCTTAAAACTAAAAAGGTTTAGTTTGGTGTTGGTCGTGCTAGGATTTTAGAGGATTTGAGAACATAAAAAGGAACATAAAGCCTTTGAGAGTAAATTATCAAGCTGATTTTAGTTCCATGAGTAACTTCAAACTTGATTGACTAATGAACAATCAAAATCTTCCTCAACTTCAAACATGATTTGCTTAGCTCTTCTAACTCTTGTTGCAAGCATGTGAATCTTGTTGAGGAAAACAAGGAATTGAAGGCTCTACTTGAAAAGTGAAAGTACAAAAGAGAGGGATTGGATATGTTCCCAAGCCTAGTAATAAGAAGAATAAGAACAAGGGAAATGCACAAGGGAAAGAACATGGTTCTACCTGTGCTTCTAACAATATTTTTGTCAGCAAACATAATCCATCTTATGTTCTTTTGAAATGGCATGATGGGCATGTTTATGCCAAAAATTTTGGAACAGCTTATACTCATGATTATCATTGGTCTATTTGGGTTCCTAAGACCCTTCTTTCTAACAAAAGAGGACCCATTGAAAAATGGGCACCTAAGATCAAAACTTGATCTTTTGTAGGACAATGCTTTTGGAGGAGTGAAATGGGTGCTCTATAGTGGATCCACAAGTCATATGACCGTAAGAAAGTCTATTATGTAGGGTATGAGGCCAAACTATGACAATACAATTGTCTTCTATGGTGACAAAACAAGTTCTAGGGTAATGGGTCTTGGTAAGGTGCTAGTCACTATGGATGTATCCTTAGTGAATGTCATGCTTGTAGAGACCCTTGGTCACAATCTTCTTTTCGTTTGTGCACTTGCTATTATGGGCATTGCCTCTTATTTTGATGTGGCCATTGTGGTACTCATGTCGAGAAAGACTCTAAAAGTCGCCTTTGTTGGGTATGTCGAGCATAGTTTGTATGTGGTGGACTTTTTGGGGAAAACTACTTCAGTCGTGATATGCTTATATGCTAAGGTTGACGTTTGATGGCTTTGGCATCACGGGTTGTCCCACGTCAATATAAGATCTTTTCAAAGTCTCTACATGGTTGGCCACATCTTCAGACCAAAAGATGTTTCCGTTGCCAAAGATCGTGTCTCTAGGACTTGCATTAAAGGAAGTATGCATGAGACTTCCCACAAGATCAAGATCCAAATATCTCCCAAGAGGTGCTTGGAGTTCGTACATTTGGATCTCTTTGGACCTCCTTCTCATGATATTCTTGGTGGTAAGAAGTATTGCTTGGTGATTGTTGACGACTATTCAATATATACATGGGTGTGTTTATTCAATTTGAAGAGAGGTACTCAAAAGATCATCATCAAATTCGCCAATCAAGTTCAACATCAACACAATGCAACAATCTTGATGGTAAGAGTGACAAGCACCAAGTTCAAAAACTACACCTTGAATGAATTCCTTAGTTATGAGGGGATTAAGCATCAATGTTGTGCTTTGTACACCTTCAACAAAATGATGTAGCCAAGAGGAAGAACTGGACCTTGATGGATGCAGCAAGAATAATGTTGGTAGAATTGAAGTATCCTTACAAATTTTGGGCCAAAGCCATCTACATCGTGTATCATGCTACTAACCGGCTCTACCTCCGCAAGATCTTGAACAAGACTCCATATGTGATCCTCATTTGCAACAAACCAAATATCAAGTAATTTCAGGTGTTTGGGTGTAAGTGCTAAATTCTCAAGAAAGGTACTCGCTTGGCTAAATTCGAGTCCAAGGCCTCAGCGGGAAGTTTTGTTGGTTATGCCGAGAACTCTCATGCATATAAGATATACAACAAGTCCAATTGACAAGTTGAAGAGACTTGCAAGGTGAAATTTGATGAGGATAATGGCTGTATTGCAGGTCAACTTGGTGTTTGTGATATAGGTGATGAAATTCCTCATCATTCTATAAGAAGAATTGGCGTGGGATTTTTCTGCCCTGTTGTGGAACCCCTTGTGGTGGAATGATTAGGACAATGCTCTACTGAAGTGGATCCCTCACTTTTGCAAGATCAACTTGTCCTTCAGTGACTAACTAATGCGTGCCAAGATACACCAAGATCTCCTCAAGGTGACCAAGAACATGTGACCGGTCATGATCTAGATCTACATGATCTACCTCATGAATATGATGGTGGGGTGCCAAATTAAGATCAAGGTCAAGTTAATGCCTCTCACCATGATGATGGTGACACTATTATTGATCAAAGGCCAAGTTGATGGTCAACACGAGGACCAAAACCACGGTGATGACCAAGCGGTTTCTCAAAAATCACTTCTTTAAGTCCATGCCCGCCATAAAGCAAGGAAGACCGCCAAGATTATATTATAACACAATATCCTTGAAATTGTTATTGGGTATTTCAAAAGAGGTGCTACTACTACAGCCAATTAGCATCTTTTAACTCCCACCATACATTTACCTCTCATGTTGGACCCCAAAAGTTTTATGAGGCGCTTGAGGATCCAGATTGGATTGCAGCCGTGCATGAATAACTCGTCAACTTCAAGCGCAACAAGATGTGGACATTGGGGGAGAGGCCAAAGGATTGCCAAAATGTCATCGGGACTAGGTGGATCTTCAAGAATAAACAAGATGCAGGTGGGACCATCATGTGCAGTAAGGCAAGTTTGGTGGCACAAGGATTATTCCAAGCTGAGGGTATTGACTACTGTGAAACCTTCACCCCCATTGCTCGTGTTGAATATATCTGCGTCTTACTTGCTTTTGCTATGCATCATAATTTCGAGTTACAACAAATGGATGTGAAAAGTTCTTTTCTTAATGGCCCTTTGAAAGAGTTGGTATATGTCAAGCAACCTCGGAGTCCCCACTTCTCGAATCATGTATACAAGCTTGATAATGCACTCTACAGCCTTAAGCATGCCTCACACGCGTGGTATGAGTTACTTAGAGAGTTATTGTTGGACCGTGGTTCAAAGTTGGGCTAGTTGACACCACCCTTTTTAAGAGATTTGTAGGGAACTTGATTAACAAAACTTTCAATGAGGATTTTGCCAAGATCATGATTAACTACTTTGAGATGTCCATGATGGGTAAGATGGAATTTTTCCTTGGATTTGAATTTTAAACAACTAAGTAAGGGGAACTCATCAATCAAGCTAAATACACCCAAGATATGCTCAAGAAGTTCAATATGGATCAAGTAAAAGGTGCCAAGACTCCCATGCCCACTAAGGTTAACCTTGATATCGATCCAAAAGGTAAGGATGTGGATCAAAAACTATGTCGTTGTATGATTGGTTCTTTGTTTTACCTTTGTGCATCTTGACCGGATATATTATGTTGAGCGTGGGTATGTGTTCAAGATTCCAAGCCATACCAAAAGAAAGCCACATGGTAGCGGTCAAGCGAATCACCTCTAGGATGCTTACGACAGGATGCAGAAAACTTCAACCAACCAAGGCTACGCAACAGTCTCAGGACCCATAGCACATGGAGCACCACCACCTCCCCCGCTACCAGCACATGGAGCGCCACAACCCATGGTTGTGGCCATTCATAACAATGGAGCCAAACCGTACCCACATCCGTTGGGTAAAATGATTATGATCCAGGAATGGTGTCCCTTAAACATGAGACAAAAGGTGATCTCTCGGGAGGTAAACCTAACCATATCGTCACCCCATCCATACAAGAGTACCACAGCGGGTGCGAGTCATGCATTACCTTCGATAGATCTGATCATCCCTGTCAGGTCCCACGACCAGGTCACGCCACCATGGTGCTCAAGGATCAGATTGGTGGTTACAATATGATCAAAGTCTTCATGGATGAGCAAAGTATCCTGCTACACTGCCATGCCCTTCAGGCTCAAAAACGGAGATGCCACCTACCAAAGGTGAATGCAAGCCAGCCTCAAGGACCAAATCAATAAGAATATCCAAGTTTACATCAACGACATGGTCATCAAGTCCAAGGAGGGATCCAAACTTATCGACGATCTCTGAGAGACTTTCGACAATCTCGACCGCTACCTGATCAAGTGGAACCTGACAAAGTGCGCATTTGGAGTACCAGTAGGTCAACTTCTTGGGTACCTCATCTCAGCAAGAGGAATCGAAGTGAATCCGAAGAAGATAAAGGTAATCCTAACAATGAAGCAGCTGACAAACCTCAGATGTGTCGAACAGCTGGCAGGATGCATAGTAGCACTCAATCAATTAATCGGTAGGCTGGGAGAGAAGGCACTCTCATTTTATCAGATGATGTGCACATAGTACTAATTCGAGTGGACCATCAAAGCAGATACAACTTTCGAGTATCTCGAATGCCTGCTATCGACTCCACCCATCCTAGTAACTCCGCAAGAAAGGGAGCCCATGTTACTATACATCTCTGCCACAAACCAGGTGGTCACTGCCATGCTCGTTGTCAAACGCACGAAAGAAGGCAAGGCTCATAGGGTGCAATGACCCGTGTACTATCTCAGGGATGTACTCACCCCCACCAAGAAGCGGTACCTGCACTATCAGAAGCTGGCCTATGGTGTCTTCATAATAGCGCATAGACTACACCACTACTTCTAGGAGCACCCGTTAGTAGTGGTCAACGATGCCTCGCTGTCCAACATCCTTAACACCCCCGAAGTAACATGATGAGTCTCCCTATATGGAATCAAACTTTCTCCATGAGACACCACCTATGATAGGCACATGGTGATAAAGTCACATGTGATCCTGCATTTCATAATTCATTGGATGGAGCTGCAATGCTGGGTCCTCCAGATCTATCAGGTGTATGGAATATGCACTTCGACGGCTCCAAACAAGTCAAAGGTGCAGGTGCTGGTGTCATCCTGACATCACCATAGGGAGAAAAGATGCGGTACATGCTGAGGATGAAGTTTCAAGCCTCCAAAAACCAAGCTGAGTATATGTCATGATTCATGGCATGCGAATGGCCAAGGCTTGCAGAACCACGCACCTCATGATATATGGTGACTCAAACCTCATCGTACTATAGACAATGAACAAGTGTGATGCAGTCAGTGATAATATGATTCCTATCGGGATCTATAAAACTCCTTGGAGGGAAGTTTTGAGGGCTGCAAATTGAGGCACATCTCCCCCAACACCAATGAGGAAGCCGATACACTGGCCACCATAGGGAACACTTGTGCACCCATACCTCCTGGTGTTTTTATGGAGCAGATCAGGGAATGGTCCAACAAGACCAAAGCATCTGCCAACCCTCCAGAGTCAATGTCGCACTCGGAGGCTATCCATCTTGTCGACTCCGAGGCACACGCTGCACCCGCAACAGTGGAAGAACAACCACCCGCCACAGATTCAGTGGAAGTGATGCGGATAGAGACAACATGGACACACACATACATTTTGTACCTGGTGCGTCAGGAGCTACCAGAAGACCTAACTGAGGCACGACACATTGCTCGTAACTCCAAGGCATTCACAATAATCAATGGTGAGCTGTACAAGTGAAGCATAACCTGTGTCCTTCAAAGGTGCATCACACCTGTAGATGGTAGGAGCATCCTACTCGACATCCACGAGGGCATCTGCAGGCATCACGCCAGCAACCATGCATTAGTCGCAAAGGCTCTTAGGGTGGGCTTTTACTAGCTCACTGTAATTCAAGATGCTATGGACATCGTCACTAAGTGCGATGCTTGTCAAAGGTACAGAGAGAAGCCTCATGAACCCGCCTTAGAGCTAAGGACGACCCCTCTTGATTGGCCCTTTTCTCAAAGGGGACTCAACATGGTGGGTAAGCTACAAAAATACTCTCATGGAGGCCATGTCTACCTCCTTGTCGCAGTCGACAAATTCACCAAGTGGGATTGAGGCCACACCTCTCACCAATCAAAGAGCTACCTCATCTGAAATTCATCTAGTTTCTAATCTTCAGGTTAGGGGTTCCCCATAGCATCATCACCGAAACTGGCTCCAACTTCACCTTAGGAGAGTTTCAAGTCTTCTACGAAGAGATGGGCATAAAAATTAGCTACACCTTGGTAGCACACCCGCAAACCAATGGGTAGGTTGAAAAGTCCAAGAGTCTTGTCTATAACAGCCTCAAGAAGTGACTCTCACTATAAGAAAAGTGTCCATCCGCAACGACATGGCCTGTCGGGCGTCGTAGAAGGTGCTTCTTCTGCGACGAATTTCTCAGCTCGGCCATGGCTAATGGGAAACTTGTTTTCCTATTTTGCGGCCCTCTACTACGACGAAACCACTAAAAACATGGAGGAAGCTTGGCTGGCACGTGGCAGAAGAAATTTTTTCGATTCCTCGCACGATGTTGACTCGTCAAAGTCTTTCGAGGCGTGTGGGTCCCGGACGTTAGTGTATCTAGTAGACTATACTTTTCGGTCATGCCTCCCTGATTTAAACTCGATAACATTGCTCGATGCGTTTCCTGTTTAGTTAGGCTGATGGGTCCCACATGTCAGCCTCTCATTAGGAGAATCGCGTGTATGATGGAATTTTTTCCTTCGCTCGTGCTACCCTGTTCCGAACTTGATAGCATTGCTCGATGCATCTGTCATTTAATCAGGCTGCCGGGTCCCAAATGTCATCCTCTCATTAGAAGAAATGTGTGCATGCTAGAATTTTTTCCTTGGCTATTGCCTCTCTAATTTCAACTCGATAACGCTGCTCGATCTATATGCTGTTTAGTCACGCTGCTGGGTCCCCCATGTTAGACTCTCATTAGAAGAATCGTGTGTATGATGGAATTTTTCTTCGCTCGCGCTACCCTATTCCGAACTTGATAGCGCTGCTCGATGCATCTACCGTTTAATCAAACTCCTAGACCCCACATGTCATCCTCTCATTAGAAGCAATGTGTGTATGATAGAATTTTTTCCCTCGGTCGCGCCTCAGTGTTCCGAACTTGATAGCGTTGCTCGTAGCATCTACCTTAATCATGCTGTTGGGCCCCATATGTCATCCACTCAGTAGAAGAAACGTGTGTATGATGAAATTTTTTCCCTCGGCCTCGCATCTGTGTTTCGAACTTGAGAGCGTTGCTCGATGCATCAGCCATTTTTTCAGGCTGCTGGGTCCCCCATGCGAGCTTCTCATTAGAAGAAACTTGTGCATGTTAGAGTTTTTCTTGCTTGCGCCTCCCTGTTTTGAACTTTGCAACGTTGCTCGATACAACACCTGTATAAGGTCACGCTACTGGGTCCCACATGTCGGTCTCTCTATAATTGAAACATGCGTCTGATGGACTTTGCTTTGACTACGTCCGCTATTTTGACCTTGGGAATGTTGCTCGATGCGACAACCATGTATGGTCTTGCTACTGAGGCCCCCATGTCAGCCACTCTAGTATGTTCTGGCTTCTGGGTCCCCGATGCATCCTTGTATGTTCTGGTGGGTGGGTCCCTGATGCCAGTCTCTCTGTAAAAGTATTTAACTTTTTTTCAAACCCGACTATTAAACTTGAGGGATGCTGCAGGCTGGTGGGTCCGTGATGTTAGTCTCTTTGTAATGTGAAATTAAAATGTAAACCCAAGATATATATATATATATATATATATATGCACGGGGATTTGAACTAAAGACCTTTAAATCAAATAGACGTAAACTGAGTGATTTGTCACTACACCAAAGATATTTATAGAAGTTATATCATTAAACATGTATTACTACTACAATTTATGTATCAGTCTTCTAAAAAATATTCTGTGTCTATGTTTATATTTTTTAAAATATAAAATAACAGCGCTCGGGCATCTCAATTTATAAAATACCACATAATGGAGCAGTTTCAAACATGGGTAGGTAGAGTTTTTTATTTTGAGAGGCGGGCGCAATGCCCAAAAGGCCGAATTAAAAAAAGTTTGGCTATCTACATGGGCTGCTCTACATGGGCTATACTACATAGGCTATGCTCCATGGGCTTCTTTCTCAAATTTCTCTAGGTTGTGCTCAGCACTCCCCCATGTCCCTCTCATTAGAAGAAACGTGTGCATGCTGGACTTTTTCTGCGCTCACGCGCCTATTTCAAACTTGGCAACATTGCTCGATGGAGCACTTGTATAAGGTCTTGCTTTTTGGTCCCACATGTCAGTTTCTCTATAATGAAACGTGTGTATGATGGACTTTTTTGGCTGCGTCTGTTGTTTCGACATAAAATGATGCTCGATGCGGCAACCGCGTGTCGTCTTGCTATTGGGGCCCACATGTCAGCCATCCTGGTATGTTCTGGCTTGTGCATGTCAGCCTACCTGGTATGTTCTGGCTTGTGGGTCCCTGATGCTATCCTCTATGTACAAGTACTTAACTTCTTTTTTTCAAACCCGCCCATTAAACTCGAGGGGCGCTGCAGGCTGGTGGGTCCGCGATCTCAGCCTCTCCGTAAAGCAATATTGCTACATGAAAAAAGTAAACCCAAATAAATATATGTCAAGCACACAGGATTCAAACTCAAAACCTCAACAAATATAAACCATATGCGTTGCCACTAAGCAAAAGAAATCAGATGAAAATTATCATTAAAAGCTTTATAGTACGTATAACTTATGTATTAGTCTTATTGAAAATATTTTGTGTATCCATGTTTATCTCTCTTAAAATAAAAGGACAGTGCTACTGGAACCTTAATTTATAAAATGCCACGTAATGGATTTAGTTTCTTAAAAACATGGGTAGGCAGAGATTTTTTTAGTGGTGGGAGGCAATGCCAAAAAGGCCAAATTAAAAAATTGCGCTATGGTCAATGGTCTCCTATCTCAAATTTCACTAGGTTGTGGCTCGCTAGATTCAAACACACACCTCACTGAGGGAGGAAAAAGCGATAATTCCTTAGACATATATTCATATAAAAATATCGAAAGAACTAGGTACACATACCACGTGCGCTAAAATAGTGGTGGTATCCAATGACTTCACTTGGTGAAATCACGCTGTATCTTTACGCTCTCATGTCTGTCCAAAACACATCTAATGGTTCCGATGACACACATGCAGAAACTCTAGAGCAAGCAACCCAATAGTAATGATATAACTTTTGACAAATTCAGTAGCATTTGAAAGATTAAGAAGTACAAAATAATAATTGATGAGCCGTAACCTCAGCAATGCCCATGGTTATGGAGTTAGGGTTTCATGGAAAACAGAACGCTGGGGATTTCGTCGGATGTCAGACAAACAAGGGAGTTAAAGTCGTCTGATTATCGATGGACAATACTATTGCAGATTACTTGGTTTTTTTTACGTACCTCTCAACAGGCTCCTCCTGTGCTATATATAATAGGCTGGGTCTCGGAGTTGTATACAAATAGGTTAGATATTTCTAATTACAATACTAACATAAAGTCAATTTCTTTTTTCTTATTTAGCTAAACTAAGAATTCTCTCGGATGTTTCTTGGGCCTTCATCTTGATTCTTCATAGGCCGTGAGCCTTTATAGAGCTAGGGTACCCAAACATAAGCACCCGAGTAATCATACCCATATCCATAAGAAATAAAAAATATCGACATATTCTTAGTTCATATTCAGTAGCACTTGACCAATTCAGCAGCATTTCAAAGTGGTTGATTCAACAATACAAACACTGAAATCCAATTGCGGTACAGAGAGAGAGCCAGTTCTTGTTTTAGCTCTAAAAACCATGTCACACGATCAGTTTGCCCTTTTCTCCAAACACACTCGATCACTGGAACACAACCATTATCATAATATCTGGTCATATAGGGAACCATCATATAGATACAGATATACCATACCAATACGTACTAGTCATAGCTCCAATCTAGCAAAAGGTTATCACAGTTTTACCACCCATATATGATCAGTGGAGACAAGACAACCACAAAATTAATTACAATAGCATGTGACCAAAGAGCTAGACAGCTAGGAACTTCATGAACAACATGCAGCATTCAGGGTAGCCAGATGCATCGACCTTGACCGTTCTTCCAATGGTAAGTTTGGTTGCTTTCCGGAACTTGATCCACCTAGAAGTAACTGCCAAGCGCCCATCAATCAAGTTAATGGCGCAACGTCCCTCGATTTGCACTCCTTTGCTCTGCATCTTGAAGACTATTGTGCCCTTTTGTCTGGCATGGAGTTGCTTTGTGACACTCTTAGGAAATTTCTGAGTCAAAGCAAGTGATAGACGCATAATTAATAAGAGCAATGCACTAAATCATGTGAAACACGAGAAGACATTCAGAGAAGTTTATCTGCCGCTATATACTCACAAACATAATCTGATGCGATCTTGTGATGACACATGTGTAGGATATGGTCTGACAAGCACTATCCGGGGTGATGAAGGAGATTGTGCCGGTGCCTATGCTAGGGCTGGTGCAGTAGCTGGTGCTGGTGTAGGGGATGGTGCCGCTGCATGTGCTGGGATGGTGCAGGAGATGGTGTTGATGTAGTTAATTGTAGAGGGGATGGTTCAAGAGTCAAAACCGGTCCCGGTGCCAGTATCTTGATGCTAGATTCCTTCTGAGGGGTAGCTAAGCTGACTGTAGGGATGGTAGATGCAGATGTGATGTGTACAAGCAAAATGGTATCTTATACAACAACTACTTATAAGACAGTGATCCGAGGATATGATGAGTATACAAGCAAATTGAGTTACTACCTACATTCTTTTTCCTTAGGTCAACAGGTGCCAGAGTAGGAACTAGAGCCGGTGCAGGTGCGAGTAGCTTGATGTTGGTTACCTTCTTGGGGGTAGGTAAGATGACTGCATGAGTGGTTAGAGAGGCATATGAGATGTGTACAAGAAAAATGGTTTCTTATACAACAGTTGCTCCTAGACAGAGACGAGAGTAGATAAGCGAATTAAGTTACTACCTGATAGCTGTGAGATTCGATACATTTTTGATGGATTTAATTGATGGTTTTCTCCTAGATTTGATTGTTTTCAGGCTTTACCTAACGCTAATACTTCGGTAGCGAAGAAAACTTGGATTTTAATTTGTGTTTCAGGTTTTGGACGTCAACAGAAGGATTTAACTAGAGAAATACAATAATCTAGACAAAACAAGCAAGTCCAAATTTGGAAGCACGCGAGGGGAGCTCACAAACAGTTTAACGACCAACTATACGGTGGGAATGACCGCATAGTTCCCGCCATATAGCTGCCGCCGCCTCTGTCTTGTAAAAAGGACAACTTCCATGAAGGGGCGAGGGACGGAAACACAACACAGTAGCCGCCACACCATCCAAAAGGGAGAAAGAAGTGATCCAGAGAAGAAGGAGATGACGTTTTTCATCTCGCTCCACGATCTTCGACCTCCTAGCCAATACACCTCCATAGCCACTACCTGTACTTGAGAGAGAGAGGGATCTCTACCTTGCAAGATTAGGGTTTGAGATTGTTTCTTCCCATTGTGTTGGATATTTTTCTGTTCTTATTATGGATCTCAACGGTAATACCAAGACGAATTCCCTTTATTTGATTATATTGATGATCCGTTCTTCTCGCATGTGCGAGTAATTCCCTTGGGCGTGGGAGATGTAGGGGATTGGTGAGATGTGATGTGCCTTCATATATTTTCCATTAGTGTTGTGATTGATTCTAATTACTATATTATGTGTGCTTGACTATATGTGGGATGCTTAATGCCTGTTGTCCAATTAAGGGCCTAGACAACATGATACCTTGTTCTACAGAGATAAGATCTTGTTCGCTAGTAGACCAGCAACCCCTGGGTGACATAGGGATATCAATGGAAAGCTAGTTGACTCGAGGATAACGAGTAACCAGTGTGCTTATTGCATTAGTCCAATTCAAGGAACTTAATCACTCAGCAATCTGAAGGGTCTTAATCGTCTAGTGTCTGACCATGGTTTTGGTAGCAGGCTAGTAGGATTATTGAAGTTGGGATGAAATCTACCAAGAGGAGTTCCGGATAATTATGGTTGCTTGCCTACACATATATCTATAAGATTATAATTGTTACATTCATACTTGTCCACCTGGCGCATTCACTATCACCTTGAACTGAATTTCCCCACGCCTTTTCACCATTTGCAGAAACCAACCAACAAACAAAGTCATTCTTTACTTTTATGAATTTTATTTCTGAAGTTTACATTTTAGTTTTATTTAAATCTATCACATTTAATCAAAACCCCATTCTTATTTCAATGCTTGTAGTCAATTCACTCGAAGACCTATGACAACTTCGGGTGTGACAGAGACTTCACCAATAAACACTTACCTTTGGGCTCCCTATGGGATCGATATCTGAACTTCGAAACTAGCTACAAACGATCTGTGGACTTGCAGACATCAATCTATTTTCTAGCACCGTTGCCGGGGACCTAAGTGCTAAGTGTTTGTTATTTGACATTTCAGGTGTTGCTACTACAAAATGTTCTCCTTAGGAGATAAAGGGTCTACACATTCTGGTAGGACCTACCAACTGGATTATATTGAGCCGTGCCTGCTCAGAGGCGCGAAGAAATTATTTAAAAATCTTTAAGATTAAATAAAGTTGAAGTTAAAAGCCTGAGTGATATTATGGAAATCATGTCTATTTACATGACAACTCCTCTGACACCTGAGAAAACTCTCAGGGAATATAGTGATCCAAGTTCTAAATTTCTTAAACAACTAATAGAGTTCCCTAGTCCTAGAGTTAGAGAATATCAATTTGATGGTGGAATTATTAAAATTTTGCAGGAAAAAGCTTTCAGTGGAAGGGAAGATGAAGATCCAGGAAGGCATATAAGAGAGTTTGACGATGTGATAACATCTCTTGGACCAAAAGGTTTACCAAGAGACTTCTCTCGTCTTAAATTATTTTGATGGTCTCTTAAAGCTAAAGCTCTAGACTGGTTATATTCTCTCCCTCGCCATTACATTAAATGTTGGGAAAACTGCATTACTAAATTCATAAACTGGTTTCTTCCTTTTAAAAAGGTAACTGAACTAAGAAAGAAAACATAGGCAACTTTAGTCAGAAAGTGGGAGAAAACTACCCACAAGCATGGGAAAGATTCTTTAGGACGATCAATAGTATTCCTAATCATGACTATTCTGAACTAACAATTTTCCATTTATTTTACCATGGTCTCAATACTCAATGTAGAGAACTGCTTGACTTCTCAACAGGAGGATAAATAAATACCTTGACTATTAAAGAGTGTTTGGAATTAATGTCTACTAGGGCTAAGAATGATTCTTTATATAATCCTGATTTTGGCATTAAGCCAGAAAAAGGGATACTTTGGATAACTCCTGATCTTATGCCTGAGGTACATAAAACTATGAAAGAAAAAGGTACACCTTATGAACTTGCTAAAGAAAAAAAAGGATTTGTTACAAGTCTTAAGTGAAGAAGATGAAACTATAAAAGTTTTTCAAGAATTGAAACATTGACAAGTAAAATCTCATAATAACTTGCATAAGCATTTCCAAAAGCACAAAAAGATTTTGGCAGAACTCACTAAAAATTATGATGAGATTGGCCAAGAAATAAAACTATTTCATAAGTATCTTAGTATGATTGAAACCCAGTGCGAACAAATAGCTTCTAGTTATCAATTTTTTCTTCATGATGATAAAGATATTTCTGTTTCTACTAATGTTGTCACAAGAAGGGGTGCACTTGTTACAGGACCCTTAGGACCACCAGATTACGAAGCAGAAAAAGAGCGCAAGGAAAAAGCCTTGCTTAAAGCAAGTCAAGAAGATGATACGTTGGTGGATCCTAAGGATGAAACTAGGACGCAAGAGCAAACCCAGGAGGATCACAATGATGCACAGGAAGATCATTATGACTCTGATGCAGAAATAGTTGATCCAAGAGAAGAAAAAGAAACAAGTAAAGAGGGTTAAGTTGTTGTAGTAGAGAAGAAGAAAAGCAATAAGCAACAACAAAAGAAAGCAACAAAAGATCTTGACCCCTTGAAAAAGGTAAAACACAAGAGTAAGTCAGGTGAGAAAAAGCTTCCTTATCTAGACCAAAAAAGAAAGCACCGGATGAGGTAATTTATAATTCTTTTACAAAGGCACTTAGTGACCATCATCTGGAAATTCCATTTGCGTATGCAATCAAAGTCCCTACTTATGGTAAATTACTTCATGATATTCTTAGTAGAAATAAAGAAATAACTGAAACTATTGCTATGGTAACTAGCTACCCTACTAACAGGAAGATATTATCCAAGTCTAGAGATCCCGGAATACCAACTATATCATGCTCGTTAGGTAAAACAGATATTCATAATGCCTTATGTGATCTAGGAGCAGGAGTTGGTGTAATGCCACACTCCCTTTATAAAAGATTGGGATTAGGGGAGTATTCTCCTACTACTATAACTTTACAGATGGCTGACAAGTCCACTAAACAACCTGTTGGTATGATTGAGGATGTCTTACTTAGGATAGACGAGCATGTTATTCCCACTGATTTTATCATTCTTGAAATGCTAGAAGATGAAAGATTATCTATAATACTTGGAAGACCCTTCCTCAGTACTGCAGGTGTGTCAGTAGATTGTGTCGAAGGGTAGATAATCTTCAATGTTTATGATGCTAAAATCATCCGGTATTTTCCAAAGAAGCTAGAAGCAAGGGAAAGATATGTTCCACCAGCAAAACGACTTCATGTGGTAAGTGCCATTGATAAGGGGAAACCAAAGGTAAAAATTCGAGAAGAGAGAAAAGGTTGAGTTATTCAACCACTCTTAATAAAAGCATAATGGGAGTCAACCCGTTTTCATCAATTTAGTAGATTAGAAGAATAAAAATTTCATCATATTCCCACCACTTTTTCATAGACATTCATGCGGAAGCGCACATGTGAAGATGCAGCTGTCAAAAAGTAGTAGAAATATCGATTGAATAAGTAGAGAATAATAATTAGAATAAAAGTTTGAGTTTTCTATTTTACAGAAGCTAAAATTTTGTTTTTAATATGCTAATGTTGGTTGACGGTTTTTGTTATCAATTTTCTGTTAAAACGTTGGTATTTCGCTAAGTTATGGAATAAGAAGGTATCCTGGAAGAAACATAATTTGTTTGATGATTACTGATGGTTTAATGACTAACTATACGGTAGAAATAAAAATTCCGGCCGTATAGTTCTGGTCGTATAGTTATCTTTGCAATCAGCAAATTTTCTTCGGAGACGCAGACAGGTTAACGACCAACTATACAGCGGGAATAAAAATTCTGACCATATAGTTCTGACCGTATAGATATCGATGCCTTTGTAAAGTTTTATTCCAAAGGTACTGAGAGTTTAACGACCAACTATACAGCGGGAATAAAAATTCCGGCCATATAGATATCAATGCCCCCGTACAATTTTATTCCAAAGGTACTGAGAGTTTAACGACCAACTATACGGCAGGAATAAAAATTCCGGCCATATAGTGCCGACCGTATAGATATCAATGCCTCCATACAATTTTATTCCAAAGGTACGAAGAGTTTAACAACCAACTATATGGTGAGAATAAAATTTCCGGCCATATAGTTCCGGCCGTATAGATATCGATGCCAGTTTTAGAAATCCTTCTCGAGAGACAGACAGTTTAACGGTCAACTATACGTCGGGATCAATTTGATCTGGCCGTATAGTTGCACCCGTATAGCTATTTCCCTATATAACCCTATATGCCGGCACCACCGCAACTATACAGACGGAGCACCATCACCCGCCCATATAGCTCCGGCCGTATAGTCCAGTACGATCACAAAATCGCACCAGGACGGCTAGGTCTTCCTCCTCTCCCCATTATTTCTCTCATATTCTCTCTCCAAACCTCTCAAAATCCACCTAGAACTCTTGATTCTTCACGGATTTCATTCATTTGAGTGGGGGAATCAACATATTGATATGTTTCTCTCCCTATCCATGCTTTATTTTCAGATTTTCATGGTTGAAACTCTCACATTGATCTAGTGGATGAACTCAAGCTTATTTACTTTTCAATATTAATTTCTCACGTTAGGATTGAATTTTCCACGTAGAATCGTTCATATATTATATAGAAACTATATGCATAAGGTTTTATGGTGAAATTTTTCAGTGCATCACGATGAAAAAAATCGGTAGCCTTTTTCGTTTGAGCAAGCGCCAATGGGGAGAGGGCTCAAGTTCAGGAGCCTGAGCCCCGCGCAACTCCAAGATGGACATTGTCGCATCAAGGAGGGTGCTGCCCACACGTTGGTCCGACCACAACTTTCTCACCATGGAGGGGTTGAAGACAGACTTTGACCTCATGTGCAGCAGGACGGGGTTGGCGGTGATCAGCTTCGCAAGCCACGACACCTACGCCGAGCTCATCCATGAGTTCCTTGCTTCCTTCTACGACGACCACAAGGACAAAGGTAACATGTGTACTATCAGCTTCAACATGAATCGACATCACTATGATATAAGCTTCAAACAATTCTGTGATGCCTTTAGCCTCCCTCATACTGGGGAGCCCAATATTACTAATCTCTACAGCATCACGAGTGGAACGACCTGGGAGGTTGTTTTTGTTAATGGTGGCAATCACTTCTATCAGAAGAAGATGTCCACCATTCAGAACCCCACCATTCGCTACTTTGCTTTGTTCCTCGCCAACACAATGTTGGGAAGGGGTGATACTGGTTCCATGGCCAATTCAGACATGACAATGATCACCAAGGCTCTCTTCCCCACTGCAATGCAAAGCCCCTGTCCTACAGCTCTACTCATTTAGCACTTTTTCCACCAGAGCAACAAGACCAAAGGTGATATTCGCATTGGTGGATTGGTAACCCACCTTGCCTATGCATTGAACATTGTACTAGCTGTTATGGAACCTGTTGATGGCTCCAAACTTATGGATGTCAAATATTTCACTGCTTGTGGCTTCCTTGGTGTTTACCATGCTAACCGGAGGTTCCGACCATATCAATTTAGTTATCTTGATGATACACAGATTGAGCAGGTTCATTTGCCATGCCCCGAGGCCTTCTCGATTGTGGAGAAGGACACTTGGATCCTCACCAAGGACCAAGTGACGGAGATCTTGGTCGTGCATCAGGCCAAGGAGAAGGAAGATGAAGGGCAGCAGTATGAGCAGGAGCAGGAACAAGAGCAGGAGGAAGAGTAGGGGCACAACCCTTCTTGGGAAGGACAGCAGCAGCAACAACATCCAGGAGGAGCCTGGGAACCATGGCCTAATCAACCACAACAGGGGTACGGCTATGTCCCCTATCAGGAGTTCCAGCAGCTCAACCAGCGCGTTGGGGAGATCGACCACACTCTTCAGGATGTGAATGAAGATGAGAACACTTTGACTCACAACTTCAGTCACTTCATGACTCACTTCCCCGACTTCTACCAGCAGTACCCGCACCAGCCGCCAAATGACAACAACAACTGAGCATGGCAATAGCCTAAGCTTGGGGGAGGTTTGCAAACCTCCAAAACTTTGCATTCATGTTTTTATTTCTTATTTTCATATATTTTCTTTGAAAATTGCATGTTTATTTTCAGTGTTGCAATCCTAAACCAAAAATACAATTTTTTTTGTTGTAATCTTATTTGCAAGTTTTTTTATTTATTTCTCTCGGAGATTGCTTGATTCCAGGTGATTTGGCAATATGGAAATATAGGAGAGGTTCGACTCGAATAAAAGAATGAAGCAATAAAGAGGGGGTATCACATTCCTTTCATCCCACTCCTTGCAACCTTAAACTGTTCCTACAAATATTTACTTGTTTGCGCTAGAGTCACTCCCCACTTAGCTTGTTATCCTAAAAATTCTATTCCTTTGCTAGTGTCTCCTTTTTAGCTTTGAAACAATGAGCAATGAACTTGGTTAAAATACTTCCTACATTTTTACTACAAGAAAAAGCATCTGAAAGATGACTTGAGTCCATGTTTAGCTCAAAGAATTTGATTTTCGAACTACTCCATCCCAATTGTGCTTAATATAAATAGACTCGATAGTACCCTTGATTGAAGTTTTTTGATTAAATGGATGATTCGAAGTAGTAGAAATTATGCCACTACTTTTTCTAATAATTATCATAAGATATTGCTTTACGCGTGTCATTACAACTCTGTCGTGCTCCATGGGGAACTATTAACTCCGCTAGCCAACAAACGATCTAAGTGTGGGAAACCACTTGATTTCAGCAATTGATTTATGTAAACGTCTGTAGCAACAATGCTATGACATGTAATTTTTTAGTCTCCTCATGGTTTCACGTTCCAAGTGAAGTTGTAGTACTCCTCTGACCCATTATTTCTCAATATTATTTATTGACATGCTCACGAGTGCACAACATAGCCCCAATTAACATGTTAAAAACAGTGGAATAATTTCCCTATGAAAGAGCAGAAGTTTTTGAAAGACAAGTGAAAGAAAAAGGAGCTTTGAGAGTCTTGAAATTTTGACATGGGAGTAGATGAGTTGTTCTTAAATTAAATGTTTTAAATCGCACTTAATACATGATAATGATGTGCTAACAAAATTTTGAGAGATTATTATTTTCTCCCCCATTTTTGTAGAGTGGAATGTAATGCATAAACTTGCATATACGAAGTTTATACACATTTGAACTCTTTGAAATCACACTTAATACATGAAAATGTTGTTCTATGAAAATGTTGAGAGATTATCATTTCCATGGAGTGAAATATAATGCATACACTTGCGTATACAAAAATTATACACCTTTGAACTCTTTTAAATCACACTTAATACGTGACAATGTTGCGCTAAGAAAATATTGAGAGATTATCATTTCCATAGAGTGAAATATAATACATAAACTTGCGTATACAAAAATTATACACCTTTGAACTCTTTGAAATCACACTTAATACATGATAATGTTGTGCTAAGAAAATCTTGAGAGATGACCATTTCCATGGAGTGAAATATAATGCATAAACTTGTGTATACAAAAATTATACACCTTTGAACTCTTTGAAATCGCACTTAATACGTGATACTGTTGTGCTAAGAAAATCTTGAGAGATTACCATTTCCATGGAGTGAAATATAATGCATAAACTTACATATACAAAAATTATACACCTTTGAACTCTTTGAAATCGCACTCACTTAAGTCATGATAATGTTGTGCTAATAAAATCCTGATCGTTTATCATTTCCGTGGAGTGGAATGTAATGCATAAACTTGCGTATACGAAAATTATACACATTTGAACTCTTTGAAATCGCACTTAATACGTGATAATATTATGCTAAGAAAATCTTGAGAGATTGCCATTTTCGTAGAGTGGAATGTAATGCACAAATTATACACCTTCGAACACTTTTCCTTCAAATTATATTCAAGTTCATTTGTTTATGGAGTTCAAGTACCGGTGGCATACTCGTTATTTTGCATGGATATAGGGGTGCCCCCGATAGATATAGGGGTTATCCTGTCCGCTAGATCATAGAGGATCAATAGTAGTGCAACGAAACATCGCTTCCCTTCTTCTTTAATAGAGGTCTTGCCACTCTCACTCATCACTCACTCGCTCACTCAACCGTCTCCACTGTCCCATCACCTTTTGCAAACGCCCAAGAAAACCCCAACCACGCCGGGGATGGAGAAGAACGGCGCGGTGGCCATCGGCGCCTCCAAGGCTGCCGACGAGGAGGCCCCCGTCCCCATCCCCGCATCCATCGTAGCCGCAGGCGAGGAGGCCCCCATTGGTCTCGGGCAGATCCTGCTCGGCTAGGACCCCTACGAGGAGGTTGTCTACATAAGGTCGGAGAACCCCTACGACACCAGCATCGTTGACCCATGGTCGGAGGTAACCATGGTTTTCTCCCCTTCCCTTGTTCTTTCCCCGTTCCCATTGTTGGATGCTAGATCGTATGTTATTAGGGCTCAGCTGTTCGTATTTTTTACAGTAGATAATCCTCTTGTGTTAGATCTCGTATTTTGATGAATCCCCCTGTTCGTATTTGAACCCCCTTGTTCGTAGCTGGGATCAGTATTCGATTTGGTTTGAGATTTGGGGAATAATTAGGAGACCTCAATCGGTTAATTTATGCAAATAATCAATCCCGATAATCAAAGTATCTCTATCATGTCCTTATTGTGCTCTACTGTTTTTTCCAATAGGAGGATAGCAGCAACGTCTGCAACGACGACGAGTCCAAGGACACTGATGTCTACGCACTTCTATTATTGTAGACAATTGTTGGGCCTCCAAGTGCTGAGGTTTGTAGAACAACAACAAGTTTCCCTTAAGTGGATCACCCAAGGTTTATCGAACTCAGGGAGGAAGTGGTCAAAGGTATTCCCTCTCAAGCAACCCTGCAGTCAAGATACAAGAAGTCTCTTGTGTCCCCAACACACCCAATACACTTGTCAGGTGTATAGGTGCACTAGTTCGACGAAGAGATTGTGAAATACAAGTGGTATAGATATAAGACAACGGTGCCAGAAAATAGCTTGCTGGAGTGTGGTTGATGTGGGAAAAGACTAAAGGCAAACTGAAATAAAGATGGAAGCAAGCAAACATGTAACAAATCTAATTGCAAACAGTGTATCAATGCTTAGAAACAAGGCCTAGCGATCATACTTTCAGTACTGAACACTCTTATATAAATATCTTCTCTTTATGATACTACTCTAAAACTACTCTCCGGTTGGACACTCTAATCCATGGTAGGGCTATAACATCACACCTCAAAGTAAGCCTTTCCCATCTAGATAACCCCACACTGTCACCTTGAGCACTAGATGGTTCCAACAAACACCACAATTTCATAAAGACATCGAACTCCAAATATAACTCATAGCAAGTATTTGTAATATCTAGCCTAAGTGCCACCATGGTGTGCACATTGTCACTTTCACACACATGGGGATATCAGAGATTAATTAAAGAACTTGAGTAGCAAGGTGGATCTAGTTGATTACAAAGCTCATGATCACAATATGATCATGCATAGAGAGAGATGAACACATAGCTACCGGTAGAACCCTTAGCCTTGAGGAAGAACTACTCCCTCATCATCATGGGAATTAACAATGGTGGAGATCGATGGAGATGGCTCCGGAGGTACTTCCCCGTCTCGGCAGGGTGCCGAAACAGAGACTTTCTATGCTCGAACTCCCCTTCGGTGGCGGCGGTGCTGCGGAACTTTTTGTGGCTGGAGGCTTGACGATTTAGGGTTTATGCATCAGGAGGCTTCTTATAGGTGAAGATGCAAGGTCGGTGGGCGGCCAGGGGGCCCACACCACCTAGTGGCGTGGCCAGGGCTAGCCCGCGCCACCACATGGTGTGGTCGCCCTGTGGCCCCTCTCCTTCTCGTCTTCTGGCTCCATGAGTCTTCCGGTAAAACATTGACTTTGGCTTTTGTCTGGTCCAATTCCGAGAATATTGATTTTCTGAGTTTCCTGGAACCAAAAATAGCAGAAAACAATCAACTGGCCCTGTGGCTCTTGTTAATAGGTTAGTCCAAGAAATCATATGAAAAGTACTCCAAAGTGTGGACAAAACATAAGAAATTAGATAAAACCAAGCATGGAACATAAAAAATTATAGATACATTTGCAATGTATCAGACACCAAGACTTGTTATGTGATGAGGAGGTTGAAGTCCGGACAATACAACAACTTCTTTGCCGATGATGTGTACAGGTGCCCCTTCTGCCCCACCAGGAGGCTCCGCGCCATGGACTTCAACTCCCTCGTGAAGCATGTCAAGGACGTGAGGACCTGTGGCGAGTCTGTGAACGTCTATGGCTTCATAGCCAAGCACCAGGTGCTCGGTCTTCACCTCCACAACCTCCAAAAGGTGGCTATCGAGGAGGGTCGCATGCCCCTGATCAAGCCCAAGGTGCCCAAGGTCAAGGGGCTGGGCATCAAGAAGTGGAGGAGGCGCTAGAGGGAGGAGGTGGAGGCCCTCTTGGCAGAGGCCATGAGGGGCCACGAATCTGCTGTTGCTGCTGCTATAAATCAGCTTCTTTTGTCTTGTCTGTGTTGAACTTGTCAGCTGTTGCTGCTGAGCAGCCTAAATGTCGAACGTTGTTAAGTACCGTATTATATAACCTATATTAGTTGCTTTATCTACATCTACTCTGTTTACTGAATTTATTTATGGTGCTAGTTAGTTTGCCATTCTAGATTTGCTACCAGATTGGGGAAAAACGAGGGCAAAAAGAACAATGAATGAAGAGAGAAGCTGCTCTAGATTCTCTATCTTTTTGGGCAAAAAAACACAACTATTAGCGAGAGAGAGGGAAAAATGTGCTCTTAAAAAGGCCAATCATAAAAAAAAACTTTGAATTTAGGCGACAAGGCACATGTAACCACCAAACGCGCCCCACATGGTTCCACACCATGTCCCCCATAATCAGCGAGAGATGGATGGCTGGTCCGCTGTGTATCCTGGCCCCACCTGTCAGCATGTAACAGTCGAGGAAACGTAACATAACGCTCAACGCATGACCCACCCCAACACGGTCCCACCGGTCAGCATGTAACGGTCAAGCCTTTGACCTGACGGCATCCCCCGTCCGAGTGCATGTGAGGGTTTTGGAATGGAGGGAGGGCAAAAGTGAGGAAAAACTAAGTGGCTGGGGAAAACTGAGTACAACTAATGAATCAGCTACACAAAAATAGAAATCCCTACTTTTAATTGGTTAATTGAGCAAGAACAAAAAGTTTTCATCTCTCAACAAAGAGAGGCACCAAAAGAATTTGTCTCACCTTCCTAGCTCAAACTTCCGACACTCGCTTGGGGATATGATTTATTTGCTAGTAAGATATACGTGGTTAGGAAGTGGACTCAGTGCAATCTTGTGAATACTTGTATGGTCATCTTTAAGATTGCAGGAATTGTGAAGAAAAGAATTTGACACCAATTCAAACTCGTGAGTTCCTTTACTCAGTCTCGAATCTCTGGTATTCTTCCTTATTTCCTTGTCACTCGAGGGCAAGAAACATCTAATCTTGGGGGAGTTGATCGCTGTGAGATTTGACACATTTTTTATGGCTTTTATTGATGGTTTTCTCCCAGATTTGATTTTTTTCTGGCTTTACCTAACGCTAATACTTCAGTAGCAAAGAAAACTTTGATTTTAATGTGTGTTTCAGGTTCTGGACGTCAACAGAAGGATTTAACTAGAGAAATACAATATTCGGGAGAAAACAAGCAAGTCCAAATTTGGAAGCACGCGAGGGGAGCTCACAGACGGTTTAATGACCAACTATACAATGGGAATAACCGTATAGTTCCCGCCATATAACTTCTGCCGCCTCTGTCTTATAAAAAGGGACAACTGCCGTGAAGGGACGAGGGACAGAAACACAACGCAGCAGCCGCTACACCATCCAGAAGGGAGAAAGAAGGGATCCGGAGAAGAAGGAGAAGACGTTCTTCATCTCGCTCCACGATCTTTGACCTCCTAGCCAATACACCTCCATAACCACTACTTGTACTTGAGAGAGAGAGGGATCTCCACCTTGTAAGATTAGGGTTTGAGATTGTCTCTTCCTATCTTGAATTGTGTTGGATATTTTTCTATTCTCATTGTGGATCTCCACGATAATACCAAGACAAATTCCCTTTATTTGATTATATTGATGATCCGTTCTTCTCTCATGTGTGAGTAATTCCCTTTGGCGTGGGAGATGTAGGGGATTGGTGAGATGTGATGTTCCTTCATATATTTCCCATTAGTATTGTGATTCTAATTACTATATTATGTGTGCTTGACTATCTGTGGGATGCTTAATGCCTGTTGTCCAATTAAGTGCCCAGACAACATGATACCTTGTTCTACGCAGATAAGATCTTGATCTCTAGTGGACCAGCGACCCATGGGTGACACAGGGATATCAATGGAAAGCTAGTTGACTCGAGGATAACGAGTAACTACTATTCTTATTGCATTAGTCCGATCCAAGGAGCTTAATTGCTAAGCGACCTGAAGGGTCTTAATCGTCTAGTGTCTGACCATGGTTTTGGTAGCAGGCTAGTAGGATTATTAAAGTTGGGATGAAATCTACCAAGAGGAGTTCCGGTGAATTATGGGTTGCTCACCAACACATATATCTATAAGATTATAATTGTTACATTCATACTCGTCCACCTAGCACATTCACTATCACCATGAACTGAAGTTCCCCGCATCTTCTTTCACCATCTACAGAAACGAACAAATAAACAAAGTCGTTCTTTACTTTTATGCATTTTATTTTTGAAGTTTAGATTTTAGTTTTATTTAAATCTATCGTATTTAATCAAAACCCCATTCTTATTTCAACGCTTGCAGTCAAGTCACTCGAAGACCTGTGACAACTTCGGGAGTGACAGAGACTTCACCAATAAACACTTACCTTTGGGCTCCCTATGGGATCGATATCTGAACTTCGAAACTAGCTACAAACGATCTGTGCACTTGCAGACATTACTACCTCTATTATTTCTCGTACTTAGGCCAACAGGTGTCACTGCAGGAATTGGGGCCGGTGCCAGCAGCTTGACGCTGGTACCCTTCTGGGGGGTACATAAAGGGAAGTAGACTGCAGAAGTGGTCAGGGTCATATGATGAGTAAAGACAATGGTGCAAAACAGTTAGTCACAAGAAAATCATTTGTGGTTATGATGAGTATAGAAGCAAATTAATTAGTACTACCTCTGTTATTGGTCCTTCGATCAACAGGTGTACGATGGCATGCAAGTATCTGTCAGGCTTGCTAAAATAAAATGCTACCTCATCCCCCTGCTTCAGACCATTTTCACGGACAAACTTGGACCAACCTTGGCCACCCAAATAGGTGGTGACCATCGTTTGGGAGACATCCACATCATATAGTTGCCGCATGCCTTTAGGGCCCTCACTATACAGATTTAGAAACTTGTCGTTTCCGAACATCTTGTTTATAATGGGGCGACCAACACAAGGGACAGCCTTCATGAGAAAATTGATAGAGAAGTGAGGCAACAACAAAAAAAGTGAGAGAAAAGATCTTACATCAAGTTAGGCTAAACCACTTGGAATCCATACCTGATACCATGGGTACCTTTGCAAAGGGTGGCCATGCACCATTTTTCTTCCCTCTGCCTTTGGAAGGGCATACATGGCCCGCCTTTCAATCCACAATCTTGACAAGAGGACGGTAAAAGAAAGGGCTGAGCAGGTAGTGCGTGGTACTGATTGAAACTAAGTGGAAAGGTTAAATTATGTAAAGAGCAAGTAAATCTAATAATATAAGACAAAACCATTGCCTGTAAAGCAAACATATTTGATGTTTGTGAACTTCTGATGAGCATAAAGATATAGTACTAGCTGATAACAATAAAACGAAAAATTATAACATGTGAAATTGTGAGAGAGGTCACTGCCCACCTGGGTACTTTGTTGGCGCTTCCTCATCGTGTAGACGATGTCCACTTTTGGTCCGAGCATCAGCAATCTACTAGCCTCTAAAGCAGCCTGATACGTCCAAAATGTATCTATTTTCCCGAACACTCTTGCTATTGTTTTCCTCTAAACTTGTGTGATTTGGATGCAACTAACACGGAATGACGCTGTTTTCAGCAGAGTTACCTTGGTGTCTAGTTTTTGTGCAGAAAATTTACTATCAGGAAAAATCTCGAAAAATATGCCAAAAATCCTATTTCACCAGAAGATTCACGGAGCCAGAAGACGAGACGGAGTAGGACCATAAGGGGCCCACACCACCTGACCGCGCGGGCCAAGCCAGGCCGCGCCTGGGGGTGGTCTGGCCGCCTCGGCTGCCCTCTCGGCTTCCCTCTTCGCCTATAAGTCGTCTCTTGACCTAAACACCAAGGGTGGTTCGATGTTTTTCCAGAAAGAGTTCAGCTCCGCCGCCACCACCAGATTCCGCGATTCGGAACTAGAAACTCCGTTCTGGCACCCTGCCGGGATGATGGAGAATTGGAGGAGATCATCGCCATCATCATCACCATCGCTTCTCCATCGACCATCCATGTTTCCCCCATCTATGAGTGAGTAATCCCCTGCTGTAGGCTATGGGGATGGTAGGGATTGGATGAGATCATTCATGTAATGGCATCAGATTGTTAGGGCATGGTGCCTAGTATCGACTATTAGTGCTTTTTGACTTTGTTGCAACTTGTTATGCTTAATGCTTGTCACTAGGGCCCGAGTGCCATGATTTCAGATCTGAACATGTTATTGATTCATTATCATAGTATTGTTTATGGTTTTACCTACAAGTTGTGTACACACATTGTTGTACGGAACCAAAGGCCCTGAAGTGATAGCAATTGGGATAACCGGAGGGAATGGCTTTGATGTGAGGATCACATGTGTTCACGGAGTGTTAATGCTTTGCTCCGGTGCTCTATTAAAAGAAGCACCTTAATTGCCAACAGTTACCTTGAGGCCGCGCTGCAAACGGGCTGGCAGGACAAAAGATGTTGTGCAAGTTCTCATTGCGAGCACGTATGACTATATATGGAACACATGCCTATCATTATTTAGTACTTGGATGCTTTATCTTATTTATCTGCAAATGCCCTATGTTTTGATTGCCATATAAATTGTCTTGTCCATGCAACACCCGTCCATCCATCCCTATGCCTACCGCGCTTTAATCCTACTATTTACTGCAATTGTTACTACTGTCTTTACTTTTACTACTGCTGTTACTTTACTATTGCTACTAAAAAACTGTTGCTACTGATAAACTATTGTGAGCAAGATTGTTTCCAGGTGTAGTTGAATTGACAACTCAGTTGTTAAGGTTTATAAATACTCTTTGGCTCCCATTGTGTCGAATCAATAAATTGGGTTTCACTTCCCTCGAAAATACTGCGATACACCCCTTATACTTGTGGGTATTCACAGACTCAGTCTCCGCAGCAACACCTTCAATTGGCATAAACAACAACAGAGCTAAACAGTTCAATACATTACATAGTAGTCATATATTGACTGTATGAGACAGTGAGATAGATCCAGATCTGGATTCACATAAACATAGTGCCAGAATTAATAAAATCACACATAAGTTTGTGAACATCTGATAAGCATGCATGACACCAAGCGGATAATAATTAAATCAGACTACACTATGGTAACAAGTCTATTAAGAAAAAATACCTTTATCATTAAGCTGGGCCCTCCCAAATGGTCAGTGGCCTTGCGCTTGTTTGGTGAGTAGTGGTACTGGCTAGATCGTACGACATCTAGGGGTACCATCCTATTTGCTGCACCTAGAGCACCGTACGTGTTACAGTAAATAAAGAAGAAATGGTGTCACATAGGCTTCCGTAAAAATAGGATGTAGACAGAGACAACTTTTAGCACAGGGATACATCCAGGTTGCAACCAACCACTTTCCGCATTGGAAAGAATGTAAGAATGCAATGAATATACTGCTACATTACCTTTTTAGGCAACTTTTAACGGAACTAACGAGACCATCCCTGTCCATAGTGGTCGTGTGTGCCACTGACCCATAGTTCTCCATACAAAATCTAACGCAAAATCCATTGCACATTACGAGTACAAACTAAAGGTTACAGAAGTGAAGAACACCGAAATCGAACCCGACCACATTCCCCAATCAGAATAGCGGCGACCATTCCCCGATCCTGAATCCATACAAATTTAGTACCCCCTCCCCTAACCACCCACCACCACCTCCACCCAAATGACCCAATCGATCAGAGCAGAGGGAAAATATCCTGATTAGGTGATTCCGAGGTGAGCAATAACCAAGAACTCCACAATCAAAGCATACCGAATACTACTAGTAATAGTACCCCCAATGGCCCAATTGGAAGGAAATTAAACAAAGCCGGATTTCGAGGTGAGCAAATACACCAACCTATTTCCGCAAGAACTCCCAAATCAGAGGTTGCACCAGTTCCAACAGTTGCTTGCTAGATGGGAACTAGCTAGTGGTGGTTTCTTTTCTTGTCGGTAGAAAGGCATGGGCAGAAGAGTAGTACTACTAGTAGTAGTAGGGCTGCGCAATACACTTTTTATACACAAATATTTTTAAGTGGCGGCGGCGGGAACATTTTGCTGGGCGATTTCTGAATCTTTGGTCCCAACTATCATGTGGTGGCTTACAACTGTTTAGGGGATAAGTTAAAGCGGGACCCACATCAAGGGGGTGAGTTAAAATGGGTCCCACATCAAGGGGGTGAGATAACGAATTGATCGAACCAACCTCCTCCTTCCCTCAATACTACTAGTTCTCCCGGGTTCCTCTCCAAGGACCAAGAAAATCACCCCTCTTCGAATCAAATTGATCTCAGCTTATGTATCCTCTTGTTGATTCAGCTCATGGAGCATTGCTTAGGGCACTAGCTGTGGAGCCCCTGGATTAGTCCTCCGAGAATCCCTTTTATGGATACACCACGACCCCATGATCAGTCTGTCATGGCACATAACCGACCAGTATGAAAGTAAACATCCAATACTTAAAAGAATACAAGTCATACCTCGATTGCCATTATGGCTAGACATAACATAATCAGCGGAACTTTATCAAGCGTAGATCCTGAGCCAGGTCTTAACCTATAGGCAACTGACTGGGAGAACATCCGAGCTCGCATAGTCGTCATCGTCGTCACCTTCTTCTCGAGATCTGACCAAGTTAATAGCCAGAGACAATGCCAGTGAGTACTTTGAATGTACTCGTGATGACTGCACGTGCACAAATTGTTTGTAGCTAGTTTCAAAATAAAGATATTGATCCCACAGGGAGCAGGAGTCTGAAGTATAATAAGTCTTTGAACTAAATACTGAAATAGTAATGCTAAATAACGTTCTAAGTAACAAGATAAAATTTTAGTTTTGTGTAAAAGATATTTTTGGGTTTTCAAATAAGAGAACAATAAGTAAACTAAATCTGTAAGTAAACAAGAGCATGCAAGTATGATTACGAAAGTCTGCAATATGATGGAAAGAGACCTTAGAGAGTAGTGGATCCACCGCTAGTAATTAGAAAGAGTGATCAAAGTTATTATAATGAATAAGACCATTTATGATATGTGTGGGAGGATCTCCATATATGGACGAATAGGAAGAAACCACTACACACATCATTCGTCATAACCACAGCAGACAACAATCGAATTACTGCGCTATTAAGGGACTTTACCTCGTAGGATGTATCCCATGGCATGGACAATGTTCTGTGAGTTCTCCTTGGTTACCAAGTTGATACATAAGGAATGACAACAGCTTTATAGTCACCATAAGTGCTATCATACCTCCATCTAGTCCCCTGTGAGGCAAAATTGAGTGGCGTGCTTCACCCAACATCAAGATGAAGGAAATCTAACACACACACATAATGAACAATATCACATTCTGCTACTTAAGTGCTTTAATGAATCTCTTCTCTCCCCATGTGTGTGAAAGTGATAGCATGCTCACCATGGTGGCACTTAGGCTAGAGATTATAAATACTTGTTATGAGTTATGTTTGAAGTTGGGTATCTTTATGAAATTGTGGTGTTTGTTGGACTCATCTAGTACTCAAGGTCACAGTGTGGGGTTTTCTAGATGGGAAAGATGAACTTTGAGGTGTGCTACCATTGATTAGAGTGTCCTACCGGAGAGTAGTTCAACGTAGTATCATAAAGAGAATATATTTATATGAGAGTGTTCACTAGTGAAAGTATGATCCCTAGGCCTTGTTTCTTAGCACTAAAACATCGTTTGCTACTTGATCTGTTACATGTTTGCTTGCTTCTATCTTTATTTCAGTTTTGCTTTAGTCTTTTCCACGCCATCAAGCTATTTTATATCACCGTTACCACTTATAATTATCCATACCACTTGTATTTCACTATCTCTTCGCCGAACTAGTGCACCTATACACCTGACAAGCGTACTGGGTGTGTTGGGGACACAAGAGACTTCTTGTATCTTGATTGTAGGGTTGCTTGAGAGGGAATACCTTTGACCACTTCCTCCCTGAGTTTGATAAACCTTGGGTGATCCACTTAAGGGAAAACTTGCTGCTGTTCTACAAACCTCTGCACTTGGAGGCCCAACAACTGTCTACAAGAATAGAAGTGCGTAGACATCAAGCTATTTTCTGGCGCCGTTGCCGGGGAGGTAAGGTAAAACGTATTCACACTGGAGGATTAAAGAAGAAGAACCTCCCACGGCAAAGCAATTTTCTGGCACCGTTGCCGGGGAGGAAAGGTAAAAGGTATTCACACCGGAGGATTAAAGAAGAAGAACCTCCCACGGCAAACGCCTATTTTCTGGTGTGAGTACTCGAAGTTATTTCCTTTAGATTCTGCAATTTTGTCTTTTTGTTTCTTGTTTTCACTAGTTAGGCTTAATCGAAAACAACAAAAAAATTAGAGAGCTTTATAGTATTTATCTTGAGTTAGGACATGAAGTGTTTGAAGAGAAAATTAAAAAACCTATGGAACTTTATTTGCATGCTAATAGCAATGTTGTTAGTATGAATTCTTTGGACACCATTATTGCTAATGCTATGAAAAAGTCTAAGCTTGGGGAAGCTGGTTGTGATGAGCATGATATTTTTAGTCCCCCAAGCATGGAGGAGAAAATTTACTTTGATGATACTATGCCTCCACTATATGATGATTACAATGATGAGTATGATATTTTCAGTCCACCTACTATTGAGGAGGCAATTAATTATGGCTACCATATTCCTCCTATATTTGATGATTATGGTGATGAGAATAATAATGATAGCTATTTTGTTGAATTTGCTCCCACTACAATTAATAAGAATGACTATGCTTATGTGGAGAGTATTAATTATTTTATGCATGTGGCTCATGATAAGAATGTTTCTTGTGATAGTTATATTGTTAATTTTATTCATGATGCTACTGAAAGTTATTATGAGAGAGGGAAACATGGTTTTATGCATCTTAATAATATTAAGTTTCCCCTCTTTATGTTGAAATTTTTGAACCTGCACTTATTTTGCTTTCCTATGCTTGTTGCTTTGTTCTTTCATAACTTGTTCCTTTACAAGATTCCTATGCATAGTAAGTGGGTTAGACTTAAATGTGCTTTTAATTTGCTTCTTGATGCTCTCTTTTACTTCAATTCATATTTCTTATGCGAGCATCTTCTCAAACTATCATGCCTAACTTAAAGGCGTTAAAGAAAAGTACTTATTGGGAGATAACCCAAAAGTTTTAGATGAGTCTTGGAGGTTATTAATTCTGAAATAACCTCTAATTATCCTTTTTATTTGCTTTTTGTGCAAAGAGTAACCTCTAATGAGAGTGAAGTAATGATTGGGAAAGTTACTGTCCCGAAACAGATTTTTGTGCTTCACCGTAATTTTTTTTTGAGAGAGCTCTGTATGTCGGATTGAGCTGTAATTTTTTGTGCTTCTGACCCAGTTTGTTATCTAACTTTCGTTAGTGCAACACTTTTTTATTTAAGCAATAGAAGGTCTTCGGAAAAAATCGTATTTACCTGCTAGTCTGTTTTGACAGATTTCTGCGATTTTCTGGATTTGCTTCTTGTTGGTTCCTTTTTTAGTTCTTTTGGGGAATTGAGATTTTTGAGGGAATTGCTACAGTAGCTAGTGTTCTAATGGAAGTTTATTAGTGTTGTAACTGAACCTTAAGACCTTTTATCTTGAGTGCACTAATGTTGCTAATAAAGATTGTGTGAAGTTTTGTATGAAGGAAAAATTTCAGGTGTATGGAAGGAATGAGTAATGAGATGAAGGATGGACTAAAGCTCAAGCTTGGGGATGCCACACGTGTCACCCCAAGAAATATCCAAGAAGTACAAGCTTCAAAGCTTGGGGATGCCCAAGGCATCCCCTTCTTCATCAATAAAAATCTCAGGTTTCTTCCAAACATTTCATTTTAATTGTTTCATGCAGTTGTGTTGTTCTTGGAGCGTCTTTGTTTTCGCTTTTAGTTTTAGTTTGGTTGGTTTGCTTAGTTTGCTTGAATAAGTTGGTTGGATCCCAACACACTTATTTTAGAGAGAGACACACTCCGTTTCCATTGCCTAGAACACTCCAGTTTTCATTCTTATTGTTCTGTGAGTGTTCTCTTTTGCTAGCACCGTGTTTAGCCTTAGTTTTCTCGTGCTTTCATCTTAGAAATTTTTAGTTCTTCTTTGTAGATTTGTGAGACAAGCTCACTGAACTTTATTTATTATCATCTTTGTGAGTTGTTTCAAATAGTTTGGTTTGGATTGGAAAAGAGTAGGAAAGTTATGCTTAAGTGGTAAAGAGAGCTTGGTTTTGACTGTGGCATATGCTTTGTCATGCCATGCTTGATATTGTTTTGGCTTTATGCTTAGTATTCTTTGTTGTAGCATGACTTGTTATAAACAATTGAGATTGGTTAATATGCCTTGGATGAATCATGCGTTGTTTTAGCATATTAAAGCATAGTATAGTGGTATTCTCCTTTGATGCTTCATTTGGGTTGACTTGGCACATGCTCACACCATGTTATGACTATCCCAAGTCACCATAGCCTTTATCATCCTTTAGTTTTCAACTTGTAGTATCACTTTATGCTTTGATCAATGATGTTTTGTCGCTCTGCATGATTATGGCCATTATTGCTCTCTTAGTTTGTCGCTCCCAGTCTTTTGCTAGCCTCCACAACAAAGTATGTGTTCCACTCATGCATCCAACTCCCTAAACCAAGTTATTCCAAAGAGTCCACCATACCTACCTACTAGCTTATGCTATTCCAAGTATATTCATTCTTTTGTTTACCTTCCAAATTAAACTTGTTATGAGAAAACTAGTGATTAAAGCTCTCACGAACTTGATGGCACACTTTACTTTTTTGCATCTAATAAGCTTGAACCATTGGGTCCTTCTTATATGCTTGCGCTTTATAAGTCGAAAATAGAAGAACCATGTATCATGGGGAATGCTTTCAACATTGCACTTGTACTTTGTAACCGTTGATATCATGTTCATTTGCTTACGGATCCCGGCGGTGTGAAATAAAAGTGGAACTTGTAAGATCATGGAGTTTGTAAGTGTGTTAGAGAAACGCCTGGGCCGCTAGCCTAAGCCATGCCTAATCATGGTGGAAACTTGCAGCATCACCATAATGAGCACTCTATGAAGCATCCTCAATAAAAACCTATGCAAATAGCAAATAAAAAGATCGCTGACATGCTCGTTGTCTGCTTGCCTTGTCATTTTGATTATGGGAAAGCTCCCGTATCATGTGCAAGGGGTACCCCATTGGCGGTTCTTAAGATACACATGTACTTACAATGACAAGAGCTTACTCATGACTGAAGTTGAGTAGCATGAGGATCGGTCTTCGTAAGTAAGGGGCATGAGATTTCGGTTAATAACTTGTCAAGCATATCCTCATAGTTGTGTCACTTTAACCTTAATCACCTTAAAGATGCTTATGATAGGGGCAATGAGAGCTGAAAGCTATAAGCACCATAATTTTTGGAAGCTCTTTATGAAACTTGAATCTCTACTTCCTTCTATGAAGGCCTTTCTTCTACCATTATATTGAGTCTCCACCTTCTACCTTTATGCACCTACTTTGAGAGCATAGTGTCCATTGTTAGTTCTATGTGCATTGTCCCAAGACTAGTTGATTGATGCATACTTTGATATTGCTTGTTTTAAACTATTGTATCTAGTCACTCTTATGAACTTTGAAGGTGTCCTATGCATTTATATTTGCTACTCTATTGAGGGACAAGCTGAATACTATTATGCTATGTTTTCTTTATGTGAAACAAACAAACGTCTTGCAAAGCATTGTTATTCATGCATCTTTTGTTTGTGTCTTTTCATGTTGCATCATAGTTTCTTTGTCTTATTGCTAGAACTTTGTCTTTCATGTTATGATTGAAGTACTATATATGATCCCAGCTTTGAATGTTTTATAATTTGATCAAGTTTATGATGGTGCATGTCACCTCAAAAATTATTCTTTCTTTTTATCACTTACCTACTCGAGGACGAGCAGGAGTTAAGCTTGGGGATGTTGATACATTGCAAATGTATCTATAATTTTTGATGTTCCATGCTTGGTTTTATCGACTTTCTTGTGTTTTGTCCACACTTTGGAGTAATTTTCATAGACTTTCTTGGACTAACCTATTAACAAGACGCCACAGTGCCAGTTGCCTGTTTTCTGCTGTTTTTGGTTCCAGGAAGTCAGAAAATCAATATTCTCGGAATTGGACCGGACAAAAGCCAAAGTCGATATTTTTCCGGAAGATTCACGGAGCCAGAAGGAGAGCCGGAGAGGGGCCACAGGGTGGCCACACCACCCCAAGGCGCGGGTCCACCTAGGCCACGCCAGGGCATGGTGTGGGCCCCCTGGCCGCCCACCGACCTTGCCCTCTGGCCTATAAGAAGCCTCCCGAGGCATAAATCCTAAATAATCAAGCCTCCAGCCACGAAAAGTTCCGCAGCGCCGCCGCCACTGAAAAGGAGATTCGGGGTACAGAAAGTCTCTGTTCCGGCACCCTGCCGGGACGAGGAAGTGCCCCCGGAGCCATCTTCATCGATCTCCACCGCCATCTCCATCACCATTGCTGATTCCTATGATGAGGAGGGAGTAGTGCTCTCTCGAGGCTAAGGGTTCTACCGGTAGCTATGTGTTCATCTCTCTCTCTATGCATGATCTTATTGAGATCATGAGCTTGTAATCTATAGATCTATTCTACTAATCATGTGCTTTAATGAATCTCTACTCTCCCCATGTGTGTGAAAGTGACAGCGTGCTCACCATGGTGGCACTTAGGCTAGAGATTACAAATACTTGTTATGAGTTATGTTTGGAGTTGGGTATCTTTATGAAATTGTGGTGTTTGTTGGACTCATCTAGTACTCAAGGTGACAGTGTGGGGTTTTCTAGATGGGAAAGATGAACTTTGAGGTGTGCTGTTATAGCCCTACCGTTGATTAGAGTGTCCAACCGGAGAGTAGTTCAGCGTAGTATCATAAAGAGAATATATTTATATGAGAGTGTTCACTAGTGAAAGTATGATCCCTAGGCTTGTTTCTTAGCACTGAAACACCGTTTGCTACTTGATCTGTTACATGTTTTCTTGCTTCTATCTTTATTTCAGTTTTGCTTTAGTCTTTCCACGCCATCAAGCTATTTTATATCACCGTTACCACTTATAATTATCCATACAACTTGTATTTCACTATCTCTTCGCCGAACTAGTGCAACCTGACAAGTGTATTGGGTGTGTTGGGGACACAAGAGACTTCTTGTATCTTGATTGCAGGGTTGCTTGAGAGGGAATACCTTTGACCACTTCCTCCCTGAGTTCGATAAACCTTGTGTGATCCACTTAAGGGAAAACTTGCTGTTGTTCTACAAACCTCTGCACTTGGAGGCCCAACAACTGTCAACAAGAATAGAAGTGCGTAGACATCAGTCATATTGGCGTTAAACGCATGAAGAAACTCCATTCTGATGGACTTTTGGAATCACTTGATTTTGAATCATTTGATACATGTGAGCCATGCCTTATGGGCAAGATGACTAGAATGCTGTTTTCCGGTTCAATGGAACGGGCGACAGACTTATTGGAAATCATACATACTGATGTGTGTGGACCAATGAGTGTGTCGGCGCGATGTGGATATCGTTATTTTGTTACTTTCATGGATGATTTGAGTAGATGCGGGTATATCTATTTGATGAAACACAAGTCTGAAACCTTTGAAAAGATCAAGGAATTTCAAAATGAAGTGGATAATAATCATAACAGAAAGATCAAATTTCTGCGGTCCGACCGTGGAGGTGAGTATCTGAGTTACGAGTTTAGCACACACATGAAAGAGTGTGGAATAGTTTCACAACTCATGCCTGTCGGAACACCACAACGTAATGGTGTGTCGGAATGTCGTAATCGTACTTTATTGGATATGGTTCAATCTATGATGTCTCTGACTGACTTGCCACTGTCATTTTGGGGTTATGCACTGGAAACCGCTGCATTCATTTTAAATCGGGCACCATCTAAATCCGTTGAAACGACATCGTATGGATTATGGTTTGGAAACAAACCTAAGTTGTCATTTCTTTAAGTTTGGGGATGCGATGTTTATGTGAAGATACTTTAGCCGGATAAACTCGAACCAAAAGCGGAAAAATGCGTCTTCATAGGATACCCTAAGGAAACGATTGGGTATACCTTCTATCATAGATCTGAGGGCAAGGTTTTTGTTGCCAAGAATGGATCCTTTCTTGAGAAGGAGTTTCTCGCGAAGGTGTGAGTAGTCAGAAGGTAGAACTCGAAGAGGTTATTGAACCTTCCCTTCATGAAATGGCGAGTAGCGCAACACCAAAAATTGTTTCGGAGTTGACTTCACCTAATGAGGAGAGAGCTAATGACATTGATCATGAAACTCCGAAAGAGGACACTACCGAACCTCGCATGTCAAGTAGGACACGTGTAGCTCCTGAACTGTATGGCAATCCTATTGTGAATTTCATGGTTGATGAAATGGATGACCCTGCGACGTATGAAGAAGCGATGATGAGCCTGGATTCCAACAAATGGCTAGAAGCCATGAAATCCGAGATGGAATCCATGTACGAAAACCAGGTTTGGAACTTGGTGGACTTACCTCACGATCGAAAGGCCGTTGAGAATAAATGGATTTTCAAAAAAACTGATGTTGATGGTAATGTGACCATCTATAAGGCTCGACTTGTCGCAAAGGGGTTTCGACAAATTCAAGGAGTTGACTACGATGAGATATTCTCTCCCGTAGCGATGCTAAAGTCGGTTAGGATTATGTTAGCAATTGCTGCATATTTTGATTATGAAATATGGTAGATGGATGTCAAAACTGCGTTCCTCAATGGTAATATTGAAGAGGAGTTGTATATGATACAACCTAAGGGTTTTGTCGATCCTAAGGATGCTAATAAGGTATGCAAACTTCGGCGATCCATTTATGGACTGAAGCAAGCATCCCGGAGTTGGAATCTTCGCTTTGATGAGGTGATCAAAGAGTTTGGATTTGTCCAAACTTATGGAGAGGCTTGTATTTACAAGAAAGTGAGTGGGAGCAATGTGGCATTTCCTATATTATATGTGGATGACATATTATTGATCGGAAATGATATAGATCTTTTAAACAGTGTTAAAATTTATCTAAATAGCAAATTATCGACGAAATACCTTGGTGAAGTCTCATACATATTAGGAATTAAAATCTATAGAGATAGATCAAGGCGCCTAATTGGGCTATCACAGAGTACATACCTTCATAAGATATTAAAGAAGTTTAATATGGATGGAAGTAAGAAGGGGTTCTTACCTATGTTGCAAGGCAAGACATTGAGAAAGACTCAAAGTCCGGCTACGGTGGAAGAAAGAGAGATAATGGATAAGATCCCCTATGCCTCGGCCATAGGCTCTATAATGTATGCCATGCTATGTACAAGACCGGATGTGGCACATGCTATTAGTTTGACTAGTAGGTACCAATCTGATCTAGGTTCGGAACACTGGATAGTGGTCAAGAATATCCTTAAGTACTTAAGAAGAACTAGGGATATGTTTCTTATATACGGAGGTGAAGAAGAGATGGTCACTAAGTGTTATGTCGATGCTAGTTTTGACACCGATCTGGATGATTCTAAGTCTCAATCCGGATACGTATTTCTCTTGAATGGAGCAACATTTAGTTGGAGGAGTTCCAAACAACCTGTGGTGGCTGGATCAACGACGGGGGCGGAATATGTTGCTCCTTCAGAAGCGGCGCAGGAAGCGGTTTGGATGAAGGAGTTCATAACGGAACTAGGTGTGGTTCCTAGTGCTTTGGACCCAATGTTGATCTATTGTGACAACAATGGAGCCATAGCCAACACCAAGGATGGCTCGGTTCCTTCGTGTTGGCTATGGCTCCATTGTTGTCACAATAGATCACCAGTGGACCCAATGGTGATCTATTGTAACACCCATGGAGGTCTCACAAGAATTACAAGCATATTAAGCGCCTGTTTCACTCCATCCGCGAGCATGTCAAGGATGGAGATATAAAGATTTGTAAAGTACACACGGACCTAAATGTAGCAGATCCGTTGACTAAAGATCTCCCTAGGGCAAAACATGATCAACACCAGAACTCCATGGGTGTTAGATTTATCACTATGTGAACTAGATTATTGTCTCTAGTGCAAGTGGGAGACTGAAGGAAATATGCCCTGAGAGGCAATAATAAAGTTGTTATTATGTATTCCTCGTATATGATAGATGTTTATTTTGCATGCTATAATTGTATTGATCGGAAACATCAATACATGTGTGTTTAATAGATAAAAATGGTTCCTAGTTATGCCTCTCTTGTAGACTAGCTTGTTGATTAACAAGATGATCAAGGTTTCCTTATCATAGACATTGGATGTTGTTAATAACAAGGTCACATCATTTGTGAAATGATGTGATGAACATTCATCCGAAGTATAGCATTACGATCAAGTCATTATGTTTATATTTCTATAACATCATAGGAAGTAATCGTTATCCTTAGACCATGAGATCTTGTTAATTTCTAACACCGGAAGAGTATCTTGATAACATCAAACGTCACACCATTACAGGGTGACTATAAAGATTGGTTTAGTGCTACAAAGGTGTTATGTTGAGGCTCATGGATCAAGAGTGGAATTTGTCAATCCTGATGACGGATAGATATACTCTGGGCCCTCTCGGTGATATCACATTAAGATAGCTTGCAAGCAAGTGATGTGATCACTAGAATGTTATATCACGAGAACGAGAAAAGAGTGCATGTCAGTAACGAGATAAAACTAGGTATTTGGATACCGATGATCGAATCTCGGACATGTATTATATCATGAGACAAAGGGATTAAGTTACTAGTGTTAAAGGTTCTCACGATCATACAAGTCATCGTTGAATATGCAGGAGTCAGTATGGATCTCCAGGTCCCACTTCTGATTATTGACCTGAGAGGAGTCTCAATCATGTCTTCATTATTCGCGAACCATAGGGTGACACACTTCAGAGTTACCGCACACCATTTTGGAGCACATATGTTTCAGACAAAAGAATTGCAAAGCATAGGAATTGTTTCGATAGAAACCGGAATTGTTTCGGGTGAAATTGCAGAAAGTGGTTCTGCATGTGATATTGAAATGTTGCAAGGGGTTTTATGTGAATGTTTGTTAATTTCAGTAATTAAAAAAATTCTGAATAAATTTAATAAAAGATTTTTATTAAATGAGGGAGCATTAAACTTAGAGAATTTTAATGCATTTAAAGTGGAGACTTTAAAAGGGAATGTGAAGAGGCATTTTAATGTTGACGGGTTACCACCACATGAATGGGGGAGGTGAGGGGTCACTCCCCATGAGGCGCCGGCCATGGGGAGGGGCACCCCCCTCCTCCTATAAAAGGCCCCCCACTTCCTCCTTCCACACACCTCCTTGTGAAGGATCTCTCTCCCCCTCTAGAACTATTCCCCCATGGTCTCGGATTAGCGAGATACATGTTCACGGTGGCTTTTCGTCTGGAAGGAGTTGCTACTTCCGCTGCATCGCTGGAGCAAGGAGGTGGAGGTTGTCCGGTGGCTTGAATGTGTGTGCGAGGACAGATGCGCTGCTGATTTGCGGCGCTCGGACTTCCACATGATCTTGAGATCGGCAAGTGTACGACTACATCAACCACGAGTTCCTACTCGTTAACAAAACTCGTTGTCTTCGAGGGTAAGTTCTCAATGGATGTATGTCCACCCGTTGCTCTGTATCTAGTAGATAGATCTTGGCGTGTAGTTCTCATTGTAGGAAATTTTTTGTTTTCTATGCTGCGGACCCAACAAAAATTTCTATGGCTTATGGGTATGGTTCAAAAACTTTAAACTTGAGTATTTCTAAGGTTTGAAAACCCAACTCCTTTTTCATTCATTTCAAGCAACACATTCCAAACAACACATTCCAAACAACTACCAAGAAGATGGTTTTAAGAACCATTCTATCATACTCCGATAGATTGGGACCAAATACAAACTCACACCTACGATAGTGCTCTAGTGCTACTACTCATCATCGGAACTGATGGGTTCTTCGTCATGTAGGAAATCTGCATCCTCCTCGTCAGTGTGGAACTCCATGGCGATGTCCTCTAGATAGTTGTCATCGTCACTGAGGTAAGAGGTGATATCCCCACGAATATCGTCACCTTCTTCTTCCTTCTCCTCAAGCTGAATTTCTTGGCCATGGATGGTTTCTTCAAGGGTTTGCACCTTATAGCGGAGGCGAGCGATGATGCGGTCCTTCTTGTCACACTGGCGACGAAGTATCTTGTGCTCCTTAGCTAGGATGGTGAGGGTGTGGTTCTTCTCTGCTGCGACAGTGTGATTCCTGTTGGCGTAGGCACGGGCGTTGTCCAACTCCTTCAGGGTCTCGTGCAACATGAAGTCGAGGTGATCCACATGGTGCTTCAGCTCTAGATGTCCTGCATGGCCAAGGACTGTCCCATGGAATCACATTCTTCCCACACAGATGGACAAGTGCTTCCTGCATTGCTCTAGCTAGTCTATCCAACCACTTGTTCTCCCTCAAGGTGAACTATATCTTATCCAAGGTGGGTGGCTCCATCTTTCCTCTCAGATCTGCAACTATTAACCACTGCAGTTCTCCTCCTGGTTGATCATTGAGTTGCGCTCCAAAGAACTCGGGGTGCAGGCGTCCAAGAAAATCTACTAGCTGGCTCAAGTCCCTCTCGAAGATGAGCTCTCCTCCGTTGCCAAGCTGATAGAACTTGTTGTACTTGACTTCCATCTATAAGCAATTAGGATGAGTAATTTAGTGAGGTGATCAAGTGTGTCAAATTTTATGTAGGATTGCAAGAATTTTTGAGGAACAACTGAATTTTTTGTGAAAGAATCTCAAGAGTAAGAGCAAGAATAGGTTTTCATAAATACTCACTTCCTTTGTTTTGAAACTAAGTTTTTCAGACGTCCATTCTAACTAGGGTCTCCTATGGTCAGGATGGCTCTGATACCAACTTGTTGTAACACCACAAAAATATTAATCAAGATTATCAAGTTCCAATCACCCAAGTTTAGGGTTAACAAAAACTTTTATTATTAAATCTAATATGAGTGTATGTGTGAATTGCATTAGTGTATAAATGAGTGCAATTGCCATGTTTAATTGCTACAAATGATAAGGAATGGTTTAAAGATGAATACTACATCATCTAGGCAAATTACAAAAAAAATCAAAAGAAAAGAAATTCAAATATGAATCATATGACCAAATGGTCATTTTGACAAAAATTAACCACTACACCACTTTGAGTATTTCTAGTAAAAGATTTCTAATAGAAACTTTCTCAATTGTTTTCACCCCTTGCTAGACCAAATAAAAGTGAACCCAAGCCCACTTTACAAATCAACAGAAACAAATTCCAAATCTATTTAAAAGACATTGCAAGATTGAATCAAGTTCATATGCATAGATCACCATTTTTCAAAAACCACTCAAATCAATTCACCTTGGCAAACCCAAGCAACCATAGACACTCAAGCATGTGACAAACACACTCACCAAAGTTTAGCCAAAAATTCAAATCTTGTGTTCATGCGACCATTTGGTCGAGCACTTGGCAGACACACAAAACACTTGCCTAACTTATACTGTTTTGAGCAGTGATCACTTGCCACTAGCCCCTCATTTCACTCCCCCTGTCTCCCCTAGTGTCTAGAAATGGAGTGGACAGCCTCCCCCTTTGCTGGTTGCGCCAGTGTAGCGCCGCCCGAAGCCGCCGCACCAGTCGACCACACACAACTCGCCACAACTAGCGCTGCCCTCTCCCACGATGTCCAGGAGACAGGCGACCGTCCACCGCCACCCTCTGTCCACCCCTAGACCAGAACCAAGCCGTGGACCACCCACAAGCATCGTGCCCATTTCTCTGCCTGCCATGGTGAGAGCGCACCAGAGCACCGCAGCCGACACGCGCACACACACGCCGCGCCTCGCCCTCACCGCGCGTGCCCGCACTTGCCGTGACCCTAGCTACCCCCAGACATGCCCGTTCGCCGCCGCGTGGACCGTAGCCACTGTGCGCCATCTCGAACGCCGCTGTTCCCGCACAGAGCACGGATAACTCTCAACCGTTCTTGACCACCCCTTGCCATGCAATCACTCGCATGACAACCGCCCGGAAGCACCGCGTCGACCCCTACCCTCAGCCATGCCGATAGCCCTCTGTAACAACGTTGCCGAAGAGCGCGAGCCATGCCGCTCTATCCCTCTCGCCGGTGTATAAATAGAGGCCACCCTAGCCCTCATTCACCACACCATCTCACTCCCCTCTCTCTCAGACACCTCCCACTAGCCCGTCGGAATTTCACCAGAGCCCACCGCTGCAGAGGAGAAGAGGAACTGGAGCTAGGAGCCGCCCCAGGAGCCGCTGTAACCACCATTCAAGTCGCTGTCCTCAACAACCTCATTCGCCCACATCGCCGACCTTAGCTGGAGCCTAGGTGAGCCCCCACGTACCCCACCGTCGCGATTAGGGTTCAGTATCGCTGGAGCTGTGTGACGGAGACGATGATGCTCAGCCGTCGATCATGTTCTAATCGTAGCGCTGAGATTGGAACTTACCATTTTAGTTTAGATGAGTAGCTGACCAGTACGAACCGCCTGTCAGTAGCCCGATGCACGCGCATTGCGTAGATAGGCCATCCCAGTTAGTTTCCCGCGTAGAGCTAGTCTATTCAAATGTATTTTTCCCTTTTAGTTAAAACTAGATTCTGTCAGTAGATTCAAAAATCAATTCAAAGAGATTCTGGCAGAGACTTTTACAACTTCAAACATTTTTTAAAAATCAACCATAATTGCATTTTGAGTTGATTCAAACTCTCAAAAATCACATTTAACAAGATCTATCTGAATATGTAAAAATATTTAGGTTTACATGAAGTGATCTTAGACTAGAACCAAAAGAATGCTATTTAGGCATTTCTAGTCACTTTAATTGTATTAAATAGTAATCTTAAACTTTATAAAATATGACCACCACTTTAAATCACAATCCCAAGTATCAGAATATGTGGTTATGACATGTGTCAACATGATCCCATATTTTAATTGGAGAATATTAAATCTTAAGTATTTTCAATGAGTAGAAATTACTTTTCCAAAATAAGATAAATAAGATTAGGTCTTTATTTCATGTGATGTTTTTGATGATGCTAGATCATCAAGTGTGAGCCTTAGTGTGCTAAATATAAGTAGTTAAGTATTGTTTGGTGATTGTGTACCTCGTATTCATTTATAGACAATAGTACCAACCCGGGATACGAGGAGGAGGAGTACTACCAAGAAGAAGAAGAAGAGAACTTCAACCACTACACTACTCAAGGCAATCCTAACACTACAAGTTAACTATGCAAGCCATTACTAATTGCAAGCTAGAACTATGCAAGCTAACACTTGCAAACTTGATAACCTATGAAAGATACATTATGCATGATTTGGTTATGCAACTTTGATTATACCAATCCCAAGTTTTACTTGCAAGCTTTATTCTTTTACTTTTACCAAAGTGATTTACCTTTAGTTAGTGATTTGTGAGTATTGGAAAAATAGGATAGATACCATAAAGAGTATAAAACTAGGCCTAAGTAATTATACTTAGGTGCCATTAAAAAGCATAAAACTAGATTTGGATAGTTACACTAGATTAGCACCCTCATTAGTGAATACCCTCAACTTTAGTGGCTAGTGCTAAGCATAGAAGTTGATCACTTTAGATGGGAATACTTGGTGAAAATGATTATGAAAACCTTGGAATGATGGTTCATTCTATTGAAATGTTTTGACATGTCTTATGAACGAAAAAGGATTTGATGATGAAACTTGTTGTGGCATGAGCCTTGGTCCTTTATAAAAAGACTAATGGTTGGGTTTGGATGCGATACCATTAAAATTTTATTGTACAACCACAATACCCAAGTTGGGTATGGCTTAACTGGAAGTTTATATGCCTTAGTATGGATTCCCTCACGGAAAGAGGTTCAGCTGAGTCTACCTCATGAATGTAAATGTCCACCTATGCAGTGTCCAGAATGGCAGATGGCCATGGTTGGGAGGCCAAGCTCATAGGGGATGTGCCTATACTAGAGTGTGTAATTGAAAGGTTAGGATATATTATCCGCATACCAAGTATGATGATTCAGGGTTATCCCTGACGGATGTATTGAATTTTGTGGTGAAAGTGTACCACCTCTATAGAGTGGCTATTTGAATAGCCGTGTCCGCGGTCATTGACAGTTGGAGTGGCCATACTGTTCCGTTGTTAGATGTTTTCAAAATGACTTATGAATTGAACTATGACCTTGACTTGACCACAACAGGGTTGTGGATATGAAAATTAGGTTCCCACTTAAGTGATTAAATTAGATTCTTTACTTTTGAACTCTTATGAAATAAACCTAGAGCTTAAGATTCCTACTAGAACTACCTTACTTGTTAGTGCTAGTTTGCGAGTACTTAAAGAGTACTCATGGCTTTGTCCCTAGCTTTTCCCGTGGCCAGACTATGAGGAGGACTACCAGGAAGATGCACATCAGGAGGTCTATGACAACTAGGATCATCTCCCATCGTCAGCATTGCCTGTAACTCTGAAGATGGAGCCCCTACTACGTTTACTTTCCACTGCTTTGATTGTATTAAGACTAGATGATGAGATCCTTTATTTGTAAGAGCTTTATTATGGTTTGTAATGGATGATGTACTATGGTACCAATTCTATTATGCCTCGCAAAAATGGTAATCCTGGGATTGCGATGTGTGGCATAACAGGCATCTGGGATTAAAAATCCGGGTGTTAACAAGTCGGTATCAAAGCCATCCTGACCATAGGAGGCACTAGTTAGAATGGACATTTGAACACAAATGTAGTTTCAAAACAAAAGAAGTGAGTATTTATGAAAACCTATTCCCACTCTTATCCCTGATATTCTTTCAAAAAAATCATGTTCCTAAAAATTTCTTGCAATTCTACATAAAATTTGACACACTTCATCACCCCACTAACTTGCTCACCCTAAATTCTTATAGATGGATGTCAAGTATAACAAGTTCTACCAGCTGGGCAATGGAGGTCACCTGATCTTTGAGAGGGATCTAGATGCACTCGCAGAGTATCTTGAGCGCCCACACCCAGAGTTCTTCAGGGCACAACTCAATGATTAGCAAGGAGGAGAGCTATCGTGGCTGATAGTTGTAGATCTTAGAGGCAAGATGGAAGCACCCACATCAGAGAAGATCCAATTCAGCATTTGGGAGAATAACTAGCTAGATGGATTAGCTAGGGCTATGCAAGAAGCTCTTGCTCATCTGTGTGGGGAAAACATCAACCTGATCCAAGGAACTCGCTTTGCTCACTATGCAAGTCGTGATTCTATGGGAATGCCTTTGGAGATGCAAGGACACCAGGAGCTGAAGAACCAAGTGGATAATCTCGACTTCATGTTGTATGATAGACAACAAGAGTTGGACAACGCTCGTGCCTACGCCAACCACAACCATGCCATTGCTGTCAAGAAGGACCAGACCCTCGCCATCCTCGCCAAGGAGAGCCAATCACTTCGCCGTCAGTATGATAAGAAGGATCGCATCATCGATCGTCTTTGCAAGAAGGTGTCCACTATGGAGAAGATCATCCGTGAATAGGAGATCCAGCTTGAAGCAAAGGAGGAGGAAGGTGAATATATCTGTGGAGATCTCTACTCCTACCTCAGTGATGATGACGACTACCTAGAATATGATGCCATGTAGTTCCACACTAATGATGATGATTCTGCCTTCATTGATGATGATTAGATGCACGCACTACCGTAGGAATGAGTTGTATCCAGTCCCATTGTATTGTAGTTTCACAAAATGGTTCTTAAAACCATCTGTTTTGTATTTTTTGTTGTGGTTTGTGTTTGTATTATGTGCTTTGAATGAATGAATGAGAGGAATTTGTTAGTTTACGAAACCTGATTCAAACTCAAAGTTAAAGCTATTAAAACAAAACCATGAACCTTAGAGATTTCCCTCTTATCTCATTATCTATCTCAATCTTCAGATGACACGTGGAAATCCTGGAGGAAGCAGTTCATCTCAGGATCCAATGCTGCAGATTCTGCAAATGCTAGTTTCTGACCATGAAGCTACTAGAGCCGAACATCAACCCAACTTAGCCACTCTCCAACAGATAGCTCAGATGGCCCACAATAATCAAGGCCACAGAAACCAGGATAACCATGGATCGAAGCTCAAGAACTTTTAGAATACCAACCCACCTATTTTTAGTAAGTCTGAAGAGCCCTTAGATGCTGATGACTGGCTGCAAACCATGGAGAACAACTTAGAGGTCACATGAGTTGAGGCCAATGAAAAAGTATTGTTTGCCACCCATTATCTGGCAGGTGATGCAAAAGCATGGTGGAATAGCACCCGTACCATGAACAGAGGTCAGATGATGACTTGGGATGAGTTCAAAATCAAGTTTAGCCAGACTCATGTGCCCCTGGGTCTGATTAAGAGGATGAGGGACGAGTTCAGAGATTTGAAACAAGGAAGGATGCCTGTGGTGGAATACCATGACAAATTCTTATCTTTAGCTAGATACGCCCCTGATGAGAGTGACACAGAAGCAAAGAATAAAGAGAGATTGCTGAACCGACTACATGATGAGATGCAAACCATGCTAGTCAACATTCGCTTTGATGATCTTGAAGGTTTAGTGGACTCAGCCATTCAGATGGAAGGAAAGATCAACCAAGCCAATGATAATCACAAGCGCAGGATGATGCACCAGCCTAGATCCCACCATACCCAGAAGTATCACCCCAACCCGTCTGCAGGATATGCCCCAAGAAACAACAGACCCCCTATGTCTCGTCCAAACTATCCCAATCATGGCGGAGGAAACTTGATGTCTGGAGGAAACCACAACAATAACCCTGGCAACTCCAATAACTTCAACTGTGCATCGCCCAAGTCAACAACAACAACACCAACAATAACAATACTGCCCCAAGGACTGGAAGGAATGTTGTGCATATTGCAGGAAAAGAAAAGTCCCTGATTACTTGCTTTGAATGCGGAGTCAAAGGTCACTACACCAACGAGTGCCCCAAGAATCTTGGAGCAACCACCAATGTGAATGCACCCGCTCAGCAGCAACGCCGTGTTCAGCCTGGAAGGAGATTTGCCCCAGTGAACTCGCTCAACCGCAACGGCCGTCTATTCCACATGAATGCTGAAGAAGCTCAGGAAGCGCCATATGTCATGATGGGTATATTTTCTGTTAACTCAGTACTTGCAAGAGTGTTGTTTGATTCTGGAGCATCGCACTCGTTTGTTACATAAGAATTTGCATGCACTAGTAAGATTCAACCAACAAAATTGAAGCATGTTATGATAGTTCAAATACCTAGTTCAACCACCAAATCTAGAAAAATTTGCAAGGCTGTACCTATCAGAATCGATGGAATAGATTTTTATGCTAATCTAATAGTACTTGGAACCAAAGGTTTGGAAGTAGTACTAGGAATGGATTGGATGTCGAAACATAAAGGATTAATCGGCTGTGCGAAGAAAGCCATAACCATGACTACTAGCACTCGAGTATCAGTAGAGCATGTATCTGAGATGCTCCCCCGTCAATTAAAATGCAACAAGAGTCTAGCCCAACCAACCCGAGACCAAGTCAGAGTAGTTTGTGAATACCCCGATGTGTTCCCAGATGAATTGCCCGGTATGCCCCCAGATCGGGATATCGAGTTCATCATTGAACTAGTTCCTGGAACTGGACCCATAGCTCAAAGACCTTATAGTATGAACCCATCGGAATTTGTGGAGATGAAGAAGCATTTGGATGCTATGCTGGAGAAAGGTTTGATTCAACCAAGTGCGTCGCCATGAAAGATGGAGGTAACCGTTTGTGTACGGATTACAGGAAGCTAAATGATGTCACCATCAAGAACAAGTACCCACTGTGAAAGATAGAGGATCTATTTGACCAGTTGACTAGTGCCAAGGTGTTTTCTAAGATTGATCTTCGAATTAGTTATCATCAACTCAACATTCATGCAATGGATATCCCAAAGACCGCCTTTACAACTAGATATGGATTTTATGAGTACACTGTCATGTCTTTTGGATTAACCAATGCCCCTGCTTATTTCATGAATCTCATGAATAAGATTTTTATGAACTTCCTGGATAAGTTTGTCATTGTTTTTATCGACGATATTCTGATCTATTCCAAGTTAGAAGAATACCATGAGTTACACTTGAGAACCATCCTTGAAACCCTTAGAGCACATCAGTTGTATGCCAAGTTTAGCAAATGTGAGTTCTGGTTGAAGGAACTAGGATTCCTAGGACATATCGTGTCGGCAGGAGGAGTTGATGTCGATCTTGCCAAGATTAAGGATGTTGAAGAATGGAAAGCCCCAACCAGTCAAACCCAAGTCTGCATTTCTCGGATTAGCGGGATATTACCGCAAGTTTGTTGAAGGATTTTCGAGCATCGCAAGACCAATGACCCAACTGCTGAAGAAAGATAAGAAGTTTGAATGGATGAACAAATGTGAAGCTAGTTTTCAAGAGCTCAAGAAGAGATTGATTTCAGCCCAAATTTTGATTATCCCATATATCAAGAAGCCTTTTGATATGTATTGTGATGCATCCAAGATTGATCTTGGATGTGAGTTGATGCTAGAAGGAAAAGCCATATCATATTTGTCTAGACAACTGAAGCAACATGAGCAAAACTACCCCACCCATGACTTAGAACTAGCCGCTGTAGTCTTAGCTTTGAAGACATGGCGTCATTACCTTATGGGTAACCGCTGTGAGATTTATTCGGATCACAAGAGTCTGAAGTATATTTTCACTGAGAAGGAGCTGAATATGAGGCAAAGGAGATGGATAGAGTTAATCAAGGATTATGACCTTGACATTCACTATCACCCCGGCAAGGCCAATGTGGTAGCGGATGCTCTTATCAGATTGCCGTGTAGATTGAACACCATGATTAAAGAAGCCCAGCCAAGTTTGCATGAAGAGTTGGAGCAGTTTAGAACGGAGCTAGTTAGGAAAGGATTTTTAGCTAGTATAGAACTTCAACCCACTTTGATCAGTCAGATAAAGGAGGCGCAGAAAGGAAATGCAAGTATCAACGGAATCAAGCGTCGTATTGGTACAAGGAAGGTACCAGGATTCACCGAAGATGAAGAAGGAGTTTTGTGGTACAAAGGACGTATCTGTGTGTCAGCAGATTCCAAGTTGAAGCAAGTCATTATGCAGGAAGCTCATGATACTCTTTATTTTATCCATCCCGGAGGAATGAAGATGTATCAGGATTGGAAGGAGCAATTTTGGTGGGACAAGATGAAGAGAGAAATCGGAAGCTACATAGCCAAGTGTGATATCTTTCAGAGAGTCAAAGCAGAACATCAGCGACTCGCACGACTTTTGCAACCATTGCAGATTCTAGAATGGAAATGGGATTCTGTCGGAATGGATTTCATCACCGGTTTGCCTACATCTAGTAGGGGAAATGACTCTATTTGGGTCATAGTGGATAGACTGTCTAAGGTAGCCCATTTTATACCTGTCAAGACCACCTACCAGAGTTCGAAGCTAGCGGAGCTGTACATTGATAGAATAGTCAGTTTGCATGGAACCCATAAGACCATAGTATCGGATCGAGGAACCCAATTTACGTCAAGATTTTGGTAGAAAGTCCAAGAAGGATTAGGAACCAAGCTAAACTCCAACACAACTTATCACCCGCAAACCGATGGACAAACTGAAAGAGTCAACCAAATCTTAGAAGATATGTTGAGAGCTTGTGTGCTAGAATATGGATCAAAATGGGAAGATTGTCTACCTTTCACAGAATTCTCATATAACAATAGTTATCAAGACAGTTTGCAAATGGCCCCATTTGAATTTCTGTATGGAAGGAAGTGTCGTACCCCCTAAATTGGTCGCAAGTAGGAGAGAGTCAGATTTTCGAACCCGAAATCCTACGAGAAGCTGAAGAGAAGGTTCACAAATTCCGTGAACACCTCAAGACCGCCCAATCCAGACATAAGAGTTATGCTGACAAAAGACATCGAGACCTGACCTTCAATATTGGAGATTTTGTGTATCTCAAAGTATCACCTTTGAAAGGAATGCAACGTTTTCAACTGAAAGGGAAGTTAGCCCCCATATATATTGGACCCTTCAAGATTTTGAATCGCCGAGAAGAAGTATCATATCAACTAGAACTGCCGGAGGAGATTTCAGCCATACATGATGTGTTCTAGATCTCGTTACTTCGCAAATGCTTAGAAGTTCCGGAGAAGACTGAAGTTTTCTAGAATATCGATCACCGAGCCATAGATATCAACAAGGATCTAACTTATCGTGAAGTACCCATTCGTATTTTGGAAGAAGCCTTCAGAACCACCAGGACCCGGAGTATCAAGTTTCTCAAGATCCAATGGAGTAACCATACTGAAGAAGAAGCTACTTGGGAGCGAGAAGAGTACATTAGGACTGAGTTTCCAAATCTATTTAGTTCCTAGTTTTTATTAAATCTCAGGACGAGATTTTTTTAAGGAGGGAAGGTTTGTAACACCCCAAAAATATTAATAAGATTATCAAGTTCCAATCATACAAGTTTAGGGTTAACAAAAACTTATATTATTAAATCTAATATGAGTGTATGTGTGAATTGCATTAGTGTATGAATGAGTGCAATTGCCATGCTTGATTGCTACAAATGATAAGGAATGGTTTAAAGATGATAAGGAATAGGCCAATTACAAACAAATTCAAAAGAAAATAAATTCAAATATGAATCATATGACCAAATGGTCATTTTGACCAAAATTAACCAGTAGACTACTTTGAGTGTTTCTAGTAAAAGATTTATAATAGAAACTTTCTCAATTATTTTCATTCCTCGCTAGACCAAGTAAAAGTGAAACCAAGCCCACTTTACAAATAAACAGAAACAAATTCCAAATCTATTTAAAGGACATTGCAAAATTGAATCAAGTTCATATGCATAGATCACCATTTTTCCAAAACCACTCAAATCAATTCACCTGGGGAAACCCAAGCAACCATAGAAACTCAAGCATGTGACAAACACACTCACCAAAATTTAGCCAAAAATTCAAATCTTGTGTTCATGCAGCCATTTGGTCGAGCACTTTGCAGACATAGAAAACATTTGCCTAACTTCTATGGTTTGAGCAGTGATCACTTGCCACTAGCCCCTCATTTCACTCCCCTGTCTCCCCTAGTGTCTAGCAATGCAGTGGAAAGCTTCCCCCTTTGCCGGTTGCGCCAGTGCAGCGCCGCCCGAAGGTGCTGCACCTATCGACCATGTAGAACTCGCCACAGCTAGCGCCACCCTCTCCCACGATGTCTAGGAGACAGGCGACCATCCACCGCCACCCTCTGTCCACCCCTAGACCAGAGCCACACCGTGGACCACCCACAGGCGCCGTGCCCATTTCTCTGCCTGCCATGCCGAGAGCGCGCTAGAGCGCCACAGCCGACACGCACACACACGCCGCGCCTCGCCCTCACCACGCGTGCCCGCACTCGCCATGACCCTAGCTACCCCCCAGACATGCCCGTTCGCTGCCGCGTGGACCATAACCGATGTGCGCCGTCTTGATCGTCGTCGTTCTCGCATAGAGCATGAACCGCTCCCAACCGTTCTCCACTTCCCCTTGTCGCGCCATCACTCACATGACAACCACCCTGAAGCATCACGCCAACCCCTACCCTCTGCCATGCTGATAGCCCTCTGTTACGACGTCACCGACGAGCCCGAGCCATGCCGCTCTGTCCCTCTCGCCGGTGTATAAATAGAGGCCACCCCAGCTCTCATTCGCCACACAATCTCACTCCCCTCTCTCTCAGACACCTCCCACACCTCTCCCCTGAGCAAGGTGAGCACCAGCCTGCCGGAATTTCACCGGAACCAGACGCTGAAGAGGAGAAGAGGAACTGGAGCTAGGAGCCCCCCAGGAGCCACCACGACCACCATTCAACTCGTCGTCCTCAACAACCTCATTCGCCCCCATCGCCGACCTTAGCTGGAGCCCAGGTGAGCCCCCACATACCCCCATCGTCGCGATTAGGGTTCAGTCTCGCTAGAGCTATGCGATGGAGACGACGATGCTCAACCATTGATCGCGTTCTAATCGTAGCGCTGAGATTGGAACTTACCATTTCCGTTTAGATCAGTCGGTGACCAGTAGGACCCGCCTGTCAGCAGCCCGCTGTGCGCGCGCCGCATAGCTGGGCCGGCCCAGTTAGTTTCCCGCGCAGAGTCCGTCGATTCAAATAGATTTTTCCCATTTAGTTAGAACTAGATTCTATCACTAGATTCAATAATTAATTCAAAGAGATTCAATGAACCAAAATGCATGATTCCAATTTTTTTAGAATGGTATTCAAAATGTCTAGCCAAGCCCATTGGATTCAAACCATTTGAAATTATAGATCACCTATACCAAAAATAACAAGGCAGAGACTTTTCCAACTTCAAACATTTTTTAAAAATCAACCATATATGCTTTTGAGTTGAATCCAACTCTCAAAAATCACAGTTAACAAGATCTATCTGAATATGTAAAAATATTTAGGTTGACATGCAGTGATCTTGGACTAGAACCAAAATAATTCTATTTAGGCATTTCTAGTCACTTTAATTGTACTAAATAGTAATCTTAAACATTATAAAATATGACCACCACTTTAAATCACATTCCCAAGTATTAGTATATGTGGTGATGACATGTGTCAACAGGATCCCATATTTTAATTGGAGAATATTAAATCTTAAGTATTTTCAATGAGTAGAAATTACTTTTCCAAAATAAAATAAATAAGATTAGGTCTTTATTTCATGTGATGTTTGTGATGATGCTAGATCATCAAGTGTGAGCCTTAGTGTGCTAAATATAAGTAGTTAAGTATTGTTTGGTGATTGTGTACCTCGTATTCATTTATGGACGATAGTACCGACCCGGGATACGAGGAGGAGGAGTACTACCAAGAAGAAGAAGAAGAAGAGAACTTCAACCACTCCACTACTCAAGGCAAGCCTAACACTACAAGTTAACTATGCAAGGCATCACTAATTGCAAGCTAGAACTATGCAAGACTTGCAAACTTGATAACCTATGCAAGATGCATTATGCATGCTTTGGTTATGCAACCTTGATTATACATATCCCAAGTTTTACTTGCAAGCTTTATTCTTTTACTTTTACCAAAGTGCTTTACCTTGTTAGTGATTTGTGAGTATTGGAAAAATAGGATAGATACCATAAATAGTATAAAACTAGGCCTAAGTAGTTATACTTAGATGCCATTAAAAACCGTAAAACTAGATTTGGATAGTTTCACTAGATTAGCACCCTCATTAGTGAATACCCTCAACTTTAGTGGCTAGTGCTAAGCATAAAAGTTGATCACTTTAGATTGGAATACTTGGTGAAAATGATTATGAAAACCTTGGAATGATGGTTCATTCTATTGAATTTTTTTGACATATGTTATGAGAAAAAAGGATTTGATGATGAAACTTTTTGAGGCATGAGCCTTGGCCCTTTATAAAAAAACTGATGGTTAGATTCAGATGCGATACCATTCCAATTTTACCATACAACCACAATACCCAAATTGGGTAGGGCTTAATTGGAAGTTTATATGCCTTGGTATGGGTTCCCTCGCGGAAAGAAGTTGAGCTGAGGCTACCTCGTGAATGTGAATGTCCACCTATGTAGTGCCCAGGATGGCAGATGGCCATGGCTGGGAGGCCAAGCTCATAGGGGAGGTGCGTATACTAGAGTGTGTAATTGAAAGGTTAGGATTGATTATCCGCATACCAAGTATGATGATTCAGGGTTATCCCTGATGGATGTATCAAATTTTGTGGTGAAAGTGTACCACCTCTGCAGAGTGTCAAACTATTCGAATAGACGCGTCCGCAGTCATGGACAGTTGGAGTGGCCATACTGTTCCGTTGTCAGATGTTTTCAAAATGACCTGTGAATTGAACTATGACCTTGACTTGACCACAACAGGGTTGTGGATATGAAAATTAGGTTCCCACTTAAGTGATTAAATAAGAATCTTTACTTTTGAACTCTTATGAAATAAACATGCCTTTTTGCAAATAAACCTAGAGCTTAAGATTCCTACTAGAACTACCTTACTTGTTAGTGCTAGTTTGCGAGTACTTAAAGAGTACTCATGGCTTTGTCCCTGGCTATTCTCGTGGCCAGACTATGAGGAGGACTACCAGGAAGATGGACATCAGGAGGTCTATGACAACTAGGATCATCTCCCATCGTCAGCATTGCCTGTGACTCTGAAGATGGAGCCCCTACTACGTTTACTTTCCGCTGCTTTGATTGTATTAAGACTGGATCATGAGATCCTTTATTTGTAAGACCTTTATTATGGTTTGTAATGGATGATGTACTGTGGTACCAATTCTATTATGTCTCGCAAAAATGGTAATCCTGGGATTGTGATGTATGTCATAACAGGCATCTAGGATTAAAAATGCGGGTGTTGACACTTGTGAACACCCGGATTTTTAAGTCCAGATGCCTGTTATGCCGTACATCGCAATCCCAGGAATACCATTTTTGCGAGACATAACAGAATTGATAGCACAATACATCATCCATTACAAACCATAATAGTCTTAAAAATATTTGATCTCATGATCAAGTCTTAATACACATCAAAGCAGCGGAAAATAAACGTAGTAGAGACTCCATCTTCATTGTCACAAGCAATGCTGACGATGGGAGATGATCCTAGTTATCGTAGACATCCTGCTATCCGTCCTCTGGATAGTCCTCTTCATAGTCTGGCCATGGGAATAGGCAGGGACAAAGCCATGAGTACTCTTAAAGTACTCGCAAACTATCACTAATGTAAGTAAGGCAATTATACTAGGAATCCTAAGATCTAGGCTTGTTTGCAATAAGCTAGTTTTATTTCAGAAGTACTTAGTAGTAAAGCCTATTTTAGTTATCAAGATTACTCAAGTGGGAACCTAGTTTTCATGTCCACAAACCTATTGTGGTCAAGTCAAAGTCATATTTCAAGTCACAAGTTATTTTGAAAACATCTGACAATTTAACAATATGGCCACTCCAACTGTCCATGACCGTGGACGTGGCTATTCGAATAGTTTGATACTCTACAGAGGTGGTACACTTTCACCACAAAATTTGATACATCTGTCAAGGATAACCCTAAATCATCATACTTGGTATGCGGATAATCAATCCTAACCTTTCAATTACAAACCCTAGTATAGGCACCTCCCCTATGAGCTTGGCCTCCTAGCCATGGCCATCCGCCATCCCAGGAAATGCACAGGTGGACATTCATAGTCACGAGGTAGCCTCAGCTTAACCTCTTTTCCGCAAGTGAACCCATACTAAGACATATAAACTTCCAGTTAAGACCTACCCAAATCAGGTATTGTGGTTGTACGGTAAAGTTGGAATGGTATTGCATCAAAACCCACCATCAGTTTTTATCAAAGTCAAGGTACATGCCTCATTCAATATCATGTTCAAGTCATTGTGTTTCAATACCCATGTCAAAAAATTTCAATAGAATGACTCATCATTCCAAGGTTTTCATAATCATTTGCTCCAAGTGTTCCCATCTAAGATGATCAATTTTACTTTAGCACTAGCAACTATTAATGGGGGTATCACTATTGAGGGGTGCTAATCAGGTGTGAGTACTGAAGCTTAGTCTTATGCTCTTGAGGGCATCTATTTTATTTTCCATTGATCACCAATAAGTACTATTTAAGAAACTTTGGTAAAGGGAAAAGTAAAGCTTGTAGGTAAAACTTGGAATTGGTAAAGTTGCATCTCAATAGTATGCATAGGGTCTCCTGCACAAGTCAACTTGCATAGTGGAGGTTGCCTTGGTTGGTACAGTTGTCGAAGTGCTCTTCTTCTTGTTCGTAGAACTCTGCCTCCTCGTACCCCAAGTCGATACTAGCGTCTACAAATAAATACGAGGTACACAATCATCAAAAAAATATTTAACTACTTCTATTTAGCACACAAATGCTCACACTAGATGCTCTAGCATCATCTCAATCATCACATGAAGTATGGACATATTCTTATTTATCTTATTTTAGAAATGCAATTTCTACTCATTGAAAAATACTTAAGATTTAATATTCTCCAATTAAAATATGGGATCATGTGGACACATGTCATCGCCACATATTCCAATACTTGGGAATGTGGTTTAAAGTGATTGGCATATATTAAAAAGTTGAATATTACTATTTAATATAATTAAAATGACTAGAAATGGCTATATAGCATTCTTTTAATACTAGCCCATGACTACTGCATGTAAAACTAAATATTTTTACGTATTCAGATAGATCATGGCAAATATGATTTTTGAGAGTTGGAATCAACTCAAAAGCCTTTATGATTGATTTTAGAAAAATGTTTGAAGTTGAAAAGTCTCTACCTTGTTATTTTTACTATGGGTGATCTATAACTTCAAACTGTATTAATCCAACAGGAGTGTTTAGAGATTTTCATTTGCTTTCTAACAAAATTGGAATAATGCAATTTGGTTCAATAAATCTTCCTGAATTTAATTTGGAAGTCACTGACAGAATAGGGTTTTGGAATAAAAGGAAAATCTAGATTTGAATTCATGGGAAATGCGCGGGAACAACAATGGGCCGGCCCAACTGCACGGCGCGTGTGCAGGGGGATGCACTAGCGCTGGCCCCACCTGTAAGCGGCTATTCTAACACGAAGCGGCATGCGCTAATCTGGATCGCACGATTAGAGCGCGATCAACGGCTCAGCATCATCGTCTCCATCGCACGGCGCGCGCGGGATTTTAACCCTAGCTCTACGGCGGGGGTCATCGGGGGCTTACCAGGGCTCCAGCTAGGTCCAACGTTGGGTCGAATGAACTAGTAGACAATGGCGGTTCGATTGGTGGTCGCGGCAGCTCCTAGGGTGGCTTCTATCGCTGGTTCTGTTCCAACACATCAGTGGCGGGCTTCGGTGAAATTCCGGTGATGCAGTGCTCGCCTTGCTCCGGGGATGGGCCAGAGGGGTTCCTAGGGAGAGGTGAGTCGAATGGTGTGTGTTTTGAGGTAGGGGGGGTCTATTTATACCCCGGCGAGGGAGCGTTGGGGCATGGCTCGGGCTCGTTGATGACGTCACTACATGGTGCTATCGGCATGGCTGAGGGTGTAGGTCGACGCGGAGGTCTCGGGCGATCGTCATGCGCATAGTGGAACGACGAGGCGCGGTCTTAATCGAACGGGGACATCCAAGCTCTTCTCGTGTTCGTCATGGCATACAGTGGTCACGGGGCGCGCGGCGTCAAACGGGCGTGTCTGGGAAGTCATGGGGGTCGCGGCGAATGCATTTATGCAAGGGGAGAGCTAGGCGCGGCGTGGTTGCACGGGACGGCTCGGTGCTCTGACATGCACATCGGCATGGCAGAGAGATAAATGGGTGTGACGGTGCTGGCGTCTCCACTGGCTATCATTGGCCGAGGCGTGTACTGGCGGGTGCGGTGAGGTCACGCCTATCTCTTGATGTCTATGCTGGATTCAATTTTGAAATGTCCTCTGAAAGAATTTGAATTTGTTTCTGTCAGTTTTGAAAGTTCACTTGGGTTCATTGTCACTTGGTCTAGCAAGGTGAGAAAACAAATAGAATTTTTTCTGTTTGAAATCATTTACTAGAGATGCTCCAAGTGAGCTAGTTGTTAACTTCAGCAAAAATGACCATTAGGTCATATGCCTTATAATTTGATTTTCGTTTGATTTGATTTGGTTTGGATTTGACCGAGATGATATTGCGTTGTTCTTTAAACTAATCCTCATCATATATAACAAACAAACATGGCATAACAAGCATTCATACATAATTAATAAACACACATGCATTCATATAGTGTTTAATAGTAAAAGCTTTTGTTAGCCCTAATTTTGGTGATTGGAAATAGATATTCTCCTTTTAATATTTTTGAGATGTTACAATCAGTAATAAGATCATGCCAAAACTTAGTGTGTTTAATCAGACTGTGTAGGCTAAGAATGGATACTCGTGACCATTACCAAGGTTTCCCTTTTTGGTATAATGATTTCTCATAACAGTTAGAGGAGTATTCCCTCATTTGCTTTGAACGCAGGCCCACGATACTACCAATGCATACAAAAATATAGCATTTCTGCTACATATGTTTGGCAACTCAAAGACAAACTCCAAGAGTTTCCTCTTTTTGGATTGTTCAAAGGCCATCAGAGTTGTTAGCATCCTATGTTGTGCAATAGTGGTGTAGGCATGCATAAAGCAATATCATACTTTAATCAACAGGTCAAGATTTGGCATGCATCTCAATTACCGCTAAATATTAGTTTCTTCAAACAAATCCTTTCAAAGAGTACTATCAAGTCAATCATCACATCTATGGTGTTGAGTACCTTTAAGGCTAAACTCTTAAGACAATTAAACAACACCTTATTTAGCATAGAACTCAAAACTTAGAAATATCATTTCCAATTGACAACTCCTTCCGTAAGCAAACTATCAAGTCTATTGTTTTGGCTTTATGGGGACGAGCATAACCTATTCATTTAAGACAAAGCTATTTAGCGACAACCAACAAATTTCAAAAAGATCTTGATCAAGTATTCGTTCTTTCCAAGTGTAGAGATTGTGGCATTGTTTTCTAGAGGATCACAAATAGTATCACATGCTTGATAAACAATTTGGCAAGATGCATACAAGCTCTAAGTCAACTCCTATGGTGCCTATCATGAGCAAGTGTATCCCCATATGAATACAGAACTAGACTCACTTAAACAAGCATTCAAAAAAAGCGGGATACATGATTGCATTAAACCTTCATCGAATACGAACATTGCACAAGACTCTACACATGCAGAAGTAACCTCCCCAAGCTTAGAACTTTGCAAGAACCAAACTTGAGTATATCACAAAAAGAAAAGATAAAATACAGTTTCCAAAAGGGAGTGTGGTAAGTGGTTACCTCCGAAATCTTAGTTGAAAACAAGGGTGGCACACTTTACTGTTGAGGTACAAGTAACCTCTCTTTTGATGGACAAAGAACCTTTGCTTTAACGTATACTTCTTGATATATCCTGGTGGCTGCCTTCCTTACGAACCTGCTTGGAAACTTAGAAGAAAATAAAACACTTTGTGTTTTTTGAAGGCATGGGGATTAGCTCAAAGTGATAAAATACAAGTCCCACTGACTCGGTTAATCAACCTAAGCGCCATGCTTAAGTAAACAAACTAGTTCTAGAAGATGCCTCTCCTAGATTGTGATGAGGTGCAAGTGAAAAAGGATATGAGACACGAGTGTGCAGCCCCTATGTGCTTATTAAAAGAGGTTCGAGTTGGAAGGTTTTACCAGACACTGATTGTTGAAGCGTTGAATTGACGCAACCAAGTGGCTCATGCGAGTGTTTGCACGGTTGGCACTATGTACACGTAGCCACACAAGGTTCAAGTCCCTGCAAAAATAACACACAAAAAATAAAATGCATCGGTTTGGTATACGAACGTAGTTCGTTTACCCCACCAATAAAAGGAAAGTAAAAAAGAAAACATTAACTTCTATAGATAATTATAGTCTAGGAGGTTTTTGAGGTAGAAATTTATTGCTTACATATGCTCGGCTTCTCTAGATCATGGGAGAAGCTCCCAGGTGGTGTTTCAAGGTTTTTAGAAGAAGAAAGAATAATATTTTGAGCAATGGTTACCTTCCAGTTGGCGGTTGAAGGGTTTTCTCAACTATACGGGCGCAACTATACAGCCGGTCCAAAAGGGTCCCGTCGTATAGTTGGTCGTTGAACTTACTGTACCTTAGAAAAGAATTTTGACGAAGGCATCAATATCTATACGGCCGGAACTATACGGCCGGAATTTTTATTCCCACTGTATAGTTGGTCATTAAACCTTCAGTATGCTGGAAAAGAATTTTGACAAAGGCATTGATAACTATATGGACGAAACTATACGGCTGGAATTTTTATTCCCACCATATAGTTGGTCGTTAAACCTTCTGTACCTAAGAAACAAAATTTGTTGATGGTAAAGATATCTATACGACCAAACTATATGGCTGGAATTTTTTATTCCCGCTATATACTTGGTCGTTAAACCTTCAGTAGACATCAAACAATTTCTATATCTTTGAGAATTCTTTCTTATCCCGAAAATTAACGAAACACCTTGTTTTGACAGTAAAATAACAATTTTAATTTTCGACCAACAACAACATGTATAAAACGGGATTTAAGTACAAACGAGTTATGCAACACATAGTAACAATAAATTCTACCTTTTGAAAACTACAACAAGATAACTCTAATAGCAAATCATACAAAGAATAAAAATTCTAATGCATCATGAATTCATCAAGACTCAAGACACAAAACTAAGAAAAACACCTAGTGACTTCCGGGTTGCCTCCCAGGAAGCGTTTTCTTATAACCAAGTAGCCAGGCTTTTCTCCATTATTATTTCAATAGATTGGAGCCAGAGAATTATTAATTCTTACCTCCACAAGGGATTTGGAGCACTTACTATTATAGCTTGGTCGAAGTCTCACCCGCTTGCGGTGCATAGGTGTCTTATAGGTAAATCTGTTATTGCTCACAAATGATGATTGATGCGCCATGTGTGGTGAGCATACCTCCCTAGATAGATTCAAAAAAAGGATTAGATATTTACATGTAAAGTTAAATATTTTACCTTTGATAGCATCATCGGGATACAATTCATAGTACTCTTCTTGGGCTACACTATCACGAGTAAACACTTCATAATACTCATCTTTAGTAGTAGGGAAAAATTCAAAAGTGTCTCTATTCTCTAGTTCATCACCCTTGCTAACAAGTTCCTTAGTTCTAGAGTTATCAATCCAATCACAAAAAGGAGCATCATCAATAAATGTTTCATCAAAGATGTCCTCTCCCGAAACCTTCTCATTAATACTACAAGGATTTATCTCTAGTTCAAAATTATTAGTGTTCTCCAAATGAGTATCTAGGCATAAATCCTCTGCAGATAAATTATCTTCAGTTTCAACACAATAAGAATCATTACTAGAGACTGAGGCATGATAAACAAACTTATCATTAGTGGAATGATGTTTGTCTTCAACCTCACCTTTTTGGTGTTCCTCCTCATTATCTAGTGGTTCCTGCAAAATGTTAGTTTAGGGAACTATTGTTTTACATAGCTCCTTACTCTTTATCACAAGTGCATTCCCACTAAAATGTTCTTGACAATATAATCCATAATATTATGATACCTTGCTAAATCCTCATAATTGCCACTTTTCATAATAATACCAATTTTCCTAAGCAGCTCATGAGACCCTTCATATACTATGTATACCAAGAGTTTTACATTATTATCGTTTGTGTGAGTACTAGTTGATAAAAATTCGTTAAAGAGAGGAATGCATTCATAATCATAAAGCTTATTAGGCTTACCATTATATTGCCTAATCCCTTCGAATAAATTTGACAAATTACCAGAACAGTAATCCACCTGCTCCCACATGTCCATTAGTTGCATATCCTCAAGGATTAATGGTTCTTCTTCGTGTTCATCCTATTCTTGGGACGGAACTTCATCCTCCTCCAATGGGATTTGCAGTTCTTCTTCGTGTTCATCCTCTTCTGGGTAAGGAACTTCATCCTTCTCCAATGAGATTTCCTGCAAACAAGTAACTTTGTGCGCTACGAGTTTTATCTGTGCCTTACTCCTCATAATAAGTGTATTCTCACTAAATTGTTCATGAGAATACCAAGAAATATGTTGCAGGATTTCATAAGCTATTTTTATGAGAACACTATCTTCACTATTAATACGTGATATGACATGTATTATTAACACATGGGCACCTTCAAAGATAATATACTCTAATACTTCACTAGTAACATCACCATTATTATAAGACACTGAACATTGATTAAAGGTATCAGAGCATTGTAAACAAAAGCAGTTCCCAAGTTTCATACATGGAGGACATATTATTGGATCGTCTTTCGTATCCGAAGAAATTAACTTTTTAGCATATTCCACTATTTGGGAATACATTTCTCTTACCGTCATATTTCTCACTTGTTCTTCAAAATACTCATCCTCCTCTTCCAATGAGGATTCCTGTCCCATGTTAATAGAATCACAATATTCATAGAAAGATTCATCTTCTAGTCCCTCACCAAAGTCCCCAAAATCATTGTCTAGGCACGAATCCTCCTCGGAACAATTATTATAAGTTTGGGATTTATAGAAATCATTACTAGATAATGACATATTGTTTGCATGTATACTATTTGTGTGTGGAAAGTTATTTTCATAAGTAGGAGATTCAAGTGGTTGATCAAGTTGCTCCTCTTCATTCTTACTAAGATAATTTGCGAGTAGCTTAGCGATAGTCTGACCTTCGGACTTACCTTCCACTAGTTGAGAGGGTGCAACATCAAGTGCCACCTCTTTATTAACAACATGTTCCGGTCGTTTAGGTGGAGGCTCTTTGAGTGGAGTTCCCTCCACATTATCTTTTGGAGCACCCTGCAAAAGGTTAGATCCTTCTATGGAAGCTTTAATCCGCCCAGCAACAAATGCATTATCAAGGAAATTATCTTAGTAATAGAAGGATATAGGGTGAGCTTCTTTATATATCATATCAAGTGGTTTAGTTTATACCTGTATATCTCTTAAACAAAATAACAACTCTTTGCAACCAGTAAAAAGCACAAATTGTAATGTGTCCTCCCCAGCAAGGCATTTAAACTTATCTCTATTATAGTCTCATAGTTTGGTATCAAAATAATTATACTTAGATTGATAAGTGAGGAGATCTGGAGATCCGCAACAATCACAACATAATTGATAAGAGGCACATAGTGTGGATGAATACTTGTCCACCCAAGTCAACCATTCTTTTAATACGCCTTACCTCTTATGAATATCTCCAAAAGTCCTTCCCTTTGACTCCTCCATTATAGATTTCATTTGTTGGAAGGTAGTTATCTCGGAAAACATGATTAGTAACAAATATTTTTATGGGTTTTTAGTTTGTAAACAAAAGAAAAAATACAAATGCAGCAAATAAAGAAAGCTTAAAACAAAATATAGCAAAACTAAAATAAATAAACAAAAGCTAAAAGACCTACAACACTTAGCTCCCGGCAACAGCGCCAGAAAATAGCTTGATGACTACAAGTGCACAGATCGTTTGTAGCTAGTTTCGGAATCACGATATCGATCCCATAGGGAGCAAGAGTCTGAAGTCTAATAACTCTTTGAAGTAAATACGGAAATAGTAATGCTACATAACATTCTAAGTAACAAGATAAAATGTGAGTTTCGTGTAAAAGATATTTTTGGGTTTTCAAATAAGAGAACAATAAGTAAAGTAAAGCTGTAAGTAAACAAGAGCATGCAAGTATGATTACGAAAGTCTGCAAGATGATGGAAAGAGTTCTAAGAGAGTAGTGGATCCACCACTAGTAATTAGAAAGAGTGATCAAAATTATGATAATGAATAAGACCTTTTATGATATGTGTGGGAGGAGCTCCATATATGGACGAATAGTCAGCAACCACTACACACATCATCCGTCATAACCACAGTAGACAACAATCGACATCAATCGAATTACTGCGCTATTAAGGGACTTTTACCTCGTAGGATGTATCCCATGGCATGGATAATGTTCCGTGAGTTCTCCTCGCTTCCCAAGTTGATATGTAAGGAATCACAACAACTTTATGGTCACCGTAAGTGCTATCATCCCTCCATCTATGAACAAGTAGTTCCCTCAATCTAGTCCCTAGTGAGGCAAATATTGAGTGGTGCACTTCACCCAGCATCAATATAAAGGAAATCTAACACAGACACATAATGAACAATATCACATAATAATCTTTATCTCAATTCAATCTCATACTAGGGTTTCTCCATCTCCCCAAGAACAAAGGAAACTACTCACACATGGAGGCAACCAACATCATGGATAGAATATGGATGAAGTATGATGATACAATTGAAGACAAGTGCAAATCCAAGATTCAATCTATAATTACAACAAGTAACCAAAGGGGATCGGTGATGGAGACATTGTTGATGAAGATGATGGTGTAGATCGATGTGGAGGACTTCAAGATCCTAGTCCCTTCTCCTCTTATGTGATGGTGATGGTGTAGATCTGATTGGACGCGGCTATGGCGGTGGCAGGGCTCCGCCGTGGTGGAGGATATGGCTTGGTGGCTCTCTCTTGGGTCCTCCCTCCTTTATATAGGCCTTGGGGGTGTCCTAGAGTTCCCCCAATACCGTCATATGACTTAGGGAAAGTTCTGGAGCTTCTCTGGGTAGAAATCTCGTCGTTTGCGACCTTTTTCGCAACTATATGGGTGCAACTATGCGGTCGGAAAATTGCTTCTGGTCATATAGTTGCTCGTCAAACCTTCGGTGTTCTGAAGTGTTTTGGCTGCCATTTCTTAGTACGAACTCTATTTTGGGTGTTCTTGGGCTCGTTGAGTTCGTCTCATTGAGGGCTACAAGCCCATTGTCTTGGATATTTATTTTGAGAAGTTGGAAAAAATCACTTTTCCAACCTCTCAAATGGCTAAGTCTGGTCCCCGCAGCTCCTCCATACTATGCTCTCTTTGTTCCTTTTTATCCATAATCTTCACCAACACCTACACACATGTCATAGACAAGGAAAGTGATAAAATTCTACCTAAAATACTAAATGTTCAAAGCTCATATGAAAGTAAATGAGAACTAGAAGTCATGCATATAAGGCATAGCTATAGCTAGAAGAATCATGATATGAGAGATAAATGGCACATTTTATATGGCTAAAAGAGGTGGTATTTCACAGCCATCAACTTGGAAACCACCTTAAGGTAATAACAATAAAAGGATATGCAATATGGCTGTGGTAGTAGGAGGGCCCCCTAAGAGGTTCTTTTCTAAAATAGTTTCTTTTGTAGATATAGCATCTACATATCTTTGTTGAACACTTTCGCAAAACATTTTCAAAGTCTGTGAAGAGTTTTGGAAAAACACTAGGATTGGGTCACCCATTTGTTTTCTTCCTCCCAATCATCCCTGACCAAACTCGTTTCCTTCCTTTCCGACCATCCCATGGTCAGAACATTTCCAAAAGCCTTTGCTTTTCTGAAATCCTTTTTGAAATAAAAGCCACACCGCTCTACAGTAGCCTTTCCAACCATCCATGACCGTGGACACGGCTATTCAAATAGATTTACACTCTACAGAGGTTGTACACTTTACCCACACCATCTGGGTACCCTGACCTGATCACCTACAGATCGTGGGTCGAGTAACCGATCAAGACCTTCAGGATGCCCACTCTAGTACAAGTGCCTACCATATGAGTGGTTCCCCTCAACACTGGCATGTCGGGTACCGAGAACCAACCGGAGCGCCTTTTTCAATGCACAAAGTGTGCGCTTTCAATGAGAGGCTCATAGTAAACGCCTGGAAGCTCGTAGACCGTTTGTTTCTTCACCTGGTCGATGCTTCGTGGACCATTACAGGAGAAGACCCAGCCTACAAAGATCGCCATCCCCTACAGCGGAGTACTACTACTAGTAGTAGTAGGGATGCGCAGTACATTTTTTCTACAGTAATATTTTTAAGTGGCGGTGGCGGAAAAATTTTGCCGGGCGATTTCTGAATTTTTTATCCTAGTTATCACGTGGTGGCCTACAACTGTTTCAGGGAATAAGTTAAAGCGGGACCCACGTCAAGGGGGTGAGTTAAAGCAGGTCCCACATCAAGGGGGTGAGATAAAGAATTGACGGAGCCAACCACCTCCTTCCCTTGGTACTACTAGTTCTCTTGGGTTCCTCTCCCACGACCAAGAAAATCTCCCCTCTTCGAATCAAATTGATTCCAGCTTATATATCATCTAGCTGATTCAGCTCATGCAGCATTGCATAGGGCACTAGGCTGGGGCCTCAAAAACCGTTTGGGAATCGATAAAAGCATAAGCTCGGATTTCAGACTATAAACACACACAAACACACACACACACATATATATATATACTAATATACGAGATAGTTTCCAATTGCAGTTCTGCTAACAAAGGCCTAGAAATCATAAGGTAGTTCCATATTACAGAACTACGGCAGTAGCGAACCAATCATAGGATAGCTCTACACCCCAATAGTTTTGCAGCTGGGCTAGTGGCCATGATACTACCCAGACGACACCAAAAGTACACCCCTGATGATCAGGAGCCCTACATCAAGTCCATCCAGAAGCAGTGTACCAGATCCATAGCCTCAAGTGCAGGCTCATCAATGAATATGTCATCGTCATTACCATCAAAGTCCTCTTCGGTTGTCTTCTTCTATGATTAGTGGATTAAAGATGCACAAACTGAACATTTGTTGATCTAGAGATATACTTGTCATAGCGGAAGTACCAGAAATGAAACTTGTTTCATGCAGCTTGCGTTTTTTCTCTCCTCCCCTTCTCCATGTTGATCTAGACGCTTAGGAGCTGCCTCTATCAATTGATCTAGATGATCAACATCTGATTCCCCTACTTGATCTTGATGATAAATATGTGCTTCCCGCAATTCATATGGAGGATCATATGGTTCACCATGAAATACCCATCTAACATATGTGCTTAGCATACCAAATAAAAAAATCTGGTCTTCCACTATACTTTGAGGCAACACCCTATGATTCACACACAACCGGCAGGGGAAATGTACTTTTGAGTTGTCACAATGAGCTCTAACAAACTCCATAAATAGTAGAACACCAATGATATGTTTAGGGCTGCCTAATGGAGCAACCTCTATCCAAAATATATCCATCTGTTTAATTATGATATACAAGATTGGTTCTTATTAAAATAAAATAAGTAAACATATAGATGGAGTACAAAACCTATATATGCCTATGCATTTCAGGAAACTTATTGATAGCAAAAATAGTCGAAGGTATTTAAGAACACAGATCGAGCGTAGAATAAACTATGACCATACAAATTGAGGATAAATAAAACTACTTATTTGAGGAGGTAGATTGGGTGAAAGGGCAATAAAATGCCAACTAGATCGAGCCAGAGATAGAAGGCCTACCGTGGGATCAACGTGCCCAGCGGTGCATCTCACCAAGACCGACATGTAGGGAAAGCTTATTCACATACGATGGTGATGGGGAGCGGCCGTGAGCGCTTCTGTTTTGTGGGCAAGGGGGTGAGGGTCTAGGCGGTGAAGGGTGAATGTTATTACACATCGCGAAGGGGTGGGGAGGGATAACTTCGGAAATTCTTACCTACCCTGCTTTGGGCACCACCATATACGTGGCCCACCTGCATGTTTTACTACGGAAACTAATGCACATAGCATTACCCTTTGCGAACGAATGGTTTTATTTCAACATATATTTAATTTCGTCCCTATTTTTTCAAACAGGGGCCAAATTTGGAATTTCGAAAATAAACTTCAAATTTGGAACCAGACATATTGGTTGATTTTCCAAGATGCACTAATATACCAAATGCGGACACATCATCATAAACTATGGCCATGACCTTGGTCACCTTTTTATGGACGATGGCCATCTTTTTGAATGCCTTGAATTGTTTGAATACTTCACGGAATGCCTGAAAACTCATTTAAATGATGGAAAGCAACTCTCGTTGGTGTGCGGGTCTAGACGGTAATAGCGCATATGAGCGGCCCCATGTCGGAGCATTGTATGTTAGAAGCTTCGACCTCAAAATTTTGGTACGGCGCCCAAAACTCGCACACATCCATTCAAATATCCCGTGCATCCATTCAGACATACTTCATCTTTTTTTTAGAATGCAAAATTCATCTTCTATCCCTGCTCGAGAAACAAGAACCCAAAGAACCTTAGGAGCACCCAAAACCCAGAGGGATATAGGCATAACGCAGCTAAACCTTAAACCCTAAGCAACCCATAAAACCTAAAGCGTCAAACTATAAAACCCTAAACCCTCAACCCATAAACACTAACCAAGCAAGTACGGTGCAATTATAGATCAAAATTTGAGATACTTTCATTAAATTGCGGTGACGCCATTCTATTCCATGAATATAATGATAAAGCTTGAACATTATCAAAAATTCCCTAAACCCTGAACCCCTAAACAACCCTGACAAAGGAGGTATCATGCACTCGTAGATCAAAAATTTGGATATACATTCATCAAATTGCACTAATGCCATTCTATTTCACGAATGTAAGCATAAAGCAACTTGAACATTATTGTAAATTACCTAAAACCTAAACCCTAAATCCTAAAAACCCTAAACCCTAGAGCCCTAAACCCTAACCCCGCAACCCCTTACCAAGCAGGTATCATTAACTTATAGATCAAAATTAGAGATACTTTCATTAAATTGCGATAACACCATTCTATTCCACAAATATATATAAGCATATATATAAAGCTTGAACATTATTATTGAAAATTCGCTAAACCGTTAAACCTAGACGAGCCTAAACCCTAAATCCTGGACCCTAAACCCTAAATACTAAACCTTAATCCCCTAAACCCTAAAATCCTAAACCCTAAACCCCTAAAACATCAACCCAAAAACCTCGAACCCTAAACCCTAGGCTATGCATATCTTGTGTGAAAACTGGGGCAGTGGGATTTTGAGCCATATTTATTTGGAGTTGCTTCACGACAAAACCACTATGATCGCTTGGAAAATTGAAAATAACTCCAATTTGGAAGCTTCCTTTGTAAATAATATTTTAAATGCCAATATGCACCAATATACCAAATATGGACATGTTATTATAAACTATAGCAAAGAAATGGCCATGACCTTGGTCATATGGTTTGATAGCCATGCATATTTCATACATAATTCACCATATCTCATATGTCAAAATTAAAGTCATTATTATTTGGAAAATTTAAAATAACTTCAAATATGGAAGCTCTTTATTTAAACAATGTTTAAATGCCAATATGCATCAGTCTACCAAACATGGTTAAATTATCATAAAGTATGGTAACACATATGGCCTTGACATTGGTCATCTAGTTTTTGAAAGCCATGAATGTTCATACATGGTACGCCATTTTGTGAAACGAGTTTTTTAAAGACATATCAAATTTTAAGATTATATTTTTTCATGGAAACTAGCTAATGCACATAGTGAGACACCAACAGAGAAAATAATAGTTGTATTTCATTTTATATTTTGTTTCTTTATTTTTTTTAAAAATGTCCCAAATTTGGTGTCATTACCATTCACATAAAAAAGTTGAATCTTGCAAAACTATCGGTGGATCTACAATATTTTACTAATTAGGTACCTTTAAATTATTTTTTTAAAGTCAAGAGCAATCTATATCCCACACTTTGTAGTTCAAAATTAGACATACTTATATTAAATTGTCAAATAACCATTTTATTGCACAGATCTACCAAATATGGACATGTTTGGTGTATTGGGATAATATTGTATTACTGGTGAAGAAATCCAATGGTAAGACAGGGTGAAGCATTTGAGGTAAAGGATCTTGGACCTCTTCGATACTTCCTTTTGTTTCAGTGGCAAGTTTCTTATGAGAATCAAACCTATTTCTCACTTTTAGTACCTGGAGAAGGGAATGCATCACCTGTGAGGTAGGAGTAGCTTGCGGGCTCCTAATGAGGGCATACAACATGGGTCTAACATTAATCGAGACTTTGCAAACACGAAGTAGCTGATGAGAGAACTTATTGTTGAGAAATAGGAAAGTGCAATGAAATCCAGTCTTAGTCAAATATTTCATATTTCTTGTTGTCCAAGCAGAATAAACAGGATGCAATTTGAGCTGCGTGAAAAATCCATATCTCTCTTATCCATTTAAAGCATATGGTTTTAGAGCATACAGAGGGATCGATATAGAAGACTCAAATGTGTTTGTTTTTATGATTGTAGGGTTTTGTTTTGTTTTGGAGCAAAGATATCCACAAGGGGCGGTTCGTTCATCCTATTCTGGTATTCAGGACCAAGAGGTACTGGATTCTTTTCAAATAGGCGCTAAAAGGAGAAGAAAGGCTGAAATGCCAACTGACCTCTGTCTATTCCCTAATTCACTCGATGGTTCGGCCTTGGTCTACGCGGATCAGGGGCCCAGCTAATGCGTGAAACACTCTACCTGGGGAGTATAGTCACAAGACCGAAACTCAAAGGAATTGACTGGGGCCTGCACAAGCGGTGGAGTATGTTGTTTAATTCGATACAACGCGCAAAACCTTACTAGCCCTTGACATATGAACACGAATACCTATCCTTAACGGGATGGTACTGACTTTCATACAGGTGCTGCATGGCCGTCGTCAGCTCTTGTCGTGAGCTGTTTGGTCAAGTCCTATAACGAGCGAAACCCTCATTTTGTGTTGCCGAGACAAGCGCCTAAGGAGAAATTGCCACCGAAGTTTAAAAGGAGCCAAGTGACGTGCCAATGCTACTACTTAAGCAAATCTTGATTGGAGAAGATGCATCAATGTACAGAGTAGTACAAAAGATGGACATGGTACATAAACTATGGATGTGACTTTGGTCATCTTGTTTGAAAGCCTTGAATTAATGTTCATTAATTTCGGCAGATGTCTATAAACTCATGAAATGCTGGAAAGCATACATGCGTGTGGGTCTATCTGACGGGGACAACACATCAAGTGGGAGTAGTGTACCTTAGAAGCTTCAATATCAAAATTTCGGCAGAGCGAGGAAATATCCCGCTAATCCATTCAAACATCCATCCCCAAAAATTATTTCATTGCACAAATTTAGCCAGGAAGCTTGAAAGTGCGTTATACATTGTGTGAAAATGGGGGCGGTGGCATTTTGAGCCATCATCTTTGTAGTTGCTCCACAACAAAACACATTTTTTACTTGGAAATTCGAAAACAAACTTCAAATTCGGAACCATAAATATTGGCTAATTTCCATGATGCACCGATGTACCAAATGCGGACACGTCATCGTAAACTATGGCCATGACCTTGGTCACCTTTTTATTGGACAATGGTCATCTTATTGAAAGCCTTGAATTATTCGAAAATTTTAGAAAATTCCTCTTTTTAGCATCCATTCAAACATACTTCACATATTTTTAGAATGCAAAATTCCTCCTCTATCCCTCCTCTAGAAACAAGAACCTGAGGAGCACTGCAATAACAAAGGGATATAGGTGGTAAATTTGCGTTCTCCCATGTGCATCACCCCATACATGTTTCCTTGCCCTTCTTCAATATTTACCTACCTGCCCACTCCGACCTACACTAACTATTCGGACCCACCATGCAAGTGACCCACATGTCAGTGATCCAGAATTACGGGAAGTAGAGATTCCCATCGCTTGTTGTTCAAAATTCGAACATTTTTCGCTAAACCGAGATAAAGTCGTTAAAATCAGCAAACTTGGCTCGAAAGCTTGGAAATTCATGAAACTTGGGAATTATCCGTTAATTTTTTATACTTTGTGAGAAAATTGGTGTAGTGATATTTTGAACCACATATAGTCTTTGTAGTTGCTTCACAATGGAAGCCATTTTTTTCACTTGGAAAATTTAAAATAACTTCGAATTTGGATGCACCCTTTGTAAACATTGTTTGAAATGCCAATATGCAGTTATGCACTGATCTACCAAACATGGACACGTTATCAAAAACTATGGCAAACATATTGCCATGACCTTGGTCATCTCGTTTGAAAGCCATGAATGTTCATACATGGTACGCCATATTGTGAAACAAGTTTCTTTGGAAGTTGTCAAGTTTTAGCATACTTTTTCATGGAAACTAGGCAGCACACATAACAAGATACTCTGCAAAGACATTCCTTTAATTTATATATATATTATTTGGATTTTTCTTTCAAAAGGTCTCAAATTCAGCTGCATTAGCATTCATATCAAGCAGTTGAGGGGTTGTTTGGTTAAGCTTATCTATCACTTTTAGGTTTATTTTATAAGCCACATTAGATTTTGGCTTTTGGCTTATGCCATCATTCAACTATGTCAGAGTAAAAGCTAAAAAAAATAAAGCCAAAAACACCTTCTTGGCTTATAAGCCAAAAATCAAAAGCCAGAATTAGAGCCCAACCAAACAGTGCCTAAATCTCACCGAATTGTTGGTGTTTTAGTATTTGGCTACCTTCAATTGAATTTAACAAAAAATATTACCAAGCAGGTATCATCGACTTGTAGACCAAATTTTGAGATACTTTCATTAAATTGTGGTAACACCAATCTATTCCACGAATATAAACATAAGGTTTGAGCATATTATTGAGAATTCACGGAATCCTAAACCAGAAACTCTAAACCCCTAAACCCTAACCATGCAGGTATCACACACTTATAGATCAAAATTTGAGATACTTTCATTAAATTGGGTAACACCATTCTATTCCACAAATATAAGAATAAAGCTTGAACATTATTGAAAATCCATGAAACCCTAAACCCTGACCAAGCACGCTGCACGCACTTATAGATCAAAATTTGAGATACTTTCATTAAATTTGGTAATGCCATTCTATTTGATGAATATCAACATAAATCTTGAGCATTATCAAAAATTTCATAAATCCTAAACCCTCAGACTAGAAACCCTAACCACGCAAGTGTCATGCACCTATAGATCAAAATTTGAGATATTTCCATTAAATTAGGTAACACCATTCTATTCGACGACTATAAGCATAAATATTTAGTATTATTGAAACTTTGCTAAACCCTAAACCCTAAACAGCCCATAGAACCTAAACCATAAAACCCTAAACCCTCGACCCCTAAATCCTGACCAAGTAGGTACCGTCCACTTATAGATCAAAATTTGAGATACTTTCATTAAATTGATGTAACACCATTCTATTCCATGAATATAAGCATAAAGCTTGAACAACATCGAAAATAAAAAAACCTTAACCCTAAAACCTAACCTCCTAACCCTAGAACCCTAAACCCTTACCAAGTAGGTATAATGCACTTATAGATGAAAATTTGAGATACTGTCATTAAATTGCGATAACTTCATTCTATTACACAAATATAAGCATAGATATATAGCTTGAACATTATTATTGAAAATTTCCTAAACCCTAAAACCTAAACAATCATAAATCCTAAACAACCCTAAACCCTAAATCCTGAACCAAAACCCTAAACCATAAGCTCTAAACCCCTAAACCCAAAAGCCTAAACCTTAAAATCCTAAACCATAAACCTTGAACCCCTAAACCCTCAACCCAAAATAAACCCTAAACTCTAAACCCTAGGCTATATATACTTTGTGTGAAAACTGGGGCAGTGGTATTTTGAGCCATATTTTATAGTTGCTTCATGACAAAATCCATTGTTGTGGCTTAGAAAATTGAAATAACTTCGAATTTGGAAGCTTCCTTTGTAAATAATATTTTAAATGCCAATAAGCACCAACTACGAAATATGGACATGTTATGACTTTGGTCATCTGGTTTGAAACCCATGAATATTCATACATGGTACTCCATATATTGTGAAACAAGATTTTTCCAAAAGTTATCTAATTTTAAGATTATATTTTTCCATGGAAACTAGCTAGTGCACATAGTGAGACACCATGAGAGAAAATAATGGTTGTATTTCGTTTTATATTTTGGTTCTTTGTGTTTTTTAAAATGGCCGAAATTTGGTGTCATTGCCATTCATAACAAAAAGTTGAATCTTGTGAAATTCTAAGTGGTACTCCAATATTTGACTACTTGGTAACTTTGAATTATTTTTAAAAAGTCAAGAGCAAGGTATATCACATACTGTAGTTCGAAATTAGACATATTTACTTCAGATTGTCAAAAGGTCATTTTATTGCATAGATTTTGATAGGAAGCTTGGAAATTCATGAAAGTAGGGCATTGATACCTTCAATCCAGATTCATAGATGAAGTATAATATCTTTTCCCCTAGTAGACCTAGGTTTAGTCGAACCTTGGAAAGTAATGCTAAAAATAAATAAAAAGGACATGTCTACAAGACTTGTTTCTTTGTTTTACCTTTGTGTACAAACCAATCTAGTTTACTTTTATAGTGGGTTGATTCAATGGATGGAGATACTTTAGGGTTGAAGATCCACCTGCAGCTGCGCATCATATGTGATAAAAGATAATAATAAGCATAGTCATGTGTAATGTTTTAATAGGGGTAATCTCTTGTGGGAAACACGTACTAATATACTAGATCCCTGTGATGCAGCAGGCATAGCAATAGTATTTTAATCCAACCGAGTGCACCACGAAGCAACATTCTACAAACTATTATTAAGTGTAAAATTCAGATCAAAGGATTAAGTCGTGATGTTGTTGTGATCCTGAAGGGTCGCTAAGAGAAGACTGTACTACCCTTTGTCACCAGGGTTCCTATGAGATCGCTGCTAGCCAAGTATATCACCTCAAGCCTTTATCAATCTACGGGGTCTTGGGTACCTACAAGTCCAAAGATCGAGACAAGAGGCAAAGATACAAGTCTCTCTTTCAAATAATACATAATGCTCCCATAGATTAGATGCACATAATTGTTGTGAGGTTTCTTCCTAACTCGCAGCCCATGAGAACTACTCACTCATAACAATAAGATGAAGGATAGAAAACATTGTGCAAAATACTTAGATTGAAATCAAATATTCTTACAATGGTGCCGAATCACATCTCAAGTACAAAGTAATGACTATGGCTAATGGAGTGGATGGAAGATGGAAGGATGAACAATGGTGTGGATCTCCTTTGGTGGTGTTGTGATGCAATATGAGAATGGCGGCCCTCTGCGCGGCGGCTGAGACCTCAAAATATATAGGCATCTTCATGAAAGTTATAGGGTTTGACGAGACGGGGCTTCCGCCACATGGTACGGGCGGACGGTACGGGCGAGACCTGCATGTACCAGTGGTCATTACGATTGCTGACGCCTAGAATTTGTTCCACAATTACTTGGTCATGTGGACTTCCTCAAAAACCTTCATTATGACTCGAGATTTCGCATTAAAAAGCGTGATTTCCTGGACAACATAAATCAAAGCAATGGTTTGCATATCTTTGTAATTTTAGTCATTAGTGGCAAGGATAGAGAGTTTCTTGTCAATTGCTTGACTAAAAACAATGTTTAAACGTGGTGAAATATGGCTATTTTTGGATCCATCAACCTCCCGAAAGCTCAAACCTTGATCACCCTCAAGCAAGCAGAAACAAAAGAACTATAAGGAATTCAGCGTTTAAACTTGAAACAATGAGAATAAGAATTCACTTATGGTTGGTAGTCATATGCGTCCAGTACTTCATCCATTTGAAAGGATTATCAAAGTTAGAGAGATGACAAGAATACTATACAAGCTTCGGTAAGTCAAGGCAATCGAAGTAAAGTTTAATATAAGCATAAACAACTAGAAGTGTAACAATCAATCCAATTCTTCTAGTTAAGTCTCAGCTTTCCAAGGAACACTAGGATGCTTTAATAGCATAATTGAGTAAGAGAGTTCATGTCCTAAGTAGCATAACAGTGAAGTGTCTTATTGACACCCACATCAGTAAATCAAGGCTATCAAAACACTTCTAATCTAATCATTCTCTTTCAGTAAAAATCATAAAGTAGTAATGAGACCATGCCAATGACTTGTTATGTGGATCTTCATATTTTTTCTTCCTTCTTCAAGGATCATTGATTGTTTCTTTTACAAGGGCTTGAACAACCTTTGAGAGTACCAATACTTTTGCCCATATATTGACATGTGTGCCACTCATGTCGTCAACTCGTAGCCAAAATCTGGGGTTATACCATAGATCATTCAAAGGCTAGTGGAGTTTTTGGCATCCAAAGGTGTGCATGAGAAACATAGAACCTTTTTAGATAGTACCACATTTTGATCCACAAGATTAGGTTTGGCATGCATCACAATTACCACTAGACTTCATTTTAATCAAACAACTCATTTCAAGAGTGTCGTCAAGTCTATCAAATCATCTATGGGGTTAAGTATCTTCAAGGGTATACTCTCAAGACAATCATTAATAAAACAAGTCATATATTTCAGACTTTTCCTTGTTGTACCTGTTTAGCAATATTATTTCTAAGGAAAGACTTGGTTACCTAAAAGAGCTAGATCAAAAGCTTCCACAACTAATAATCCATACCAATAAAAAGCTTTACTCTAACTATTTTGAATTATTCCCACTAGCATGGCATCTTAGCAAATCAACCAACTAAAATAAACAACTCAAACTTTTAAAGTGGGAGACATAGGACATACATCTCATGAGTGACTTCATAATCCTCTTCCTTATAGGGACGTGTTCCTTCAAAAATCGAGTACAATTATTCCCATAATAATATTAAAGCAAAGAGGCTAAGTGCAAATCCATGTTTATGGAAAAAGGGAAAACGAAAAATATTACACAAATAAAATTACACAAGTAAAATTGCACAAATAAAATTGTTGGGGGGACACATCCCCAAACTTGGGATTTTGCAAGCCCTTTTGTTGCTCATTGTTGTGGTGGTGGATAATCTCCCACGGTCCATTGGCTGCTCCAATCATAGATCTAGGTGGCGAGGTTGGCAGAAGAATTTCGAAGATTGATAGCGAGGTTGTTCATGTTTTGGATATTTCCTTCGAGAGCATAGATATCTTCATAGGTGGTGTAGTAGTTTGGTGGCTGCACATCTTGTTCGGGTTCCTCTTGTTCTACTTGTTTATCTTCTCCTTCCTCTCCCATGGGTATTTCTTGATGGGGTAGACCTGCCTCAACCTGTGCGTCAAAACACAAACAACCATCCTTGATAGAGAATAGACCATTAGACAAAGGAGCTGGGATCAAGTGATCCGCTCCAGGTATATCAAGGAAGTATCTACCATGAATTCAAGCATACCGTGAGCTCCACTACCAGAAAAGTTGGCTTTTACAATGTACGATATTTGTGGTTCAAGGCCCATTTTTCATGGCTAAAAAGTCTTCCGCGACAGATGGCTTTCGTGGTAAATGCCCCATCACAAATGAATCAACCATTTATTTTTCCGACCGTGGAGGATCGCACCCTTTGGCCATGAAACTTGTTCAATCGTAGATGTGTTTGCTCACCATGCTGACTTCTAACGTCATGCAATCTGCCACGTGGCAGTCACTGTTAATGGCCAGTTACCGTTGTTAACGGTCACAGAAGCCGTGGTAGAAGCCAGGCCTGGCCAAGGCCTGTTAATTATCAACTAGGCGGACTAATGAGGAGAGCCCAATAGGAATACAACCCTTTACTATTTTGTCCTGCACTGTTTGGAATTGGCCCAGTACTACAGCCAGCCGTGGCCCGTACACTTTTGGGCCCGATATTGTTTCAGCCTACATGAGGCCCAAGTTAGCCCAAGATTGTGCGGCCCCTTCAGGCCTGCACCACGATGGCCTTGTACTATTCGTTCCTGGTTTCAATCTAGCCTTTTACTATTCATGCCAGTTACTGTTCCATTCTTTTAGGATTTTCACCCCATTACTATTAAGCCATTTAGTGTTTGGGATTTTGGCTATTCAGGCCGATACTATTTAGACTGTTACTGTATTGGTATTTCAATGTTCCGGCATTCTATTGTTCTGGCATTTTACTGTTCTAGCCTTTAAAAGTTCCAGCCTTCTACTATTCTGGCCTTAGGAGTTCCGACCTCCTACTATTGAGGCCATTCACTTTTTCGACCTTTCACTATTCTAGCTTTCTACTGTTCGGGCCTTTCATAGTTTTGGTCCTCTAATGTTCTAGCCTTTCAGTGTTGCAGCCTTCTACCGTTCTGGCCTTTAGAGTTCCGGCCTTCTACTATTTTGGACTTCTACGAATCCATCCTTCTACTATATTGCCTTTAAATTTTCATTTTGGACCGTCCATGTTCACGTTGTTTCAATGTTCGGCATGTTAGTGCTCCGACCTGTTACTATTTCGGCCTTTTTTTGCTACTGCCTACTTTTTTGTAGAATAACACAGGAATATCAAGGCATCAATTAATAAACACGCACACATTTAAACTACTTATTACAAAACAATAAAAGTTTATTACAACAGATTGTACAACAAGATCGACATTCTGAAAGATTACAAAGTGTTGGTATCATCAGTAAGAGATCGGTACATGGCGATTCGCTTCAATGTATCATATGTCCTCTTCTTCAACATTTCAGCTACAGATTTAGGAGCAATTACACCCTTTCTTTATGCATCCAGTACAACCTTTATATATTTATCATCCGTAGGAGTTGTTCTAGGTGGACTATTAAGTAAGTTGTTTGCTTCAGAAATGCAATGGGAGGATGAATGGGAAGAGGGATCACAAGTTCTAGTCATGCCTTCCGAGGACTTCTACTTGGTTTTAACTACAGCCTGCTAAACTATGGTGAAAGATGTTAAAACAAAAACAAGGAAAAAAATTAGTATTATATAAAGTAGAGATCATTTAAATTAAGTATGAACTTACAGTAGCATGTTCAGGCTGATAGTAGCTCCTTCTCAAGCGGGTGCGACTCCTGGTCAATCTGCTAGAAGAATCGGAGCCGAGTAGCTGGGTCCTTGTACTCCATTGACATTTCTCTGCATTTAGGCATGACATTTAAAACCAGTTAGCTGGTTTAGAAGGATGAAAACTCTTGAAAAACACCAAAAACATAGCATTAAAAATTACCAGATGTATGATTCAGACTAGATAGCTAGGTTTGGAAGGATGAAAGTAGGTGAAAACACCAAAAAGATAGCACTAAAAATAACTAGGTATATGATTCAAACTAGATGGTCATTTTCTGAATTAAGCATTCATAGAGAGAGACACAACAGAATAGGAATGCAAATGTCATGGCAAGTATTTAGGTAGAATGACTAATTAACTAATTAGGCATGCAAGTTATATAACTTATTAACATGACAAGGAATTGGCCTAAGTAACACAAGGAAACCTCGCACTTCAGCCTTGCTTGGCGTCGGATTGTTAGTGTTGGATCCTCTATGAGCTGTTTGCTTCACCCGTGCGAGCCCTCGGAAAGAATAACATCCATGAGATAGTTTTGTAGGATTATACCGATAACGTGAGAATGTAAGAAAGGGAATAAAAGTGAGAAGCTAATGATGTGGATAGGACCTACCAGATGTGGGGTGCAAACCAAATGGCAATAGCATGTAGGATATTGAGCAACATTCTAACAATTTCGTAGCTTACGACTACCAAAATATAGCAAACGGGCAAGAGAAATTACCGCTATGCGGCGAGGACAGGTGGGGCAGGCAAGAGGGCGGCGGGGGCGGCAGCTGCGAGTGGCATTTCAGGGTCAGCGACGAGTGATTCGGTGAAGGACCCGCATAGGGTAGACGACAACGTTGGTGAAGTAGATCCGGTCTGGCGAGGGAGTCCATGAAATAGTTCCGGTGTGGAAGAGAGCGTCGGTAGTGAAGGAGCTCCGGTGTGTAAGAGAGGGCCAGCGGTGAAGCAGTTGGAGGAAGGTCGAGGTTGGAGGGGTGTGGGCGGGGAAGAGGATATGGGGGATATAGGTGGTATGACGCACATTTACCACCTATACCCCTCTATTATTGCAGTACTCCTCAACTCCTTGTTTCTGGACCAGGGATATAAGAGGGATTTTGCATTTGCAAAAAGCAGGGCAGGATATTTGAATAGATGCGCGGGATATTTGACTAGATGTGCGAGATGTTTCGGCGCTCTGCAGAAATTTTGAGGTTGAAGCTTCCAACGTACGGTACTCCGACACCACACGCCAGCGACAGTATGCTTACCAACATCTAAATGAGATTCCACACATTTGCCTAAATAGATAAACATTTGTCACATCCCAAAACTTATAATCAGGTTTATCAAGTTCTAATCACCCAATTTAGGGTTAACAAAAAAAATTATTAAGAAAAGGAAATGAATGCATGTCTGTTTGCATTAGTATAGAATTGAGTGTATATGCCATGCTTGATTGTTGCCAATGTTGTGAAATGGCTTAAAGGTGAATGCTACATCATCTAGACCATTTACAAACAAAATCAAAAGAAAAAGAAATCAAATAAGAATAAATAAACCAAATGGTCATTTTGACCAAAGTAAACCACTAGGCCACTTTGTGTGTTCCTAGAAGATAATTTCTAACAAAAACATTTCTATTTCTTTTCACCCCTTGCTAGACCAAGTAAAAGTGTATCAAGGCCCACTTTACCAACTTACAAAAAAAATCTTTCAAATTAATTTAATGGACAGTTGAAAATTGAATCTCGTTCATATGTTAAGATCACACCTTTTCAAAAACCTACCAAAACAATTCCCCTTGACCTCTCCAAGCAAACATAGACTCTCAAGCTTAATCAAAGTTCACTCAAAAAAATTTGAATCAAAAATTCCAAACTTTGTTTTATGCGGCCATTAACACAAACACCTTGTCTGCACTAATTAAACCCCTGGCCTAACTTCATTGGTGTGCAAAGTAAACCTCGACCATTTGGTCCCCCCTGCACGCTATGGTCTCCCCTATGTCTAACCAGCACCCAGACAAGCCCCCCTTTGCCGTGGAGCACAGTGGAGTGTCGCACGAATTTGGTCATCACCGGCCGACCACGGCCAGCTCGCAGCAAACCGCACCGCGCCCATCTAGGATGTCCACGAGGTGTGCCACAGTCCATTGCCCCCCTTGTCCAGGCCACAGCCCTAGATGAGCCATGGACCATCCTAGCTATGCCATGCCCCGCCTCTCTGCGCCATGCCGAGAGCACGCTAGTGCGCCGTGCCCGACCAGCTCTCCGAGCTCGCGCCTTGACCTCACCACGCACGCGCAGCCTCGCCATAATCACCGCACCCTGGCAGACACCCTCGTTCCCCGCCGTGCAACCCGCAGCTGCCGCAAGCCGCCGCAAATACATCCGCTCCCGCTCAGAACACCGCACGCTCCTGACCGAACCACGCCGCCCCACGCCGTGCCATTATGTCAATAAGAACTACCAGGGAGCACCGCACCGTCCTGCACCCTCACCCATGCCAATAACCACCTGTAGCGATGCCACCGTCGAGCTCGCGCCCGCACTGCTCGGTCCCCTCGCCGCAACATAAATAGAGCCCTCCATTGCCTCATTTCTTCACACCACTGCACTCCCCACTCCTCACTAACCCTCCCCCACTTCTCCCTGGAGCAAGGCGAGCACCACTGTGCTGGAATTTCACCGAACCCCGCCGCTACTGGAGGAGAAGAGCGATGTTGATTGAGACCACCCCAAGCCCTGTCGTGACCACGCCTCACCTCGCCATCGTCTACCACATCGATCGCCCGTGTCGCCGGCCCTAGCTGGAGCCCAGGTGAGCCTTGCGAGACCCCCACCAGCGCACTAGGTCATTTTCCTCGCTAGAGCTGTCCGTCGTCGATGACGACTCCCAGCCGTTGGATTATAATAGGACCTAGATGCTTAGATACCGTTTCGTGTTAGAACAATCACTGACTGGTGGACCCTGCCTGTCAGCAGGCCGCTGCGCTATACAGTGCAGCTGGGCCGTCCAGTTTAGCTTTCCCGCTCAGGCTTGGAAATTCAAATATTGTTTTTCCATTTAGGTTTAAACTAGTTTCTATCCACATATTTAAAAATCAATTCAGAGAGTTTCACATAACCAAATTGAATGATTCAAATTTTTCTAGAAAGGTAATTAAAATATCTATCCAAGACCGTTGGATTAAATCATTTGGAGTTAGAGATATTCTATAGCAAAAATAACAAGACAGAGACTTTTGCAACTTCAAATATTTTTCAAAAATCAACCATAATAGCTTTTGAGTTGATTCCATCTCTCAAAAAATCACATTTGATAATATCTATAGGAATATGTAAAGATATCTAGGTTTGCATGCAGTGACTTTGGACTAGTACCAACATAATGCTATATAGGTATTTCTTGTCACTTTAAATCATTTAAATAGTAATATTAATCTTTGTAAAATGTGACCAACCCTTTAAATCACATTCCCATGTATTAGAATATGTGGTGATGACATGTGTCCACCAATTGGAGAATATTAAATCTTAATCAATTTCAATGAGTAGAAATTACTTTTCTCAAATAAACTAAATAAAACTAGTTCTTTATTGCATGTGATGATTGTGATGATGCTAGATCATCAAGTGTGAGACTTAGTGTGCTAAATAGACTTAGTTAAGTATTTTTTGGTGATTGTGTACCCCGTATTCATTTATAGATGATAGTACCGACCAAGGATATGAGGAGGAGGAGTTCTACCCCGAAGAAGAGGAAGAAAACTTCAATCACTGCACCAATCAAGGCAAGCCATCACCAATTGATGTATAACCTAAGAAAGATGCATTAGGCATAATTTGGTTATACACTTTGATTTATACCAAGCCCATGTTTTACTTGCAATCGTTACTCTTTACCTTACCAAAGTTCTTTAATTCTAGTTAATGCTTTGTGAGGATTTGAAAAGTAGTATAGATAGCATAAAGAGTATAAAACTAGGCCTATACTAGATGTCATTCTATGGCATGAGATTGAGATTAGCATCCCTCCTTAGTGAACACTCTTAACTTAGTGGCTAGTGCTAAGCATAAAACTTTATCACTTTAGATGGGAATACCTGGTGAAAATGCTTATGAAAACCTTGGAATGATGAGTCTTTCTATTGAAATGTTTTGACATGTGTTGAGAAACACAAAGGGATTTGATGATGAAAATATTGAGGCATGAGCCTTAGCCCTTTATAAAAACTGATGGCTGGGTTCGGATGCGATACCATTCCAATTTTACCGTACAACAACAATACCTGAATTCGGTAAGGCTTAGCCGGAAGTTTATATGCATTTGTATGGGTTCCCTCGTGGAAGAGGTTTGAGCTGAGGCTACGTCTTGATGATGTCCACCTATGAAGTGCCCAGGATGGCAGATGTCCATGGCTGGGAGGCCAAGCTCATAGGGGAGGTGCCTATACTAGAGTGTGTAATTGAAAGGTTATGATTAATTATCGGCATACTAAGTATGATTATTCAGGGTTATCCCTAACGGATGTATCGAATTTTGTGGTGAAAGTGTACCCCCTCTACAGAGTGTCAAACTATTCGAATAACCGTGTCCGCAGTCATGGAAAGTTGGAGTGGCCATACTGTTCCGTCATCACATGTTTTCAAAATGACTTGTGAAGTGATCCATGATTTTGACTTGACCACAACAGGGTTGTGAATATGAAAACTAGGTTCCCAACTTAAAGTGATTTAGAACTGTTACTTAGTTTTCTTTACTTCAGAACTCAGTTTAGATAAATCTGGCTTTTTGCAAATATACTTAGAGCTTAGGATTCCTACTAGAAATACCTTACTTGTTAGAGATAGTTTGCGAGTACTTAAAGAGTACTCACGGCTTTGTCCCTGGCTATTCCCGTTGCTAGACTATGAGGAGGACTATCAGGAAGATGGACAACAGGATGGATACGAGAACTAGGATCATCTCCCATCGTTAGCATTGCCTGTGACCCTGAAGATGGAGCCCACTACTACGCTTATTATTCTGCTGCTTGTTTTTATTAAGACTGGATCATGAGATCCTTTATTTGTGTAAGACCTTATTATGGTTTGTAATGGATGATGTACTGTGATATCCAATATGTTATGTCTCAGAAACATGGTAATCCTAGGATTGCGATGTATGGCATAACAGGCATCTAGGATTAAAAATCTGGGTGTTGACAAGTTTGTATCAGAGCCATCCTGACCATAGGAGACCCTAGTTAGAATGGATGTCCGAACAAAAACTTAGTTTCAAAACCAAAGAAGTGAGTATTTATGAAAACCTATTTCCACTCTTATCCTTGATTCTTTCAAAAAATTCATGTTCCTCAATTCTTACATTCCCACATAAAACTTGACACACTTGCTCACCTCACTAACTTACTCATCCAAAATTCTTATAGATGGAAGTTCAGTATTGCAAGTTCTACCAGTTGGGCAACAGAGGCTAGCTGATCTTTGAGAGGGATCTTGATGCACTGTTAGAGTATCTTGAGCGCCCGCATTCGGAATTCTTTAGGGCACAACTCAAGGAGCACCTAGGAGGAGATCTACAATGGCTGATAGTTGCAGATCTCAGAGGCAAGATGGAAGCACCCCTTTCTGAGAAGATTCAATTGGCCGTGCGAGAGAACAACGGGCTAGATGGATTAGCCAGGGCTATGCATGAATATCTTGCCCGTCTGTGTGTGCAAAACATCAACTTGATCCAGGGAACTCGCTTTGCGCACTTCGCAAGGTGTGATTCTATGGGAATGCCATTGGAGATTGATACATTGCTAACGTATCTATAATTTTTGATGTTCCATGCTTGGTTTTTATCTACTTTCTTATGTTTTGTCCACACTTTGGAGTAATTTTTTATACACTTTCTTTCACTAACCTATTAACAAGATGCCACAATGCCAACTACCTGTTTTCTGCTGTTTTTGGTTCTCAGAAAGTCATAAAATGAATATTCTCGGAATTGTACAGGACGAAAGCCAAAGTCAGTATTTCACCGAGGGGGACACGGAGCCAAAATACAAGATGGAGAGGGGCCAGAGGGCCGCCACACCACCTGGCCATGCAGCCAGGCCTGGCCTGCGCTAGGGGGTGGTGTGGCCGCCTAGGGCACCCCTCGGCCTCCCCTTTCGCCTATAAGATGCCTCTGATATAGCAACCCTAAGTACCCAATCAAAATTCCACGAAACAGTTTGTAGCCGCCATCATCACCATCCCTAGATCGGGAGGGAACTGAAGCTCTTCCCGGCACCCTGCCGAAGGGGAGAATTAACCTTGGAGGCCTTCTTCATCACCATGCAAGCCTCCGGTGTGATGCGTGAGTAGTTCATCCTTGGACTACGGGTCCATGTAGTAGCTAGATGGTTGGTTCTTCTCCTTTGTGCTACCATGTTTAGATCTTGTGAGCTCCCTTCATGAGCATGATCATCTATTTGTAATCCTACATGTTGTGTTTGTGGGGACCCGATGGATATTGAGATGCTATTTCAGATTGATTATTGATTCTATCATGTCTTTGTTATTTGTGATCTTGCATGCTCTCCGTTGTTAGTAGATATCTTGGACGAGTAGATGCTAGCAACTCCAAGAGGGAGTATTTATGCTCGATACTGGGTTCATGCCTCTAGTAATCTGGGGAAGTGACAAAAATCTCAAAGGTACTAGATGTGCTGTTGCTACTAGGGAGAAAACAGAAATCCTTTGTCCATAGAACAATCGTATTGTTTACTTTACACGCAATGCGTAATGCAATTATCTGTTGCTTCCAACTTAATACTGGAAGGGGTTCGGATGATAACCTGAAGGTGGATTATTAGTCATAGATGCAGTTGGATTATGGTCTATGTATAATGTTGTAATGCCCAATCAAATCTCATAGGAGTCAAGATAATTAGTGTATGCATGTATGATTTCTCGATGTTTGTCAATTTCCCCATTGTAATTTGTTCACCCAACAAGTCATCTATCTTAAGGAGAACGACCACTAGTGAACTATGGATCCCGATCCTTTCTTTTACCATCAATCTACAACTTTTTACTGTTTTCTGTTTACTTTCTACAAGCTTTTACTTTCTTCCACACAATACGTTTAATCCTTTGTTTTCCGCAAAACCGGTGAGATTGACAACCTCACTGTAAGTTGGGGGCAAAGTTCCGTGGTTGTGTTGTGCATGATTCCAAGTTGGCAAAAACACCTGGGAGGTGTTTCCTTGCTCCTACTGGTTCGATAACCTTGGTTTCATAACTGAGCGAAAACTTATTGTTGTGCTCATCATACATTCCTCTTGGGGTTCCCCAACGAGCTCGACGTGTTGAGCCAATAATCAAGATTTTTCTGGCGCCGTTGCCGGGGAGTCAGGGACATCTTCATAAGTGGAGTCCCTCATAACCAATCTCTTTACTTTGTTATTTTTGTTTTGCTTAGTTTATTTCTGCTTTGTTTGCTTGTTTCTTTATCAAAAACACAAAAAATAGATTTACTAGTTTTCTTTCTTTGTTAAAAACACAAAAAAATGACTACTCTTGAAAATACTAAGTTGTGTGACTTCACTAGCACCAACAACAATGATTTCATGTGCACACCTATTGCTCCACCTGTTCATGAAGCTACTTTCTTTGAAATAAAACGTGCTTTACTCAATTATGTTATGAGAGAACAATTTTCTAGTATTGGTAATGAAGATGTTGCTGCTCATTTAAATAACTTTTTTGAACTTTGTGAGATGCAAAAGCATAGGTATATAGATGGAGATACTATTAAGCTTAAATTGTTTCCTTTCTCTTTGAGATGAAAAGCCAAAGAATGGTTGCAATAACTAACTAGAAATAGTATTGATTCTTGGACTAAATGCAAAGATGCTTTCATTGGAAAATACTATCCTCCTTCTAAGATTATATCTATGAGAAGTGAAATAATGAAGTTTAAACAATCTGATAATGAACATGTTGCTCAAGCTTGGGAAAGAATGAAATCTTTGGTAAAGAATTGTCCCAATCATGGACTAACTGCTTGGATGGTTATCCAAACCTTTTATGCATGATTGAACTATTCTTTAAGAAATCTACTAGATTTTGCTATTGGAGGTACCTTTACGACCATTACTTTGGGTGCTGCAACATAGCTTCTGGATAATATGATGGTTAACTAATGTGAATGGCACACTGAAAGAGCTCCACAAGGTAAGAAGGTAAATTCTATTGAAGAAACCTCTTCCTTGAGTGATAAAATTGATGTTATTATGTCTATGCTTGTTAATGGGAAAGCTCATATTGATGCAAATAATGTTCCCTTAGCCTCTTTGGTTGCTCAAGAAGAGCAAGTTGATATGAACTTTATAAGAAATAATAATTTTAGCATCAATGCGTACATGAATAATTTTGGTAATAATAGCTATAGGCCATATCCTCCCAATAATGGTAATTCTTATGGAAATTCCTACAACAATAATAGGAGTGCTCCCTCTAAACTTGAAGTTATGGTTAAATATTTTATTAGTAAATAAACTGCTTTCAATAAAACTATTGAGAAAAAACTCTCTAATGCTGAAAGAAATATAGCATCATTTGCTGAAGCACAATCTTCTTTGAATAAAATGGCTGCTAAACCTGAAACTATTGATAATCCCTTTGCTGCTACTAATGACATACAAGTTAGAATTGATGAAAATGTTAGACTATTAGCTGAATTGCATGCTAAGTGGGAAAGAGAAGATGAAATTGCTAAAAATATTAGTGTTTCTACTATCACTACCACTAGTGTTGAAGCTAGTAATATCTCTACTACTTTAGATGATAATTATGATTTTGATCTTGATGGTTGCAATATCTCTGAAGTAATTAAGTTCCTATAAAATCTTGCTAAAAGTCCTAATGCTAGTGCCATGAATATGGCCTTTACAAAAGACATTACTAATGCTCTCATAAAAATTAAAGAAGAAAAGATGAAACATAAAGCTTCTATTCCTATGAAACTAGAAGATGGTTGGGAACCCATCATTAATCCTAAAGTGAATGATTTTGATATTAAGACTTATGTGATCTTGATACTAGTGTTTCTATTATGCCTAGAAAGATTTATGATATGCTTGATTTGCCACCATTGGAAGATTGTTATTTGAATGTCCCACTTTATGATAATTCTAAAAAGAAACTCATGGGGAGTATTAATGATGTTCTTATTATGGTTAACAATGCCTATGTCCCCATTGATTTCTATGTTTTAGATTTTGAATGCAATGCTTCTTGTCCTATTACTTTGGGAAGACCTTTTCTTAGAACTGTTGGTGCCATTATTGATATGAAAGAAGGCACCATTAAATATCAACTCCCACTCAAGAAAGGTATAGAACACTTACTTAACAAGAGAAAGAATAGTCCTTTTGCCTCTCCTATGAAAACAAAATTTGCTCTTAATGCTTCTTCATTTGAGAACACCTGATTCTTTTTCTTGCTTCTTATGCGTAACTTAAAGGCGTTAAAGAAAAGTACTTATTGGGAGATAACCCAAAAGTTTTAGATGAGTCTTGGAAGTTATTACTTCAGTAATAACCGCTCCTTATCCTTTTTATTTGCTTTTCGTGCCAAGAGTAACCTCTAATGAGAGAGAAGCAATGCTTGTGAAAGTTGGTGTCCCGAAACACATTTTTCTGCTTCACCATATAAATTCGTGTAATATCTCTGTACGTCATTTGGAGGCACGAAATTTTGTGCTTATGCCCCTGGTTGTTATCTAACTTTCGTTCTTTCAACACTTTTCGATTTGAACCACAGAAGGTCTTCGAAAAAATTTGTTTTTACATGTTGGTCTGTTTTGACAGATTTCTGCCATTATTTGCATTTGCTTCTTGTTGGTTCCTTTTTGGGTCCTCTTTGGGGAATTGAGCCTTTTGAGGGAAGTGCTTAAGTAGCTTGTGTTTTAATGGAAGTTTTATTGCTGTTGAAATTGAACCCAAAGACTTATTATCTTGAGTGCACTAATGTTGCTAATAAAGATTCTGTGAAGTTTTTTATGAAGGAAACATTTCAGGTGTATGGAGAGAATGATGTAATGAGATGAAGAATGGAAAAAATCTCAAGCTTGGGGATGCCATGCATGTCACCCCAAGAAATATCCAAGAAGTATAATCACAAAGCTTGGGGATGCCCAAGGCCTCCCCTTCTTCATCAATAAAAAACCCAGGTTTCTTCCAAACACTTCATTTTTATTGTTTCATGCACAGTTGTGTTGTTCTTGGAGCGTCTTTGTTTTCATTTTTGGTTTTCTTTTGCTTGGTTTTCTTAGTTTGATTGAATAAATTGGTTGGACCCCCTCTCTCATACATTAGTTTTCAAATAGTTTGGTTTGGATTGGAAAAGAGTATGAAAGTTCATGCTTAAGTCGTAAACGGAGCTTGTTTTTTACTATGGCCTATGCTTTGTCATGCCATGCTTGATATTGTTTTGGCTTTATGCTTAGTGATCTTTGCTGTAGCATTGCATGTTATAAACAATTGATATTGCTTAATGTGCCTTGAAAGAATCATGCGTTGTTTTAGCAAATTAAATCGTATTATTATGGTATTCTCCTTTGATGCTTTATTTGGGTTGACTTGGCACATGATCACGCCATGTTATGACTATCCCAAGGCACCATAGCCTTCATGATCCTTTAGTTATCGACTTGTAATATCACTTTATGCTTTAATTAATGATGTTTGTCGCTCTGGATGATTATGGCCATTATTGCTCTCTTAGTTGGTCGCTCCCAGTCCTTTGCTAGCCTCCATAACCAAGTATGAGATCCACTCATGCATCCAACTCCTAAAACCAAGTTATTCCAAAGAGTCCACCATACCTACCTATTAGCATTTGCTATGCCAATTATATTCATGTTTTTATCTACCTTCCGAATTAAACTTGTTATGAGAAAACTAGTGATTAAAGCTCTCACGAACTTGATGGCACACTTTACTTTTCTTGCCCTTAATAAAATTGAACCATTGTGTCTTCTATGTTATATATGCTTGCACTTATGTTGGGGGATTAGCAAAACCATGTTGTCATGGGGAACACTTTCAACATTGCACTTGTACTTTGTACCTAGTTGATAACATGCTCTTTTGTCTATGGATGTCATCAGTGTGAAATGAATGGGGAGGTTGTAAGTCCATGGAGTTATGTATGTGTGTTAGAGAAACGCATGGGCCACCGGTCTAATCCATGCCTAATCATGGTGGAAACCTATAGCGTAACCATAATGAGCTGTCTATGAAACACTCTTCTTATAAAAAAAGAGTCAGATATTGAGAAAAAGAGAAAAAAAGAGATATGAGAATAGAGGATAGAGAGAAAAAAGCACCATTTTCCCATGGTAAATAAGAAGATTGCTGAGATGCTCGTTGTCTGCTTGCCTTGTCATTTTGATATGGGGATTCTTCCGTATCATCGGGCAAGGGGTACCCCGTTGGCGGTTCTCTATGATACACATGTACTTACTATGACAAGAACTTACCGGTAACTAAACTTGAGTAGCATGAGGAGCGGCCCTTGTATTCAAGGGACATGATATTTCCAACTTATACTTTGTCAAGCATATACTCCATAGTTTGTTCACTTTAACCTTAATCACTTCAAGATGCTTATGATAGGGGCAATGAGAGCTGAAAGCTAATAAGTACCATAATTTTTGGAAGCTCTTTATGAAACTTGAATCCCTACTTCCTTCTATGAAGGCCTTTATTTTACTTTTATGTTGATTCTCCACCTTCTATCTTTATGCACCTATTTTGAGAGCATAGTGGCCATTCTTAGTTCTATGTGCATTATCCCAAGACTTGTTGATTGATGCATCACTTTGATATTGCTTGTTCTTGAACTATTTGTATCTTGTCACCCTTATGAACTTTGAAGGCATCCTATGCATTTATGTTTGCTACTCTATGAGGGACAAGCTGAATGCCATTATGCTATGTTTTATTTATGTGAAACAAACAAACATCTTGCAAAGCATTGTTATTCATTAATCTTTTGTTTGTGCATTTTCATGTTAGAAGATAGTTGCTATGTCTTATTGTTAGAACTTTGTCTTTCATGCTATTTTGAAGTACTATGATCCTAGGTATCAATGTTTTACAAATACTTTGATCAAGTTTATGATGGTGCATGTCACCTCAAAAATTATTTTTTCTTTTTATCACTTCCTACTCGAGGACGAGCAGGAGTTAAGCTTGGGGATGTTGATACGTTGCTAACGTATCTATAATTTTTGATGTTCCATGCTTGGTTTTTGTCTACTTTCTTATGTTTTGTCCACACTTTGGAGTACTTTTTATAAACTTTCTTAGACTAACCTATTAACAAGCTGCCACAGTGCCAGCTGCCTGTTTTCCGCTGTTTTTGGTTCCAAGAAAGTCAGAAAATGAATATTCTCGGAATTGGACGGGACAAAAGCCAAAGTCAGTATTTCTCCGAGGGGGACACGGAGCCAGAATACGAGACGGAGAGGGGCCAGAGGGCCGCCATACCACCTAGTCGCGCGGCCAGGACTGACCCGTGCCAGGGGGTGATGTGGCCACCTAGGGCACCCCCTCGGCCTCCCCTGTCTCCTATAAGATGCCTCCGATATAGAAACCCTAAGTACCCAATCAAAATTCCACAAAAGAGTCTGTACCCACCATCATCTCCATCCCTAGATCGAGAGGGATCTAAAGCTCTTCCTGGCACCCTGTTGGAGGGGAGAATTCACCCTGGAGGCCTTCTTCATCACCATGCAAGCCTCTGGTGTGATGCGTGAGTAGTTCATCCTTGGACTACGGGTCCATGTAGTATCTAGATGGTTGGTTCTTCTCCTTTGTGCTACCATGTTTAGATCTTGTGAGCTCTGTTCATCATCAAGATCATTTATTTGTAATCCTACATGTTGTGTCTGCGAAGATCTGATGGATATTCACATGCTATTTCAGATTGATTATTGATTCTATCATGTCTTTGTTATTTGTGATCTTGCATGCTGTCCATTGTTAGTACTCCCTCCGTCCCAAAATAAGTGACTTGAGTTTGTCTAGATTCGCATGTACCTATATACTAAAACATGTCTAGATACATCCGAATCTTGACAAACCCGTGTCACTTAGTTTAGGACGGAGGGAGTAGATATCTTGGCCGAGTAGATGATAGCAACTCCAAGAGGGAGTATTAATGCTCGATAGTGGGTTCATGCCTCTAGTAATCTGGGGAAGTGACAGAAATCTCTAAGGTACTAGATGTGTTGTTGCTACTAGGGAGAAAACAACAATCCTTTGTTCATAGAACAAACGTATTGTTTACTTTACACACAATGCGTAATGCGATTATATTTTTCTTGCAACTTAATACTGGAGGGGGTTCGGATGATAACCTGAAGGTGGATTATTAGTCATAGATGTAGTTGGATTACGGTCTATGTATAATGTTGTAATGCCCAATCAAATCTCATAGGAGTCAAGATGATTAGTATATGCATGTATGCTTTCTTGATGTTTTTCAATTGCCCCGCTGTAATTTGTTCACCCAACATGTCATCTATCTTAAGGAGAACCACCACTAGTGGACTATGGATCCCGGTCCTTTCTTTTACCATCAATCTACAAATTTTTACTATTTTCTGTTTACTTTCTGCAAGATTTTACTTTCTTCCACATAATACGTTTAATCCTTTGTTTTTAGCAAAACCGGTGAGATTGACAACCTCACTGTAAGTTGGGGCAAAGTTTTGTGGTTGTGTTGTGCAGGATTCGAAGTTGGCAACAACACCTGGGAGGTGTTTCCTTGCTCCTACTGGTTCGATAACCTTGGTTTCATAACTGAGGGAAAACTTGCTGCTGTGCTTCTCACACCTTCCTCTTGGGGTTCCCCAACAAGCTCGACATGTTGAGCCGATAATCAGAGATGCCAAGTCACCCAGAGTTGAAGCACGGGCGGAGAATCTTGACTTCCTGCTGTATGATAGGCAAAAAGAATTGGACAATGCCCGAGCCTACGCCAACCACAACCTTTCCATTGCCGCCAAGAAGGACCAGACTCTCACCATGCTCCTCAAGGATCGCCAATGACTTCGTCGTCAACGTGAGAAGAAGGATTGCACCATCGCTCGTCTTCGCAAGAAAGTAGCCGCTCCCGAGAAGACCATCCATGAGCAAGAAGTCTTGCTTGAAGCAAAGGAAGAGGAAGAAGGTGAAGACATCCAGGGAGATCTTCACTCGTATTTCAGTGATGACAATGACTACCTGGAGGATGAGTGCCAAGCCAACCTAGCCACACTGCAACAGATAGCTCAGATGGCCCACAATAATCAAGGCCATGGAAATCAGGATCACCATGGGTCCAAGCTTAAGAACTTTCATAATAGCAATCCCCCTATATTTAACAAATCTGAGGATCCCTTAGATGCTGATGACTGGCTGCAAACCATGGAGAATAATCTGGAAGTCGCAGGAGTTGACGCCAACGGGAAGGTACTGTTTGCCACCCACTATCTGGCAGGAGATGCAAGATCCTGGTGGAATAGCACTTGTACTATGAACCACAGTCAGATAATGACTTGGGAAGAATTCGAGGTTAAGTTCAGCCATACCCATGTGCCGCAAGGTTTGGTCACCCGAATGAGAGATGAGTTCAGAGAACTGAAGCAAGGAAGGATGACGGTAGTTGAGTACCATGACAAATTCCTGTCCCTCGCTAGGTATGCCCCTGATGAGATCAACACCAAAGCCAAGAAGAAGGAAAGATTCCTGAATGGATTGCATGATGACATGCAGACAGTGTTAGTCAACATCTGTTTTGAAGATCTAGAAGAGCTAGTAGACTCTGCCATCCATATGGAAGGGAAGATCAACCAAGACAATGACAACAGCAAACGCAGAATGATGCACCAGACTAGGTCCCACAATATAGCATCCCATCTGTCTACCATCTGTAATGCTACATGGTCTAATAATAAAATGCTACTTCCTACATATAATTGTTGCATCATAATTATATCATGCTCATGTCATCATGCCACCTTGCATTTGAGCATCATACAAAACCCTTTTTCCTTTTGGTTCTTATCTCATATGCATTATTAATTGTAGTTTCCTCTTGATATATTGTATTTTGCTCTTGATAAATGCTTGATTCCCAAGTTGAGTTGGGGCATATCTTTTAGTAACTCCACCACCTTCTTGTCAACACCCCATTATTCCACCATCCTACTATGTGAGCTTGCATTTTATTTGGGTTTACCTCTAGCTCATGTGGGTTGGGATGGATCTACTTCTAATTCCACATGTTTCCTTTTATGCCTCATGTGGTTTCACATTGTTGTTATGTGGAGAGCCACATGGCCACCTTTGCATGCTTTGTCAGTGGAATCCCGTGTCAAGTTTCCTTATGGATTATTTTGGATGTATGCTCATGTTGGGATGTTTTTGAGGCTATTAAGCATCTAGTGGCACATACACACTAGCAAGTTCCAATTATCTTCAATATGGGCATCATCCATCTACTCCACATGGAACATCCAACTTAATTCTTTTGGCTTGGCCCTAGAACCATATTTTTGGGAATGCATGCGAATAAATGCCATGAGACTTACTATTGTTTTCACAAGGATAATCATGGCATTTATTGATTATGCATGGGCCATACAAGCTAACCTCCATACCCTTTTCATTGGTTCTTCTCACACCTTCCTCTTGGGGTTCCCCAACAAGCTCGACATGTTGAGCCGATAATCAGAGAAGCCAAGTCACCCAGAGTTGAAGCGCGGGTGGAGAATCTTGACTTCCTGCTGTATGATAGGCAAAAAGAATTGGACAATGCCCGAGCCTACGCCAACCACAACGTTTCCATTGCCGCCAAGAAGGACCAGACTCTCACCATGCTCCTCAAGGATCGCCAATGACTTCGTCGTCAACGTGAGAAGAAGGATTGCACCATCGCTCGTCTTCGCAAGAAAGTAGCCACTCCCGAGAAGACCAACCATGAGCAAGAAGTCTTGCTTGAAGCAAAGGAAGAGGAAGAAGGTGAAGACATCCAGGGAGATCTTCACTCGTATCTCAGTGATGACAATGACTACCTGGAGGATGAGTGCCAAGCCAACCTAGCCACACTGCAACAGATAGCTCAGATGGCCCACAATAATCAAGGCCATGGAAATCAGGATCACCATGGGTCCAAGCTTAAGAACTTTCATAATAGCAATCCCCCTATATTTAACAAATCTGAGGATCCCTTAGATGCTGATGACTGGCTGCAAACCATGGAGAATAATCTGGAAGTCGCAGGAGTTGACGCCAACGAGAAGGTACTGTTTGCCACCCACTATCTGGCAGGAGATGCAAGATCCTGGTGGAATAGCACTTGTACTATGAACCACAGTCAGATAATGACTTGGGAAGAATTCGAGGTTAAGTTCAGCCATACCCATGTGCCGCAAGGTTTGGTCACCCGAATGAGAGATGAGTTCAGAGAACTGAAGCAAGGAAGGATGACGGTAGTTGAGTACCATGACAAATTCCTGTCCCTCGCTAGGTATGCCCCTGATGAGATCAACACCGAAGCCAAGAAGAAGGAAAGATTCCTGAATGGATTGCATGATGACATGCAGACAGTGTTAGTCAACATCTGTTTTGAAGATCTAGAAGAGCTAGTAGACTCTGCCATCCATATGGAAGGGAAGATCAACCAAGCCAATGACAACAGCAAACGCAGAATGATGCACCAGACTAGGTCCCACAATATAGCATCCCATCTTTCTACCATCTGTAACGCTACATGGTCTAATAATAAAATGCTACTTCCTACATATAATTGTTGCATCATAATTATATCATGCTCATGTCATCATGCCACCTTGCATTTGAGCATCATACAAAACCCTTTTTCCTTTTGGTTCTTATCTCATATGCATTATTAATTGTAGTTTCCTCTTGATATATTGTATTTTGCTCTTGATAAATGCTTGATTCCCAAGTTGAGTTGGGGCATATCTTTTAGTAACTCCACCACCTTCTTGTCAACACCCCATTATTCCACCATCCTACTATGTGAGCTTGCATTTTATTTGGGTTTACCTCTAGCTCATGTGGGTTGGGATGGATCTACTTCTAATTCCACATGTTTCCTTTTATGCCTCATGTGGTTTCACATTGTTGTTATGTGGAGAGCCACATGGCCACCTTTGCATGCTTTGTCAGTGGAATCCCTTGTCAAGTTTCCTTATGGATTATTTTGGATGTATGCTCATGTTGGGATGTTTTTGAGGCTATTAAGCATCTAGTGGCACATACACACTAGCAAGTTCCAATTATCTTCAATATGGGCATCATCCATCTACTCCACATGGAACATCCAACTTAATTCTTTTGGCTTGGCCCTAGAACCATATTTTTGGGAATGCATGCGAATAAATGCCATGAGACTTACTATTGTTTTCACAAGGATAATCATGGCATTTATTTATTATGCATGGGCCATACAAGCTAACCTCCATACCCTTTTCATTGGTTCTTCTCGGATTTTTGAGTGGATTATGGTCTGTTGAGGATCAAGCCAAGTGTGCTATTTTCTTTTCCTCCACCATTCTTAGGGCACTTCCACTTTTGTTTTATTGAGCCCTAGGGCATGCATATACAAGTGGAGTTTCCTTCTCTCTTAAACTCAACATCGTTTTCTCCCTCCTCCTTTGTTGGTCCATTTGGCTTGGCGCATGGAGTACCTCTCTCTTTCTCTTCTAGCTCAAATTTGCCTCTCTCTCTCTCTATCTACACCTAGCAAAACCCTAGTCTCTCTCACCTCCTCTTTTTCCTTCTACCATGCCAAGCCCCTCTAGCCCTAACCCTAGCCGAGCACCCTTCCCTCTCGATTCCTCTCTCTCTCGCTGCCAAGACGGGCCTACCCGAGCCAACCTTCCTCTCTGCCTGGCCAGCTGCAGCCACCACCCCTTGCCCATGCCACCCCTCCCCTAGCCCTAGCCGAGCCTCAACCCTCTCTCTGTTTCTTATCCCTCGCTGCCATGCAGACCCCACCCGAGGCCACCTCTCTTTTCTTCTGTCCCCAGCTCCAGACCCAGGCCACCAGAGCCTTGCCCACCGCGTGAGGAGGAGAAGGAGGGAAGGGGCACGCCACTTTTCCACCCCGAGCCCAATGTGATCCCCTCTATCCTCAGCCTTATCTACCCCTCCCCTCTGCCTTGCGTACACCCCAAATCCCCCCAGGGCCCTACCCTTCCCCCTCTTCTTCCCCACCTACCGCTACCTCCCCTCTCTCTTCCATCTCCGGCGACCACCATCGGTGTCGACTCGCCCTAGTTGCTAGGAGGAGGCCGGCGTGGTGTGTGGGCTGTCGAGGAAGGCCAAGAGGACCCCGGCGTCGCCCCTGTACATGACGTCGAAGAGGAGAAGCCCCACCCCATTGCACACCGACGTCGCCCGAGCGAAACACTAGTTCGCCGTCTGCCTGCAACGCCGTCTCTCTCCTGCGTGCCCAGCCGATCCAACGCCACCGAGAGCCCCGCGGTGAGCCCCCGATGCCCCCAGACATCTTTCCTCTGAGCTCCGTTTCCCGTACGCGCCAGGCCAGCTGCCGAACACCCTCTGTGCCTCGCGTTCGCGTGCGTCTGCCTGTCCTTGCGTTGTAGATAACTCACCCTGCCGCGTAGCTCTTTTCCTCCAGCAACCCGAGACAGCCGTAGTGGTCACCGCCGCCTGCGCACGCGACAGATCGCAAGATAGAATCCCCGCCGCGCCGCGCATCACTCCGTCAGTTCTGTCAGAGAACAGAGGAAGAAAAACAGTAGTTGTGGACATGTTGCAAATACCCCCTGCCCTTTTTGTTTTCACCAACCCGCGTTCCATCCTGGCCCACCTGTCTGCCTTGGTGTAATTCTTACAGAGAGGTACCCGGTTTTATTGCGCGAGCGAGCCCCTGTCCCTGCCGCGTGGCACGCCCTGGCTGGGTCACGCGCGCAGTGGCCCCGCCAACCTTAGGGCCCGCACTTCAGTCTGTGGGGCTAGATAGCACCTCGGTGCGAAACGCCCAAAGGAGTACCCCGCTGCCTCCACGCTGACTCAGCAGCTCGGGTCCACCCGTAAGTGGCTAGGTCTAGCTCTGCCGCGGTACAAAAAGTCTGAGGCCTTTTCAGTTTAATAAAAATGTTATTCCAGAAATTGTTTAATATGTTTTAATATCCAGAAATTAATATCTTTATTTGGGTTTTTCCAAATTTGACAAATGACATATGTTTTTGAATCAAAAAAATGTGAGGAATTCAAATTTGCCATCCAAAATAATGTTGTGACTAACTTAAAATTTCGAAATTGTTTAATTGCATTTAAAATGCCCTTTTCCTAATTAATTAATAACTTTAATTCTATAACTCCAATTTGGGCAAATAATATGTTTAAATCGATCAGCGTGACGAGCCCGTTCTAACTATGCATTCCATGTTCTGAATTGAAATATGCATCATGTCAGTAATAAAAATCAGAAAAGTTTATGGCAATAAAACTTGACCAAATAATTAATAAAATGTTTTATTCTTGTCCCCACACCTCACCATGCCATGCTACATTATTGCCATGTAAATTGTGCATCATTCATCATGGCTTGTTTGTTTGCTTGTCGCATTTTATTTATATGCTTGTGCACTTTATTTATTGTGTACCTTGTTTGTTTGGTTCTTCTTTCGAATAGACGTCGAGCAGGGGCAATATCAGGAATTCCAGGAGTACTACCCAGATCCGTCTCTCGCTTCAACTGAGCTGCCAGGCAAGCACTACCACATGCTTGCATATATATAGTACCTATTGCCTCTATCTTATTCTTGCATCATTGAGTCGCGATTGCATTAAATTGAATCCCAAGTACTGCATAGCCTTTATTTTTAAACCCCACCGAAGCCTGTTCCTCCATCCTATGAGCCATTACTACATGAGTTGTTTGAGCCATGCGAGTCGTAGAACAGCATGTGTAGGGTATGTGAGTGTCGGATGAATAACGAGGTACCTAAACAACTTAACCTGAGTAGTAATGGGATAACTAATGAAAGCGACACCGGTGAGCAATATCTGCTATTTGGTTTTTTAGGATCACTTGTGTCCCATAGGACCCCGAGTACTTGATTCCTGTTCCTTGACTATTCGCACTATCCACATCCGGGAGGCCTTATGGACCCCCCTGAGCCAGAGCTTGATTCATTTCTATTTCTTGGGGCCACAAACTAGTTTGGGGTTTTATTACTATCCTGTACTTAAGCCATGCTTTTCTGCTTTATTACGATTGTGCGTGGAGCACATGTACTGTTTTGGATCGTGACACGTTTTCACTGTATCGACAAGCCCAGTCGCACTTTCGGGTTCCTAGTCGTTAACCGCCGTCCACACAAACCTTGGGTCCGTTCCGGAGCCGGCCAACTTTGTTGCGGGTAGCTTAGTGGGGTGGCCCCCTGAAATATTTTATGAATCCTGTGATCGCTTTGTCGTGAATGCCTCGTTGGGTTTTGAGTTGGTTTTTCTAAGGTTGAGCGAGTGTGTGTTGCTATTTGTGCACCCCTGCGGGGTAAATCTTTCTAGAAGCCGTGTCAGCGGTTATGGACGACTTGGAGCACAGTTTCTCGATCATAGACAAGTATAGCTAAAGTACCGCTTTTAATTTGACTAAATACTTGACTAGTAAATAGTGCAATACTTATGGAATGGTTAATAAAACTGCCAACGGATGGGTTGTTCGTCCGCTTTCTCGTTGGTAAGCAAGAAGGAGGATGGATCTGTTACTTTATACTGTTATAACTGTTGTTCCTAATTAACGAATATCCGTCTATCTTTGGTTAGGCGGATGGTTAGCGAGTATCTATAGACGTGTTAGTTATTATCTTTTGCTGCAATTGCGTCACCCCAGGTTTATGTCCCCTTTAGAGGCATAAAGACTTGCTGAGTACCCCTAAGGTCTCACACAATAAATTGTTTGATTCAGATGAATAGGTGTATTCGCAAGATGGAAACTAGGTTGAGGAGACAGACGATGCTGGCAATGATCACTCGGTGTAGAGATTCTAGGGATGGGGATCCGTGAGATCTGTGGGCGGGATGTGCTTATTTATGTGGCATCTTATGCCGATTTGTTTCTTGTCCGTACTCGGATCTTATTTCCCTCTTCCGCTTGATACTCTGTTGATTGATGTATGAGGATGAATCCTACACTATTATCTCTACCTAGGATATTTGGATCTTGCCGTATGGCGTTGCAATATTTCTATTTCTTTTAGTTGGTATGGCTCTGAGAACTGTTGTAAGGTAGCTTGCATAAATACTGACTTGTGTATGTATTTGATCTCCTCGCCTGTTGCCTACGCCGCTCGCTCTTGTCCCGATGTCTTGGAAGTGGTTAGGACGGCCGACGGGTCTACACGAGGGTGGCCCCTGGGCCCCCGCTGTACTATTTTAACCACTTCTGGTTCATCCAGGCTTGAACTTATAGCGTAGGGTCCGAGGTTGTTATAATTGGTATCAGAGCCATCCCGCCCTTTAGGGTCTCAGCCAAATGGTCATTGTCAGTTTAGCAAATATTTTGGTAGCTATGTATACTAGGGAAAAACAAAACGTGAGAGTAGGACTGCTTCCATTTTTCTTCTTACCCACCCACCCACCCTTTTCTGGTAAGGAAGTGTAATGTTTTCAATCCTCTTGTAAAATTCAAACTAGGATTCACGTGTTCTGGGTTCTGTAGTACCATAGGTTGTGTGTGTGTGTGTGTGTGTGTGTGAATTCCTTGTCTATCTGTTGCATCCAACTTGCTATCGCTATCTGCCTTTTGGTTATCAACTGTTGGTACATTCCATACCGACAGGCCTTTGTAAACCGACGCGATCTATCTGATTCGTTGTATACCGGCGCGATCTGTCTTACTCTTTGATATCTGACGCTATCTTGTTAGGGATGTTTGTTTCCGTAGTTGCTAATCTTTAGGTTCATCTTAAGAAGGAAGGAAGTTGGGATCTGTGTTTTACTTATTCATGTGCGGAGTAATGATTTGAGTGCAGGATGGAGTCGCGACCATACCACTACTCTTATCATTCGCTCTTGTATATTGAATTGGTAGAGTTACTAATCTTGATTCATTAAGTGGTTTTGCGCATATAGTGGTATTTTAATGCCGAAATTTGCGGAAATTTTTTCTTTGATAGATTTGTGTACCACACTCCTTCTAGGTGCTTTAAACTTTGTTGATATTTTAATATCATCCTAGTGATTTGTATCCTTTAATCTTGGTTAATTCCATTTTGGTACTATTTTGGATTATTATTATTCTCCATTATGGTACTGACTTGAGTTTTATATCAATCCTAGGACGGCACCACCACGCCGCAATGAGGAGGACATACCACCTGAACCGGGGGCTGCGTTGGCAAGTATTGCAAATGCCTTGGGAACAATGCAGCAGAACCAGCAGCGTTTTGAAGAAAGTGTCAGGAGGAATGAGTTTGTTCCGCTACCTCCACCTCCCAAGCGAGGAGACATCAAGACTTTTCTGAAGTTCAACCCGCGCCACTTTGAGGTGTCTGATCAGCCACTAGACACTGATGATTGGCTGCGTGAGATGTCAAGGTTGCTGATGACTGCTGATGTTCCAGAGCAAGAATGGGTAAAATGTGCCACTCACCTTCTAAAGGGAGACACAGCTCTATGTTGGAAGAATTATCTGAAGGCAAACCACTATGGTGTTCAGCCTACTTGGGAGCAGTTCACTGGGGCTTTCAAAGAGCAATACCTGTCAGAAATTGTAATGGAAAGGATGAAGGAAGTGTTTCTCAACCTCAAGCAGGGCAATGACAATGTCAATACCTATATCAGAAACTTCATGAATCTTTCTCGGTATGGTGGCGATGAGATCTCTGATGACAAGAAGAAGCAAAAGAGGTTCAGGCAAGGACTCAATGCATCTATCAAATATGCAATCACTCATGCAAGGCCAGGGTCTTTTCTAGAACTCCAACATACAACTCTACAGGAGGAAGCAAGTAGGCAAATGTTTGAGGAGTCCAAGAAACACAGCCGTGCCGCAGCAAGCTCTTCAGCTATGACATCTCCTTCTAAGCGCCGCGTGTGGGTTCCTAATACCACACCGTCGCTCCCGGCTCCACCAAGAACTCCAAGCTATGCAGCAAGGCCACCAAACTCCTTCACCACGGCTCCTAGGGGCTACAATCACAACTACCCTGGAGCGCCTGGTGGAGTCCCTGGCTATGCTGCTCCACGTCCACCTGGTGCTTGCTACACTTGTGGAAACACTGGGCATCAACACTGGAGTTGTCCCATGAACAACAAAGCTCTTCCTCCACCACCTCCAAGACCTGCAGCAAGTTCTTCTATGGTTCGTGCACCTCCACCTCGGGCTCTCAACATCAACACCAAGCCCGGGTCCACTGTTGCTCGTGCCAACTGTGTCAACGTCGCTCAAGCTGAGCATGCACCTGGAGTTGTGATGGGTATGCTTCCCGTTAACTCAGTCCCTGCAAGAGTTTTGTTTGATTCTGGTGCTTCGCATTCTTTTGTTTCTCACAAGTTTGCACATAAGCATGATCTGGCTATGGGTCCTCTATTGCATCGTCTCGTGGTACAATCTCCTGGATCAAACATGAGGGCTGCTCATATCAGCCAAGGCAATCAAATTGAGATTGGTGGCTCTTCGTTCCCGGCTTCCTTAATTATTCTGGGCAATTCTGACATTGATGTTAGCTTGGGCATGGATTGGTTAACAGCAAATGCAGCTGTGATTGATTGTGTAGAACGCTCGGTTTCTCTGAAAATTCCTGAAGGCCATATAGTCTATTCTCCAAGTCTAACTCCTGTAATTCAGCTTTTCTCTTCAGCGGCTCTGAATGATGATGCTATGGATGCTATTCAAAGTGTTCTGGTGGTCTGTGAGTTCCCAGATGTTTTTCCTGAAGAGTTGCTAGGTATGCCTCCTGACCGAGAGGTTGAGTTTGTGATTGAGCTTGAACCTGGAACCGCTCCTATCTCCAAGCGGCCTTATAAAATGGGTCCTGCTGAATTGGCTGAACTCAAACGTCAGCTCGATGAACAAGAGAAGTTGGGTTTCATTCAGCACAATACTTCTTCTTGGGGTAGCCCAACCATCTTTGTGAAGAAGCGAGACAAGACTGATAGACTTTGTGTTGACTATTGGGCTCTCAGTGCTAAAACCATCAAGAATAAATATCCCCTTCCGCGGATTAATGATCTCTTCGATCAACTAGCTGGAGCTGTGGTATTCTCTAAGCTTTACTTGAGAAGTGGATATCATCAAATCAAGATTCTCAAGGAAGACGTTCCCAAAACAGCTTTCACCACCCGCTATGGCATGTATGAATACACGGTCATGTCCTTCGGTCTCACCAATGCACCTGCCACCTTCTCGAGGCTTATGAACTCGGTTTTCATGGAGTATCTTGATAAGTTCGTCGTGGTCTATCTGGATGACATTATAGTCTATTCTAAGTCAAAGGAAGAACATGAAGAACACCTTCGGTGTGTCTTAAACAAGCTTCGTGAGAACTGCCTGTATGCAAAGTTCTCCAAGTGTGAGTTCTGGCTGCCTGAAGTCACCTATCTTGGTCACGTCATCTCTGCCAAGGGCATTGCCGTCAACCCAAAAACTATTCGGACAATTGTTGACTGGCTTCACCCCAAAAATGTCAAAGAAGTCCGGAGTTTCCTTGGTTTGGCTAGTTACTGCCGTTGCTTCGTTCAGAACTTTTCGAAGATTGCAAAGCCTCTTACCGATCTCCTCAAGAAACGCAAGAAATACCTTTGGTCTTCTGCATGTCAAGCAAGCTTTGAAACACTCAAAGAGAAGCTCACTTCCACTCCAGTCTTGATTCCTCCAGATACATCAAAGCCTTTCCAGATTTTTTGTGACGCCTCCTTGCATGGATTGGGTGCGGTCCTTATGCAAGAAAAACAAGTTGTTGCTTATGCCTCTCGACAGTTGAAGACGCATGAGATCAACTATCCTACACATGACCTCAAACTCGCAGAAGTTGTCTTTGCTTTGAAAGTATGGAGGCACTACTTGCTTGGCAACCGTTGTGAGATCTTCTCTGATCACAAGAGTCTGAAATCTATCTTCACCCAACCGGATCTCAACCTTCGTTAGAGGAGGTGGATTGAAGCAATTAATGATTTCCATCTGACAATCAACAACACTCCGGGCAAAGCTAATGTGATGGCCGATGCTCTCAGCCGAAAAGCTTATGTCAACAACCTGATGGTGGAAGAACAACAGCCTCTATTGTGCGAGGAATTCCGCCAGCTCAACCTTGAAATTGTGGATCAAGGGAATCTTCTGAATCTTCTGGCAACTCCTCTCTTGGAAGAAAAAGTTCGCTCCATTCAACTTGGTGATCCTTACACTAAAAAGATCATCTCAAACATTCAGCTTCCGAAGTATGAGTCCTTCCACATCGATGACCAAGGCGCTCTATTCTTTGAACACCGGATGTTTGTTCTGAACTACCCGGGTTTGAGAGAGCAAGTTTATAAGGAGGCGCATGATTCTGTTCTTTCTATCCATCCTGGCAGCACAAAGATATACATGGACTTGAACCATCCTATTGGTGGCCTAGGTTAAAACGATATTGTGCCAAGTATGTGTCGGAGTGTGATGTCTGCCGCAGAGTTAATGCTATCCATCAGAAATCTTCCGGTCTTCTATAGCCATTGAAGCCTCCTGAATGGAAATGGGAGAAAGTTGAGATGGACTTCATAACTCGTTTTCCAAGGTCGCAGAAAGGCAACAATGCAATCTTTGTTGTCATCGACAGGCTCTCTAAAGTGACTCACTTCTTTCCCGTCAAGGAAACAATTTCTGCAATTCAGTTGGCTGAGCTCTATATACAGAATTGTCTCTCTGTATGGGGTTCCTCTTGAGATCAGTTCAGACCGTGGAAGCATCTTCACTTCCATGTTCTAGGGAAGTTTCCAAAATGCTTTGGGAACAAAGTTGAACTTCAGCACATCTTACCACCCTCAGTCGTAAGGATAAGTAGAAAGGATCAATCAGATGCTGGAAGATATGCTACGTGCTTGCGTCATCTCTTTCGGCATGAAGTGGGAAGAATGCCTTCCTTATGCTGAGTTCTCTTACAACAACAACTTCCAGAAGAGTCTAAAGATGGCACCATTTGAGGTTCTCTATGGCCGCAAATGCAGAACTCCAACTGGTTGGTCGGGCGCAGGTGAAAGAACATTGTCTGGCCCTGACATTGTAACTCAAGCGGAGGAGAAGGTTCACATCATTCTCGAAAACTTGAAGGTTGCTCAAAGTCGCCAGAAGAGCAACTATGATAGAAAGCACACGGACATGGAGTATGTCCCTGGTGATCTCGTTTACCTTCGTGTCACTCCCATGAGAGGCACGCACCGGTTTGGTATCAAAGGAAAGCTGGCTCCTAGATACATCGGTCCTTTCAAAGTTCGTGGAAGAAGAGGAGAAGTAGCTTATGCTCTGGAGCTCCCTGAAAAACTCAAGGTCCCTGATGTTTTCCATATCTCTCAACTCAAGAAGTGCTTCAGGGATCCCGGCAGGTCCGTGGACCATGAGCTTATCAATCTACAAGAAGATATGTCTTATCAAGAACACCCCACAAAAATCCTAGAAGTCGCAGAAAGAAGGACTCACAACAAGTCCATCAAGTTCTGCAAGGTGCAGTGGTCGCACCATTCCGTTCATGAAGCCACTTGGGAACGCGAGGATGAGCTCCGTGCCAAGTATCCTACCCTCTTCGCGTCTTCTTCTTATTCCTAGAATCTCGGGGCGAGATTCCTATTTAGTGGGGGAGAGTTGTAGCATCCCATCTGTCTAACATCTGTAATGCTACATGGTCTAATAATAATATTCTACTTCCTACATATAATTGTTGCATCATAATTATATCATGCTCATGTCATCATGCCACCTTGCATTTGAGCATCATACAAAACCCTTTTTCCTTTTGGTTCTTATCTCATATGCATTATTAATTGTAGTTCCCTCTTGATATATTGTATTTGGCTCTTGATAAATGCTTGATGGCCAAGTTGAGTTGGGGCATATCTTTTAGTAACTCCACCACCTTCTTGTCAACACCCCATTATTCCACCATCCTACTATGTGAGCTTGCATTTTATTTGGGTTTACCTCTAGCTCATGTGGGTTGGGATGGATCTACTTCTAATTCCACATGTTTCCTTTTATGCCTCATGTGGTTTCACATTGTTGTTATGTGGAGAGCCACATGACCACCTTTGCATGCTTTGTGAGTGGAATCCCTTGTCAAGTTTCCTTATGGATTATTTTGGATGTATGCTCATGTTGGGATGTTTTTGAGGCTATTAAGCACCTAGTGGCACATACACACTAGCAAGTTCAAATTATCTTCAATATGGGCATCCTCCATCTACTCCACATGGAACATCCACCTTAGTTCTTTTGCCTTGGCCTTAGAACCATATTTTTGGGAATGCATGTGAATAAATGCCATGAGACTTACTATTGTTTTCACAAGGATAATCATGGCATTTATTGATTATGCATGGGCCATGCAAGCTAACCTCCATAACCTTTTCTTTGGTTTTTCTCGGATTTTTGAGTGGATTATGGTCTGTTGAGGATCAAGCCAAGTGTGCTCTTTTATTTTCCTCCACCATTTTTAGGGCACTTCCACTTTTGTTTTGTTGAGCCCTAGGGCATGCATATACAAGTGGAGTTTCCTTCTCTCTTAAACTCAACATCGTTTTCTCCCTCCTCCTTTGTTGGTCCATTTGGCTTGGCATGGAGTACCTCTCTCTTTCTCTTCTAGCTCAAATTTGCCTCTCTCTCTATCTACACCTTGCAAAACCGTAGTCTCACTCACCTCTTTTTCCTTCTACCATGTCGAGCCCCTCTAGCCCTAACCCTAGCCGAGCACCCTTCCCTCTCGATTACTCTCTCTCTCTCGTTGCCAAGACGGGCCTACCCGAGCCAACCTTCCTCTTTTCTTGGCCAGCTGCAGCCACCACCCCTTGCCCATGCCACCCCTCCTCTAGCCCTAGCCGAGCCTCAACCCTCTCTCTGTTTCTTCTCCCTTGCTGCCATGCAGACCCCACCCGAGGCCTCCTCTCTTTTCTTCTGTCCCCAGCTGCAGACCCAGGCCACCAGAGCCTTGCCCACCGCGTGAGGAGGAGAAGGAGGGAAGGGGCACGCCACTTTTCCAACCAGAGCCCCATGTGATCCCCTCTATCCTCAGCCTTATCTACCCCTCCCCTCTGCCTTGCGTACACCCCAAATCCCCCCAGGGCCCTACCCTTCCCCCTCTTCTTCCCCACCTACCGCTACCTCCCCTCTCTCTTCCATCTCTGGCGACCACCGTCGGTGTCGACTCGCCCTAGTTGCTAGGAGGAGGCGGGCGTGGTGTGTGGGCTGTCGAGGGAGGCCACAAGGACCCCGGCGTTGCCCCTGTACACGGTGTCGAAGAGGAGAAGCCCCACCCCGCTGCACGCTGACGTCGCCCGAGCGAAACCCTAGTTTGCCGTCCACCTGCAACGCCGTCGCTCTTCTGCGTGCCCAGCTGATCCAACACCACCGAGAGCCTCGCGGTGAGCCCCCGATGCGCCCAGACATCTTTGCTCTGAGCTCCGTTTCCCGTACGCGCCGGGCCAGCTGCCGAATGCCCTCCGTGCCTCGCGTTCGCGTGCGTCTGCCTGTCCTTGCGCTGTAGATAACTCACCCTGCCGCGTAGCTCTTTTCCTCCAGCAACCCGAGCTAGCCGTAGCGGTCACCGCCGCCTGCGCGCGCGCGACAGATCGCGGGATCGAACCCCCGCCGCGCCGCGCATTGCTCCGTTAGTTCCGTCAGAGAACAGAGGAAGAAAAACAGTAGCTGTGGACATTTTGCAAATACCCCCTGCCCTTTTTGTTTTCACCAACCCGCACTCCATCATGGCCCACCTGTCTGCCTCGGTATAATTCTTACAAAGAGGTACCCGGTTTTATTGCGCCAGCACGAGTGAGCCCCTATCCCTGCCGCGTGGCACGCCCTGGCTGGTCACGTGCGCAGTGGCCCCGCCAACCTTAGGGCCCGCACGTTAGTCTCTAGGGCTGGATAGCACCTCGGTGCGAAACGCCCAGAGGAGTACCCCGCTGCCTCCGCGCAGACTCAGCAGCTTGGGTCCACCCGTCAGTGGCTAGGTCTAGCTCTGCTGCGGTAAAAAAGTCTGAGGCCTTTTCAGTTTAATAAAAATGTTATTCCAGAAATTGTTTAATATCTTTTAATATCCAGAAATTAATATCTTTATTTTGGTATTTCCAAATTTGACAAATGACATATGTTTTTGAATCAAAAAAATGTGAGGAATTCAAATTTGCCATCCAAAATAATGTTGTGACTAATTTAAAATTTCGAAATTGTTTAATTGCATTTAAAATGCCCTTTTCCTAATTAATTAATAACTTTAATTCTATAACTCCAATTTGGGCAAATAATATGTCTAAATCAATCAGCACGACGAGCCCGTTCTAACTATGCATTCCATGTTCTGAATTGAAGCATGCATCATGTCAGTAATAAAAATCAGAACTGTTTATGGCAATAAAACTTGACCAAATAATTAATAAAATGTTTTATTCTTGTCCCCACACCTCACCATGCCATGCTACATTATTGCCATGTAAATTGTGCATCATTCATCATGGCTTGTTTGTTTGCTTGACGCATTTTATTTATATGCTTGTGCACTTTATTTATGTTGTCCCTTGTTTGTTTGCTTCTTCTTTCGAATAGACGCCGAGCAGGGGAAATATCAGGAATCCCAGGAGTACTACCCAGATCCGTCTCTCGCTTCAACTGAGCTGCCAGGCAAGCACTACCACATGCTTGCATACATATTGTACCTATTGCCTCTATCTTATTCTTGCATCATTGAGTCGCGATTGCATTAAATTGAATCCCAAGTACTGCATAGCCTTTATTTTTAAACCCCACCGAAGCCTGTTCCTCCATCCTATGAGCCATTACTACAGGAGTTGTTTGAGCCATGCGAGTCGTAGAACAGCATGTGTAGGGTATGTGAGTGTCGGATGAATAACGAGGTACCTAAACAACTTAACCTGAGTAGTAAGGGGATAACTAATGAAAGCGGCACCGGTGAGCAATATCTGCTATTTGGTTTTTTAGGCTCACTGGTGTCCCGTAGGACCCCGAGTACTTGCTTCCTGTTCCTTGACTATTCGCACTATCCACATCCGGAAGGCCTTATGGACCCCCCTGAGCGAGAGCTTGATTCATTTCTATTTCTTGGGGCCACAAACTAGTTTGGGGTTTTATTACTATCATGTAATTATGCCATGCTTTACTGCTTTATTACGATTGTGCGTGGAGCACCTCTACTATTTTGGATCGTGACACATTTTCGCTGTATCGACAAGCCCAGTCACACTTTCAGGTTCCCAGTCATTTACCGCCGTCCACACAAACCCTGGGTCCGTTCCGGAGCAGGCCAACTTCGTAACAGGTAGCCCCCCTGAAATATTTTATGAATCTTGTGATCGCTTTGTCGTGAATGCCTCATTGGGTTTTGAGTTGGTTTTTCTAAGGTTGAGCGAGTGTGTGTTGCTATTTGTGCACCCCTGTGGGGTAAATCTTTCTGAAAGCCATGTCGGCGGTTATGGACGACTTGGAGCACAGTTTCTCGATCATAGACAAGTATAACTAAAGTACCGCTTTTAATTTGACTAAATACCTGACTAGTAAATAGTGCAATACTCATGGAATGGTTAATAAAACTGCCTATGGATGAGTTGTTCGTCCGCTTTCTCGTTGGTAAGTGAGAAGGAGGATGGATCTATTTCTTTATACTGTTATAACTGTTGTTCCTAATTAACGAACATCCGTCTATCTTTGGTTGGGCGGATGGTTAGCGTGTATCTATAGACGTGTTAGTTATTATCTTTTGCTGCAATTGCGTCACCCCAGGTTTATGTCCCCTTTAGAGGCATAAAGACTTTCCCTAGAGTCTCACACGATAAATTGTTTGATTCAGATGAACAGGTGTATTCGCAAGATGGATACTGGATGGAGGAGACAGACGATGTTGGCAACGATCACTCGGTGTAGAGATTCCAGGGATGGGGATCTGTGAGATCTGTGGGCGGGATTGTGCTTATTAATGTGGCATCTTATGCCGATTTGCTTCTTGTCCATACTCGGATCTTGTTTCCCGCTTCTGCTTGATACTCTGTTGATTGATGTATGAGGAGCTATCCTACACTATTATCTCTACCTAGGATATTTGGATCTTGCCGTATGACGTTGCAATATTTCTATTTCTTTTAGCTGGTATGGCTATGAGAACTGTTGTAAGGTAGCTTGCATACATACTCACTTGTGTATGTATTTGATCTCTTCGCCTGTTTCCTACGCCGCTCGCTCTTGTCCCGATGTCTTGGAAGTGGTTAGGACGACCGACGGGTCTACACGTGGGTGGCCCCTGGGCCCCCGCTGTACTATTTTAACCACTTCCGGTTCATCCAGGCTTGAACTTAGAGCGTAGGGTCCGAGGTTGTTATACACAATGCCTAGAAGTATCGCCCCAAACCATCTGCAGGATATGGCCCAAGAATCAATAGGACCCCAATGTCTCGTCCAAGCTACCCCAATCATAGCAGAGGAAACCTGAAGTCCGGAGGAAACCACAACAACAAACCCGTCAACTCCAACAACTTCAACCGTGCACCGCCCAAGTCCAACAACAACAACAACAATACTGCCCCAAGGACTGGAAGCAATGACGTGCTAGTTGCAGCCAAAGACAAGTCCTAGATTACTTGCTTTGAATGTGGAGTCAGGGGTCACTACTCCAACGAGTGTCCCAAGAAGCTTGCATCCACCACCAATGTGAATGCCCTAGCTCAGCAGCAGCGCCGTGTTCAGCCTGGAAGAAGATTTGCCCCAGGGTATTCGCTCAACCGCAACGGCCGTATGTTTCACATGAATGCTGAAGAAGCCCAGGAAGCGCCCGATGTCGTGTTGGGTATGTTTTCTGTTAACTTAGTACTTGCAAGAGTGTTGCTTGATTCTGGAGCATTGCACTCGTTTGTTATAGAAGAATTTGCATGCACTAGTAAGATTCAACCAACAAAATTGAAGCATGTTATGATAGTTCAAATTCCTGGTTTAACCACCAAAGCTAGAAAAATTTGCAAGGCTGTACCTATCAGAATCCATGGGATAGATTTTTATGCCAATCTAATAGTACTTGGAACCAAAGGTTTGGAAGTAGTACTAGGAATGGATTGGATGTCGAAACATAAAGGATTGATCGACTATGCCAAGAAAGCCATAACCATGACCAGTATCTCTGGAGTATCAGTAGAGCATGTATCTGAAACCTTGCCCCGTCAATTCAAATGCAACAAGAGTCTAGCCCAACCAACCATAGACCAAGTCAGAGTAGTCTGTGAATACCCCGATGTATTCCCAGATGAATTGCCCGAGATGCCCCCAAATCGAGATATCGAGTTCATTATTGAACTAATTCCTAGAACTAGACCCATAGCTTAGAGACCTTGATGCTATGTTGGAGAAAGGTCTAATTCAACCAAGCGCATCGCCATGGAGATCGCCTGTTCTGTTTGTTGACAAGAAGATGGAGGTAACCGTTTGTGTACGGACTACCAGAAGCCAAATGATGTCACCATCAAGAACAAGTACCCACTTCCCAAGATAGAGGATCTATTTGATCAGTTGACTGGTGCTAGAGTGTTCTCTAAGATTGATCTTAGAACTGGTTATCATCAACTCAAGATTCGTGCAACGGATATTCCAAAGACTGCCTTTACCACCAGATATGGATTGTATGAGTATACGGTCATGTATTTTTGATTAACCAATGCCCCCGCTTATTTCATGAATATCATGAATAAGATTTTTATGAACTTTGTAGATACGTTTGTCGTTGTGTTGATCGACGATATTCTAATCTATTCCAAGTCAGAAGAAGACCATGAGCAACACCTGAGAACCATCCTTGAAACCCTCAGAGAGCATCAGTTGTATGCCAAGTTTAGGAAATGTTAATTTTGGCTGAAAGAAGTAGGATTCCTCGGACATATTGTGTCTGCAGGAGGAGTCGATGTCGATCCTGCCAAGATCAAAGATGTTGAAGAATGGGAAGCCCCAACCACTCAAACCCAAGTGCATGCATTTCTCGTATTAGCGGGATATTTCCACAAGTTCATTGAAGAATTTTCGAGCATCCCAAGACCAGTGACCCAATTGTTGAAGAAAGATAAGAAGTTTGAATGGACCGACAAATGTGAAGCAAGTTTTCAAGAGCTCAAGAAAAGATTGATTTTAGCCCCAATCTTGATTATGCCAGATATCAAGAAGCCTTTTGATGTGTATTGTGATGCATCCAAGATTGGTCTCGGATGTGTGTTGATGCAAGAAGGCAAAGTCATAGCGTATCTGTCCCGGCAACTGAAGCAGCGTGAGCAAAACTACCTAGCCATGATCTTGAACTAGCAGCTGTAGTTTTAGCTTTGAAGACATGGCATCATTAGCTGATGGGTAACCGCTGTGAGATTTATTCGGATCACAAGAGTCTGAAGTATATTTTCACTCAGAAGGATCTGAATATGAGGCAAAGGAGATGGATAGAGTTAATCAAGGATTATGACCATGACATTCACTATCACCCCGGCAAGGCCAATGTGGTAGCATATGCTCTTAGCAGATTGCCATGTAGATTAAACACCATGATCAAGGAAGCCTAGCCAAGTTTGCATGAAGAGTTGGAGCAGTTTAGAACGGAGCTAGTTAGCATTGAACTTCAACCCACTTTGATTAGCCAAATCAAGGAAGCACAGAAGGGAAATGCAAGTATCGACGGAATCAAACGTCGTATCAGTATAGGAAAGGTACCTGGATTCACCGAAGATGAAGAAGGAGTTTTGTGGAACAAAGCACATATCTGTGTGCCAGCAGATTCGGAGCTGAATCAAGTTATCATGCAGGAAGCTCATGATACTCTTTATTCTATCCACCCCGGAGGAACGAGGATATATCAAGATTTGAAGGAGCAATTTTGGTGGCACAAGATGAAGAGAGAAATCGGAAGCTACATAGCCAAGTGTGATATCTGTCAGAGAGTCAAAGCAGAACATCAGAGACCCGCATGACTGTTGCAACCATTGCAGATTCTGGAATGGAAATGGGATTCTGTTGGAATGGACTTTATCACCGGTTTGCCTACTTCTAGTAGGGGAAATGACTCTATTTGGGTCATAGTTGATAGACTGTCCAAGGTAGCCCATTTTATACTTGTCAAGACAACCTACCAGAGTTCGAAGCTAGCAGAGCTGTACATTGCTAGAATCGTCAGTTTGCATGGAACCCCCAACACCATAGTGTCGGATCGAGGAACCCAAATTACCTCAAGATTTTGGCAAAAAGTCCAAGAGGGATTAGGAACCAAATTGAATTTCACCACAGCTTATCACCCGCAGACCGATGGACGGACTGAAAGAGTCAACCAAATCTTAGAAGATATGTTGAGAGCTTGTGTGCTCGAATATGGATCAAAATGGGAAGATTGTCTACCTTTCACAGATTTCTCATACAACAACAGTTATCAAGCCAACTTGTAAATGGCCCCATTTGAATTTCTGTATGGAAGGAAGTGTCGTACCCCCTTGAATTGGTCGCAAGTAGGAGAGAGTCAGATTTTCGGACCCGACATCCTATGAGAAGCTGAAGAGAAGGTTTAAAAAGTTCGTGAGCTCCTCAAGACCACCCAATCCAGACAGAAGAGTTATGCTGACAAGAGACATAGAGACCTGACCTTCAATGTTGGAGATTTTGTGTATCTCAAAGTTTCTCTGTTGACAGGTATGCAGCGTTTTCAACTGAAAGGAAAGTTAGCCCCCAGATATATTGGGCCCTTCAAGATTCTGAATTGCTGAGGAGAAGTATCTTATCAATTGGAACTGCCAGAGGAGATTTCATACATCCATAATGTGTTCCATATTCTTAGAAGTTCCGGAGAAGACCGAAGTTTTGAAGAACATCGATCACCGAGCCATTGATATCAACAAGGATCTGACGTATCATGCAGTACCCATTCATATCTTGGAAGAAGCTTTCAGAACAACTAGGACCCGGAGTATCATGTTTCTCAAGGTCCATTTGAGCAACCATACCGAAGAAGAAGCTACTTGGGAGAGAGAAGATTACATTAGGACAGAGTTTCCAGATCTCTTTAGTTCCTAGTTTTTATTAAATCTCGGGACGAGATTTTGTTTAAGGAGGGAAGGTTTATAAAATCCCAAAACTTATAATCAACTTTATCAAGTTCTCATCACCCAATTTAGGGTTAACAAAAAACTTTTATTAAGAAAAGGAATATGAATGCATGTGTGTTTGCATTAGTACAGAATTGAGTGTATATGCCATGATTGTTTGTTGACAATGTTGTTAAACGGTTTAAAGGTGAATGCTACATCATCTAGACCATTTACAAACAAAATCAAAAGAAAAAGAAATCAAATAAGAATAAATAAACCAAATGGTCATTTTGACCAAAGTAAACCACTAGGCCACTTTGTGTGTTCCTAGAAGAGAATTTCTAATAGAAACATTTCTATTTCTTTTCACCCCTTGCTAGACCAAGTAAAAGTGTATCAAGGACCACTTTACCAACTTACAAAAACATCTTTCAAATTAATTTAATGGATAGTTGAAAATTGAATCTAGTTCATATGTTAAGATCACACTTTTTCAAAAACCTACCAAAGCAATTCCCCTTGACCTCTCCAAGCAAACATAGACTCTCAAGCTTAATCAAAGTTCACTCAAAAAATTTGAATCAAAAATTCCAAACTTTGTTTCATGAGGCCATTAACACAAACACCTTGTCTGCAGTAATTAAACCCTAGACCTAACTTCACTGTTGTGCACAGTAAACCCCGACCATTTGGTCCCCTCTGCACTCTATGGTCTCCCCTAAGTCTAACAAGCACCCAGACAAGCCCTCCTTCACCGTGGAGCACAGTGGAGCGCCGCCTGAATTTGGTCATTGCTGGCTGACCATGGCCAGCTTGCAGCAAACCGCACCGTGCCCATCTAGGATGTCTAGGAGGTGCGGCACAGTCCACCGCCACCCCCTGTCTAGGACATAGCCCCAGCCGAGCCATGGACCACCCTAGCTACGCCACGCCCCGCCTCTCTACGCCATGCCGAGAGCATGCCAATGCGCCGCGCCTGACCAGCTCGCCGAGCTCGCGCCTTACCCTCACCACGCACGCGCAACCTCGCCATGATCACCGCACCCCGGCAGACACCCTCGTTCATCGCTGCGCGACCTACAGCTGCCGCACGCTGCCGCAAACACATCCGCTCCCGCTAAGAACACCGCACGCTCCCGACCGAACCACGCCGCCCCACGCCGCGCCTTTATGCCCGTAAGAACCACCAGTGAGCACCGCACCATCCTACTCCCTTTCCCATGCCAATAGCCTCCTGTAGAGATGCCACCGTCGAGCTCGCTCCCGCACTGCTCGGTTCCCTCGCCGCAGTATAAATAGAGCCCCCACTGCCTCATTTCTTCACACCACTCCACTCCCCACTCCTCATTGACCCTCCCCCACTTCTCCCCGGAACAACGCGAGCACCACCATGCCGTAATTTCACCGGAGCCCGCCGCTGCTGGAGGAGAAGGGCGCCATTGATTCCGACCAACCTAAGCCATGAAATGACCACGCCTCGCCTCGCCGTCATCTACCATGTCGATTGCCCCCCATCACCAACCCTAGCTGGAGCCTAGGTGAGACCCACGAGACTCCTACCGCCGCGCTAGGTCATTTTCCTTGCCGGAGGTATCCGTCGTCGACGACGAATCCTAGCTGTTGGATTAGAATAGGATTGCACGACCCAGATGCTTAGATACTGTTTCACGTTAGAACAGTCGCTGGCAGGTGGACACCGCCTGTTAGTAGCCCGCTGCGCTGTGCAGTGCAGCTGGGTCGACCCGTTTAGCTTTCCCGCTCAGGCCTGGAAATTCAAAAATTGTTTTTCCATTTAGGTTTAAACTAGTTTTTGTCCACATATTAAAAAATCAATTCAGAGAGTTTCACTGAACCAAATTGAATGATTCAAATATTGCTAGAAAGGTAATTAAAATATATATCCAAGCCCGTTGGATTTAAATCATTTAGAGTTAGAGATATTCTATAGAAAAAATAACAAGACATAGAGTTTTGCAACTTCAAACATTTTTCGAAAATCAACCATAATAGGTTTTGAGTTGATTCCAACTCTCAAAAATCACATTTGATAATATCTATAGGAATAGGTAAAAATATCTAGGTTTGCATGCAGTGACTTTGGACTAGTACCAAAATAATGCTATATAGGCATTTCTAGTTAGTTTAAATCATTTAAATAGTAATCTTAATTTTATAAAGTGTGACCAACCATTTAAATCACATTCCCATGTATTAGAATATGTGGTGATGACATGTGTCCACATGATCCCATATTTTAATTGGAGAATATTAAATTTTAATTAATTTCAATGAGTAGAAATTACTTTTCTCAAATAAACTAAATAAAACTAGTTCTTTATTGCATGTGATGATTGTGATGATGCTAGATCATGCCTTAGTGTGCTCAATAGACTTAGTTACGTATTGTTTGGTGATTGTGTACCCCGTATTCATTTATAGATGATAGTACCGACCAAGGATACAAGGAGAAGGAGTTCTATCCGAAGAAGAGGAAGCAAACTTCAATCACTACACCAATCAAGGCAAGCCATCACTAATTGCAAGATAACCTAAGTAATATGCATTAGGCATGCTTTGGTTATACACTTTGATTTATATAAATCCCAAGTTTTAGTTGCAAGCTTTACTCTTCACCTTACCAAAGTTATTTACTATTAGTTAATGCTTTGTGAGTATTTTGAAAGTAGTATAGATAGCATAAAGAGTATAAAACTAGGCCTACACTAGATTTCATTCTATGGCATGAGATTAATATTAGCATCCCTCCTTAGTGAACACTCTTAACTTAGTGGCTGGTGCTAAGCATAAAACTTGATCACTTTAGATGGGAATACTTGGTGAAAATGCTTATGAAAACCTTGGAATGATGAGTCATTCTATTGAAATGTTTTGACATGTGTTGAGAAACACAAAGGGATTTGATGATGAAAATGTTGAGGGATGAGCCTTAGCCCTTTATAAAAACTGATGGTTGGGTTTGGATGCGATACCATTCCAATTTTACCATACAACCACAATACTTGAATTGGGTAAGGATTAGCCGGAAGTTTATATGCATTAGTATGGGTTCCCTCGCAGAAGAGGTTTGAGCGAAGGCTACCTCTTGATGATGTCCACCTATGCAGTGCCCAGGATGGCAGATGGCCATGGTTGGGAGGCCAAACTCATAGGGGAGGTGCCTATACTAGAGTGTGTAATTGAAAGGTTATGATTGATTATCGGCATACTAAGTATGATGATTCAGGGTTATCCCTGACGGATGTATCGAATTTTGTGGTGAAAGTGTACCCCCTCTACAGAGTGTCAAACTATTCGAATAGCCGCATCCGTGGTCATGGACAGTAGGAGTGGCCATACTATTCCGTCATCAGATGTTTTCAAAATGACTTGTGAAGTGATCCATGATTTTGACTTGACCACAACAGGGTTGTGAATATGAAAACTAGGTTCCCAACTTAAAGTGACTTAGAACTGTTATTTAGTTTTCTTTACATCGGAACTTAGTTTAGATAAATCTGCCTTTTCGCAAATAAACTTAGAGCTTAGGATTCCTACTAGAACTACCTTACTTGTTACTGATAGTTTGCGAGTACTTGAAGAGTACTCATGGCTTTGTCCCTGGCAATTCACGTGGCCAGACTATGAGGAGGACTATCTGGAAGATGGACAGTAGGACGGATACGACAACTACGATCATCTCCCACCGTTAGCATTTCCTGTGACCCTAAAGATGGAGCCCACTACTATGCTTATTATTCCGCTGCTTGTTTGCATTAAGACTGGATCATGAGATCCTTTATTTGTGTAAGACCTTATTATGGTTTGTAATGGATGATGTACTGTGATATCCAATCTGTTATGTCTCGCAAAAATGGTAATCCTGGGATTGCGATGTATGGCATAACTGGCATCTGGATTAAAAATCCGGGTGTTGACAACATTATATTTTGAAGGCTTTCATACAAGATGACCAAGTTCACGGCCATGTCTTTGCTATAGTTTATGATAGTGTGTCCATATCTAGGAGATCACTACATCTTGGCATTTCAAAAGAAGATTCCAGATTTCATGGATAATGCCCTACTATCATGAATTTCCAAGGTTCCTAGCTAAATCTATGCAATAAAATGACTTTTTGAGAATGTGAAGTAAGTATGTCTAATTTCGAACTACAAAGTGTGTGACATATCTTACACTTGACTTTTTTAAAATAATTCAAAGGTACCAAGTAGTCAAATATTGGAGAACCACCGAGAGTTTTGCAAGATTCCACTTTTTGATATGAATCGCAATGACACCAAATCTCGGCCATTTTTAAAAAAATACAAGAAACAAAATATAAAACGAAATACAACCATTCTTTTCTCTATTGGTGTCTCACTATGTGCACTAGCTAGTTTCCATGGGAAAATATAATCTTAAAATTTGATAACTTTTGAAACAAAACTTGTTTCACAATATATGGAGTACCATGTATGGATATGCATGACTTTCAAACCAAATGACCATGGTCATGATGGCCATATCTTTTCTATAGTTTATAATAACCTGTCCATATTTGGTATTTGGTGTGTATTGGCATTTAAAATATTTTTACAAAGGAATATTCCAAATTGGAAGTTATTTAAATTTTCTAAGGAACAACAATGGATTTTGTCATGAAGCAACTAAAAAATATGCCTCAAAATCCCATTGCCCTAGTTTTCACACAAAGTATATATAGCCTAGGGTTTAGGGTCTAGAGTTTATTTTGGGTTGGGGGTTTAGGGGTTCATGGTGTAGGGTTTAGGCTTTAGGGATTAGGGGTTTAGTGTTCATGATTTAGGGTTTGGGGTTCATGATTTAGGGTTTAGGGTTGTTCAGGGTTTATGATTGTTTAGGTTTTAGGGTTTAGGGAATTTTCAATAATAATGTTCAAGCTTTATATATATGCTTATATTCGAGGAATAGAATGGCATTATCGCAATTTAATGAATGTATCTCAAATTTTGATCTATAAGTGCATTATACCTGCTTGGTAAGGGTTTAGGGTTCTAGGCTTAGGAGGTTATGGTTTAGGGTTAAGGGTTCTAGGGTTAGGAGGTTAGGGTTTCATGTTAAGGGTTTTTCATTTTCAATAATGTTCAAGCTTTATGCTTATATTCGTGGAATATAATAGCGTTACCGGAATTTAATGGAAGTATCTCAAATTTTGATCTATAAGTGCATGGTACCTGCTTGGTTAGGGTTTATGGCTCGAGGATTTAGGGTTTTAGGGTTAGGTTTTATGGGTTTTAGGGTTTAGTGAATTTCCAATAATGCTCAAGATTTATGCTTATATTCGGCAAATAGAATGGTGTTACCTGATTTAATGAAAGTATCTCAAATTTTGATCTATAAGTGCATGATACCTGCTTGGTTAGGGTTTAAACGTTGAGCGTGTTAGGGTTTAGGTTTTAGGGGTTGTTTACGGTTTAGGGGTTGTTTAGGGTTTAGGGAATTTTTGATAATGCTTAAGATTTATGTTTATATTCATCAAATATAATGGTGTTACCCAATTTCACGAAAGTACCTCAAATTTGATCTATAAGTGCATGCTACGTGGTTGGAGAGGGTTTAGGGTTTTAGGGTTTAGGGGTTTAGGGTTTTAGGAATTTTTAATAATGTTCAAGCTTTATGCTTATATTCTTGGAATAGAATGGTGTTACCCAATTTAATGAAAGTATCTCAAATTTTGATCTATACGTGCACGATACCTCCTTGGTCAGGGTTTAGGGGTTTAGAGTTTATGGTTTATGATTCCTTGAATTCTCAATAATATGTTCAAACTTTATGGTTATATTCGTGGAATAGAATGGCGTTACCGCAATTTAATGAAAGTATCTCAAAATTTGATCTACAAGTTGATGATACCTACTTGGTCATATTTTTTGTTAAGTTCTATTGAAGGTACTTGATACCTTCAATCTGGATTACGGATGTAGTATAGCTTGTTTTTCCCTAGTAGACCTTGGTGATCGCATCCCTGGGAAGCGAATGCATAGTGAAGTTACTTTAACGGACCTTCAGGAGTTTTAGAATTCCTTTTGTCTTTTTACCAGACCAATAGCTTGTGTCTTTTTGTTGTTGTCAATGATGGAGAGAGAGGGCCTAGGGAATTCAGTTTCTCCTGTAGCTGTGCAAAACATCTGATGGAAATAAATGATAGAACTAAAGTATGCCTGTATTTGTTAGAGCAAGATAAATTATATGTGGGTAGTGCATCCATAATTGCTATTGCCTCCGCAACCGCTTATAGCAATAACATACTAGTCTCATCCATAGAAGAAAGAGAACTAATGATATGCATAGTGATGTTACCGTTAATCCCAGGCAAATCCCTCACATACAACCGTACTACCCCTTCTGTCACTTGGGTTCCCAACCTGCAGATCATTCATCACTCATACTCCCTATACCTGGCTCAACTCTCGGTGTCTTGGGTACCTGACAAGTCCTTGGACTGAGGCAAGAGATGATACAATAATCATCATGTCATACAAACTAATACACGATCCCATCTATGATAAATCACATGCACAATTGCTACATGGCTGGGCCGAAGCCCTTATCCCAAGGAGAATTACTCACACATAGAGATGAGATCAACAATCACAAACATTGTAATAAAAATCATAATATTGATAGCAATAGTCTACAATGTCCCCAATCAAAGAAGAGATCTACTATTACAAGTGGTGGAATATGGCTATGGAGATGGAGAAGGGTTTGGAGATCTGGAGGCGGCTTGTGATCTGTGGCAGAGACTTTTTGGTGAGGTCTGGCTTGTTTTCTCATCGCCCGAGGCTTCATTATATGGAACTCCCTTCATGAAAGTTGTTCTATTTGACCTAACAGTGGCGGTGCCAATCATACGACCGGAGGTATAAGGTCGGAATTTTTGCACCGGCCAAATAGTTGGTCGTTAAAGCATCTGCCTCCATTGTACGGCTCTTGGTTTCTTCTGGTTGCTGGAAATCTCGTATCTTTGACTTTAATGTAGTGATCCCTCCTTTAAATGACATTATCTATGTAGAAAAATACAAAAGAAAGGATTGCATACCCCTCTGAATATTAGTATTAGTGGCAGGGTTTAGAGAGATATTTCATCAAGAATATGATTAATATCCAGTTTAAATGTGGACGTAGATGGCTATATTTCAGATCCATCAACCTCCCCAAGCATAAACTTGATCGTCCCGAGCAAGAAAACCAAAAAAAGGATCTCCACATTTAAACTGAAATAACGATATGGCGATCTTACTCATGATTAGTAGTCTCATGTTTCCTCCACTTCATAAATCTGAAAAACTTCAGCATAGATAGAGTAATGGCAAGCATATCATACGGGTTTCATGCATCCTTAGAGCACATCAAAATTATTGTAAACATGGATGATTCAAATGAGTAAACTTTATTCCATGTCAAGTAATCAACTCATAGGCTTACCTTTGAATAGTAAAGTATAATCATGTAAATTAAGAGTGTGAGAGTTCTCATGAAAAGCATATATACTAGAGTATCTCAATTCTCCCACATCAATGAATCAAGACTTTGCAAGAACTACTTTTCTATTCATTGTCCTTCAAGAATTTCAGTTTTTAAGTAATTGAGAGCATGCCAAAGATTTTTATTAGTTTATCGGGCTGTGATGGACACTCGTGGCATCACTAAAGTTTTTGTTCCTTTTGCATAATGATTACTCATAATAGCCGGAGGAGTGATTCCATCATGATTACAGCTACCCGAGAGTACCAAGAACCTTACCCACTATAGCATTGCTCCTACAAGTGTTTACTCAACTCATAGCCGAAATCTAGGAGTTTCATCCATGAAGATCGTTCGTAGGCCAGCAGAGCTGTTGACATCCCATGAAGTTTGACACACGTAAAGCTATATCATTCTTATGATTAAAAGGTCAAACTTTGGCATGCTCACAAAAACCGCTAAACATTAATTCAATTAAACAAATCCTTTTAAAGAGAGCTATCAAGTCAATTAACATTTTCAGTGGTGTTGAGTGTCTCTAGAAATAAACCTTCAAGACTAAGCACTACCACACTCAAGCCTTCAATTGTGAGACTTTTTCTTATTACAATTGTTTAGCAATTTTTAGGCAAGACTTGGTTACTTATAAGAGATGGACCAAAAGACCAATTAAATACCCATGCAAACGAAAAATCTTACTACAATACAAAGACTCACTCCACCAATATAATATCTCAACGTTTACTACTAACTAGCATGGGTTTCACAAACTTCAAAAGTGGGGAGTCATAAGGCATACCTCTCATGTTTGGATCCACTTTTCTCTTCCTTTTTTATTTGTTTCTTGGAAACTCGACGTCGGCCACTCTCCTACAAATATATGAAGACCACGAGGCGGAAAGAAAAGAAAGAGGGAAAATAAGGAAAAATGGAGAAATCTTTTTGGGATTTTTTAGAGAGGAACTTTAAAGAATAGAAAATTGGTGGCAAACCTCGGCTAGGAAATTTCAAAAGAAAAATAGAAAGAAGTAAAGATAAAGTGTTGGGGAAACCGACACATGTGTTTATAAACTCAAATAAAAACGCAACCTCAAAATAAATAAAAGCAAATAAACACAAAATAAAGATACATGAGGAAACTTCCCCAAGGTTAGGCTTTTGCAAGACCTTCAAATCATTGTGGTGGCGAGAAAAAGTTGTTCGCAAATTGAGTTGAGAGGTTACTTGTTGATTCTCGGAGGTTCAAAGAGAGGCTATGCATCCTCTCCACAGTCCCTCCAAGTACTTGGAAATCTTGGTATGTGGCGAACTGGGTTTGTGGCTGCTCCTCCTGATAAGGAACTTCTTGCTCCTCCTCTTGGTCCTCATCCTCCTCCAGAATATCTTCCACGGGTTGGTGTTTCTCAACCTGCAAGTCATATAGCAAACGTCCTTCCTCGATAGAGAAAAGACCATTAGGCATAGGAGGGGGGTAGATACGCCCAACTCTGGCAATATGCAGGTAATAAGCACCACCTCTCCTAGTGAGAATTCCACAGGCCCTCAAGGTGGAGAAACCAACACGTGTCTCACCTAGTATGGGTTGCAACTTACCTAGATTGATGTCTAGGGAATGGTTAAGTACGGTGATGACGCCTCCTCCTGTGATTGGCCCTTGGCTTTGGGAGGCTTGGTGCTCCAGGTAGCACACAAGGATGGCTCCCAAGTTGAGTGACAGGTTGTAGATTATGTAAGAAGCCTTTGCGAGGACTAGGATGTCCTCCTCGTTGAGTCTCATGAACTCATTATGTGCCTCCAAGGTGTTAGCAATAACATAGAACAAATAGCGAATTACGGGATGTTGAATATTCTTCCCCTTGCTCACTCTAGTAGTGAAACTCATTCCATTATAGTATTGTTTAGGGGAAGGTTCTAAGCTAGTAAAGGATGCGCGTAAAGCATGAACATCATTGTTTGGAAAATTAAAGCATGCACACCATTCATCTAATGTTAAAGTGTAGTTGTTGTTCATTAGACGGAAAGAAATAGTATCCTCTCCTTGCCATTGTTTAACGGTGCTTTGCAATGAACTAAGAAATTCAATGGTTAAGTGGTGATAAGTAGGTACGTCATTGTACACAAAATTGTGCAGGCCAACTCTACTGCAAAGTAAATTAAAGTCATCAGAAATACCAAGTTGGTTCAATATAATGGGGCAATCCCACTTGGTGGCCTTCCCTTCGCGGTTGTTGATCCTGTTGAAGTGATCACGATGGGCCTCATCGCTGAACCGTATCCCCATGCGTTCCTGAGCAGCAGACCGAGTAGCGCTAGTAGTGGCACGAGCACGAGTTTGCCTCCTTGTGTTCATCATCGTAGATCACTTGTGTGCGAGGAAATCAAATGAAATTGAGTAGAGATGGAGATCTATTGAGGTTTTGAGAGAGTTTGGAGATAGAAGAAAGAAAAAGGATTGAAGTTTTGGAGTTGGGAGTACCTTCCCGTGTGATTTTGTGGTCGGACGAAACTATACGGGCGGAACTATATGTAGCACCGCGATAAAACCAATACTAGAAAATTGCTTGATGTTTTATTTTGTGCATCATCATGACCACATGCTCATGTCATCATTATACAATGCATTTGAGCATCATCATGTCATCATGCATCTTTTGCTAAACTATTTCTCTAAAAGCCTATTTTTGTTTTCGAAATATTCCGTATTTATTTAAAATACAAAATCCGATCACGTCCGGATACTTTGTTTGTCTAAAAACTATTTGTGAAATCCTTTTCAAATTAAAATAAATAAAACTATTTTGTACCGGGAGAGACCGGCACTGGCCAGGCCCAAAGGGCCCAGCTAGTAACAGCCTACCATTCGGGCTAATCCCGACCATAGATCTAATCTAGACGAAACCCTAATCCTTAACCTATCTCCTGACCATCCCACCTTCCACACCCTAGTTGTTGCCGCTACACTCGTACACGCACGCAGCAGCGTTGCAGCCACCGCACCACTACCTGACACGCTGTAATGAATCCCACAAACCACCTCGCTCTCACACACAACCCCACCCGCGCGTGCTCCCTGCCGCGTCACGAGCGTGACCGCGTCGACCATCACCAGCCCCACACCAAACCCCCTCCACACCCCCAATGTGTGACCCCGATCCGAGCCTCTATTTTATTAAATGCTATATACTTACTACATAAAAATTGTTCATGCTTGCATCTCATCATGTGGTTTGGCGACATTATATCGATTCACCTCATAATTAAATGGGGAGACAATATGCGGCTATTCTAGTCTTATATCGCCTCCATCTAAATTTGTGTAGCGAACTGATGCCATGTTTTGCCTTGATAAGACAACATTTGAATTGCGGGGTATCTAAACAACTTGAACCTTCTAATTAATTGTCGGGACCCGGTTCTGCTTAATATTGCCTAGTTGCATCGCATCTTCACCATGTCATGTATCATATCATGAACATGCCGATCTTCTGTCGTAGTATTAAATAGTGCATCTGGTATTTCTTTTAGCTTTGGTTCTTCGTGGATTAGGCCGTTGATTTGATGTGAGTATCGACAAGTTCTCTAGTGTATCTCCAGTAGTGTTTCCTAGGCAATCATTCTCCCTCTTTCTACCTATTTTTCATTTGTAGTATTTACTTCCTCCTATTGATCTACTACTATCTGTGTTGTGAAGCTTTAGTTTCCGTGCACCATTTATATTCCTTGCAGCCTCTATATTGCCTTGGACACATCCTATTGCCTATTGTTTGATAGACAGTCGGCCTTGCGAGTCGTAGTTGCTTGCTCAGGTGCTTCTTCGCGTCGTTGTTGGGAGGTTGACACATGCTTAATGGTGGAGATGATCATGACTTTCATTATAACTTGTTAATTAAAATGCTGGAAATAGATATAGTGCAGAGGCACCGGTGGGTAATAATCAATATTTGGTTTTTAACCGCCCACTTGTGTCCACCTAGGACGCGAGTTCTTGACACATGTTCCTAGATCGAGCGCGCTAGCCACATGTGGGTGTGTGGGCACCCCATCGGCTTACTACCTAATTTCAAAGTACTATGTTGGGGGCCACAAAGTAGTTTGGGGCTTTATTACTATCATGTACGTATGCCATGCTCTACTGATTTATTTACGATTGTGCGTGGAGCACCTGTACTGTTTAGGAACGCGGAATGTTTTCGCGGTATCGACAAGCCCAGTCACCCTTTCGGGTTCCCAGTGGTTTACAGCCATGGTCGCAAACCCTAGGTCCATCTTGGAGACCAGCCGACTTCATTGCAGGTAGCTTAGTGGGGTGCCTCCATGTACTTGCTTTGGGTCTGGTAAACGTCGTGTCTGAGGCCCCGTCGCATACCGTTGGGTGTATGTTCAGGGTCTTACTGATATTCGGATCTGAAAATAAGGATTGAAGGGCCTATGGATACTTTGGTGCACCCTTGTAGGGTTAAATCTTTCCGAAAAGCCGTGTACGTAGTTATAGACAACTTGGAGTACAGTTTCTCAATCATAGACAACCATAACTGAAGAACTGATGTTATAATAATACTTGTAACCAATATGATTAGTAAGTTGGACAACCACCATGGAATGAATGAATAAAAATGCCAACTATGTGAGTTTCCTCGGCATGACTTCCTCATCTGGTCTCGTGGGGGAAATACCAGGATGGGTATTTTTGGTGTTAGTATCAGGTTGGTTACGAATAGATCTTTTTTATCCCTCTCTAATAGCTGATAGTTATTTTGTTTAGTGCATGCTTCGCTGCAACTTTAGTCCACCATACCTATGTAGGCGAGAGCCGCTGAATTCTAGTCTCTCCATGTACGGACCTCGGTACTGACCGCTCTCTTTTTCCTTTTCCCTTTGTCGGCACCTCCTTTTGTTTTAGCAGGTTTGAGAGCGACGTCGTTAGCAGGGTTACCCTTCCAGCTTGGCCTGGGACGGGTTATGGACGCCATTGGTTATTCTTCAGGCCTCTTAGCCCCATTTGCATCTTATCCGTTCTCGGATGTTGTATCGTTTTCCAGGTGATTTGGATCTTTGTATTGTATATCTGTATTCTTGACTCATTGAGTCATTGTTGTATATATATGTTTCTATGGGTTCCATCGTGAACTATTGTGTAATGGTATTACTTCGTTTTCCACCCACACGCAAGTGTCTGGTGGGCATCTTTGAATCGTTTCTATGCAGGTTTGGCGAGAATCGCTAAAACTTGCATAGGGCCGATTCGAGGGTGTTACACTATACGGTCGGAACAATGTGTTCTGGCCGTATAGTTGGCCTTTTGTCAAAAAATTATGGTTTCCTCCTGGCGGCGCAGCTATACGGATGCAACTATACGGGAGGAAGAAAATGTTCCGGCCATATAGTTGGTCGTTAAACTGTCTGTCCCTACGAAAGAAAATTTGCAAAGGCATCGATATCTATACGACCGGAATTTTTATTCTCGCCATATAGTTGGTCGTTAAACTCTCAGTACATACGAAAAGAAATTGTATGGAGGCATGGATATCTATATGACCAGAACTATACGGCCAGTATTTTTATTCCGGCCGTATAGTTTGTCATTAAACTCTCAGTATATATTGCAGAAAAAAATTGATGGCAAAGATATCTATACGACCGGAACTATACGGCTAGAATTTTTATTCCCGCCGTATAGTTGGTTGTTAAACTCTCTGTGTGCATCAAAAAATTTCTGTTTCTTCGTAAACTATTTCTTTTCCTATAATTTAGTGATATACCTTGGTTTTGACAGTAAATTCTGTCGACCAACAATAGCATGAATAAAGCAGAATTTCAAGTACTACCAAACTTCTTCTCCTCGAATGGAGTTTTCTAGCACTCTTTATTTAACATAAACTTAAACTTAAACTTAAAACTTAACTCAAACCTTTATTTAACATGGGTTGCCTCCCATGGATCGCTCTTTTATGGTCAATAGCCTGACCTTAATGATACTCACTTGGGCCAGATGAGTGGAGCAACCACTCCAAAGTAATTGGCCTTCAAAGTGATGGCCTCCTTCTCATCATGTTTGGCTTTCTTTTTCCTAGGGAAATGAATAACAAAAGGATCCCGCGTAGGCAATTGTAACTTCACGTTCCCTTCATGAAGGTTAATTATAGCCTTTATAGTTCTCAAGAAAGGATGGCCTAGTATTATAGGAGCAACAATACCTTCAAGCATGTCAACAATAACAAAGTCAATTAGAGCAGGACAACCTTTGATGTAAACTAAAGTGTTCTCCTTAATCCCTACAGCTTGTTTATAGGTAGAATCTGCTAGATGCAATTTTAACTCAGTAATTTCAAAGGATCCAAGATTTCACTTGTTAAAAAGACTCTTTGTGATTGTTGAGACGCTTGCACCTAGATCACGAAGTGCAGCTATCTCATTAGTCCAAATATTTATCTTAATAGTAGGCTCAAATATGTCATCTAGTTTAACAGGTAATTTTCCAGCAATTTGCTTTTATTCCTCTTCAAGCTCACGTACCTTAATTTCTACTTGATCAACAAAGTGTTGATACATGGCTTCATCATTACCTTCACTTACCAGAATTTTGACAGTGATCCTCTTTACGAGGTCTTCGATGGTGTAGCTTGGTGAAGGAGCATTACTATAATCAAGTTCTTCAGGCTCCTCCCTTTGGATCCTCACCATTTTGAGTTCTTTAACAGGATTGGGTTCAGCTTTACCTGCAAATTTAGCTAGAATGAGAGTTTGACTCTCGGTTATCTTACCTAGTTGTGCCTCAACGATCCTTGTTCTTTCTTGAAGGGCCCGCAAATCATTTCTCAAACTAACAGCTTGGTTAGATAATTTACCAAGCATATCATCATGGTTCTCCGTAATTTTGACTAGAATATTATTTTGTTCATTTTGTGTGTCTATGAAAGACTTAAGCATTACTTGGAGACTACCATTACTAGTTCCCATATTATTATTAGAGTTACCTGCAGGACTAGCATAATGTTTCTGAAAGTTAGGATTGTAACTTTTCTTCCAAGCAGGGTTATAATCATTACGAGCTACGAAGTCTATTTCTTCAATGCTTGTTTCGGGGGTGGCTCTTACCTGAGTTTCCTTACCTTTTATGGCTATTATGAGATCATCCAACTTAGCATTGTGATCTTTGTTCTCTTGTGGTGAGATAGAGTTCACCTTCTTCGTGTTTGATCTTTCCACATGCCATTGGGCATGGTTGTCTTGCATATTGTCTAGCAGCTGCTTTGCTTCGGTAATGTGTTTACCCATAAATGTTCCTCCGGCTGCACCATCAAGCATAAACTTAGACACAGGATTAAGACCATTATGAAATAAATGGAGGATTAACCAATCCTCCATCCCATGACTAGGACAGTTTCTTAGGCATTCTTTCATCCTCTCCCATGCAAGCGCTAGTGGCTCACACTCTTCCTGTCTAAAGCCAGTAATATTAGATCGAAGTTGCATAGTCTTTGCAGGTGGGAAAAATTTAGTCATAAATAAAGAAGTACATCCCACCCATGCCGTAATAGTATTTTTAGGAAAAGATAACAACCATTCTTTAGCTCTCCCTCTTAGAGAGAAAAGAAATAGACACAATTTGAACGCATCAGGGTCAACGACTTTTATATGCATCATATCACATATTTCACTAAAAGTATTCAAGTGCATACCTGCGTCTTCAACAACAGAGCCTCCAAATTGATTCTGTTGAACCAAACTTAAGCAATGGAGCTTAATTTCACAGTCCTCAGCAGCCATTGCCGGCTGAGTAAGAGGAGTACACAAATAATCATTATTGGGAGTAGCAAACTCCCCGATCTTCTTTTCAGCCATACTTCCTATGTTTTTGAGTTTTCTTAGATAAAGAATTACAACTGTAAAAGCAAGAATTTAAAGACTAACTAATTATTTTTTGGTTTATAAAATAAAGACTAAAAGCAAACTAATGAAATTTAAAAAAAGAATCAAAACTAGCACGGTTACTAATAACCTCACCAAGGTAGCTATTGCTTCCCTAGCAACGGCGCCAGAAAAAGGGTTGATACCTTCGATCCATATTACGGATGTAGTATAGCTTCTTTTTCCCTAGTAGACCTAGGTTATCGAATCCTCAGGAAGAGAATGCATAGTGAAGTTACTTTAATGGACCATCGGGAGTTTTAGAATTCCTTTTGTGTTTTTACAGGACCAATAGCTTACGCCTTTTTGTTGTTGTCGATGATGGAGAGAGAGGGCCTAGGGCGTTCGGTTTCACCTGTAGCTGTGCAAAACATCTGATGTAAATAAAAGATAGAAATAAAGTATGTGTGTACTTGTTAGAGCAAGATAAATTATATGTGGGCAGTACATCCATAATTTCTATTGCCTTCGCAATCGCTTATAGCAATAACCTACTAGTCTCATCCATAGAAGAAAGAGAACTAATGGTATGCATAGTGATGTCACAATTAATCCCAAGAGAATCCCTCACATACAACCGTACTACCCCTTCTGTCACTGGGTTCCCAACCTGCAGATCAGTCTTCACTCATACTCCATATACCTAGCTCAACCCTCAGGGTCTTGGGTACCTAACAAGTCCTTGGATTGAGGCAAGAGAGGATACAATAATCATCATGTCATACAAACTAATACACGATCCCATCTATGATAAAACATGCACAATTGCTACATGGCTAGGCAAAATCCCCTAGCCCAAGGAGAATTACTCACACATAGAGATGAGATAAACAATCACAAACACTGTTATAAAAATCATAAGATTCATAGCAATAGTCTTACAATGTCGCCAATCGGAGAAGAGATCTACTATTACAAGTGGTGGAATATGACTACGAAGATGGAGAAGGGTTTGGAGATCTGGAGGTGGCTGGTTGTAACACCCCAAAACTTCAATACAAGCTTATCAAGATCAAATCAACCAAAAATGGGGTTAACAAAAACTTTTCCAAATTTAAAATGAAAGCATTCATATATGTGTGCATTTAAAAATAGGAGTTGTTTGAATTGCCATGATTGAGTGATCCAATGCTTGTAAAATGTTTCTTAGGTGATTTAAACATCATCTACATCTTTCCCAAACTTTTCCTAAAGAAAATCAAATCAAAAAGAATTAAAAAGGAGGAATGGTCCTTTTGGCCATTTTAATCCACTACACTACTTTGAGTGTTCCTAGCACTCATTTCTTAACAGAAACAATTCTTGATCTTTGTACCCCTTATTAGTACACATAATGAGGTACCAAGGCCCACCTTTTGATCTACTAAAAACATTCTTTTCCTTATTTTAAATAGCATTTGAAAATTGAATCTAATGCATATGCATATGCATAGATCATCCCTATTTCAAAACCCATCTATTTGAGCTCCACTTTCAAAACCCTTGCAACCAGAGACTACCTAGCACTAGTGGAGATCACTCAAAAATTTTGAAACCAAAATTCAAAACTTTTTCTCTTTTGGCCATTTTGTCAAACACCTTGCTAGCAAGATCATTGTGGCCTAACTAATACTGTTTTGGGCTGATTTTGTCTAGCAATTATGAAGTGCTTTGATCATCTTGTCCCCCTCAAGCCCAACCAGACCCACACCAACATCTCCCCTACCCCCTAGCTGCACTGCACTGCCATGCCGAGCCACCTCTCGCCGGCCGACCATGCACTCACCGCAGCAGCCCTCTCCCCCTCTCTCTCCATGTCTAGGAGCTAGCTCACATCTCACAGCCACCCTTTGTCCCCTGCCCGAGCCCAGCCTTGCAGTGGACCACCGAGGAAAGATCGCGCCCAGTGCCACCGCACCATGTCGGTGCCGCCCCCAGAGCGCGCTCTGTTCCCGCTCGCACAGACCGCCCCTTGGCCGCAGCCCGCGCCCGCCGCTCCGCCACGACCTGCAGAACACCCCAGACACCCCCGCTGGCCGCCCAACGCCTCACAGCCACCGCTCGCCGTGGACACCGCTGCCTCTGCCGCTTAGAGTGCCACCTCGGCCAGACCACATGCCACCACCCCTATTGCCACATTCAATTCCTAGAGCACCGCCAGGGAACCACACGTCGATCGCCCCCCGCAGCCATGCCTCTACCCCGCCGTAGCCATCTCGCCACCGTCGCCTGCCCATCCCGATCGGTCTCACCGTCGGGCCTATAAAAGGAGGCCTCCCCAGCCTCTTTTCTCCACACCATTCCACTCCCCTCACCTCTCTGAACCTCACCCACATCTAGCCAGAGCAAGGTGAGCTCTGCCTCCCCAGAATTGGAGCCGGAGCAGCCGCAGCAGGAGGAGAAGGGCGCCACTGATTGCGACCACCCCAAGCTCCACCGCAACCGCGCCTCGCCTCGCTGTCGTCTTCCTGTTCGTTTGCCCGCCTCGCCGACCCTGCTGGAGCCCTGATACGTCCCTAGCAGACCCCCACCGAGCCACTAGGGTTCAAGCTCGCCGGCGACCTGTTCGTCGTCGACGACGACCCTCAGCCGTTGATTCCCCTTCTAATCCTACGACCCACAGCGCACGTACCGTTTCGCGTGTTAAGTGCCGCTGACAAGCGGGACCCCCCTCTCAACTGAGCCCCGCGCCGCAGAGCGCCACTGGCCTGGCCCAAGTCTTTTCCCGCGCTAGCCCACCCGTTCTAATCTGGATTTTTCTTTTTAGTTAAATCCAGTTTCTGTCCACTATTTTAAAATTCAATTTTTGGAGTTTGATAAATCCAAACTGCATGAAACAAAATTTGCCTGAAAGGTATTAAGATGATCCATCCAAGCCTGTTGGATTTAATTCAATTAGAGTTCTAGATGTCACCTAATAAAAATAAGAAGACAGAAGCATTTGCAGCTTGCAACATTTTTATAAAATCACCCAAGTTAGCTTTTGACTTGATTCCAACTCTCAAAAATCACATTTCATCATATCTATCCAAATATGTAATAATATTAAGGTTTACATGAAGTGACTTTGGACTAGTACCAAAATACTGCTATATAGGCATTTCTAGTCACTTTAAATCATTAAATAATGAACTTAAACTAAATTAATATTGATCCAACCTTTAAATCTCATTCCCCCATGTTAGAATATGTGGTGAGGACATGTGTCCTCATGATCCCATATTTTGGTGGTGAATATTAAATTTTAGTTAATTTTTCAATGAGTAGAAATTACTTTTCTAAAATAAAAAGGATGAAGCTATTGAAATTAAACTTGTGATGTTTGTGATGATAATAGATCATCAAATGTGTGTCTTAGTATGATACTTAGCCTAGTTAAGTATTGTTTGGTGATTGTGCACTCCCTATGTATTTATAGACGATAGTACCAACCAAGCTTTCGAGGAGGAGGAGTTCTACCAATAAGAAGAAGAAGAAAATTTCAACCACTACACCAACCAAGGCAAGCTAGCACTATCCAAGATTAACCCTTGCAAGTTGTACTTGCAAGCCACCATTAACAATGCAAGATAACACTTGCAAGTTTAGTGCTTAGCAAGTTAGGATCAAACTAGATGGTTTAGCAAAGATGCCCTAAGCATGTCTTGATCACATCCCTTTTTTACTATTAGTACCCCATGTCTTAGTTACAAGTTTTACCCCTCTTAGGTTATTCAAAGTTCTTACTTGTTTGGAAGGTAGCATAAAAAGTATAAAACTTGACCTATTTAGAACCCTTTAGATGTCATTCTATGGCATGAGATTGAACCCATCTTCTCCACCTTAGTGAACACTCTTATCTTAGTAGTTTAGAGTAGATCAAAAACTTGAGTCACTTTAGATGGGAACACTTGGTGAAAATGAATTATGAAAACCTTGGAATGATGAGTCATTCTATTGAGATGTTTTGACATGTGTTGAGAAACACAAAGGATTGATGATGATGAAAATGTTGAGGGATGAGCCTTAACCCTTTTTATAAAACTGATGGTTGGATTCGTATGCGATACCATTCCAAATTTACCATACAACCACATTACCTGAATTGGGTAAGGCTTAGCTAGAAATTTATATGCATTAGTATTAGTTACCTCACGGGAGAGGTCTGAGCTGAGGCTACCTCTCATGATGTCCACCTATGCAGTGCCCAAGATGACTGATGGTCATGGTTGGGAGGCCATGCTCATAGGAGAGGTGCTTATACTAGGGTGTGTAAAGGGAAGGTTATGTTTGATTATCTGCATACTAAGTATGATGATTCAGGGTTATCCCTAACAGATGTATCGAATCTTATGGTGAAAGTGTACCACCTCTACAGAGTGTCAAACTATTCGAATAGCCGCATCCGCGGTTATGGACAGTTGGAATGGCCATACTATTTCGTTGTCAGATGTTTTCTAAACAACTTGATATGAATGATGAATCTTGACTTGACCACAACAGGGTTGTGTTATGACAATAGCTTCCCAACTTAAGTGATTCTAGAACTTGACTTTATCTTTCTTTGCTTCTGAACTCAGCTTAGGTTTCAAACTTAACTTTATAGTTAAACTTAGAGTTAGCACTTTAGCTTAGAAGTTTATACTTGTTAGTGGTAGTTTGCGAGTACTTAAAGAGTACTCATGGCTTTTGTCCCTGGCTATTATCATGGCCAGACTATGAAGGAGATTATCAAGATGATGGCCAACAGGACGGCTATGATAACTAGGACTAACTGCCTTCGTCAGCATTGCCTGTGCCCCTGAAGATGGACCCCACCGCTACGCTTATCTTTTATTCCCGCTGCTTGTTGTATTAAGACTGGATCATGAGATCCTTATTAGTGTAAGACCTTATGTATGGTTTGTAATGGATGATGTACTGTGATATCCAATCCGTTATGTCTCGCAAAAATGGTAATCCTGGGATTGCGAGGTATGGCATAACGGGCATCTGGGATTAAAAATCCGGGTCTTGACAAGTTGGTATCAGAGCCATTCTGAGTATTTACGAAAAACTATCTCCTCTCTTACCCTAGTTAGAATGGACGTCAAACAAAAACTTAGTTTCAAAACTTAGGAGACCCTAGTTAGAATTGACGTCAAACAAAAACTTAGTTTCAAAACCAAAGTGAGTATTTACGAAAAACTATCTCCTCTCTTACCCTTGTGGATCCTTTCTCCAAAAATTCATGTTACTCAAAATTCTTACACTACTACTTAAAAATTGACACACTTGATCACTTCACTAACTTCCTCATCCTTAATTCTTGTAGATGGAGACTCAGTTCAGCAAGTTTTACTAGTTGGGAAATGGAGGTCAGCTAATCTTCGGGAGGGGTCTGGATTCACTATCGGAGTTACTAGGACGCCCGCACCCGGAGTTTCTTGGAGCTCAACTTCCAGGACCCCCAGGAGGAGACCTAAAGTGGCTAGTCACCGCAGATCTTAGAGGAAGCATTGAAGCACCAACTTCTGGAAGAATTCAGTTCTCCGTGAGAGAGAACAACTGGCTAGATGGATTAGCCAGGGCAATGCATGAAGCTCTCGCACGTCTATGTGCCCTCAGCGTCAACAAGACCCAAGGAACCCGTTTTGCCCACTATGCAAGACGCGATTTCATGGGAATGCCAATGGAGATGCCGGGCCACCACGAGTTGAGGCGTCAAGTGGAGAACCTTGACTTCTTGCTTCACGACAGACAACAGGAACTGGACAATGCCAGAGAGTTAGCCAACCAGAACCATGCCATTGCTGACCAGAAGGCCCAGACTTTCGCACTGCTTGTCCAAGACCGCCAGTCTCTTCGCCGCCAGCGTGCCAAGAAGGATCGCACCATCGTCTGTCTTCGCAAGAAGGTGGCCGACCTTGAGAAGACCGTCAAGGAGCAGGAAGCTCAGCTTGCATCAAAGGAAGAAGAAGATGAGGGTGAAGACATCCAGGGAGACATGGATTCTTACCTTAGCAACGATGATGACTTTCTGGAGGAAGATGCAGTGGACTTCTACACTGATGATGAGGACTCCGACTTCATCAACGATGAGTAGATGCACTAGAGCACTATCGTAGCATTTGATGTATCGATCTCATTGTATCTTAGCTTGCAGAATGGTTCTTCAAACCATCTATTTTCGCTTTGATTGTTGTGGTGTGTGTTGTATCATGTGCTTGCTTGCATGAATGAAAATGAAGTTAGTTGAAAAACGTGAGTCTAACTCAAAGTTTTAGCTTTGCAAACCCAAAACCATGAACCTTAGAATTTCCCTCTTACCCCTATATCTCAATCTTCAGATGACTCGTGGAAACCAAGGAGGGAGCAGCTCGTCGCAAGACCCAATGCTGCAGATCTTATAGAATCTCATCGCAGACCGTGAAGCAAGCAGGGCAGAACGCCAAGCCAACCTAGCAACACTTCAACAGACAGCCCAGATGGCTCTCAACAACTAAGGGCATGGAAATCAGGATCACCATGGATCCAAACTCAAAAAATTTCAGAACACTAATCCCTGAATCTTCAATCAATCTGAGAACCCATTAGATGCTGATGACTGGTTACAGACCATAGAGAACAACCTCGAAGTTGCAGGAGTTGATGAAAATGAGAAATTTCTCTTCGCCACCCACTATCTGGCAGGAGATGCAAGAGCTTGGTGGAATAGCATCCGCAATATGAACCATGGTCAAGTGATGACATGGGAAGCATTCAATGTCAAGTTCAGTCGCACCCACGTGCCGCAAGGTCTAGTCAACAGAATGAGCGATGAGTTCCGCGAATTGAAGCAAGGTAGAATGACTGTGGTGGAGTACCGTGACAGATTCCTGTCACTTGCCAGATATGCACCTAATGAGATCAACAAGGAGGCCAAGAAGAAGGAGAGATTCTTGAACGGACTGCATGATGAGATGCAGACTGTCCTCGTCAACATCCGTTTCCAGGATCTTGAAGAGCTAGTCGACTCTGCCATTCAGATGGAAAGGAAGATTAACCAGGCAAACGACAACCGCAAGCGTTGTATGATGCAGCAGTCTGGATCCAACAGTCACCAGAAGTACCGTCCCAACCCTTCACCGGGATATGCACCAAGGAACAACCGACCCCCAAATTCTCGCCCAAGCTACCCCAACCGTAGCGGAAGCAATGTGAATTCCGGAGGAAACAATCACAACTCCGGTAATGCTAACAATTTCAACCGTGCCCCTCCCAAGAACCACAACAACAACAACTACAGCAACACTGCACCCAGAACTGGCAGCAATGCTGTACCTGTCGCAGTCAAGGATAAGTCCTAGATCACTTTTTTCGAGTGTGGAGTGAAGGGTCACTACTCCAATGAGTGTCCCAAGAAGACTGCAGCCAATGCCAATGTGAATGCCCCAGCCCAGCAGCAGCGCCGTGTTCAACCAGGAAGGAGATTTGCCCCAGGGAACCCTCGGAACCGCAACGGCCATCTCTTCCACATGAATGCAGAAGAAGCCCAGGAAGCGCCAGATGTAGTGCTGGGTATGTTTTCTGTCAACTCAGTTTTAGCAAGAGTATTGTTTGATTCGAGAGCATCACATTCATTTTTCACCGAAGAATTTGCATGCACTAGTAAGATTCGTCCAACCAACCTGAAGCATGTCATGATAGTTCAAATCCCCGGTTCAACAACCAAGGCTAGAAAAATTTGCAAAGTTGTACCTATCAGAATACATGGGATAGATTTTTATGCCAACCTAATTGTACTTGGAACCAAATGATTAGAAGTAGTACTAGGTATGGACTGGATGTCAAGGCATAAAGGATTGATAGACTGTGCTAAGAAATCCATCACCATGACCAGTAGTTCTGGAGTCACAGTAGAGCATATCTCTGAAACCTTACCCCATCAATTCAAGTGCAACCAGAGTGTAGCCTTGCCCACCATAGACCAAGTCAGAGTAGTCTGTGAATACCCCGACATATTCCCATATGAATTGCTCGGTATGCCCCCGGATAGGGATATTGAGTTCATTATCGAACTAATCCCTGGAACCGGACCTTTAGCCTAGAGACCCTATAGCATGAACCCCTCAGAGTTAGTGGAACTGAAGAAGTAGTTGGATGCTATGCTAGCCAAAGGTTTGATTCAACCAAGTGCCTCGCCATGGAGATCACCAGTGTTATTCGTCGACAAGAAAGATGGAGGCAAACATTTGTGCACAGATTATAGAAAGTTGAATGATGTCACCATCAAGAACAAGTATCCCTTGCCAAAGATAGAGGATCTATTTGATCAGTTGACTGGGGCTCAGGTATTCTCAAAGATTGATCTTAGGACTGGTTATCACCAACTTAAGATCCGTGCAACGGATATTCCGAAGACCGCCTTTACTACTCGCTATGGTTTATACGAGTATACGGTTATGTCTTTTGGATTAACCAATGCCCCTCCTTATTTCATGAATCTCATGAATAAGACCTTGATGAATTTCCTAGATAAGTTTGTAGTTGTGTTTATCAACGACATCCTTATCAACTCCAAGTCAGAAGAAGAGCATGAGCAACACTTGAGAGTTATCCTACAAAACTTGAGAGAGCATCAGTTATATGCCAAGTTCAGCAAATGTGAGTTTTGGTTGAAAGAAGTAGGATTCCTAGGACATATTGTGTCTGCTGGAGGAGTCTCTGTTGATCCCGCCAAGATCAAAGATGTCGAAGAATGGGAAGCCCCAACCACTCAAACCCAAGTCCGTGCATTTCTCGGATTAGCGGGATATTATCGCAAGTTCGTAGAAGGATTCTCGAGCATAGACCAACCAATGACCCAATTGTTCAAGAAGGACAAGAAGTTTGAATGGACAGACAAATGTGAAACCTGTTTCCAGGAGCTGAAGAGGAGATTGATATCAGCCCCAATTTTGGTCATGCCAGACATCAAGAAGCCCTTTGATGTGTATTGCGACGCATCCAAGATTGGTCTAGGATATCTATTGATGCAAGAAGGCAAAGTCATCACTTATCTGTCTCGACAACTGAAGCAGCATGAGCGGAACTATCCGACCCATGATCTTGAACTAGCAGCTGTAGTTCTAGCATTGAAGACATGGCGTCATTATTTGATGGGTAATCACTATGAGATTTACTCAGATCATAAAAGCTTGAAATACATCTTCATTCAGAAGGAGCATAATATGAGGCAAAGAATATGGATAGAGTTAATCAAGGATTATGACCTTGACATTCACTATCACCCTGGCAAAGCCAATGTGGTCGCGGATGCTCTTAGTAGATTGCCGTGTAGGCATAACACCATGATCAAGGAGAAGCAGCCAAGTTTGTATGAAGAGTTGGAGCAGTTCAGAACTGAATTAGTTAGCAAAGGATTCTTAGCTAGCATTTAACTTCAGCCCACTTTGATTAGCCAAATCGAGGAAGCCCAGAAGGGAAATGAAAGTTTCGACGGAATCAAACGTCGTATTGGTATAGGAAAGGTACCTGGATTCACCGAAGATGAAGAAGGAGTACTGTGGTACAAAGGACGTATCTGTGTGCCAGTAGATTTGGAGCTGAAGGAGGTTATCATGAAGGAAGCTCATGATACTCTTTATTCTATCCACCCCGGAGGAACAAAGATGTATCAGGATTTGAAAGAGCAATTTTGGTGGCACAAGATGAAGAGAGATATCGGAAGCTACATCGCCAAATGTGACTTATGTCAAAGAGTCAAGGCAGAGCACCAGAGACCTACAGGACTGTTGCAACCATTACAGATTCCGTAATGGAAATGGGATTCCGCCGGAATGGACTTAATCACCGGTTTACCTACTTCTAGTAGGGGAAATGACTCAATCTGGGTCATAGTTGATAGACTGTCCAAGGTAGCCCACTTTATACCTGTCAAGACAACTTACCAAAGTGCAAAGTTAGCAGAGCTATACATTGCTAGGATTGTTAGTCTGCATGGAACCCCCAAGAGCATCATGTTAGATCGAGGAACCTAGTTTACCTCAAGATTTTGGCAGAAAGTTCAGGAAGGATTAGGAACCAAGTTGAATTTCAGCACCGCGTATCACGCGCAAACAGATGGACAGACTGAGAGAGTCAACCAGATCCTAGAGGATATGCTTAGAGCTTGTGTGTTGGAATATGGATCAAAATGGGAAGACTGCCTGCCTTTCGTAGAATTCTCATATAACAACAGTTATCAAGCTAGTTTGCAGATGGCACTATTTGAATTCCTATACGGAAGAAAGTGTGGTACCCCTTTGAATTGGTCGCAAGTAGGAGAGAGTCAGATCTTCGGACCCAACATTCTCCGCGAAGCAGAAGAGAAAGTTCACAAAGTCCGTGAGCACCTCAAGACCGCCCAGTCCAGACAGAAGAGTTATGCTGACACGAGAAGAAGAGACCTGACTTTCAATGTCGGATATTTTGTATATCTCAAGGTTTCACCATTGAAGGTAACTCAACGCTTTAGTCTGAAGGGAAAGTTAGCCCCCAGATATATCGGACCTTTCAAGATTCTGAACTGTCGAGGAGAAGTATCGTATCAACTGGACCTGCCTGAAGAGATGTCAACCATCCACAATGTGTTCCATATCTCGTTACTTCGCAAATGTCTGGAAGTGCCCGAGAAGACCAAAGTTTTCAAAAACATCGATCACGGAGCTATGGAAATCAACAATGACCTAACCTATCGAGAAGTACCCATCCATATCTTAGAAGAAGCCTACAAACCACCAGGACTAGGAGTATCAAGTTTCTCAAGATTTAGTGGAGCAACCATACAGAGGAGGAAGCTACTTGGGAGCGAGAAGATTACATTAGGACAGAGTTCCCAAATCTCTTTAGTTCCTAGTTTTCTTTGTAAATCTAGGGACAAGATTTTGTTTATGGGGGGGAAGGTTTGTAACATCCCAAAACATCAATAAAAGCTTATCAAGATCAAATCAACCAAAAATGGGGTTAACAAAAACTTTTCCAAATTTAAAATGAAAGCATTCATATATGTGCATTTAAAAATAGGATTTGTTTGAATTGCCATGATTGAGTGATCCAATGCTTGTAGAATGTTTCTTAGGTGATTTAAACATCATCTGCATCTTTCCCAAAGTGTTCCTAAAGAAAATCAAATCAAAAAGAATTAAAAAGGAGGAATGGTCATTTTGGCCATTTTAATCCACTCCACTACTTTGAGTGTTCCTAGCACTCATTTCCTAACAGAAACAATTATTGATCTTTGTACCCCTTGCTATTACACATAATGAGGTACCAAGGCCCACCTTTTGATCTGCTAAAAACATTCTTTTACTTATTTTAAATAGCATTTGAAAATTGAATCTAATGCATATGCATAGATCACCCCTATTTCAAAACCCCTCTATTTGGGCTCCACTTTCAAAACCCTTGCAACCAGAGACTACCTAGCAATAGTGGAGATCACTCAAAAAATTTGAAACCAAAATTCAATACTTTTTCTCTTTCGGCCATTTTGTGTAACACCTTGCTAGCAAGATCATTGTGGCCTAACTAATACTGTTTTGGGCTGATTTTGTCTAGCAATTCTGAAATGCTTTGATCATCTTGTCCCCCCTCAAGCCCAACCAGACCCACACCAGCATCTCCCCAACCCCCTAGATGCACTGCATTGCCATGCCGAGCCACCTCTCGCCGGCCGACCGTGCACTCACCGCAGCAGCCCTCTCCCCCTCTCTCTCCATGTCTAGGAGGTAGCTCACATCTCACCGCTACCCTCTGTCCCCTGCCCGAGCCCAGCCATGCAGTGGACCACCGAGGATAGCATGCGCCCAGTGCCATCGCACCATGCCGGTGCTGCCCCTAGAGCGCGCTCTGTCTCCGCTCGCACAGACCGCCCCTTGGCCACAGCCCGTGCCCGCCGCTACGCCACGACCTGGAGAACACCTTAGACACCCCCCTGGCCGCCCAATGCCTCACAGCCACCGCTCGCCGTGGACACTGCCACCTCTGCCACTCAGAGCGCCACCTCGCCCAGACCGCATGCCACCGCCCCTACGGCCGCATTCAATTCCTAGAGCACCACCAGGGAACCACACGTCGATCGCCACCCGCAGCCATGCCTCTACCCCGTCGTAACCATGTCGCCACCGTTGCCTGCCCATCCCGCTTGTCTCACCGTCGGGCCTATAAAAGGAGGCCTGCCCAGCCTCTTCTCTCCACACCATTCCACTCCCCTCACCTCTCTCAACCTCACCCACCTCTAGCCGGAGCAAGTTGAGCTCTGCCTCGCCGGAATTGGAGCCGGAGCAGCCGCAGCTGGAGGAGAAGGGCGCCGCTGATTACGACCACCCCAAGCTCCGCTGCAACCGCCCCTCGCCTCGCCGTCGTCTTCCAGTTCGTTTGCCCGCCTCGCTGACCCCGCTGGAGCCTTGGTACGTCCCCAGCAGACCCCCACCGAGCCGCTAGGGTTCGAGCTCGCCGACGACCTGTTCGTCATCGATGACGACCCTCAGCCGTAGATTCCCCTTCTAATCCTACGGCCCACAGCGCACGTACCGTTTCGCGTGTTAAGTGCCGCTGACAAGCGGGACCCCCTGTAGGCTAAGCCCCGCGCCGCGGAGCGCCATTAGGCCGGCCCAAGTCTTTTCCCGCGCTAGCCCACCCGTTCAAATCTGGATTTTTCTTTTTAGTTAAAGTTAGTTTCTATCCACTATTTTAAAATTCAATTCTGGGAGTTTGATAAATCCAAATTGCATGAAACAAATTTTGCCTGAAAGGTATTGAGATGATCTATCCAAGGCCGTTGGATTTAATTCAATTAGAGTTCTAGATGTCTCCTAATAAAAATAAGAAGACAGGAGCATTTGCAACTTGCAATATTTTTATAAAATCACCCAAGTTAGCTTTTGAGTTGATTCCTACTCTCAAAAATCACATTTCATCATATCTATCCAAATATGTAATAATATTAAGGTTTACATGCAGTGATTTTGGACTAGTACCAAAATAATGCTACAAAGTTATCCCTCCCCAGCCCTTCACGCTATGTAATAACTTCCACCCTCTACCGCCTAGACCCTCACCCTCTTGCCCACAAAATAGACATGCTCACGGCCGCTCCTCATTACCATGGTGCGTGAATAAGCTTTCCCTACCCGCTGGTCTTCTTGAGACACACCGGTGGGCACGTCGATCCCACGGTAGTACTTCTATCTCTAGCTCGATCTGGTTGGCATTTTATTTCCCTTTCACCCAATCCGCCTTCTCAAATACGTAGTTTAATTTGTCCTCAGTCTGCATGGTCATAGTTTATTCTACGCTTGATCTGTGTTCTTAAATACCTTCAGCGATTTTTGTTGTCAATATGTTTGCTGAAATGCATAGGCATATATAGTTTTTGTACTCCATCTATATGTTTCCTGATTTTCTTTTAATAAGAACCATTCTAGTATATCATAATTAAACAGATGGACAGATACTGGATAGAGGTTGCTCTATTATTCAGCGGTAAACATATGATTGGTGTTCTACGATTTATGGAGTTTGTTAGAGCTCATTGTAACAACTCAAAAGTACATTGCCCCTGCCAGTTGTGTGTGAATCATAGGGTGTTACCTCAAAGTATGGTGGAAGACCATATTTTTATATATGGGATGCTAAGCACATATGTTAGATGGGTATTTCATGGTGAACCATATGATCCGCCATATGAACCGGGGGAAGCACATCTTTATCATCAAGATCAAGTAGGGGAAGCAGATGTTGATCACCTAGATCAACTAACAAAGGAAGCTCCTAAGCATCTAGATCAACTTGGAGAAGGGGAGGAGAGAAAAAGCACAATCTACATGAAACGAGTTTCATTTCTGTACTTCCGCTATGCCAGATGACAAGGTATATCTGTAGAACGACAAATGTTCAGGTTGGGTGTCTTTGATGTTTCTCTATAAATGTATCTGTTAATCTACCAATCATAGAAGCAGATAACCTAAGAGGACTTTGATCGTAATGAAGATGACTTGTTCATTGATGAGCCTGCACCTGAGGTTGTGGATCGGGTACACTTCTTATGGATGGAGTTGATGCAGGGCTCCTGATCATCACGCGTGTACTTTTGTTGTCATCTAGGTAGTCTCATGACCACTAGCCCAGCTACAAAACTCTTGGTGTGTAGAGATATCCCATTATTGGTTTGCTAATATCGTAGTTCTGTAATATGGAGCTACCTTATGATTTCTAGGCCTTTGTTAGCAGAACTGTAATTGGAAACTATTCCGTATATTAGTATATATATGTGTGTTTGTGTGTGTTTCTAGTATGAAATCCGAGCTTATGCTTTTATCAGTTCCCAAATGGTTTTTGAGGCCCCAGCGTTGGTGTAACATCCCAATTTCAGCAACCCTTATTAGTTGTCCAGAATGCAATAATCAGGGGGAATAAAAGCTTTTTCTTGTTAGTGATTTGGTGTTTGATTGTTGGTTGTCTGTGCTTATACATCTGAATATGTAGCAGATGATATACTCCTTACCCCACCCTCAGTTGACAAAAGATATTTAACAAAAGTGTCTTGGTTCACTTTACATATTCTCAAATGTTCTGGCATTTCAAAAACCTGAGCCAAGATGCTTTTTCAACAGCCATTAATTACGTATCTTCTATAATCAAAATTATGTACATCTATAAGATATAATCTCCTTATGTTTTCAAGACAGAACTTCCAACTACTCTTGCCTCTAGGTTTTTCCAAAACCCTTAATAAAGCTTTTAAATTCTATTATTGGTAGAGGTACCAAGGACCTTACCTTATTAAAAACTCCAACCTTTCAAAATTGCTTGATGGTAACCCTAGTAGTAGTTGGATTTGCTTGTAAGATGAATTGCCTTGATCTGCTATTTGCCCTGTTTGCTTAGGAAGTAGTATGAGCTTCTCTAGGAGCTCATCCTCTAGGAATCAAATCAGTTAAGAAATACCAAACCCAAAGCAAATTACCAAAGCTTGATCTGATCTCTAGCCACTAAGGTGACTATCTAACCCCTTAATTAAATCACCTTATAGTTAATCCCTTCTATAAGTTTCCAAGTCAATAAAGTCCAATATCAAGAATGGATCCTTCCTACTCAATCTACACTTCAATATCATCCACTAGATGATGATTTGGAACCTTGCAACCAATCAAAAACACCAACTCTTGTATACTAGTAAAAATCCCCAAATCTGCCAAAAATTGCCAAGTCTGGAAAATTGTTAACAATATCACATCTTTGAGACTCCCTCTTCCCCAACCCTTGTGAATTTTTGGAAATGCACTTCAACCGTATTGTAAACCATCTTACATACTTCCAAGGCCCAATCTTTCCCTTGGCTAGATCATCCTCTATCCCACTTGTTCTTGATGCTTTTTCAGGAAAGAAAATAATCTTTTCCGCAAATCTTATCAACAAGCCTATTTTGGCAGAAGCTCACATCTTCATACTATATTATTTTTACCAACACTCTACATGATTGTGCTCTACTAATGAAGATCTATCCATACCTACTTCACTTGATTCCATTGGATCCTTGTGCTTCTAAAACCCATATGGTTTTGAAGGCTATTTGATAATCTATTATGGCACCCTTATTTTCTTTAAAATTTGACATCAATCCTTGGAAAAATCCTTTATGATCAACCTCGAATCTCTGTACCATGGTGATATACTGCACTTGGTCTATACGTCCATCTATCCACGACCGAATGGGAATCCTGAGCTCCCATATCCAACAAGGTTTTGGTGGCATAACAATATTATCCCCTAAGATCATCCTTCTACCTCCATTTCATGTTTTCTCCCAAAATCAAGTTTGATTCTCAAAACCCAAGGTTGAAAATGATTGATACATCATGTGTACATCATCTACCCTGGATAATAAATTTTCTACATATTTTCCATAACTGTTTTGACCCAAAATCAATATAATTCCTTTCTCTACCGAAAACCTAAAAATCTCTGCCTATTAGAGAAAGTTTTTTTCTCCAAATCACTTCCAAAAATTAAGCCACATATGAGGCCTATATATCCTACCCTATCTTCCCACTTCAAAAATAAATATTTTTGAAGATTTTTATTATTTCTTTTTGCCCATTTTCTTAAATGGCTGAATTGGAATAATAAATGTTTCACATAGTTTTACTCTCCAATAAACCGTGGGAAAATTATCCAATGTGTTAATTCATATTTGGGACCATATCAAGCCAAAAACCATCCTTGTTCATTTCAAAAAATTGAAATTAATTCCATAAAATAGTTTCACCAACTTTTTGAATAATAGATGAAATATGAGTCTAAGTATCTTAGAAAAATCCCTATTAAATCTTAGAGTTGTGTTATAACCATCCCCATCCAATGGTGCCCTTATCCCACCTTGTCTGGTTCAAAATTTTGGTTTTTGAACATACTCTTTACCCGGGTCAGATTTGAGGTTTTGACAACACAATCTTTTCAAAAAAACCCTCTCTCACTCCTGATACCTTCTTTCGCCGTCCCAGCACCCAACCCTCTCTCCTGGTCGACCCAGCACACTATAGCACCACCTTGCCTCTGTCCTTTGTGCTTGAAGAGAGTGGGAGAGAGAGATGCCAAGCCAATAATAGAAATCTTGCAAGATCCTGCCCCTTCCTTGATGCTACAACCAACCCTCCCTCAAACTAGTACCAATGCCTGTACCAGCACACTCCATAGCCCCTGTACCCCACCTAGCAGCCACGATGGCTAACCCTAGCTCCATTACTCCCAACCTTCCTTATCCAACAGAGGTGGATAAAATAAGTTACCTTGCCCCTCTTAGGAAGATCCAGTACCCCTCCTCTATGCACTAGCCTCTCACCACCATCTCCATCGTACTGCTCGACCAACCAACACTCCATCTCCCATGCCCCGTTTGAGCTCAGCCTACCATAAACCGCATCCTCCCGAGTAAAAAGCTAGAGGCCACCCCTGCTTGCTTCACCACCCCATTTCCCCTCCTAGACCACCTCCAGGTCTCCCCACCAAACGAGAGCCCCTACCAGGATTAGTTCCACTAGCAAGAGGAGAACCCTCCTCGAGTTTGCAAAGACAAACCACGACGGTTCCTTCGCTCAGGTTGTCCTCCATCCTCCCTCTTTGCCTGATATTGCTCCCCTCCGCATGCTCTAACTAACCCTGCTTGTGTTCCTTCCTAGGCCCTCCTCAGTCGATCCCACCATGGCGTCCTGGCGGTGCTCCACCAGCCAGGACGCGCGAGCTCTGGTTTCCATGTTGAACCACTATTTGCCGACCATCGTCGGACTCGACGGAGGACGCCACGTCGCCTCTCTGCCTCACCCTCTTCTAGGAACAACCTCAGGTGAGCCTCCCAGGCAACTGCGAACCACGCTAGGTGACGAGGGGTTAACTCATCAATGTCCATTGTTACGGACTTGGGTTTTGGAGAAGGAGGGAGCGCTGGAAGCAACAATCGGCTAGCAAACAAGCACACAGGGACGCAAGGTTTACCCAGGTTCAGGCCTCGTAGAGGTCCCTACTCCTGCTTGTGTGCTCTTGGAATTATCGAGGGAATCGAAAGTTACAGGGGGTGCGTAGATGCAATCTGGCGATGGTTGCGGAAACTAGGGTTGTGATTCTCTTCCTCGCCGCCCCTCCTGGCCTTTATATAGATAGGCTAGGTCTCGGGTAGCAGGTCGAGTCGCTTAGAGATTAGGGTTTGTCCTTTTAAAATTTCTATCTTAAGCTTCGTCTTGTGTTGCAAGCAATCGGAGTCTCCGTGATTCACCCGGACCCTATATTGGGCCCTGGTATTGCCATGGGCTTCTGCCATACTTGGACCGTATATGCCAAACTCGAGTACCTATAAGATATGCCCACGTCAGTAGCCCCCGAGTGTCCAGTGGAATCACAGATTCAAGTGGAGACTTTATGATGTCTTTTGAGTGCACATCTGAGCACATTTTCGAGTGCTTTGATTGGTGTCAGAGGGATTGTTGATATACGTGCTTGATTCATCCGATTCATCGGGATCAGTTAACTGCCTTAGGGAAAAACAATGCAATCTACTCAAACTTGAGTCCCCGGACTCGAATTCGGGAAAGTGCTGGTGTAATTCGACTCGGGCCGCGGAGGTCTTATAGGAGTCGAATCCTAGTATGTAAGTGTGAGCACTCGACGCGTCCATCAAGGAATATTTTCATCGTACCTAAAGGCACGGATATTTTCCGGTAGAGTGCATCAGATGCGTTGCCAGGCCTTATTCAAGTCTTATCTTCACGTCATAGACGCCGCATCCGAATTTTGTCATCGCGGACATGGTTCGGGTGACCCACGAGACGCAGTCTCTTGGCAGGGCAGGTGTGAGATGTATTCACCTATGCTTTCGAGTGTAGACGTTGTCAACAAGTAATTATGTAAAAAAATCGTAGGGTGTGCGACTAGCGCTCCCTATGGGAGTAGCCCCCGAGTGCCTATGCGAGTCGAAGACTCATGTGGGGACTATTAGTATTTTGCGACTGTTGTTGTAGCACCCCGGTAAAACCACTACTAGAAAATCGCTGTGTTTTTGTGTTTTGTGCATCATCATGACCGCATGCTCATGTCATCATGCCACATTACATTTGAGCATCGTCTTGTCATCATGCATTTGTTGCCTAAAACTATTTTCCAAAAGCCTATCTGTGTTTTCTAAATACCCCCTCTGTATTTCAAATGTAAAACCCCGGACCTCCGGAATATTTTGTTTGTCTAAACTATTTATTAAATCTTCTATTAAAAATAAAATAAACATTTTTAAAATAACAGTTGTTTTGGGGGAGGCAGCTGGCTAGGCCAAAAGGCCCAACCAGCTACCTACAACCCGACCCATCCCAAACCAAAACCACTTGGAAACCCTAGACCCTAACCTAGACCCAACCCGCCAGCCGCACACACACGTGTTGCAGCAGCAGTAGCGTGCTACCTACCGCCAGCGCCCACCCACCCGCGGTCAACCCTGCCCTCACCCTGCCGCGCGGACCCACCATGTCCTGGCCCGCACGGGAACCTCGCCTAGCCCCGATCGATCCCCTCGCCTGCTCGCGTACGTCGCACGCGATGCCGCCATGTGCTCGGCCTAAACGCTCCCCACTTACCCCGCTCCCGTACCAGCCGCAACCAACCCACACCCGCCCTAGAACCAATGCACACATACGTGACACGGAAACCACATGACACGCAACCCCCGTGGTTGCCCACCTTGTGAACCACGCCCGGTCAAACCCCCACCACCCAAACGCGTGACCCCCGTTCCTCTCCCCACTCTCGTATCTGCACCGCGACGCGAGCGCTGCCGCCACGTTCGCTGGACGCCTCACCCGGCTCACCTCATCCTGTCGCGGTTCCGTGTCGTCCTCGACTCGCACGTGGCCGACGCCGTTGACCTCGCCACCTCCTTGTGCCCGCCGCTGCTCCTCCGCTGTTCGAGTCCGGCCAGCGCTCCGCCGTCGCCCTCGACCCCACTCCGTCAAGCTCTGCGGCACAGGGCCGTCGTGCCGCTCGCGCACCGCAGTCCCCGGCCACCTCGTTGCCTCACCTGCGTCATTCGCCTCCCCATCTAGCTTGGCCCCGAAGCCCTGCCTGCAGCACCGCCGGGGTCCGTCTTCCCCACGACCTCGCCGCCTTCTTACCCTGCCGCCTCACCGGAGCCCAGCGGCCTCCGCTCGTCGCCTCCCTGCATCACCATCGTCGCTGATGCTAGGAGCCCCTACCGCCTCAAGCCCGCGTCCGGCCGCCTCCCTCCATGTACTTGCACCCGAAGGTTGCTTGTGCTACCTCTCCACCCCTGCCTGCGCGTGCTCGCGACCACCTCTGTTTTTGGTGGGTATCGTGTGTGTCCTCATACAGTACCGATGTTGGGATACACCTCATGGAGTTTTCCATGTTGTTATGCGGGTGTATGTGTATCACCGTAATTTGGTTACTCCGTGCTCGGTCCAGGCTTGTTGACAAATGCCACCGGATCGCTCAACACCAACCGCCGCAAGGGCTTGAACATCTACTTCATGAGCATCAAGTGCATGGACCCGATGAACGACAAGATCTCCTTCATGGATCCGATGATCGAACCCTGAAGACCTCGATCCCGGAAGCCGAAGGCTGTTGCCCTGAAGACCGATCCCGGTGAGACCGAACCTGAACCACATCGAACCAAGATCGCCGAGTCCCAATGTGTGACCCCTATCCGAGACCCCTATTTTTATAATATGTCATTATCACTTGTTGCATATTAATTGGACATGTTTGCATATATATTGTTGGTGTTTGGGGGGTATTTCGATGATTCACCTAAATTAAATATGGAGACTATATGCGGGCTATTCTAGTCTTATATTGGCCCCATTTAAATTTATGTAGCGAACCGATGCCATGATTTGCCTTGTTAATTCCACATTTAAATTACGGGGTACCTAAACAACATGAACCTATTAATTAATTGTCGAGACCTCGGTTCCGCGTAATATTGCCTAGTTGCATCGCAGCTTTGCCATGTCATACATGCATCATGCCTGATCTTTTACCGTAGTATTAAATAGTGCATCCTGTGTTTCTTTTAGTGATTTGCTTCTTCACGGATTAGGCCGTTGAGTGGATGCGAGTATCGACAAGTCCTTTGGATAATGTACATTCGGCAGTGTTTTCCAGGCGAGCAATCTTCCCCTTTATACCTATTTTGCATTTATAGTCTTTACTTCCTCCTGTTGATCTATTGCTATCCGTATTGCGATGCTTTAGTTTCTGTGCACCAATTATATACCTTGCAGCCTCCATATTGCCTTGGACACATCCTATTGCCTGTTTTCTGGTAGATAGTCGGCCTTGCGAGTCGTAGTTGCTTGCTCAGGTGCTGCTTCGTGTAGTTGTCGTTCCACCATTGTTGGAAGGTTGGCATATGTTTAATGGTGGAGATGATCATGGCTTTAAATACAACTATTAACTTGCTAGGAATAGATATAACTAATGTAGAGGCATCGGTGGGCAATAGATGTTATTTGGTTCTTCCACGCTCACTTTTGTCCCGTAGGACCCCGAGTACTTGATACATGTTCCTTGACTATCGCACTATCCGCATATGGGACCATGAATCCCCTTAGCTAGAGCTTGATTCATTTCTTATTTCTTGGGGCCACAAAGTAGTTTGGGGCTTTATTACTATCCTGTACTTATGCCATGCTTTACAGCTTTATTTAAGATTGTGCGTGGAGCACCTGTACTGTTTTGGAACGTGGAATGTTTTCGTGGTATCGACAAGCCCAGTCACACTTTTGGGTTCCCAGTCGTTTACAGCCATTGACACAAACCCTGGGTCCGTCTCAGAGCCGGCCAACTTCGTTGCGGGTAGCTTAGTGGGGTGGCCCCCTGAAATGATTTATGAATCATGTGATTCCTTTGTCGTGAAAGCCTCGTTGGGTTTTGATTTGGTTTTTCCGAGGTTGATCGTGTGTGTGTTGCTATTTGTGCACCCCTGCAGGGTAAATCTTTCTGAAAGCCGTGTCCGCGGTTATGGACGACTTGGAGCACAATATCTTGATCATAGACAAGCATAACTAAAGTAGTGCTATAAATTTGACTTAATATGTGACTAGTGATCAGCTTCACTACAATGGAATGGATAATAAAAGTGCCAACAACTGGTGAAACTGGGGTGTATCATATCATGTTATACCTGCCTAGTAAGTATCGCAACTCCAATGGAATTAAATAAAAGTGCCAACAACTGCTGGGTTTGGGATGTCATATGTAATTGAATCTGACTAGTAAGTACTGCAACTACAACTGAATGGTTAACTAAAACTGCCCACTACTTATGCTATCAGGATGACTCATGCTATCTATATCTGACTAGTAAATTCTGCAACCATAATGGAATGAATAAAACTACCACCCTGTGAGTTCCTTGGTTTGACTTCCTCGTTTGGTCTCGAGGGGGGGGCAATACCAGGGTGGGTATGATTGGTGTTAGTATTAGGTTGGTCTCAAATAGGTCTTTCATATCCCTCTCTAATAGCCGACAGTTGAATCGAGTCTCTATAGGTTGTTTAGTGCATGCTGCGCTGCCGCTTCAGTCCACCATACCTATGTAGGCGAGAGCCGCCGAATTCTAGCCTCGCCGTGTACTGGCCTCAGTACTGAAGCTCCTCTTTTTCCTTTGCCCTTTGTCGGCACCCCTTTTGTTTTAGCAGGTTTGAGATCGACGTCGTTAGCTGGGTTACCCTTCCGCCTTGGCCTGGGCAGGGTTATGGACGCCATTGGTTCTTCTTCAGGGCTCTTAGCCCCATTTGCATCTTGTCCGTACCCGGACGTTGTATTGTTTTCAAGGTGATTTGGATCTTTGTATTGTATATCTGTATTCTTGACTCATGGAGTCATGTTGTATATCTCTGTTCTATGGGTTCCATCGTGGACTATTGTGTAATGGTATTACTTCGTTTTCCACGCGCACGCAAGTGCCTGGTGGGCATCTTTGAATCGTTTCTATGCGGGATTGGCGGGAACCGCTGAAACTTGCATAGGGTCGATTCGAGGGTGTTACAGTTGTCGTCTTTTTTGCTTGTTTTAGTCGAATGTGCTTCCAGTGCTCCCTATGGGAGAAACCCGAAGTCTAGAATCGAATCATTGACTCGAGTGAAGGGTGCTTCAATGTCTTAGAAAAAATTCCTTGGGTTGTGCGGCCAGCGCTCCTGTTAGGAGTAGCCCCCAAGTGCTTGGTTGAGTCGAAGACTCGAGTAAGGACTAAAGCAGTCAAAAAGTTGCTCCTGCTAGAGTTAATGACGTCAGTGCTGACGATGAGATGACCTCAGTTATCCGCGTGAGCGGCTTTGACGGGACATGATGAGTAGTGGGTCCCATTCTCTGACTTGCATTTGACCAGGCGTGTATGATCTTCTGGTTTAACCGTGTCTCCTCGATTCTCGCGCGTAATAGGCGGAGTGGGGCGATGGTTTGTGGTCTACCCTTGCCACTTGTCGATGTTGATGTGTGCCACGTGCTGGATTGATTTTCTCCTAGGCATTGGATTGCATATGTTGGGACATTAAGTAGGGGTTCACCGTGCCGTAAATTTCCTCACATATTCTTCTCCTTCGCGCATCTCCGCCATTGTTGTTCTTGCTGTTCCATTTCTCACCGCTCCTCTATGGCGCTGGACTGACTCCGCACCTTCCCTAGTTACTTCCTGCGCTCACACCGCGAGCGCAAGATGGGCAAGAAGAAAGGAGGCGTCGCCGCTAGATCTACTGCTGCCATTGTGGCGCCCATGAAAAAGGGCGCCGCCACCGCGGGCACCAGTGTTGCCGCTGCGTCGAGGAAGAAGAAGGGCGTAGGCACTCGCGTCACCAATGGGTTATGGCACCCATCCGTCATCAAGCCATCAGAGCTATTCACCCAGCGCCAAGATGGAGTGCTTCCTCCCGCGGAGGATGACTCTCGCGTCCCCTGCATCCGTTTGTTAGGGGTCTTCTTTGCTCCTTGCGTTTCCGAGTGATGTTCCTTGCGTTCATCATTCGCGGTCTCTCTCTCCCCTGCATCCGTTTGTTAGGGGTCTTCTTTGCTTCTATAGGCTCAAGCTGCACCAGTTGTCCCCAAACTCTATTCTCCACATTGCCTGCTTCATCACTCTTTGCGAGTGCTGGCTCGGAATCGAGCCACACTTCGGTCTCTTCAAGAAGCTCTTTAAGCTCAAACGTCAGTCGGGGTCGGGTTCGGTAGTCTACGACGTAGGAGGCTGCGGGATCCACGTCGATTACAATGTCACTTATTTCAACATCAAACTCACCGCATATGTCCAAGGGTGGAGGGATAAGTGGTTCTACATCCACGACTAGAAGGCCGACGGAGAACACTATGAACTCGCGCTCTTCGATCCGGTGGCGGTCTGCAAGAATAGGCGATCCTGGAAGAACGTCGTGATGCCCGGCGAAGTCGAGGAGACAGAGATGCTGTATCAGCGTGTCTGCAACCTCGAACACCGCATAGGCAAGGAGGAAGGCAGGGCTGAACTCGTTCGCACATGGTTGTGCCGCCGCGTACAGCCTCTGCAGGCCAAGGCGCACCTGATGTACTGCTGGATTGGTACGGGTGACGTCACTCGCATTTCTGCGGAGGGCATTTGATGGCTGAAAATGTAGAGCTCGTTAGGAACCCCAAGAGGAAGGTATGATGAGCACAGCAACAAGTTTTCCCTCAGTTATAAAATCAAGGTTATCGAACCAGTAGGAGTAAGGAAACAACTCCAAGGTGTTACTAACAACTTGGAATCCTGCACAACACAACCACGGAACTTTGCCCCAACTTACAGTGAGGTTGTCAATCTCACTGGTTTTGCTGAAAACAAAGGATTAAATGTATAGTTCGGAAGATAGTAATTGCTTGCAGCAAGTAGATAGTAAACGGTAAACAGTAGATGGTATATCAATGGTAAAGGAATGGACTGGGGTCCACAGTTCACTAGAGGTGTTTCTCCTTCAGATAAATAGCATGTTGGGTGAACAAATTACAACGAGGCAATTGACATATCGAGAAAGCATAACAATGCATATACTAGACATTTTAACTCCTACGAGTTTTGATTGGGAATTACAACATAATACATTGAACGTAATCCAACTGCATCTATAACTAATAATCCACCTTCAGGTTATCATCCGAACCCCTTCCAGTATTAAGTAGCAAGCAACTAGATAATTGCATCAAGCAAAAGTGTGTAAAGTAAACAATACAATTGCCCCATGGACAAATGATTGTTGTTTTCTCCCTAGTAGCAACAGCACATCTACAACCTTAGAGATTTTTGTCACTTCCCCAGATTACTAGAGGCATGAACCTACTATCGAGCATAAATACTCCCTCTTGGAGTTGCAAGCATCTACTTGGCCAAGATAGCTACTAACAACGGAGAGCATGCAAGATCACAAATAACATAGACATGATAGAATCAATAATGAATCTGACATAGTATCTCAATATCCATCGGCTCCCTTTAAACACAACGTATAGGATTACAAATAGATGATCTTCATCATGAATGGATATCACAACATCTAAACATGATAACACAAAGGAGGAGAACCAACCATCTAGCTACTGTATGGACCCATAGTCCAAGGGTGAACTACTGACGCATCACTCCGGAGGCTGGCATGGTGATGAAAAAGGCCTCGAAGATGATCTCTCGCCTCTAGCAGGGTGCCGGGAAGAGCTTCGGATCCCCCCGATCTAGGGATGGAGATGGCGGCGGCTACAGACTCTTTCGTGGATTTCTGATCGGGTCTTTAGGGTTTCTGCATCGGGATGCTTTTTTAGGCAAAGAGGCGAAGTCGGTGGCTGTCCGAGGGGCCCACACCATAGGGTGGCGTGCTTAGGGGTGGCCGCGCTAGCCCTAGGTGTGGTCACCTCATGGCCCTGCTTCGGCTACCCTCCGGACTCCGTGTTCCTTCTGGTAAAATATTGACTTTGGCTTTTGTCCCGTCCAATTCCGAGAATATTTCCTTACTAGCTTTTCTAAAACCAAACACACCAGAAAACAGGCAACTAGAACTATGGCATCTTGTTAATAGGTTAGTTCCAGAAAATGTATAAAAATACCTCAAAGTGTAAACAAAACATAAGAAAGTTCATATAAAACAAGCATGGAGCATTAAAAATTATAGATACGTTTATGACATATCAAGCATCCCCAAGCTTAAGTCCTGCTCGTACTCGAGTAGGTAAGTGATAGAAAGAATAATTTTTGAGGTGACATGCACCATCACAATTTTGATCAAGGTATTTGTAAAGCATTGATAGCTGGGATCAAAGTACTCTAAACATGAAGATGAAATATAGAATTCTAACAATAAGACATAGAAACTATGTTGTAGCATGAAAAGGTACAAACAAAAGATCATGAATAACAATGCATTGAAAGACGTTTGTTTGTTTCACATATATAAAATATAATAAGAGTGGTATTCATCTTGTTCCTCATGGTATAGAAAAACATAAATGCATAGGACACCTTCAAAGTTCATAAGGGTGACTAGATACAAATAATTTAAGAACAAACATTATCAAAGTTATGAATCAATCAACAAGTTTGGGGACGATGCACATTAAACTAAGAATGACCACTATGCTCTCTCAAATGGTGCATAAAGATAGAAGATGGAGACTCATAAAGGGAAGCAGGGATTTCAAGTTTCATAAAGAGCTTCCAAAAATTATGGTACATATTAGCTTTCAGCTCTCATTGCCCCTATCATAAGCATCTTGAGGTGATTAAGGTTAAAGTGACACAAATATGAGGATATGTTTGACAAGTTATAAGTTGAAAATCTCATGACCCTTGCTTACGAGTACCGAACCTCATGGTACTCAACTTTAGTCACAAGTAAGTTCTTGTCTTTGTAAGTACATGTGTATCATGGAGAACCGCCAACGAGGTACCCCTTGCCCCATGACACAGGAGCTATCCCAAATAAAAATGACAAGGCAACAGACAATGAGAATCTCAGCGATCTTTTTATTTGCTATTTGCATAGGTTTTTATTGAGGATGCTTCACAAAATGCTCACTATGGTTATGCTACAAGTTTCCACCATGATTAGGAATGGCTTAGGCTAGCCAGCCAGGCGTTTCTCTAACACACATACAAACTCCATGAGCTTATAAGCTCCCCTTTTATTTCACACCGCCGGGATCCATAAACAAAAGAACATGATATCAACTGAATAATAAGTGCAATGTTGAAAGCGTTTCCCATGGTAGCATGGTTCTGCTAATTCACAACTTATAAAGTGCAGGCATATGAGCAACATAGATGGACACAATGGTTCAAGTTTATTAAGTGCAAGAAAATAAAGTTTACCATCAAGTTTGTGAGAGCTTTAATCACTAATTTGCACTTAACAAAAGTTTAATTTGGAAGGTAGATAAAAACATGAATATTCTTGGAATGGTGTAACACACTAGGCATAGGAATTTATAGTGGACTATATGGAATAACTTGGTTTTCATGGAGGTTGGATGCATGAGTGGAACTCACACTTGGTACAGGTGGAGGCTAGCAAAAGACTGGGAGCGACCAACTAAGAGAGCAATAATGGCCATAATCATGCAAAGCGACAAAACATTATTAATTAAAGAATTAAGTGATATTACAAGTCAAAAAGTAAATGATCATAGAGGCTAAGGTGACTGGTTCATAGTATTAACATGGCGTAAGCATGTGCCAAGTAGACCCAAATAAAGCATCAAACGAGAATACCACAATATTATGCTTTTGTATGCTAAAACAACGCATGATTCTTTCAAGGCACATTAAGCAATCTCAATTTTCCGGAACAAGTAATGCTACAACAATAATCACTAAGAATAAAGTTAAAGCAACATCAAACATGACATGATAAAGTCTAGGCCACTGTCAGAACAAGTTCCTTTTGTACCACTTATAAGCATGAAGCTTCCTACTCTTTTCCAACACCAATCAACTTATTTGAAACAACATACGAATGCGGGGGTCCAACCAATTTATTTAATCAAATCAAACAAAAGAAAAATAAAAAAAAATACGCTCCAAGAACAACACAATTGTGCATGAAACATTAAAAATGAAGTGTTTTGGAAGAAAACCTGAGATTTTTATTGATGAAGAAGGGGATGCCTTGGGCATCCCCAAGATTTGACGCTTGTACTTCTTGAATATTTCTTGGTCTGACACGGGTGGCATCCCCAAGCTTGAGATTTTTTCCATTCTTCATCTCATCATATTATTCTTCCCTACACTTGAAAATTTCCTTCATACAAAACTTCACACAATCTTCATTAGCAACATTAGTGTATTCAAGATAATAAGTCTTTGGGTTTAGTTTCAACACAAGTAAAACTTCCATTAAAACACAGGATACTGTAGCAATTCCTTCTAAAAGCTCAAGTGATCCAAGAGAACTAAAAAAGAGATTAAGAGGCAAATGCAAATAATGATAGAAATCTGTCAAAACAGATCTGCAGGTAAAAACCGATTTTTTCGAAGACCTTCTATTGCTCAAATCGAAAAGTGGTAAACTAACTAAAGTTAGATAATTACCTAGGGTATGAGAACAAAAAATTACAGTTCAATCCGACGTACAAGGATATTTTACAATTTTTTATAGTGAAGCACAAAAATCTGTTTCGCGACAGGAACTTTCCCAAGTCTTACTTCTCTCTCATTAGAGGTTATTCTTGGTACAAAGATCATACAAAAAGGACAAGGAGAGGTTATTACTGGGGCAATAAATTCCAAGACTCAACAAAAGAAAAACTTACTAAAAGTAAAAATAATAATTTGGGTTATCTCCCAATAGTGCTTTTCTTTAACGCCTTTCAGCTAGGCATAGGAAGCAAGATTCAAGTATTTTCAAATGAGGAAGCATTAAGATCAAACTTCTTGCCCCTACCTCTCTTAATTTTATTCTTATCTTTAGGGAACGTATGATTGTTTGGTGGAGAAGAAAAATGCATGATGCCTTTTCCCACATCTATTATTGCTCCAAGGAGTTTCAGTAGGGATCTTCCAAGTGTAATTTGTCCTTTTCCTACACATTCAATAACAAGATAATCAGTAGAAACCACTTTCCCTAGGATATTTGTAAACACTCCTTCAGTTATTCCAATGGGTAATATTGTGGCATTATTTGTAAGAGATATTTCTTATCCTCCTCTAGAAAGTCCCAAAAGATTCAAAGATTCATAGATACATTTAGGCATAAGGCAGAATTCAAACATGAAATCACAACGAGCATACAAAGTTTCATTATTTATAACAACTTTTACTGTAGGAAGCCATTTTGAAGATTCAAAATTTATTGGAACATATTCATGATGCTCTCTAAGTGTGTTATAGCATTCTTTTAAACTAGTTGTGTTGGTCTCAAGAGTGTTTAATCTAGCAATAATGTTTGTAAAGGAGGAATCAGATTTTCTTGGCACGTTATATGTTGCAACTAAATTTTTTATGGCACTAAAAGCTTCACCCTCATTGCACTGGAGGAAATCTCCTCCTACTACAGCTCCAAAAGCATATCTATAACAAAGAGCGAGACCAAAGTAGAATCTGCTAAGAAACAAGCCTAGAGTCATTTTAGGTTCAGTTTTTTCATGTAAATCAGAAATTCTTGACCAAGCTTCCTAGAAACTCTCTTAAATTCCTTGTTTGAAAGTAAAAATCATTTCCTTAGGTGACATAGTGATTGGAGCAATGCTATACATAAAGGCAACTTGAAGTAGGATTTTTTTTTAAAGATCTAATTTTTGTGTGTTTTTGATAAAAAGAAACAAGCAGACAAAGCAAGAATAAACTAAGAAAATCAAAAATAAAGTAAAGAGATTGGTTGTGAGAGACTCCCTTGCCAGAATCTTCTTTCCCCCTGAAAAGTGATTGACGAGGAGGAAGAGATTGAAGCTGTCCTTAACTCTCGGCAACGACGCCAAAAAAAGTGCTTGATGGCTCAAAATGTAGAGCTCGTTGGGAACCCCAAGAGGAAGGTATGATGAGCACGGCAACAAGTTTTCCCTCAGTTATGAAACCAAGGTTATCGAACCAGAAGGAGTAAGGAAACAACTCCAAGGTGTTGCTAACAACTTAGAATCCTGCACAACACAACCACAGAACTTTGCCCCAAATTATAGTGAGGTTGTCAATCTTACTGGTTTTGCTGAAAACAAAGGATTAAACGTATAGTTCGGAAGATAGTAATTGCTTGCAGCAAGTAGATAGTAAACGGTAAACAGTAGATGGTATATCAATGGTAAAGGAATGGACTAGGGTCCATAGTTCACTAGAGGTGTTTCTCCTTCAGATAAATAGCATGTTGGGTGAACAAATTACAACGAGGCAATTGACATATCGAGAAAGCATAACAATGCATATACTAGACATTTTAACTCCTACGAGTTTTGATTGGGAATTACAACATAATACATTGACCGTAATCCAACTGCATCTATAACTAATAATCCACCTTCAGGTTATCATCCGAACCCCTTCCAGTATTAAGTAGCAAGCAACTAGATAATTGCATCAAGCAAAAGTGTGTAAAGTAAACAATACAATTGCCCCATGGACAAATGATTGTTGTTTTCTCCCTAGTAGCAACAGCACATCTACAACCTTAGAGATTTTTGTCACTTCCCCAGATTACTAGAGGCATGAACCTACTATCGAGCATAAATACTCCCTCTTGGAGTTGCAAGCATCTATTTGGCCAAGATAGCTACTAACAACGGAGAGCATGCAAGATCACTAATAACATAGACATGATAGAATCAATAATCAATCTGACATAGTATCTCAATATCCATCGGCTCCCTGCAAACACAACATATAGGATTACAAATAGATGATCTTCATCATGAATGGATATCACAACATCTAAACATGATAACACAAAGGAGGAGAACCAACCATCTAGCTACTGTATGGACCCATAGTCCAAGGGTGAACTACTGACGCATCACTCCGGAGGCTGGCATGGTGATGAAAAAGGCCTCGAAGATGATCTCTCGCCTCTAGCAGGGTGCCGGGAAGAGCTTCGGATCCCCCCGATCTAGGGATGGAGATGGCGGCGGCTACAGACTCTTTCGTGGATTTCTGATCGGGTCTTTAGGGTTTCTGCATCGGGATGCTTTTTTAGGCAAAGAGGCGAAGTCGGTGGCTGTCCGAGGGGCCCACACCATAGGGTGGCGTGCTTAGGGGTGGCCGCGCTAGCCCTAGGTGTGGTCACCTCATGGCCCTGCTTCGGCTACCCTCCGGACTCCGTGTTCCTTCTGGTAAAATATTGACTTTGGCTTTTGTCCCGTCCAATTCCGAGAATATTTCCTTACTAGCTTTTCTGAAACCAAACACACCAGAAAACATGCAACTAGAACTATGGCATCTTGTTAATAGGTTAGTTCCAGAAAATGTATAAAAATACCTCAAAGTGTAAACAAAACATAAGAAAGTTCATATAAAACAAGCATGGAGCATTAAAAATTATAGATACGTTTATGACGTATCAAGCATCCCCAAGCTTAACTCCTGCTCGTACTCGAGTAGGTAAGTGATAGAAAGAATAATTTTTGAGGTGACATGCACCATCACAATTTTGATCAAGGTATTTGTAAAGCATTGATAGCTGGGATCAAAGTACTCTAAACATGAAGATGAAATATAGAGTTCTAACAATAAGACATAGAAACTATGTTGTAGCATGAAAAGGTACAAACAAAAGATCATGAATAACAATGCATTGAAAGACGTTTGTTTGTTTCACATATAGAAAATATAATAAGAGTGGTATTCAGCTTGTTCCTCATGGTATAGAAAAACATAAATGCATAGGACACCTTCAAAGTTCATAAGGGTGACTAGATACAAATAATTTAAGAACAAACATTATCAAAGTTATGAATCAATCAACAAGTTTTGGGACAATGCACATTAAACTAAGAATGACCACTATGCTCTCTCAAATGGTGCATAAAGATAGAAGATGGAGACTCATAAAGGGAAGCAGGGATTTCAAGTTTCATCAAGAGCTTCCAAAAATTATGGTACATATTAGCTTTCAGCTCTCATTGCCCCTATCATAAGCATCTTGAGGTGATTAAGGTTAAAGTGACACAAATATGAGGATATGTTTGACAAGTTATAAGTTGAAAATCTCAGGACCCTTGCTTACGAGTACCGAACCTCATGGTACTCAACTTTAGTCACAAGTAAGTTCTTGTCTTTGTAAGTACATGTGTATCATGGAGAACCGCCAACGAGGTACCCCATGCCCCATGAAACAGGAGCTATCCCAAATAAAAATGACAAGGCAACAGACAATGAGAATCTCAGCGATCTTTTTATTTGCTATTTGCATAGGTTTTTATTGAGGATGCTTCACAAAATGCTCACTATGGTTATGCTACAAGTTTCCACCATGATTAGGAATGGCTTAGGCTAGCCAGCCAGGCGTTTCTCTAACACACATACAAACTCCATGAGCTTATAAGCTCCCCTTTTATTTCACACCGCCGGGATCCATAAACAAAAGAACATGATATCAACTGAATAATAAGTGCAATGTTGAAAGCGTTTCCCATGGTAGCATGGTTCTGCTAATTCACAACTTATAAAGTGCAGGCATATGAGCAGCATAGATGGACACAATGATTCAAGTTTATTAAGTGCAAGAAAATAAAGTGTACCATCAAGTTTGTGAGAGCTTTAATCACTAATTTTCACATAACAAAAGTTTAATTTGGAAGGTAGATAAAAACATGAATATTCTTGGAATGGTGTAACACACTAGGCATAGGAATTTATAGTGGACTATATGGAATAACTTGGTTTTCATGGAGGTTGGATGCATGAGTGGAACTCACACTTGGTACAGGTGGAGGCTAGCAAAAGACTGGGAGCGACCAACTAAGAGAGCAATAATGGCCATAATCATGCAAAGCGACAAAACATTATTAATTAAAGAATTAAGTGATATTACAAGTCAAAAAGTAAATGATCATAGAGGCTAAGGTGACTGGTTCATAGTATTAACATGGTGTAAGCATGTGCCAAGTAGACCCAAATAAAGCATCAAACGAGAATACCACAATATTATGCTTTTGTATGCTAAAACAACGCATGATTCTTTCAAGGCACATTAAGCAATCTCAATTTTTTGGAACAAGTAATGCTACGACAATAATCACTAAGAATAAAGTTAAAGCAACATCAAACATGACATGATAAAGTCTAGGCCACTGTCAGAACAAGTTCCTTTTGTACCACTTATAAGCATGAAGCTTCCTACTCTTTTCCAACACCAATCAACTTATTTGAAACAACATACGAATGCGGGGGTCCAACCAATTTATTTAATCAAATCAAACAAAATAAAAATAAAAAAATACGCTCCAAGAACAACACAATTGTGCATGAAACATTAAAAATGAAGTGTTTTGGAAGAAAACCTGAGATTTTTATTGATGAAGAAGGGGATGCCTTGGGCATCCCCAAGATTTGACGCTTGTACTTCTTGAATATTTCTTGGTCTGACACGGGTGGCATCCCCAAGCTTGAGATTTTTTCCATTCTTCATCTCATCATATTATTCTTCCCTACACTTGAAAATTTCCTTCATACAAAACTTCACACAATCTTCATTAGCAACATTAGTGTATTCAAGATAATAAGTCTTTGGGTTTAGTTTCAACACAAGTAAAACCTCCATTAAAACACAGGCTACTGTAGCAATTCCTTCTAAAAGCTCAAGTGATCAAAGAGAACTAAAAAAGAGATTAAGAGGCAAATGCAAATAATGATAGAAATCTGTCAAAACAGATCTGCAGGTAAAAACCGATTTTTTCGAAGAACTTCTATTGCTCAAATCGAAAAGTGGTAAACTAACTAAAGTTAGATAATTACCTAGGGCATGAGAACAAAAAATTACAGCTCAATCCGACGTACAAGGATATTTTACAATTTTTTATAGTGAAGCACAAAAATCTGTTTCGGGACAGGAACTTTCCCAAGTCTTACTTCTCTCTCATTAGAGGTTATTCTTGGTACAAAGATCATACAAAAAGGACAAGGAGAGGTTATTACTGGGGAAATAAATTCCAAGACTCTACAAAAGAAAAACTTACTAAAAGTAAAAATAATAATTTGGGTTATCTCCCAATAGTGCTTTTCTTTAACGCCTTTCAGCTAGGCATAGGAAGCAAGATTCAAGTATTTTCAAATGAGGAAGCATTAAGATCAAATTTCTTGCCCCTACCTCTCTTAATTTTATTCTTATCTTTAGGGAACGTATGATTGTTTGGTGGAGAAGAAAAATGCATGATGCCTTTTCCCACATCTATTATTGCTCCAAGGAGTTTCAGTAGGGATCTTCCAAGTGTAATTTGTCCTTTTCCTACACATTCAATAACAAGATAATCAGTAGAAACCACTTTCCCTAGGATATTTGTAAACACTCCTTCAGTTATTCCAATGGGTAATATTGTGGCATTATTGGTAAGAGATATTTCTTATCCTCCTTAAGAAAGTCCCAAAAGATTCAAAGATTCATAGATACATTTAGGCATAAGGCAGAATTCAAACATGAAATCACAACGAGCATACAAAGTTTCATTATTTATAACAACTTTTACTGTAGGAAGCCATTTTGAAGATTCAAAATTTATTGGAACATATTCATGATGCTCTCTAAGTGTGTTATAGCATTCTTTTAAACTAGTTGTGTTGGTCTCAAGAGTGTTTAATCTAGCAATAATGTTTGTAAAGGAGGAATCAGATTTTCTTGGCACGTTATATGTTGCAACTAACTTTTTTATGGCACTAAAAGCTTCACCCTCATTGCACTGGAGGAAATCTCCTCCTACTATAGCTCCAAAAGCATATCTATAACAAAGAGCGAGACCAAAGTAGAATCTGCTAAGAAACAAGCCTAGAGTCATTTTAGGTTCAGTTTTTTCATGTAAATCAGAAATTCTTGACCAAGCTTCCTAGAAAATCTCTTAAATTCCTTGTTTGAAAGTAAAAATCATTTCCTTAGGTGACATAGTGATTGGAGCAATGCTATACATAAAGGCAACTTGAAGTAGGATTTTTTTTTAAAGATCTAATTTTTGTGTGTTTTTGATAAAAAGAAACAAGCAAACAAAGCAAGAATAAACTAAGAAAATCAAAAATAAAGTAAAGAGATTGGTTGTGAGAGACTCCCTTGCCAGAATCTTCTTTCCCCCTGAAAAGTGATTGACGAGGAGGAAGAGATTGAAGCTGTCCTTAACTCTCGGCAACGACGCCAAAAAAAGTGCTTGATGGCTCAAAATGTAGAGCTCGTTGGGAACCCCAAGAGGAAGGTATGATGAGCACGGCAACAAGTTTTCCCTCAGTTATGAAACCAAGGTTATCGAACCAGAAGGAGTAAGGAAACAACTCCAAGGTGTTGCTAACAACTTAGAATCCTGCACAACACAACCACAGAACTTTGCCCCAAATTATAGTGAGGTTGTCAATCTTACTGGTTTTGCTGAAAACAAAGGATTAAACGTATAGTGCGGAAGATAGTAATTGCTTGCAGCAAGTAGATAGTAAACAGTAAACAGTAGATGGTATATCAATGGTAAAGGAATGGACTAGGGTCCATAGTTCACTAGAGGTGTTTCTCCTTCAGATAAATAGCATGTTGGGTGAACAAATTACAACGAGGCAATTAACATATCGAGAAAGCATAACAATGCATATACTAGACATTTTAACTCCTACGAGTTTTGATTGGGAATTACAACATAATACATTGACCGTAATCCAACTGCATCTATAACTAATAATCCACCTTCAGATTATCATCCGAACCCCTTCCAGTATTAAGTAGCAAGCAACTAGATAATTGCATCAAGCAAAAGTGTGTAAAGTAAACAATACAATTGCCCCATGGACAAATGATTGTTGTTTTCTCCCTAGTAGCAACAGCACATCTACAACCTTAGAGATTTTTGTCACTTCCCCAGATTACTAGAGGCATGAACCTACTATCGAGCATAAATACTCCCTCTTGGAGTTGCAAGCATCTATTTGGCCAAGATAGCTACTAACAACGGAGAGCATGCAAGATCACTAATAACATAGACATGATAGAATCAATAATCAATCTGACATAGTATCTCAATATCCATCGGCTCCCTGCAAACACAACATATAGGATTACAAATAGATGATCTTCATCATGAATGGATATCACAACATCTAAACATGATAACACAAAGGAGGAGAACCAACCATCTAGCTACTGTATGGACCCATAGTCCAAGGGTGAACTACTGACGCATCACTCTGGAGGCTGGCATGGTGATGAAAAAGGCCTCGAAGATGATCTCTCGCCTCTAGCAGGGTGCTGGGAAGAGCTTCGGATCCCCCCGATCTAGGGATGGAGATGGCGGTGGCTACAGACTCTTTCGTGGATTTCTGATCGGGTCTTTAGGGTTTCTGCATCGGGATGCTTTTTTAGGCAAAGAGGCGAAGTCGGTGGCTGTCCGAGGGGCCCACACCATAGGGTGGCGTGCTTAGGGGTGGCCGCGCTAGCCCTAGGTGTGGTCACCTCGTGGCCCTGCTTCGGCTACCCTCCAGACTCCGTGTTCCTTCTGGTAAAATATTGACTTTGGCTTTTGTCCCGTCTAATTCCGAGAATATTTCCTTACTAGCTTTTCTGAAACCAAACACACCAGAAAACAGGCAACTAGAACTATGGCATCTTGTTAATAGGTTAGTTCCAGAAAATGTATAAAAATACCTCAAAGTGTAAACAAAACATAAGAAAGTTCATATAAAACAAGCATGGAGCATTAAAAATTATAGATACGTTTATGACGTATCAAGCATCCCCAAGCTTAACTCCTGCTCGTACTCGAGTAGGTAAGTGATAGAAAGAATAATTTTTGAGGTGACATGCACCATCACAATTTTGATCAAGGTATTTGTAAAGCATTGATAGCTGGGATCAAAGTACTCTAAACATGAAGATGAAATATAGAGTTGTAACAATAAGACATAGAAACTATGTTGTAGCATGAAAAGGTACAAACAAAAGATCATGAATAACAATGCATTGAAAGACGTTTGTTTGTTTCACATATAGAAAATATAATAAGAGTGGTATTCAGCTTGTTCCTCATGGTATAGAAAAACATAAATGCATAGGACACCTTCAAAGTTCATAAGGGTGACTAGATACAAATAATTTAAGAACAAACATTATCAAAGTTATGAATCAATCAACAAGTTTTGGGACAATGCACATTAAACTAAGAATGACCACTATGCTCTCTCAAATGGTGCATAAAGATAGAAGATGGAGACTCATAAAGGGAAGCAGGGATTTCAAGTTTCATAAAGAGCTTCCAAAAATTATGGTACATATTAGCTTTCAGCTCTCATTGCCCCTATGATAAGCATCTTGAGGTGATTAAGGTTAAAGTGACACAAATATGAGGATATGTTTGACAAGTTATAAGTTGAAAATCTCATGACCCTTGCTTACGAGTACCGAACCTCATGGTACTCAACTTTAGTCACAAGTAAGTTCTTGTCTTTGTAAGTACATGTGTATCATGGAGAACCGCCAACGAGGTACCCCTTGCCCCATGACACAGGAGCTATCCCAAATAAAAATGACAAGGCAACAGACAATGAGAATCTCAGCGATCTTTTTATTTGCTATTTGCATAGGTTTTATTGAGGATGCTTCACAAAATGCTCACTATGGTTATGCTACAAGTTTCCACCATGATTAGGAATGGCTTAGGCTAGCCAGCCGGGCGTTTCTCTAACACACATACAAACTCCATGAGCTTATAAGCTCCCCTTTTATTTCACACCGCCGGGATCCATAAACAAAAGAACATGATATCAACTGAATAATAAGTGCAATGTTGAAAGCGTTTCCCATGGTAGCATGTTGGGTGAACGAATTATAGGAGGGCAATTGACAGATTGAGAAAGCATAACAAAGCATATACTGGACATCTTGTCTCCTATGAGATTTGGTTGGGCATTACAACATAATACATAGAACGTAATCCAACTGCATATATGACTAATAATCCACCTTCCGGTTATCATCCGAACCCCTTCTAGTATTAAGTTGCAAGGAACAGATAATTGCATTAAGAAAAGTGTGTAAAGTAGACAATACAATTGCCCCATGGAAAAAGGATGTTGTTTTCTCCCTAGTAGCAACAGCACATCTACAACCTTAGAGATTTTTGTCACTTCCCCAGATTACTAGAGGCATGAACCTACTATCGAGCATAAATACTCCCTCTTGGAGTTGCAAGCATCTACTTGGCCAAGATAGCTACTAACAATGGAGAGCATGCAAGATCACAAATAACATAGACATGATAGAATCAATAATCAATCTGACATAGTATCTCAATATCCATCGGATCCTCGCGAATACAACATATAGGATTACAAATAGATTGAGGAATGGAGCTCACAAGATCTAAACATGATAGCACAAAGGAGGAGAACCAACCATCTAACTACTCACGCATCACTCCGGAGGTTGGCATGGTGATGAAGAAGGGCTCCAGGATGATCTCTCCCCTATGGCAGGGTGCCGGGAAGAGCTTTGGATCCCCCTGATCTAGGGATGGTGATGGCGGCGGCTACAAACTCTTTCATGGATTTCTAATCGGGTCTTTAGGGTTTCTGCATCAGGGTGCTTTTATATGTGAAGAGGCAAGGTCGGTGGCTGCCCGAGGGGCCCACACCATAGGGCGGCGTGCCTAGGGGTGGTCGCGCTAGCCCTAGGTGTGGCCACCTCGTGGACCCACTTTGGCTACCATCCGGACTCCATGTTCCTTCTGGTAAAATTTTGACTTTTGCTTTTGTCCCGTCCAATTCCGAGAATATTTCCTTACTAGCTTTTCTGAAACCGAAAACTGCAGAAAACAGGCAACTGGCACTGTGGCATCTCATTACTAGGTTAGTTCCAGAAAATGTATAAAAATACCTCAAAGTGTAAACAAAACATAAGAAAGTTGATATAAAACAAACATGGAGCATCAAAAATTATAGATACGTTTATGATGTATTAGCATTTCTTTGGGTGAAGTGGACAAGAGGTTACGGCTGGTGACCAAGTACACCACCAAGGAGGATCTCTCAGGCGACTCCGTCGTGCCTCCATTCGATGCCAGCAATCCTCCACCTAAGGTAGATTTATTCTACGAAGTTTTCTAGATTTTTAATTGCCTGTTAGGTGCTTGATATACTGATGCTTCTTCTGACTGTAGGGCGAGAAAGTGCCTGCCAGCTTGCCTCCTCAGCCTGAAGGAGTGATCCCACGCAAAGTGGAGGAAGAGGATGAGTCGGGCTCCACTGTCCCAATTGGGGAGGAACAGGAAGCCCCTGAGTCCAGTGATCGCGGGACTTGCAAGCGTTCCCGTAGAGAGGGCTCGGATGCCTCCTCACCGTCGACACCGGAGGATCCTTCAACTGCTATGGAGGAGCCAATCACCGCCATGCCCGTGCGTGCCATGGCTCCTCCCTCTAGGAAGAAGCTGAGGTTACCGAAGGAGTCGTCGGGAGATTCCTTTGACCTCGAGAATTTTGATGGGTAAGTCTATATATTTTTCGAGTTTGTCTTGTTTTCCTCGAAGTTTTCTCTTTTGGAGTGGTGTTGGGTATTTATAGTCAAACGGTGTCGTCGTCTTCCGACGACAGCCAATTTGTTAAAGAATATAGAGTCGCAGACTCCAAGAATAAGGAGGTGGCCATACGGTCTCCTTCTCCTCCGGTGGCGGCCCACTCCGGCGCCAACTCTTCGAGTTCTCCCCACTATGGGGGGCACCAGATGGTTGCACGGGTGCCCACTCGATAGGAACCTTCGGAGTCCCTGGAGGAGCATGTAAGTGTCTTTCGCCATTGGCATTCGAATTTGATTGATGTGCACACTTTGTTCATTTTTGCCAATGCTGATGCTTCTTATCTTTTTGATGTAGCCCCCATGGTGAAGGATTCCACTCGCCTCACGCATTAGATTCTTTCCTTGGGTCGGCAGCATGCCTTGCTAGACAACCGCCATCGTGCAGTCGAAGGTTTGTGTTAATCTTGTCTTTCTGCTCTTCCTGGATATAGGTTTGTAATCTCATGCATTGTCATGTTCTGCCCCTTGCAAGTGAGCGTAATGAGCTTCTCCGCCGCCTTACTTCCCTCGAAAAGGGAATTGCCGCAGCGGAGAAGAATGCACGATGAGGCAGTCGCAGCTCTAGAGGAGTCGCAAAAGCGCGAGGAAGATATGTGTGCTTCCACTGCCGAAAGGGAGAAGTTGTTCCTAGAACAGCTTTTCTCGATCGCGAAAGCACTCTCAGGTATTATTCTGCTTCACTTGCATTTCTCCCTATTGTTGTTGTATGTCGTTGTGCTGATATCTAGTGTTTTTCATATTATGTCGGCATAAGCTTCGACGCCTAGGCTTTGCACCGTGCAGATGCCTTAGCTGGTGCCATGGCTGTAGTCGAGGACCACAGTCTCACCCTCCAAGACACGCTCGGGAAAGCCAAGGGCGTGCTGGGCCGCCTCCTAGAGGATATGTTTCCCAAGGCCAGCTTAATCGAAAATCTTGATGGCTTGGTAGAATCCTTCGTAGAAGGCATCCTGATGGACTTCAAAAATGTGCAGTAGTCTGTCAGCGCCACCATGGCACTCGCGATGGCGCAAGCACATGGTGCAGAGTTGGAACTTCGCTCAATCTCCGAGGCGATGCCTGTCGACGTAGATGGTCAGCAGGTAGTCTTCCAGCCTTTCGCCACTAGATGCATTAAATATGGGCCTCGTCTCATTGAGACAGTCGCCAAATATTCTGAGGAGCCGCGGTGAGTGAAAGCGGCAAAGGATGCAGCGTCTGGGGCTACCACTGGGAATTCTGTGGCATCAGATACTGCCACGGATTCGAGGAATCCCCCGAAGTCGAAATTGAAGTAGAAGAAGCAGAATGTGCCTTAGCTGCCATATGTAATAGTGTAGCTTCCCTTTTGCTGAACCATGTTTTGTGGGGTTACCACTGTTAATAATTTTCTTAATTTGAATGTACCCCTTGTTAATGTATGCCTGGTCTTATTCGCCACTTGTTTGGCTGTAATAGGGTCCTTCGAGTGGTCCTCCTGACTCTCCTCCTACCGATGAAACTGCGGCGTGGCCGCGTTCAAAGGTGGAGGAGTTGTCGCTGCTTGCGCGACTGCGCAATCGCATAAAGAAGTTGGAGCAAGAGTTTCCCATTATTCAGGGTAACGCGGACGTGTGGAAGTCGAAGGCCGAGAAGGCCCCTGCTCCCGAGAAGTATCTCCTAGAAGAAGTTGCGCAGCTGAACGAGCAATTTAAATGTTATGTCTCTATCTTCTTTTCCTTTTCTTTGGCCCTTCGCGGTGATGCTCTATCTTATGCTCTTTTATTTCCTTCTTGTAGTTGTTAGCGCTTGTCATCTGCAGGTTGAGAGGGATCGGATTGCCATTCAACTGCATAATCTGACCCAGGAGCAGCTACAAGCTAGTGGTTACTTCTGGGTGGATCATGACCGTGTAGTCGCATTGACAACACTTCAAGATCGTGCCTCGCGAGTGCTTTAGTGCTTGAAGAAGGCGTAGTCGTGCCTTAGGCATATCTTCCAAGCGATGTTTCCTCTGGATGCGGTGCCATCAAGCTTGTTAGCTTTGCTGGTGAAGTTTCAAAATATCAGCGCCCTCCATGAGTGTGTGCGCCAGCAATTGGTTGTGGGTGCCAAGGCTGTGTTGGTGTGTGTTAGTTTGCATCGGCCAGAAGCGATGACCTGGAACATGGTCCCACATTACCAGGCGGTTGATCGGCCAACCAAAGATATCGTCGATTTCTTTGAAGAACAAACAAATGTTCTCCTTTTGCAGCAGTAGTGTAGTTTGTATCATGCACATAGATGTATAAGTGTTGTAAAATTCATATGATTGTGTCGGGTGTGTTTGATACCCATTAATGTGTAAAGAGCTTGCTAGCTTGTATAGTTTTTGAGTGTATTGTTAGATACATGTCCTTTTCGTTAGCCGGACGTGTATTCATCTCGGCACCTTGCCAACCTGTCAGGGGCGTTGCAGCTGGGTTGGTGTTATCAAGGGTTTGATTGGTAGTGTGTCAGCTACTTAGGATACTGTGTTGTTCGTGGAACAAGATGTAAAGGGTGGCGCAGCCCCCGAGTTAAATAATTGCAAGGAAAGCAGAAGAAACACATGGTTTGGGGCACTTAGCTTTATATATTCGTAGAGTATCACGAGGTACAATGTTTGGCTAAGTAGCCTGGCTGTATAGCCTTATTTGTAAAGTAAAAAGAACATCTAAGGCTAGAAACGGGGCAGTTGCACGATGTTCCAGGGGTTCGAGTATGCGACTCCAGTCTTTAAGTCTTTAAGGCGATAGGCCCCACCTGGGATTACTTCAGTAATCACGTAAGGTCTTTCCCAAGGGGACTCGAAGTTGAGGTTCCCTTGCTGCTTCAGTCACAGGACCAGGTCTCCTTTGACGAAGGATCTGGGGCATAGCCTTCTGCTGTGGTAGTTGCGGAGGTTATGCTGGTAGATCGTGGATCTCTCCACTGCAATCTCGTATGCCTCATCGAGGAGGTTGACGGAGTTTTCGAGTGCGAGGGTTGATTTTTCCTTGTTGTATGCTACTACCCATGGGGCCTTGTGGCGCACCTCTGCGGGTAGTACCGCCTCGGCGCCGTGTACCATGAAGAACGGAGTATAGCCAATGGCGCTATTTGGGGTTGTGCGCAGGCTCCATAGCACTGATTGCAGCTCGTCAGGCCAGCACCCGGCAGTTTTTTCGAGTGGTCGGAGAAGCCTTTTCTTGATCCCACCGCAGACGAGGCCGTTGGCCATTTCGACTTAACCGTTGGTCTGGGGATGGGCTACCGAGGCATAACTAATGTTGATTCCCAGGTTTTCGTAGAAATCCCGGAACTCCTTGGAGGTGAAGTTCGGCCCATTGTCCATGATGATGCTATGGGGCACTCCGAAGCTGAAGACAATGGACTCAAAGAACTTAATGGCGCTGGCTCCTGATTGATTTGTCACCGGCATGGCCTCGATCCACTTGGTGAATTTGTCGACCGCGACTAGGAGGTAGATGTATCCTCCTCGCAAGGATCACTGGAGCTTGCTGACCATGTCGAGTCCCCATTGTGCAAAGGCCCAAGCCACTGGTATTTGTCTGAGGTCTGCACCAGGCGCGTGTGGCTTGTCCACAAATCGCTGGCAAGCGTTGCAGCAGTAGACGATGTCCTTGGCATCACGCATGGCCGTTGGCCAGTAGAATCCAGCTCGTAGAGCGTTGGCGATGAGAGCGCTACTACCGGCGTGATGCCCGCAAGTGCCTTCGTGTATGTCAAGGAGGATGGCTGTTCTATCCCCGTTGGAGACACACCGCTGAAGAACTCCTGTGATGCTGTGCTTGTATAGGTCACCATTGATGAGGGCGAATGCCTTGGATCGCCGCGCTATATGACACGCATCAGTCGGGTCATCTGGCAACCTTTTGCTGAGCAAGCATGTGACATATGGTTGCATCCAGGGTGGCTCGATCATCATGTCCTCCATGGGACCTTCGAGTCCTGTTTCTGGCTCCGAGTTGTCGAGTTCCATTGGCTTGTTGGGTGGTGTAGCCCCTAAGTCTGTTGGTGTGCTTGTCTTCTTCTCCGGAGCATTGGGCTTGATGGACCGTTCGCAGAGGCGCTCTAGAAATACTCTAGGTGGCACTGGGGCACAAGTGGAGCCGATGTTGGCAAGTGTGTCTGCCTCTTCATTGCTTTCACGACCAATGTGCCGCAGCTCGCAACTGTTGAAATCTCCCTCGAGTGTGTCGTAGAGGTCGGGGTAGGCGATCATGTTGTCGCTCAGAGCATCACACTTGTTCATTGTTTGGTTGACCACTATTTTGGACTCGTCGTAGATGACGAGTCGCTTGGTGCCACAGGCTTTCGCCATCTGCATTCCATGGATCAAGGCTTCGTATTTAGCTTCGTTCTTGGAGGCTGTGAACTGCATTTGCAGAACGTACCTCATCTTGTCACCTTGGGTCGATGTCAGTATGACACCCGTGCCAGCTCCTTCCTTTCTCTTGGACCCGTCGAAGTGCAGTGTCCATAGGTAGGACATGTCTGGCTTATCAGGGAGCTAGTTCTCCATCCAGTGCACGAGGAAGTCCGGGAGAACTTGTGATTTGATCGTGTCGCGCTTCTCATATGAGATGTCTCATGGAGACAGTTTGATTCCCCAGAGCACGACTCGTCCAGTGGCTCGGGATTGTTGAGTATGTGCCCGAGCGGGCGTTGTTCACCACCACGATTGGGTGCTCCTGGAAGTAATGGCGCAGTCTGCCGGCTATCATGAAGACGCCCTATGCCAGCTTCTGATAATGCGGGTACCGTTGTTTCGTTCGTGTGAGCACCTCGCTAAGGTAGTAGACTGTGCGCTGTACCCGGATACGTTGCAAACGTTTCTATAATTTTTGATGTTCCATGCTTGGTTTTATCTACTTTCTTATGTTTTGCCCACACTTTGGAGTGCTTTTTATAAACTTTCTTGGACTAACCTATTAACAAGATGCCACAGTGCCAGCTGCCAGTTTTCTACTGTTTTTGTTCTAGGAAAGTCAGAAAATAAATATTCTAGGAATTGGACGGGACAAAAGCCAAAGTCAGTTTTTCACCGAGGGGGACACGGAGCTAGAATATGAGACGGAGAGGGGCCAGAGGGCCGCCACATGACTTGGCCGCGCGGCCAGGCCTGGCCCGCGCTAGGGGGTGGTATGGCCGCCTAGGGCACCCCCTCGGCCCCCCTTTCGCCTATAAGATGCCTCCGATACAGAAACCCTAAGTACCCGATCAAAATTCCATGAAAGAGTCTATAGCCACCGTCATCTCCATCCCTAGATTTGGAGGGATCTGAAGCTCTTCCCGGCACCCTGCCGGAGGGGAGAAGTCACCCTAGATGCCTTCTTCATCACCATGAAAGCCTCTAGTGTGATACGTGAGTAGTTCATCCTTGGACTACGGGTCCATGTAGTAGCTAGATAGTTGGTTCTTCTCCTTTGTGCTACCATGTTTAGATCTTGTGAGCTCCGTTCATGATCAAGATCATCTATTTGTAATTCTACATGTTGTGTTTGCGGGGATCCGATGGATATTGAGATGGTATTTCAGATTGATTATTCATTCTATCATGTCTTTGTTATTTGTGATCTTGCATGCTTTCCATTATTATTAGATATCTTGGCCAAGTAGATGCTAGCAACTCGAGGAGTTAGTATTTATGCTCGATAGTGGGTTCATGCCTCTAGTAATCTGGGGAAGTGATAAAAATCTCTAAGGTACTAGATGTGTTGTTGCTACTAGGGATAAAACAGCAATCCTTTGCTCATAGAACAATCATATTGTTTACTTTACACACAATGCTTAATGCAATTATCTGTTGCTTGCAACTTATTACTAGAGGGGGTTCGGATGATAACCTGAAGGTGGATTATTGATGTCTACGCAGTTCTATTCTTGTAGATAGTTGTTGGGCCTCCAAGTGCAGAGGTTTGTAGAAAAGTAGCAAGTTTTCCCTTAAGTGGATCACCCAAGGTTTATCGAACTCAGGGAGGAAGTGGTCAAAGGTATTCCCTCTCAAGCAACCCAACAATCAAGATACAAGAAGTTTCTTGTGTCCCCCACACACCCAATACACTTGTCAGGTGTATAGGTGCACTAGTTCGGCGAAGAGATAGTGAAATACAAGTGGTATGGATATAAGACAACGGTGCTACAAAATAGCTTAATGGCGTGGAAGAGACTAAAGGCAAACTGAAATAAATATGAAAGCAAGCAAACATGTAATAGATCTAATTACAAACGGTGTATCAATGCTTAGAAACAAGGCCTAGGGATCATACTTTCACTAGTGAACACTCTCATATAAATATCTTCTCTTTATGATACTACTCTTAACTACTCTCCGGTTGGACACTCTAATCCATGGTAGGGCTATAACAACACACCTCAAAGTCCGCTTTCCCCATCTAGATAACCCCACACTGTCACCTTGAGTACTAGATGAGTCCAACAAACACCACAATTTCATAAAGACATCCAACTCCAAATATAACTCATAACAAGTTTTTGTAATCTCTAGCCTAAGTGCCACCATGGTGTGCATGCTGTCACTTTCACACACATGGGGAGAGCAGAGATCTTATAAAGCACTTGAGTAGCAAAGTAGATCTATTTGATTACAAGCTCATGATCTGAATAAGATCATGCATGGAGAGAGAGATGAACACATAGCTACCGGTAGAACCCTTAGCCTCGAGAGAGAACTACTCCCTCCTCATCATGGGAATCAGCAACGGTGATGGAGATGGCGGTGGAGATTGATGGAGATGGCTCTAGGGGCACTTCCCCGTCCCGGCAGGGTGCCAGAACAGAGACTTTTTGTCCCCCGAATCTCCCCTTGGGTGGCAGCGGCACGGCGGAACTTTTCGTGGCTGGGGGCTTGATGATTTAGGGTTTTCGCATCAGGAGGAATATATAGGCAAAAGGGCAAGGTCGGTGGAGGCCGGAGGGGCCCACACCACCTGGTGGCGCGGCCAAGGGGGACTTGTGCCACCCTATGGTGTGGCTGGCCCCTGGCCCGTCTCCGTCTCGTCTTCTGGCTCCGTGTTCCCCTCGGTGAAATATTGACTTTGGCTTTTGTCCTGTCCAATTCCGAGAATATTCATTTTATAACTTTCTGGAACCAAAAACAGTAGAAAACAGGCAACTGGCAGTGTGGCATCTTGTTAATAGGTTAGTTCTAGAAATCATATGAAAAGTACTCCAAAGTGTGGACAAAACATAAGAAAGTAGATAAAACCAAGCATGGAACATCAAAAATTATAGATACATTTGCAATGTATCAACATCCCCAAGCTTAACTCCTGCTCGTCCTCGAGTAGGTAAGTTATAAAAAGAAAGAATAATTTTTTAGGTGACATGCACCATCATAAACTTGATCAAAGTATTTGTAAAACATTCAAAGCTGGGATCATAGTACTTCAATCATAAAATGAAAGACAAAGTTCTAGCAATAAGACAAAGAAACTATGATGCAACATGAAAAGGCACAAACAAAAGATTCATGAATAACAATGCTTTGCAAGATGTTTGTTTGTTTCACATAAAGAAAACATAGCATAGTGGCATTTAGCTTGTCCCTCATAGAGTAGCAAGTATAAATGCATAGGACACCTTCAGAGTTCATAAGAGTGACTAGATACAAATAGTTTAAAACAAGCAATATCAAGGTATGCATCAATCAACTAGTCTTGGGACAATGCACATAGAACTAAGAATGGCCACTATGCTCTCAAAGTAGGTGCATAAAGATAGAAGGTGGAGACTCAATATTAAAGTGGAAGAAAGGCCTTCATAGAAGGAAGTAGAGATTCAAGTTTCATAAAGATATTCCAAAAATTATGGTACTTATTAGCTTTCAGCTCTCATTGCCCCTATCATTAGCATCTTGAAGTGATTAAGGTTAAAGTGAACAAACTATGGTGTACATGCTTGACGAAGTATAAGTTAGAAATCTCATGTCCCTTGAATACGAGGGCCACTCCTCATGCTACTAAAGTTTAGTCACCTGTAAGTTCTTGTCATCGTAAGTACATGTGTATCATAGAGAACCACGAACGGGGTACCCCTTGCCCGATGATACGGAAGAATCCCCATATCAAAATGACAAGGCAAGAAGACAACGAGCATCTCAACAATCTTCTTATTTACCATGGGAATATGGAGCTTTTTTCTCTCTTTCCTCTTTTCATAATCTTTTTTTTCTTTTTTTCTTTTTCTCTTTTTTTCTCAATATAGGACTCTTTTTTTATAAGAAGACTGCTTCATAGAAAGCTCATTATGGTTACGCTGCAGGTTCCCACCATGTCAGCATGGATTAGACCAGTGGCCCAGGCGTTTCTGTAACACATATACATAGCTCCATGGACTTACAAGCTCCCCTTTCATTTCACACCGACGACATCCATATACAAAAGAGCATGATATCAACTAGATACAAGTACCAAGTGCAATGTTGAAAGCGTTCCCCATGACAGCATGGTTCTGCTAATTCTCAACAAATAAGTGCAAGCATATACAACATAGACGACACAATGGTTCAAGTTTATTAAGGGCAAGAAAAGTAAAGTGTGCCATCAAGTTCGTCAGAGCTTTACTCACTAGTTTTCTCATAACAAGTTTAATTTGGAAGGTAAAAAAAAGCATGAATATACTTGGAATAGCATAAGCTAGTAGGTAGGTATGGTGGACTCTTTGGAATAACTTGGTTGAAGGAGTTGGATGCATGAGTGGAACTCATACTTGGTTGTGGAGGCTAGCAAAAGACTGGGAGCAACAAACTAAGAGAGCAATAATGGCCATAATCATGCAGAACGACCAAACATCATTGATCAAAGCATAAAGTGATACTACAAGTTGAAAACTAAAGGATCATAAAGTATATGGTAACTTGGGATAGTCATAACATGGTGTGAGCATGCGCCAAGTCAACCCAAATAAAGCATCAAAGGAGAATACCACTATACTATGCTTTAATATGCTAAAACAACGCATGATTCATCCAAGGCACATTAAGCAATCTCAATTGTTTATAACAAGTCATGCTACAATAAAAAAATACTAAGCATAAAGCCAAAACAATATCAAGCATGGCATGACAAAGCATAGGCCACAGTCAAAACAAGCTCTCTTTAACACTTAAGCATGAACTTTCCTACTCTTTTCCAAACCAAACCAAACTATTTGAAAACCAATGTATGAAAGAGGGGGTCCAACCAATTTATTCAGCAAACTAAGCAAACCAAAGAAAACGAAAAACCAAAACGAAAACGAAAAAGAAGACACTCCAAGAACAACACAACTGTGCATGAAACAATAAAAATGAAGCGTTTGGAAGGAACCTGGGATTTTTATCGATGAAGAGGGGGATGCCTTGGGCATCCCCAAGCTTTGACGCTTGTACTTCTTGGATATTTCTTGGGGTGACACGTGTGGCATCCCCAAGCTTGAGATTTAGTCCATTCTTCATCTCATTACTCATTCCTTCCATACACCTGAAATTTTTCCTTCATACAAAACTTCACACAGTCTTTATTAGCAACATTAGTGCACTTAAGATTATAAGTCTTTAGGTTCAGTTCCAACACCAATAAAACTTCCATTAAAACACAAGCTACTGTAGCACTTCCCTCAAAAAGCTCAATTCCCCAAAAGAACTCAAAAAGGAACCAACAAGAAGCAAATGCAGAAAATGGCAGAAATCTGTTAAAACAGACCACCAGGTAAAGACGAATTTTTTCGAAGACCTTCTGTTGCTCAAATCGAAAAGTGTTGATCTAACGAAAGTGAGATAACAACCTGGGGCAGAATCACAAAAATTCACGCCTCAAAAGGACATACAGAGATTTTACACGAATGTTTACAGTGAAGCACAGAAATCTGTTTCGGGCCAGCAACTTTCCCAAGCATTACTTCTCTCTCATTAGAGGTTACTATTGGCACAAAAAGCAAATAAAAAGGATAAGGAGCAGTTATTACTGAAGTAATAACTTCCAAGACTCATTTAAAACTTTTGGTTTATCTCCCATTAAGTACTTTTCTTTAACGCCTTTAAGTTAGGCATGATAGTTTGAGAAGATGCTCACATAAGAAATATGAATTAAGTAAAAGAGAGCATCAAGAAGCAAATTCAAATCAAATTTAAGTCTAACCCACTTCCTATGCAAAATAATCTTGTAAAGAAACAAATCATGAAAGCACAAAGCAACAAGCACAGGAAAGCAAAACAAGTGCGACTTCAAAATTTTCAGCATAAAGAGGGGAAACTTAATATTATTGAGATGCATAAAACCATGTTTCCCTCTCTCATAATAACTTTCAGTAGCATCATGAATAAAGTAAAAAATATAACTATCACATGAAACATTCTTATCATGAGACACATGCATAAAAGAATTAATACTCCCCACATAAACATAGTCATTCTTATTAATTGTAGTGGGAGCAAATTCAATAAAATAGCTATCATTACTATTTTCATCACAATAATCATCAAATATAGGAGGTATATTGTAATCATAATTACTTTCCTCCTCAATAGTAGGTGGACTAAAAATATCATATTCATCATTGCAATCATCATATATTGGAGGTGTAGTATCATCATAAGCAATAGAATAATTATCTTCCAAAGTGTGTTCATTTGTAAACATATCATCATTGGAAGGATCATGGATAGCACTAATAGTACAACAATTATTAATATCATCATTTTCAGAATTGGTACCAAAGAGATTTTCCATATCAAAAGAAGTGTGCTTTTCCCAATCATGATCACTACTATAGGTAACAGGCATAGGAACATCATCGAGTTCAGACTCATAAAAACTATAATAGGAGCTACATTCTTAGGGGAAAATACCGTTTCCTCCCTCCTTTTACTCCTCCTTTTCTTCTTTATCTTCTGCTCTTTAGGAGGGAAAGGCTTGAAAGGAAGCTTCTCTTATACCCTGGTTTATTATTAGAGACAATAGAAGAAACTTTGGAGGATTCCTTCTTTTCATTAATAAGATCAAAACACATATTAGTCCTATCATATTTTGGTAAAATCTCATCTTCTATAATATTTTCTATGTAAGTATTTGTGTGGCAATTATAAACACAATAAAGATGACAACCATGCAGGACACTATTCATATCAAAAGCACTCATATCTACCAAAGAAGTTTTTCTTGATAATTCTTCACACCCCACAAATAATGTAAGTTCATCATGCTGATTAGGAGTGATCATGTCATCACAATATAAACTCGCAGTACTCATTGGATTTGAAGGGCTATTATTATGGCCTGAGCATTGAAAATTGAAATGACCCACTTCAAAGCAAAGTTCACAAATAAAAGGATAGAGGGCACAAACTTTTTTACCAAGATCATTTAGAGCCCTATACCACATTCTAGTTTTTTCATTCCTATGGGTGATACAATATTCTTCTTCAATTTGATTATTCACACAAGGTCTATGTATTCCACAAAAATTAACATGCTTATAAGAAATAGTACTTTCAGAGGTTTGAGCATGTTTATTGCTATCATTAACAACAATTTTATTTTCCATGCAAGTTTCTTTAAAAGGCTCATGACACATGTCCCACTTTTCTTTAGGAGCATTAATATGAGAAGCAAAGGTTTTGAAACAATCAATAAGAATTTGAGGTTCAAGACCATATATAGCACTAAGCTCTTGAAAATCAGCAGTTTCATCGAAAGACTTGATGCAATCATACTCATAATTTATACCTGGTTCTTTATCTTTGTTGTTATCCCAATCTTCGGTGTTGCTTTGAATTGTTTCAAGAAGATCCCACTTAGCTTTGACATCCTAACTCGTGAAGGATCCCTCTAAACAAGTATCTAGATAGTGAAGGAAATATGCCCTAGAGGCAATCATAGAGATGATTGTATTTCATGTCTATCCATGAGTTATTATAATGTTCCTTGAATATCCATATACCAGGCAACTTGTATTGATTGGCAATTATGTGAATTGTTTGTGAAACTCTTTACTTGTATGGTTATCTAATAATTGTCCCTAGTCGGAGTTCATGCAAGGACACACGTGAATATTAGACTAGCACATCGATTGGTTAATGACTATGTTTCGCAAGTCATTGACATGGAGATGTCAAACCAATGATGTGGACACATGTTATGAACATGGGGTTGGACTGACCCAACATGAGACTAGCAATAATACTTGCAGCTCTCTCTACACATCATGTACGTTTTGTCCTTAGACCTGAGATTGTCGCATGTACTTGAGATGTGGATCGACCTACTTTGGGGCTATCAAACACTACTCCGTAACTGGGTAGTTATAAAGGTAGCTTTCGGGTTTGTCCTGATACATGCTGCAAGGCATCGGTCAATCAAGATGGGATTTGCCCCTCTCTACATGAGAGAGATATCTCTGGGCCCCTCGAGTGATCGGATCCAGAAATGCATGGCCGTGCTACATATGGTTAAGAGTTAACCTAGTAAAGGGATTCTGAATCACAGTATCAAGAAAGAGAGGTCAGCTTAGAGCTAGACCAAATATCATGAGGCAAAGGGAAAGACATGTACTCAACCTTGTGATGGTTCGTCCGAATGATCTTTATATGCGTTTAGGAGTTGGCACATCTTGCTAGAGGCCGCTACCAACTATTGACAGAGTAAGTGTACTCGCGTCATGTCTATACGTGTATGAACCTATAGGGTCACACACTTTAGGGGCTGGAAGCCTAATGAGGATTGGATCCGAATTAGACCAGGCTTAGGCTGCTAATGGGCTGCTAATGTAGAAGCCCACCAGGGATGCCTATATAAGAGAGAGTGAGGCGAGCTGAAAAGCAGAGAGCATTCCACCCAGCCGCCACTCCTCTTCCGCCTGTGTTGCACGCGCAGACCTAGCAGTCTGGCGTGTGACGGCTTCCACTCCGGACGTGTGGATACCTCGGAGGTGCTGCATCTGTAGCACTTGGACGAGCCGCGCAAAGGGGAGCTGCTCGTGGGACGAGGACGAGGAGGAGACGTAGAACATCTACACTGCCGCAACGTGCTTCATCGAGTTCCGCACCTGCGCGTCTAGCGGTAATCCCGTGATCTATGACAATAGTATTCTGGGTTGACGCGGTAGAATTTTTTTGATTTTACGCTAGTGTAGCCTACCCGTTACCCTTCAGCGGTATCAGAGCCGATGCTATTCAGTCATAGGTTCGGGAAGTTTGCATATGGTGATATGTAGATTGATATGAATGATATGATCGTTTGTATGGCGGTGTTTCTGGATTGATCTATATTCTTACTTTCCGTGATCGTGATTCTAAGGTCGTCGAACGACTTACCCCTACCGGTCGGTTTCCGCCATCGGGGTAGACAGTGACACATAAATCCTTCTGAATCACGCGAAGATCAATATGATTGATCGAATCGGGAATTAGATCTGAATCGACGTACCGTGATCAAAGGAGTTTGGTCGAATCGGAACTATGGTCGGTTTATGGTAAATTTGATTTGCCGATCAAAATCCTTAAAGAAAATTGTATAGATTTGATCTCTCATTTTTCACAAAAGAAAAGGTACCGCGAGGGGCGCTGCCCCTTCGAACCCCGCAGGGGGAGACCCCCTAGGCCCCCCTTAGTCATAGCCCCCTTTTTGTATCTCGTTAAGGTTCATAGGTGGTACGATTTCACATGATCCGGTAGAATGCGATTCTATGCACAACTTGTTTTTGCAGGATTTATGTGATCAGTATGGCCCAAAAATGTATGTGATGCATGTATGTATTTTTCATGACCTGCGTGTCGTGAGTTGGGCAACACGGCTGGAGCCATATGTGTTGTCAATTATTGTAATGGCCTGCGTGCCAACTTGTGATGATCCTAATACCATGTAATTTTGATTACTAGGTGTTAGGAGTAATAGCTTGTATTAGTTCTTGGAGAACTCATCACTTGGAGGATGCCTCACATAGAGCATGAAGATGGAGATCATCATGGTGGACAGGTTCTATGGCGATGGAGATCACCATGAGAAAATGGGCCATACTGTATCACATCTATGTGAATGCTATTCTTATACGTTTTACTACTATGCATGCTTAGATGATAGAAGTAGAACGATCCCTCACAAAGTTTAAGTTAAACCATGCCCTCCCAACCAAACCTTGCACCATCCTATGCCCTGTACAATCGTTGGTGGGTCTATGAAATTAGGGTGCCACGGTTTTCCTTGGCTGGATGGGTTTGTATCGGATACCTACACGCATAAGGGTTGGTGAGCTTGACAAGGTCATCTTAACAGTTAAGGACCTTGGGGCACAAAGGTTGGGCGCCTAGTTTTGACATAGAGATGTCACCCAACAAAAAGAGTCATATGTGATATGATTAGCAAAGGTTGCTTACCGATTTACCTTGTTTTCTAGCAGTGATGCTAAAGCTCACTAGTCGACTTGTTAATTGTGGATCTTGAATCACTTAGTATCAATAGAGGGATGTTGATTTAAGTGGGAGTATATGCTATTAAATTGTTTAATATGTTTTACTCTTTCATGGTTACATGGCTTAGTATTTTGCATATTTTTTTTGTTGTAGATCAATGGCACCGAACAATTCATCAACTTTTTGCTTTGCGTTCGATTCTTGAAAAGGATAAACTAAATGGAACAAACTATTCGGACTGGGTCCGTAACCTGAGAATTGTTCTCAGGGCTGAGAAAAAGGAAACTGTTCTGGATACCCCAATCCCGGATGAACCTGCTGGTAATGCAACTGCTACCCTTAAGAATGCCTACAAGAAAGCATGTGATGAATCTCTTGAGGTCAATTGTCTTATGCTTGCATGCATGGAACCTGATCTTCAAAAGCAGTTTGAGGATCAGGAAGCGTACGATATGATCGTTGCGCTTAAGGACATGTTCCAGACTCAGGCTAGGACTGAGAGGTACAATGTCGCTAAGTCCTTTGTGGAATGCCAGCTGGCAGAGGGAGCAGCTGTAGGCCCCCATGTGATCAAAATGGTTGGTTACAGTCAGACTTTGGAAAAGCTTGGTTTTCCATTAGGCCAAGAGTTGGCCACTGACTTCATTTTGGCATCTCTTCCATCTAGCTATGGGCATTTCATTTCGAACTACCATATGCATGGGGTGGAGAGGGGCCTTAATGAATTATGTGGGATGCTGAAAACAGCAGAATGTGACATTAAGAAGTGTGCAGGGCATAGCCATGTGATGGCTGTGCAGAACAAGCCTAGCTTCAAGAAAAAGGGCACTTCTTGGCAGAAGAAGAAGGGCAAGGCTAAGGATACAATCCCTAAGCCAAACCCTGCACCCAAGCAAAAGGCTGGTCCTGCAGGAGACACTGAGTGTTTCTTTTGTCACGAATATGGCCACTGGAAGAGAAACTGCAGCAAGTACCAGGCTTCTTTGAAGAAAAGTGGAAGTAAGAGTACTTCCCACTCAGGTACACTTGTTGTAAATGTTGTGGACATTTTTCTCTCAGATTCTTATGTTAACTCTTGGGTATTTGATACCGGATCGGTTGCTCATATTTGCAATTCGATGCAGGGGCTAATAAGGACTAGAGAAGTGCAGAAAGGCGAAGTGGATTTTCGCGTCGGAAATAAAGCAAGGGTTGCTGCATTGTTCGTCGGCGTCATGCAACTTCACCTTCCGTCAGGATTTATCATGGAGTTGAATAATTGTTATTACATTCCTAGTATGGGTCGAAACATTTTATCACCTTCATGTTTGATGAGGGATGGTTATTCATTCGCGAGTACAAACAATGGTTGTGTAATCTCTAAGAATGCTATGTTTGTGTCTGATGCTCCCATTGTGAATGGGTTATTTATTTTAAATCTTGATAATGCATGTGTTTACAATGTTAGTGCTAAAAGGCTTCGGCCAAATGATTTGAGTCCTACCTATCTATGGCATTGTCGTTTGGGGCATATAAGTGGAAAGCGCATGAAGAAGCTCCATGGTGATGGTCTTCTAACTTCGTTTGATTTTGAATCATACGAGACAGGTCAAGCTTGTTTACTTGGAAAGATGACCAAGACGCCTTTTACGGGGTTTCCCGAGAGAGCGACAGACTTGTTGGAACTCATACATACTGATGTATGTGGACCAATGAGCACGACAGCCAGAGGAGGATCTCACTACTTCATTACTTTCGCTGATGATTTCAGTAGATATGGCTATGTCTACTTGATGAAGCATAAGTCTGAAACTTTTGAAAAGTTCAAAGAGTTTCAAAATGAGGTAGAGAATCAACGTGGCAAGAAAATAAAGGCCTTGCGATCTGATCGCGGAGGTGAATATTTGAGTCACGAGTTTAGCAATCATCTTAAGAGTTGCGGAATTGTTCCACAGCTCACGCCGCCCGGAACGCCTCAAAGAAACGGGATCTCTGAACGGCGTAATCGAACTTTGTTGGACATGGTTCGATCGATGATGAGCCAGTCGGATTTACCATTATCATTTTGGGGTTACGCGCTAGAAACAGCAGCTTTCACACTAAACAGGGTACCATCTAAATCCGTAGTTAAGACACCATATGAGATGTGGACTAGAAAGAATCCCAGTTTGTCTTTTCTAAAGATTTGGGGTTGTGATGCATTTGTCAAGCGACTTCAGTCGGACAAGCTAACACCCAAATCGGATAAGTGCATTTTTGTGGGATACCCAAGGGAAACGTTAGGGTATTACTTCTACAACCGAGAAGAGGGCAAAGTGTTTGTCGCTCGTAGCGGTGTTTTCCTAGAGAAAGAGTTTCTCACAAAGGGAATGAGTGGAAGGTCGGTGCGACTTGAAGAAGTTCAAGATGAGCCAGTCGGGGATGCTTCTACGAGTGATGCTATTGTAGCAGAACAAGTTGAGGAACCCGTGGCAATAGAAGCACCACAGCCACGAAGGTCGGCGAGGCTCCGCGAAGCGCGAGAGTTATTATTGTTAGACAATGATGAGCCTGCGACCTAAGCAGAAGCGATGGTGGACCCAGACTCTGAGAAATGGGTGATTGCCATGAGATCCGAGATAGAGTCCATGGGAGACAATCAAGTTTGGAACTTGGTTGACCTGCCTGATGGTTTTAAAGCCATCGAGTGCAAGTGGATCTATAAGAAGAAGATTGATATGGATGGAAATGTTCACCTCCATAAAGCTCGACTTGTTGCAAAAGGTTTTCGACAAGTTCAAGGAGTTGACTTCGACGAGACTTTCTCGCCCGTAGCGATGCTTAAATCTATACGGATCATTCTAGCCATTGCTGCACATTTCGATTATGAGATATGGCAGATGGATGTCAAGACGGCTTTCTTAAATGGAATCCTTTCTGAGGACGTGTATATGATGCAGCCCGAAGGTTTTGTCGATCCAAACAATGCTGGGAAGGTATGCAAACTTCAATAGTCTATTTATGGGCTGAAGCAAGCATCTCGGAGTTGGAACATTCGATTTGATGAAGTTGTAAAGGAGTTTGGCTTCACCAAAAACGAACAAGAACCTTGTGTGTATAAGAAAGAAAATGGGAAATCACTTGTGTTTCTAATCTTATATGTGGATGACATATTATTGATTGGAAATGACATTCCTATGCTCGAGTCTGTTAAGACCTCATTGAAAAATAGTTTTTCTATGAAGGACTTGGGAGAAGCGGCATATATTCTGGGTATCAAGATCTATAGAGATAGATCAAGGAGGCTAATTGGATTAAGCCAGAGTACGTACATTGACAAAGTGTTGAAACGGTTCAGCATGGAAGAGGCTAAGAAGGGGTTCTTGCCCATGTCTCACGGCATTAAACTCAGCAAGACTCAGTGTCCTTCGACCACTGATGAGCGAGAACGCATGAGTAGGATTCCATATGCTTCGGCTATTGGATCCATCATGTATGCAATGACATGTACTCGGCCAGATGTTTCCTATGCTCTAAGTGTTACGAGCAGATACCAGGCTGATCCAGGTGAGATTCACTGGACAGCGGTAAAGAATATCCTTAAGTACTTGAGAAGGACTAAGGATATGTTCCTAGTTTATGGAGGTGAGGTTGAACTCAGTGTAAAGGGTTACACATATGCGAGTTACCTTAATGACTCAGATGACTCGAAATCGCAATCAGGTTATGTGTTTGTCATGAATGGTGGTGCTGTGAGCTGGAAAAGTTCCAAGCAAGATACAGTGGCCTCCTCTTCAACAGAAGCTGAATATATTGCTGCCTCGGAGGCTCCAAAGGAAGCTGTTTGGATTAGGAATTTCCTGATCACTCTTGGTGTGGTTCAGGGCTCGTCCAATCCCTTGGACGTTTATTGTGACAACAATGGTGCTATTGCACAAGCCAAAGAACCTAGACAGCACCAGAAGAACAAACATATTCGCATGAGCTACCATCTGATTCGTGAGTTCATTGATGAAGGTAGTGTCATGTTATGCAAAATACATACGGACTCAAATGTTGCTGATCCCTTGACTAAGCCACTCCCGCAGCCTGCGCATGAAGCGCACACAAGAGCAATAGGTATTAGATACTGTCTAGATTGACTCTAGTGCAAGTGGGAGACTGAAGGAAATATGCCCTAGAGGCACTCATAGAGATGATTGTATTTCATGTGTATCCATGAGTTATTATAATGTTCCTTGAATATCCATATACCAGGCAACTTGTATTGATTGGCAATTATGTGAATTGCTTGTGAAACTCTTTACTTGTATGGTTATCTAATAATTGTCCCTAGTCGGAGTTCATGCGAGGACACACGTGAATATTAGACTAGCACATCGATTGGTTAATGACTATGTTTCGCAAGTCATTGACATGGAGATGTCAAACCAATGATGTGGACACATGTTATGAACATGGGGTTGGACTCACCCAACATGAGACTAGCAATAATACTTGCAGCTCTCTCTACACATCATGTACGTTTTGTCCTTAGACCTGAGATTGTCACATGTACTTGAGATGTGGATCGACCTACTTTGGGGCTATCAAACACTACTCCGTAACTGGGTAGTTATAAAGGTAGCTTTCGGGTTTGTCCTGATACATGTTGCAAGGCATCGGTCAATCAAGATGGGATTTGCCCCTCTCTACTTGAGAGAGATATCTCTAGGCCCCTCGAGTGATTGGATCCAGAAATGCATGGCCGTGCTACATATGGTTAAGAGTTAACCTAGTAAAGGGATTCTGAATCACAATATCGAGAAAGAGAGGTCAGCTTAGAGCTAGACCAAATATCGTGAGGCAAAGGGAAAGACATGTACTCAACCTTGTGATGGTTCGTCTGAATGATCTATATATGCGTTTAGGAGTTGGCACGTCTTGCTAGAGGCCGCTACCAACTATTGACGGAGTAAGTGTACTCGCGTCATGTCTATACGTGTATGAACCTATAGGGTCACACACTTTAGGGGCTGTAAGCCTAATGAGGATTGGATCCGAATTAGACCAGGCTTAGGCTGCTAATGGGCTGCTAATGTAGAAGCCCACCAGGGATGCCTATATAAGAGAGAGTGAGGCGAGCTGAAAAGCAGAGAGCATTCCACCCAGCCGCCACTCCTCTTCCGCCTGTGTTGCACGCGCAGACCTAGCAGTCTGGCGTGTGACGGCTTCCACTCCGGACGTGAGGATACCTCGGAGGTGCTGCATCTGTAGCACTTGGACGAGCCGCGCAAAGGGGAGCCGCTCGTGGGACGAGGACGAGGAGGAGACGTAGAACATCTACACTGCCTCAACGTGCTTCATCGAGTTCCGCACCTGCGCGTCTAGCGGTAATCCCGTGATCTATGACAATAGTATTCCTGGTTGACGCGGTAGAATTTTTTTGATTTTACGCTAGTGTAGCCTACCCGTTACCCTTCAGATAGTCCTTGTAATTTCCTGAAAGGCTTGCATATAAATTATTAATAACAATATTCCTGGGGAGCTCATGAATGGGACATTTGAGCATTAGTGACTTCAATCTCCCCCATGCTTCGACAATACTTTCTCCATCATGAGGATGAAAATTATAAATATAATTCCTATCTTTATGAATTTCATGAGGAGGATAAAATTTAGAGTAAAAGAGAGATTCAAGTTCCTTCCACTCCAAATGATGAGGATTATCTAGTAGCGCATACCACTCCCTTGATTTGCCCTTAAGTGATAAAGAGAATAGCTTCCTCTTGACTTGGTTCATTGAAATACCTGCACACTTGAACAACCCGCATAATTCATGTATAAAGAGCAAATGATCATCGGGATGGACAGTTTCATCTCCAACATAATAGTTGTTTATAACATGTTCAACAATTTTTATAGGTATTTTAAAAGAGATGCTTTCAGTATGTGGATTTAAAATATCACAAGTATCATTAGAATTACCACATATGGGAGATGAAGCATCATTAGAGCAAATTTTCTTCTTTAAAGCTGGGGAACTAAAAAGATCATTTTCATAAAAACCACCTTCCCCAAGCTTAGCCGTTTCCATAGCATTAGTAACAAAGGTGTTCAAAAGATTCATCCTAATAACATTGCTATTAGCATGCAAAGAAAGTTGCAAGGGTTTTTTAATTTTCTTTTCAGACAATTCACGTTCTATATTAGGAAAAATACTAAAAAGCTCTCTAATTTTTTTGTTGTTTTCCATTAAGCCTAACTAGTGAAAACAAGAAACAAAAAGACAAAATTGCAGAATCTAAAGGAAATAACTTCGAGCACTCACACTGGAGGATGTGAGTACCTTTTACCTTAACTCCCCGGCAACGGCGCCAGAAAATAGCTTGATGTCTACGCACTTCTATTCTTGTAGACAGTTGTTGGGCCTCCAGGTGCAGAGGTTTGTAGAACAGCAGCAAGTTTTCCCTAAAGTGGATCATCCAAGGTTTATCGAACTCAGGGAGGAAGTGGTCAAAGATATTCCCTCTCAAGCAACCCTACAATCAAGATACAAGAAGTCTCTTGTGTCCCCAACACACCCAATACACTTGTTAGGTGTATAGGTGCACTAGTTCGGCGAAGAGATAGTGAAATACAAGTGGTATGGATATAAGACAACGGTGCTACAAAATAGCTTGATGGCGTGGAAGAGACTAAAGGCAAACTGAAATAAAGATGAAAGCAAGCAAACATGTAACAGATCTAATTGCAAACGGTGTATCAATGCTTAGAAACAAGGCCTAGGGATCATACTTTCACTAGTGAACACTCTCATATAAATATTTTCTCTTTATGATACTACCTTAACTACTCTCCAGTTGGACACTCTAATCCATGGTAGGGCTATAACAGCACACCTCAAAGTCCGCTTTCCCCATCTAGATAAACCCACACTGTCACCTTGAGTACTAGATGAGTCCAACAAACACCACAATTTCATAAAGACATCCAACTCCAAATATAACTCATAACAAGTATTTGTAATCTCTAGCCTAAGTGCCACCATTGTGTGCATGCTATCACTTTCACACACATGGGGAGAGCAGAGATCTAATAAAGCACTTGAGTAGCAAGGTAGATCTATTTGATTACAAGCCCATGATCTCAATAATATCATGCATAGAGGGAGAGAGATGAACACATAGCTACCGGTAGAACCCTTAGACTTGAGAGAGAACTACTCCCTCCTCATCATGGGAATCAGCAACGGTGATGGATATGGCGGTGGAGATCGATGGAGATGGCTCCGAGGGCACTTCCTCATCCCAGCAGGGTGCCGGAACAGAGACTTTCTGTCCCCCGAACAGGGTGGCAGCGGCACTGTGGAACTTTTCGTGGCTGGAGCCTTGATAATTTAGGGTTTTCCCATCGGGAGGAATATATAGGCGAAAGGGTAAGGTCGGTGGAGGCCGGAGGGGCCCACACCACCTGGTGGCGCGGCCAAGGGGGACCCGTGCCACCCTATGGTGTGGCTGGCCCCTCGGTGAAATATTGACTTTGGCTTTTGTCCCGTCCAATTCCGAGAATATTCATTTTCTGACTTTCTGGAACCAAAAACAGCAGAAAACAGGCAACTGGCATTGTGGCATCTTGTCAATAGGTTAGTTCCAGAAATCATATGAAAAGTACTCCAAAGTGTGGACAAAACATAAGAAAGTAGATAAAACCAAGCATGGAACATCAAAAATTATAGATACATTTGCAATGTATCAATTATTAGTCATAGATGCAGTTGGATTACGGTCGATGTATAATTTTGTAATGCCCAATCAAATCTCAAAGGAGTCAAGATGATTAGTATATGCATGTATGCTTTCGCCATGTTTGTTAATTTCCCCGTTGTAATTTGTTCACCCAACATGTCATCTATCTTAAGGAGAACCACCACTAGTGAATTATGGACGCCGTTCCTTTCTTTTATCATCAATCTACAACTAGTTACTGTTTTTTGTTTACTTTCTGCAAGCAATTACTTTCTTCACACAATATGTTTTATCCTTTGTTTTCAGCAAAACCGGTGAGATTGAAAACCTCACTGTAAGTTGGGGGCAAAGTTATGTGGTTGTATTGTGCAGGATTCCAAGTTGGCAACAACACCTTGGAGATGTTTCCTTGCTCCTACTGGTTCGATAACCTTGGTTTCATAACTGAGGGAAACTTACTGCTGTGATCATCAAACCTTCCTCTTGGGGTTCCCCAATGAGCTCGACATCAACCACGAGCATACCCCGTTGACTTTGTTTTCTTTCGCTCGTTCCACCACGAGCACAATGCTTACCACCTGGTTGGTGGCGGAGATATATAGAAACAGCGTCTCCTTTTCACGAGGCGTCACTAATACTAGCGAGGTGGATAGTAGATGCTTGAGGTCTTCGAATGCTTCTTGTGCTTTGTCTGTCCACTCGAACTTGTCAGCTTTACAGAGAAGCTGGTAGAAAGGACGTGCCTTTTTGCCCATGCGACTCATGAATCGACTAAGCACCGCGATTCGGCTAGCTAGCTGCTGGACACCTTTTACATTCTTTGGGTTCTCCATGGCTAGTATGGCTTTTATTTTCTTCGGGTTTGCCTCGATCCCTCTCACAGAGATGAGATACCCGAGCAATTTCCTAGATGGTACCCCCGAAGGCGCATTTGTCCGGATTGAGCCTGATTTGGTAGCAATCGAGGTTATCGAAGGTCTCGCGGAGATCGTTGAGTAACACAGCTTCCTCTTTGGTTTTGACGACAATGTCATCGACGTAGACTTGGATATTGCGAACAAGTTGGTTCTTGAGGCTGGCCTGCATACACCGTTGATAGGTGGCTCCTGCGTTTTTTAGCCCGAAGGGCATCATATTGTAGCAGAACACACCAAAGTGTGTTGTGAACGTTGTTTTCTCTTGGTCTTCCTCCTTCATTTGAATCTGATTATAGCCTGAGTAGGCTTCGAGGAAGTAGAGGCGCTCACATCCTGAAGTGGAGTTGATTATCTGATTGATTCGTGGCAACAGGAAGTGATCCTTCGGGCAGTGCTTGTTCAGGGAGGTGAAGTCCACGCACATCCGCAGGATATCTGTGTCCTTTTTACGCACAAGCACTGGATTTGCGAGCCAGGTGCTTTCCTTGATGTCGTGTATGAATTTTGCATTGAGCAGTCTGTTGACTTCCATACCGACCGCTTTTGCTCTTGGTTCAGACAGTCGTTGTATTGTTTGCTTAACTGGCCTTGTGTTTGGATTCACGTTGAGTGAGTGCTCGACAAATTCCCTGGGAACTCCTTGAATGTCCGCTGGACACCAGGCGAATATTTCCTAGTGCTCACGGAGGAATTTGACAAGCACGAGTTCATATGCGGGACTCAAGTTGTTGGTGATGAGGGCTGTCTTGGTCGGGTCCGTTGGGTGGACCTAGACTTTCTTGGTGTGCACCGACGAGTCAAAAGATAGGTCAGGTGAGCTTGGCTTGCTCAGGGGAGGCAGACTGTTGTCTATCAAGTCCTTCAACCCTGCGATTTCCTCTTGCATGCCTAAGGACTAGGAGATTCTGTTGAATTCCCTATCGCAGCTGTCAGACCCGTCAAAGCTTCCGTTGATTGTGATCACATTGTTTGGGCCTGGCATCTTCATCTGCAGGTAGGCGTAGTGTTGTACCACCATAAACCTTGCGAACGCGACACGTCCGAGGATGTAGTGGTACTGTGAATGCCAGTTAACAACTTCAAAGTCGATGCGCTCTCGCTGAAAATTTTGCGTCGTGCCGAAGATGACGTTGAGGTTGATCTTTCCCAGGGGTACACACCCTTCCCTGGGATGATGCCATGGAACGTCGTGTCTGAAACTTCTAGACATGTCAGAGGGATCCTCATTGCGCGCAAGGTACTTGCGAACATGAGGTTGATGCCGCTTCCGCCATCCATGAAGACGTGACTCATATCGAAGCCCCCAATCTGTGCCTCGAGTACGAGTGGACAGTGGCCTAGGCGAGGTACTTGGCGCGGATGGTCGCGCTTGTCAAAGGTGATGCAGGACTCGCTTCCACTTAGGTACTCAGTGGTGGAGGTTGGAGAGTTTATCACCAAATTGACTTGGCAAGTGATTTCCTTCTGCACTTGATTTGAGGGGCGCCCTTTTTGGATCATCCCCATGTTGCCTAGTGTTCGCGGGTATGGCTCGCCTCCATGGTTCTGGACTAGCTCAGCCACAGGTGGTGGTAGTCTAGGTGGTGGCGGTGGTGCTTCGTGAGCCACGACGCCCGGGGCAGCTACGTAGCCCTGGTTGATCGCGTTGCGATTCATCTGGGCCAGGCCTTCGTGGAGTTTGAGGAACTCGCAGCAGTCCTTGAGAAGGTGGCTGGACTTTTTCTTGCCGTTGTGCTTGTCGATGTAGAAGTGTAAGTTGCACGGTCTAGACAATTTGTCCTAGATGGGTAGTCCAGGTGCCTCGTCATGAGTGCGGTGTTGCCACACTTGCGCGGTTTTCCCGCTGTCCTGGTATCCACCGCTGCGGTATCTGATGTTGCGGTTGTCGTCGCATTTGTCGACGTAGCTAACTGTGACCATTTCGACCTCTTCGCGGTCCTCGTAGACGCGCATTCGACGTTTCCCTCGGCGATCATGTCTACACCTGAGGTCGTCGTAATCATCGGAGTAGGCACGATTTTTCACCGAGTCCTCTCCATCGGCCCACCGATTCGAGATCTCCATCAGGTGATCGATTGTCTTGGGCTTTGAGCGGCCCAACTCCTCCCTGAGCTCTCTACGGCGAACGCCGCTGTTGAACGCGTCGATTACGCGATCCTTAGAGATATCTTCTACGGAGTTCTTCATGATGGACCATCTCTGGATGTACGAGCATAGTGACTCGCCAGACCTCTGGTTGCAGCCTCTTAGTTCCTCGATTGATGCGGGCCTTTTGTAAGTTCCCTTGAAGTTGCGCACGAAGTTATAGACCAGCTCTTCGTAGCTATGAATTGATCCGCGTGGGAGATTGTTAAGCCATGCGCGGCAGCGCCTTGCAGCTGTAGTTGTAGGCATTGCATGGCCGTGCTTGAGCTTCCGACATGCAGCATGACGGAGGAGATGTGATCTTCCAACCAATTCTTCGAGTCCTGTAGGGCGTCAAATTTCAGGTTCTTTGATGGTAGTTTGAACCCTTTAGGCATTCGCTTCTACCTGATGGCTCTCCTGAAGCATCTCGCGCCATAGAGCACCACTTCGTCATCTTCCGAGTTAGTCGAACGGGCACGCCTCGCGCGCATCTTGTCGACCTTGCGCTGCGTGATGTCATCACGTGCGTCGTAGTCGCGGTCATGCCGCCATGAGCGACGTCACCGTGACAGATCATGGATGTTATTGCTGGAGGAGTATGAATTGTAATACTTGTCCTGAGCTTTACTTTTCTTCAGCTCCGGTGTTGTCTCCTTGAAGAGGGCAGCTTCGACTAGCCCCAAGCCCGCAATCGTAGATTGGTCCATGGCAGCTCGCGGATCCCTAGCCGGTGGCCGGTTGTTCAGGAGGTACATGGTGGCCGCTGTCACCGCTGCTTGCGGTGTCTTTGGGAGCACGTTGCCCCCCGTATCCACCGTCATGGAGCTGAAGGTGAGGACTTTCATGGATTCTTCTTGCTCCTTGGCGGTGAGGTGGGCTAGTCAAGATCGTTGTTTGGCGGCCACGTAGTCATTTCCCTTGCAGGAGGATCCTCCCATGGATAGTTGAGCCCGTCGAAGACTCGACTCGTCCACCGCCTTTCTACGCGTGTCGAGTTGCACTATTACTTGTTGTTGGCGCTTGTATTCCTCTTTGAGCAGCCAATGGTAACCCATCAACCTCTTTTGTGATGAGTTTAGGGGGAGGGGGTTGCCCCGCAGAGCCTCTCGACAATGGGCCCACTTGTTGCCGTTGAGCTTGATTAACACGTGCTCTTCGGTGCACTCATTCTCCTTGAGGTTCGGGTCTCCTTCTGTCCCATTGTTGGTGGGCACGCTGTTGGCACGGCCACCATTTTCACCATTGGTCGGTCTAGTGCTGGTGTTGTCGCGATTGACACCGGTGTCGCGTGTGTTGATGACAGCGCACATTAAGTGATTGGGGAAGCTGTTGCTCCCACAACTTTCAGATCCGGAGCCGTAGGCTCCAACTTCTGTGGCCAGGTCACTCGGATTGGATCACGACTGCTGTCGCTGTCCGTGCTCCCAACTGTTGTCGGGGCGTTGAGCTCACTTAGCGTGCCGATTGGCAGGGGAAACCACGATGCTGGAGCAATCTCGGGAACCGTCGGCTGGTCAGGGAGGCAAGGTGTGCCCAGCTGACCATCTTGGAAGCATAAGCTCCTGATCGCTAGGCCGATACCATCGCCCAAGGACTTGAAAGCCGAGCGAGTGGCTGGCGTGTGGATGGTGAAGTCGAAGGCGCTGAAGAGTTGGTGAATCTCCATTGTTGCAGACTGATAGAGCGCGGTTGACGGGGTCGAAGAAGCCGCGACATCAGCACTGCCAGTTCCCATAGATGGCGCCAATTGACGAGGGGTTAACTCATCAATGGACATTGTTATCGACTTGGGTTTTGGAGAAGGAGGGAGCGCTAGAGGCATCAATTGGCTAGAAAACAAGCACACAGGGACGCAAGGTTTACCCAGGTTCAGGCCTTGTAAAGGTCCCTACTCCTGCTTCTCTGCTGTTGGAATTATCGAGGGAATCGAAAGTTACAGGGGGCACGCAGATGCAATATGGCGATGGTTGCGGAAACTAGGGCTATGATTATCCTCCTCGCTGCCCCTCCTGGCCTTTGTATATATAGGCTAGGTCTCGGGTAGCAGGTGGAGTCAGTTACAGATTAGGGTTTGTCCCTTTAAACTTTCTATCTTAAGCTTCATCTTGTGCTACAAGCAATCGGAGTCTCCGTGAGTCACTCGAACCCTATATTGGGCCATGGTAACGTCGTGGTATTCTGCCATACCTGGACCATATATACCAAACTCGAGTACCTATAAGGTATGCCCACGTCACTAGGGTTTCGCGTTACTGCGCCCTCACGAGATAGAATATCGCCTTCTAGCCGTAGATACTCCTCTAATCATGCGGCTCTCGTCGCCCCGTACCCCTTCGGTCTCTGGAGTCACTGACGGATGAGCCCCTCCCTACAACATTTAAATGGATCTCCCGCGCTCGTGGGTGCCCGGCTGGGCCAACCAGGGCACTGTATAGCCCAGCAGCCTTAGTCTCAGCCAGTGTAGCTTTCGTCTATAAATTTCATTTTTCCTTTTCTCCAGATATGTTAAACTTAGATGTTAGTTCAAATGGCTAACAAAATATAAAACACCTAGACTTTCCCAAATGAATTTTGGTACATGTTCCCCAGGGTTTTCTATAACATACAAACTAATCCCCATACCCATTTTTTTTTTTGATTATTTCCTGGAAATAAAGCTTCTAAACAAATACCTTTTTCAATCAATAAATATCTCAGGGAGCTCCACATATCCAAATGATATAAATCCAACTTTTCCTGAAAGCTATTGTAACTACCTGTCACCAGACCTTGGTCTCTAGTCAAAGTGAACCCTGGTTTTACCGTAGTAAAATGGCAAAATGCATCCAGTTATGACTTTAGAAAATTCCCTAGGAAAATTCATAACACTTTTTGATTTTATTCTAACTGTCTCTCATGTGGTACACTAAATGACAAGGGGTTAACTCATCAATGCCCATTGTTATGGACTAGGGTTTTGGAGAAGGAGGGAGCGCTGGAGGCATCAATCGGCTAGCAAACAAGCACACAAGGATGCAAGGTTTACCCAGGTTCAGGCCTCGTAGAGGTCCCTAGTCCTGCTTGTCTGCTCTTGGAATTATTGAGAGAGTCGAAAGTTACAAGGGGTGCATAGATTCAATCTAGCGATGGTTGCGGAAACTAGGGTCATGATTGTTCTCCTCGCCGCCCCCTCCTGTCCTTTATATAGATAGGCTAGGTCTCGGGTAGCAGGTTGAGTCGGTTACAGATTAAGGTTTGTCCCTTTAAACTTTCTATCGTAAGCTTCGTCTTGTGCTGGAAGTAATCAGAGTGTCCGCGAGTCACCCGAACCCTATATTGGGCCCTGGTAACGCCATGGGCTTTTGCCATACCTGGACCGTATATGCCAAACTTGAGTACCTGTAAGGTATGCCCATGTCAGTAGCCCCCGAGTGTCCAGTGGAATCGTAGATTCCAGTGGAGACTTTATGAAGTCTTTCGAGTGTACTTGTGAGCATATTTTCAAGTTCTTTGATTGATGTCATAGGGATTGTTGATATCCGTGCCTGATTCATCTGATGCATCGGGATCGGTTAACTGCCTTAGGGAAAAACAACACAATCTACTCAAACTCGAGTCCCCGGACTGAAATTCGGGAAAGTGCTGTTGTAATTCGACTCAGGCCGCGGAGGTCTTACAGGAGTCAAATCCCAGTATGTAAGTGTGAGCACTCGACGCGTCCGTCAAGGGATATTTTCATCGTACCTGCAGGCACGGATATTTTTTGGTAGAGCGCAACAGATGCGTTGCCAGGCCTTATTCAGGTGTTATCTTCACGTCGTAGACGCGACATCTGAATTTTGTCATCACGGAGATGGTTTGGGTGACCCAGGAGACACAGTCTCTTGGCAGGGAAGTTGTGAGGCGGAGTCGCCAATGCTTTCGAGTGTTGACGTTGTCAAGACGTAATTATGAAAAAAAATCATAGGGTCTGAGACCAGCGGTCCCTATGGGAGTAGCCCCCGAGTGCCTATTCATAATAGTGTAGCCCCCGAGCTTCCATATGTAATAGTGTAGCTTCCCTTTTGCTGAACCATGTTTTGTGCGGGTATCTCCGTTAATACTTTGCTGAATTTGAATGTACCCCTTGTTATTGTATGCTTGGTCTTATTCGCTTCTTTTTTGGCAATAATAGGATCCTTCGAGTGGTCCTCCTAACTCTCCTCCTACCGATGAAACTGCGGCGCGACCGTGTTCAAAGGTGGAGGAGCTATCGCTGATTGTGCGACTGCGCGATCGCATAAAGCAGTTGGAGAGAGAGTTGCCTATTATTCGGGGTAACGCAGACGTGTGGAAGTCAAAGGCCGAGAAGGCCATTGCTCCCGAGAAGTATCTCCTAGACAAAGTTGCGCAGCTGAACGAGCAATTTAAATGTTAGATCTCTATCTTTTTTTCCTTTTCTTTGGCCCTTCACAACGATGATCTATCTTATGATCTTTTCTTTGCTTCTTGTAGTTGTTAGCACTCGTCATCCACATGATGAGAGGGATTGGGTTGCCAATCGCCTGCATAATCTAACCCAGGAGCACCTACAAGCTAGGGGTTACTTATGAGTGGACATGACCGTGCAATCATGTTGGCAACACTGCAAGATCGTGCCTCGCGAGTGCTTTAGTGCTTGAAGAAGGCACAGTCGTGCCTTAGGCATATCTTCCAAGCGATGTTTCCTCTAGACGCGGTTCCACCAAGCTTGTTAGCTTTGCTAGCAAAGTTTCAGGATATTAGAACCGTCCGCGAGTGCGTGTGCCAGCAATTGGTCGCGGGTGCCAAGGCTGCGTTGGCGCTTGTTCGATTGCATCGGCCACATATGGATGTTGCGGCTGTTGCCGCTATGCCGCCGCCGCCACCAGAAGGGATGACCTGGAACATGGTCCCACACTACCAGGCAGTTGATCGGCCATCCAAAGATATCGTCGATTTCTTTGAAGATCAAACAAATGTTCTCCTTTTGCAGTAGTAGTGTAGTTTGTATCCTACACATATATGTATAAGTGTTGTAAAATTCATATGATTGTGTCGGGTGTGTTTGTGTCAACACCGGGGTTTTTAATCCCAGATGCCCGTTATGCCATACCTCGCAATCCTAGGATTACCATTTTTGTGAGACATAACAGATTGGATATCACAGTACATCATCCATTCCAACCCATACATAAGGTCTTACACAAATAAGGATCTCATGATCCAGTCTTAATACAACAAGCAGTGGAAATAAAAGATAAGTGTAGCGATGGGGTCCATCATCAGGGGCACAGGCAATGCTGACGAAGGCAGATAGTCCTAGTTATCATAGCCGTCCTGCTGGCCATCATTTTGATATTCTCCTTCATAGTCTAGCCATGATAATAGCCAGGGACAAAAGCCATGAGTACTCTTTAAGTACTCGCAAACTACCTCTAACAAGTAGGATAGTTCTAAAGTAAAGTGCTAACTCTAAGTTTAACTATAAAGTTAAGTTTGAAACCTAAGCTGAGTTCAGAAGCAAAGATAAAGTAAAGTTCTAGAATCACTTAAGTGGGAAGCTAAGGTCATAAACACAACCCTGTTGTGGTCAAGTCAAGATTCATCATTCATTTCAAGTTACATGGAAAACATCTGACAACGAAACAGTATGGCCATTCCAACTGTCCATAACCGCGGACGCGGCTATACGAATAGTTTGACACTCTACAGAGGTGGTACACTTTCACCACAAGATTCGATACATCTGTCAGGGATAACCCTGAATCATCATACTTAGTATGCAGATAATCAAACATAACCTTCCCTTTACACACCCTAGTATAAGCACCTGTCCTATGAGCATGGCCTCCCAACCATGACCATCAGTCATCTTGGGCACTGCATAGGTGGAGAACATTGAGAGGTAGCCTCAGCTCAAACCTCTCCCATGAGGGAACTAACACTAATGCATATAAATTTCTAGCTAAGCCGTACCCAATTCAGGTAGTGTGGTTGTACGGTAAATTTGGAATGGTATCGCATCCGAATCCAACCATCAGTTTTATAAAAGGGTTAAGGCTCACGCCTCAACATTCTCATCATCATCAACCATTGGTGTTTCTAAACACATGTCAAAACATCTCAATACAATGACTCATCATTCCAAGGTTTTCATAATTCATTTTCACCAAATTTTCCCATCTAAAGTGACTCAAGTTTTGATCTACTCTAAACTACTAAGTTAAGATTGTTCACTAAGGTGGAAAAGATGGGTTCAATCTCATGCCATAGAATGACATCTAAAGGGGTTCTAAATAGGTCAAGTTTTATACTTTTTATTCTACCGTCAAAACAAGTAAAGAGCTTTGTGTAAACCAAGGGAAACAAAACTTGTAAATAAAACTTGGGGTACTAATAGTCAAAGGGGTATGATCAAAGCATGCCTAAGGCATCTTTGCTAAACCATCTAGTTTGGTCCTAGCTTGCTAAGCACTAAACTTGCAAGTGTTAGCTTGCATTGTTAAGGGTGGCTTGCACTTGGATAGTGCTAGCTTGCTAATAGAAGCTTGCCTTGGTTGGTGCAGTGGTTGAAGTTTTCTTCTTCTTCTTCTTGGTAGAACTCCTCCTCCTCGAAAACTTGGTCGATATTATCGTCTATAAATACATATGGAGTACACAATCACCAAACAATACTTAACTAGACTAAGTAGCAATCTAAGACACACATTTCATGATCTATTACCATCACAAGCATCACATGTTTAATTCAATGGTTTCATTCTTTTTATTTTAGAAAAGTAATTTCTACTCATTGAAAAATTAACTAAAATTTAATATTCACCACCTAAAATATGGGATCATGTTGACACATGTCATCACCACATATTCTAACATGGGATAATGAGATTTAAAGGTTGGATCAATATTACTTCGGTTTAAGTTCATTATTTAATGATTTAAAGTGACTAGAAATGCCTATATAGCATTATTTTGGTACTAGTCCAAAGTCACTGCACTTAAACCTTAATATTATTACATATTTAGATATATATGATGAAATGTGATTTTTGAGAGTTGGAATCAACTCAAAAGCTATATTGGTTGATTTTATAAAAATGTTGCAAGGTGCAAAAGCTTCTGTTTTATTATTTTTATTAGGAGAGATCTATAACTCTAATAGAATTAAATCCAACGGGCTTGGATAGATCATCTTAATATCTTTCAGACAAAACTTGTTTCATGAAATTTGGATTTGTAAAACTCTCAGAATTGAATTTTAAACTAGTGGACAGAAACTAGATTCAACTTAAAAAGAAAAATCCAGATTTGAACGGTTGGGCTAGCGCGGGAAAGAACTTGGGCCGGCCCAGTGGCGCTCCCCGGCACGGGGCTCATTTGACAGGGGGGTCCCGCTTGTCAGAGGCACTTAACATGCGAAACGGTACGCGCGTTGTGGGCCGTAGGATTAGAAAGGGGATCTACGGCTAAGGGTCGTCCTCGATGACGAACAGGTCGCCGGCGAGCTCGAACCCTAGCAGCTCGGTGGATGTCTGCTGGGGACGTACCAGGGCTACAGCAACGACGGCGAGGCGGGCAAACGAAATGGAAGACGACGACAAGGCAAGGCGCGGTTGCGGCGGAGCTTGGGGTTCCCTCAATCGCACGCGCCCTTCTCCTCCAGAGGCGGCCTGCTCCGGTGAAATTCCGGCGAGCTGCTGCTCCCCTTGCTCCGGCTAGAGGTGGGTGAGGTTCAGTGAGGTGAGGGGAGTGGAGTGGTGTGCTTCAAACGGCTGGGGGTGGCCTCCTTTTATAGACCCGACGGTGAGACCAAGCGGGATGGGTAGGCGACGGTGGCGACATGGCTACGGCCGGTTAGAGGCATGGCTGAGGGTGGCGATCGACAGGTCGTCTCCTGGCGGTGCTCTAGGAAGTGAATGCGGGTGTAGGGGCGGTGGTCTGGTCTAGGCGAGGTGGCGCTCTAAGCGGCAGAGGCGGCGGTGTCCACGGCGAGTGGTTGTTGTGAGGCGTTGGGCGGCCAGCGGGGGTGTCTGCGGTGTTCCCCAGGTTGTGGCGGAGCGGTGGGCGCGGGCTGCGGCCAAGGGACGGTCTGTGCACGCAGGGACAGAGCGTGCTCTTCGGGCGGCGTCGGCATGGTTGACCCGCTCCGGGCGCGGCGGTTCCTGGCCGCTCTGCCCTCTGTCTCTGGCCTGGGGCTGGTTGGACGGTGGAGGTGGACGACTGGCGACGTGCTAGACATGGCGAGAGAGGGGGAGATGGTCTGCTGCAGCGGGGCAAGGTTTGGGCGACGAGCATGTCCTCGGGTTGGCATGGCATGGCTGCTAGGGGGGTACGGGATGGGTGCTAAGGGCCTGGTTAGATCAACAGGGGACAAAGAGATTAAATGGAGATCAAATGGGGGCAGAACCCTATTCAAAACAGTGAGCTATGATTTAGAGTTTAAACCTGCCTGCCAAGTGTTTGATTAAATGGCCGCAAGAAATAAACTTTTGAATTTTGGTTTCAAAATTTTTGAGTGATCTCCACTGGTGCTAGGTAGTCTTTGGTTGCAAGGATTTTGGAAGTGGAGCTCAAATAGGTTGTTTTTGAAATAGGGGTGATCTATGCATTTGCATTGGATTCAATTTTCAAATGCCATTTAAAATAAGTAAAAGAATGTTTTTATCAGATCAAAAGGTGGGCCTTGGTACCTCATTATGTGTACTAGCAAGGGGTACAAAGATCATGAATTGTTTCTGTTAAGAAATGAGTGCTAGGAACACTCAAAGTAGTGTAGTGGATTAAAATGGCCAAAATGACCATTCCTCCTTTTTAATTCTTTTTGATTTGATTTTCTTTAGGAAAAGTTTGGGAAAGATGTAGATGATGTTTAAATCACCTAAGAAACATTTTAGAAGCAAAGAATCACAGAACCAAGGCAATTCAAATCAATTCTTAATTTAAATGCACATACACATGAATCCTTTCATTTTTAATTTGGAAAAGTTTTTGTTAACCCTAATTTTGATGATTCGGATCTGGATAAGCTTGGATTGAAGTTTTGGGATGTTACAAACCTTCCCCCCTTAAAAAAAATCTCGTCCCGAGATTTACAAGGAAAACTAGGAACTAAAGAGATCTGGGAACTCTGTCCTAATGTAAGCCTCGCACTCCTAAGTGGCTTCCTCTTCGGTATGGTTGCTCCACTGAATCTTGACAAACTTGATGCTCCTGGTTCTGGTGGTTCTGTAGGCTTCTTCTAAGATACAGATGGGCACTTCCCGATAGGTCAGGTCATTGTTGATTTCCACAGCTCTGTGATCGATGTTCTTGAAAACCTCAGTCTTCTCGGGGACTTCCAGACATTTGCGAAGTAACGACATATGGAACACATTGTGGATGGCTGACATTGATACATTGCAACTCTATCTATAATTTTTGATGTTCCATGCTTGGTTTTATCCACTTTCTTGTGTTTTGTTCCAACTTTGGAGTACTTTTCATATGATTTCTTGGACTAACTTATTAACAAGACCCACAGTGCCAGCTGCCTGTTTTCTACTGTTTTTGGTTCCAGGAAAGTCAGAAAATGAATATTCTCGGAATTGGATGGGACAAAAGCCAAAGTGCCTATTTTTCCCGAAGGGATCAAGTGCCAGAATACGAGACGGAGAAGGGCCAAGGAGCCACCACACCACCTGGCCGCGCGGCCAAGCCTAGCCCGTGCCAGGGGGTGGTGTGGCCGCTCCCGGCACCCCCTCAGCCTCTCCTTCCGCCTATAAGTTGCCCTCGAGACGAAAACCCTAAGTACCCGATCAAAAATCCACAAAAGAGTCTGTAGCCGCTGTCATCTCCATCCCTAGATCGGGAGGGATCTGAAGCTCTTCCCGGCACCCTGCCGGAGAGGGGAATTCACCCTGGAGGCTTTCTTCATCACCATGCAAGCCTCCGGTGTGATGCGTGAGTAGTTCATCCTTGGACTACAGATCCATGTAGTAGCTAGATGGCTGGTTTCTCCTCCTTTGTGCTTTCATGTTTAGATCTTGTGAGCTCAATTCATGATCAAGATCATCTATTTGTAATTCATACATGTTGTGTTTGCGGGGATCCGATGTATATTGAGATGCTATTTCAGATTGATTATTGATTCTATCATGTCTTTGTTATTTGAGATCTTGCATGCTTTCCGTTGTTAGTAGCTATCTTGGCCAAGTAGATGCTAGCAACTCCAAGAGTTAGTATTTATGCTCGATAGTGGGTTCATGCCTCTGGTAATCTGGGGAAGTGACAGAAATCGCTAAGGTACTAGATGTGTTGTTGCTACTAGGGAGAAAACAACAATCCTTTGTTCATAGAACAATTGTATTGTTTACTTTACATGCAGTTCGTAAAGCAATCATCTGTTGCTTGCAACTTAATACTGGAGGGGGTTCGGATGATAACCTGAAGGTGGATTATTAGTCATAGATGCAGTTGGATGGCGGTCTATGTATTATGTTGTAATGCCCAATCAAGTCTCAGAGGAGTCAAGATGATTAGTATATGCATGTATTGCTTTCTCGGTGTTTTTCAATTGCCCCGCTGTAATTTGTTCACCCAACATGTTTTCTATCTAAGGAGAGCCACCTCTAGTGAACTATGGATCCCGGTCCTTTTACTTTACATACAATCTACAATCTTTTACTGCTTTGTGTTTACTTTCTGCAAACTTGTACTTCTTTCCATTCGATACGTTTAATCCTTTGTTTTCCACAAAACACGGTGAGATTGACAACCTCATCGCAAGTTGGGGACAAAGTTCTGTGGTTGTGTTGTGCAGGTCTCCACGTTCCTACTAGCACTAGTAGTGCACCCTGCCAAAGCTCAGCTAGTAACACCTTTGGGGTATTTCCTTGCTCCTACTGGTTCAATTAAACCTTAGTTTCATAACTGAGGGAAGACTTGCTGCTGTATTCATTGTACCTTCCTCTTGGGGTTCCCAACAAGCTCTACGTCGAAAGTCGAGCGCATCAGACATCTCTTCAGGCAGTTCTAGTTGATACGATACTTCTCCTCGACGGTTTAGAATCTTGAAGGGCCTGATATATCTGGGGGCTAACTTTCCTTTCAGACTAAAGCGTTGAGTTCCCTTCAATGGTGAAACCTTGAGATATACAAAATCTCCAACATTGAAAGTCAGGTCTCTCCTTCTCTTGTCAGCATAACTCCTCTGTCTAGATTGGACGGTCTTGAGGTGCTCACGGACTTTGTGAACTTTATCTCTTGCTTCCCGAAGGATGTCGGGTCCGAAGATCTGACTCTCTCCTACTTGCGACCAATTCAAAGGGGTACGACACTTTCTTCCGTATAAGAATTCAAATGGTGCCATCTGCAAACTAGCTTGATAACTGTTGTTATATGAGAATTCTACGAAAGGCTGGCAGTCTTCCCATTTTGCTCCATATTCCAACACACAATCTCTAAGCATATCCTCTAGGATCTGGTTGACTCTCTCAGTCTGTCCATCTGTTTGCGGGTGATACGCTGTGTTGAATTTCAACTTGGTTCCTAATCCTTCTTGGACTTTCTTCCAAAATCTTGAGGTAAACTGGGTTCCTCGATCGGATACGATGGTCTTGGGGGTTCCATGCAGACTAACAATCCTAGCAATGTATAGCTCTGCTAACTTTGCACTCTGGTAAGTTGTCTTGACAGGTATAAAGTGGGCTACTTTGGACAGTCTATCAATTATGAACCAGATTGAGTCATTCCCCCTACTAGAAGTAGCTAAACCGGTGATAAAGTCCATTCTGACGGAATCCCATTTCCATTCCGGAATCTGCAATGGTTGTAGCAGTCCTACAGGTATTTGATGTTCTGCTTTGACTCTTTGACAGATGTCGCATCTGGCGATGTAGCTTCCGATCTCTCTCTTCATCTTGTGCCACCAGAATAAAGAGTATCATGAGCTTCCTTCATGATAACTTCCTTCAGCTCCGAATCTGCTGGCACACAGATACGTCCTTTGTACCACAATACTCCTTCTTCATCTTAAGTGAAACCAGGTACCTTTCCTGTACCAATACGACGTTTGATTCCGTCAATACTTTCATTCCCCTTCTGGGCTTCTTTGATTTGGCTAATCAAAGTGGGTTGAAGTTCAATGCTAGCTAAGAATCCTTTGCTAACTAATTCGGTCCTGAATTGCTCCATCTCTTCATACAAACTTGGTTGCTTATCTTGATCATGGTGTTTAGCCTACACGGCAATCTTCTAAGAGCATCCGCTACCACATTGGCTTTGCCGGGGTGATTGAATGTCAAGGTCATAATCCTTGATTAACTCTATCCATCTTCTTTGCCTCATATTCAGCTCCTTCTGAGTGAAGATATATTTTAAGCTCTTGTGGTCTGAGTAAATCTCACAGCAATTTCCCATCAAATAATGACGCCATGTCTTCAATGCTAGAACCACAGCTGCTAGCTCAAGATCATGGGTCGGATAGTTCTGCTCATGCTGCTTCAGTTGTCGAGACAGATACACGATGACTTTGCCTTCTTGCATCAATACACATCCTAGACCAATCTTGGATGCGTCACAATACACATCAAATGGCTTCTTGATATCAGGCATGACCAATATTGGGGCTGATATCAATCTCTTCTTGAGCTCCTGAAAACTGGCTTCACATTTGTCTGTCCATTCAAACTTCTTGTCCTTCTTCAACAATTGGGTCATTGGTCGGGCTATGCTCGAGAATCCTTCTACGAACTTGCGGTAATATCCCGCTAATCCGAGAAATGCACAGACTTGGGTTTGAGTGGTTGGGGCTTCCCATTCTTCGACATCCTTGATCTTGGCGGGATCAACAGAGACTCCTCTGGTAGGCACGATATGTCCTAGGAATCCCACTTCCTTCAGCCAAAACTCACACTTGCTGAACTTGGCATATAGTGGATGCTCTCTCCGGGTTTCTAGGATAACTCTCAGATGTTGCTCATCCTCTTCATCTGACTTGGAGTAGATAAGAATGTCGTCGATAAACACAACTACAAACTTATCTAGGAAATTCATAAAGATCTTATTCATGAGATTCCTGAAATAAGCAGGGGCATTGGTTAATCCAAAAGACATAACCATATACTCGTATAAACCATAGCGAGTAGTAAAGGTGGTCTTCAGAATATCTGTTGCACGAATCTTAAGTTGGTGATAACCAGTCCTAAGATCAATCTTTTAGAATACCTGGGCTCCAGTCAACTGATCAAATAGATCCTCTATCTTTGGCAAAGGGTACTTGTTCTTGATGGTGACATCATTCAACTTTCTATAATCTCTGCATAGATGGGTGCCTCCACCTTTCTTGTCGACGGATAACACTGGGGATCTCCATGGCGATGCACTTGGTTGAATCAAGCCTTTCTCTAACATGGCATCCAACTACTTCTTCAGTTTCACTAACTCTGATGGGTTCATGCTATAGGGTCTCTAGGCTATAGGTCCGGTTCCGGGGATTAGTTCGATAATGAACTCAATATCCCTATCCGGGGGCATACCTGGCAATTCATCTGGGAATACGTCGGAGTATTCACAGACTACTCTGACTTGGTCTATGGTGGGCAAGGCTACACTCTTGTTGCACTTGAATTGACGGGGTAAGGTTTCAGACATATGCTCTACTGTTACTCAAGAGTTACTGGTCATGGTGATGGCTTTCTTAGCATAGTCTATCAGTCCTTTATGCCTTGACATCCAGTCCATACCTAGTACTACTTCCAATCCTTTGGTTCCAAGTACAATTAGGTTGGCATAAAAATCTATTCCATGTATTCTGATAGGTACAGCTTTGCAAATTTTTCTAGCTTTGGTTGTTGAACCGGGGATTTGAACTATCATGATATGCTTCAGGTTGGTTGGATGAATCTTACTAGTGCATGCAAATTCTTCGGTGACAAATAAATGCGATGCTCCCGAATCAAACAATACTCTGGCTAAAACTAAGTTGACAGAAAACATACCCAGCACTACATCTGGCGCTTCCTGGGCTTCTTCTGCGTTCATGTGGAAGAGACGGCCGTTGCGGTTGTGACGGTTCCCTGGGGCAAATCTCCTTCCTGGTTGAACACGACGTTGCTGCTGAGCTGGGGCATTCACATTGGCATTGGCTGCAGTCTTCTTGGGACACTCATTGGAGTAGTGACCCTTCACTCCACACTCGAAACAAGTGACCTGGGACTTGTCCTTGACTGCGACAGGCACAGCATTGCTGCCAGTTCTGGGTGCAGTGTTGTTGTTGTTGATCTTGTTGTTCTTCGGAGGGGCACAGTTGAAATTGTTGGCGTTACCGGAGTTGTGATTGTTTCCTCCGGGCTTCAGATTGCCCCCGCTATGGTTAGGTTAACTTGGGCGAGACGTTGGGGGTCGGTTGTTCCTTGGTGCATATCCTGGTGAAGGGTTGGGACGGTACTTCTGGTGACTGTTGGATCCAGACTGCTGCATCATACGACGCTTGCGGTTGTCATTTGCCTGATTAATCTTCCCTTCCATCTGAATGGTAGAGTCGACTAGCTCTTCGAGATCCTAGAAACGGATGTTGACGAGGACAGTCTGCATCTCATCATACAGTCCGTTCAAGAATCTCTCCTTCTTCTTGGCCTCCGTGTTGATCTCATCAGGTGCATATCTGGCAAGTGATAGGAATCTGTCATGGTACTCAACCACCGTCATCCTTCCTTGCTTTAATTCGTGGAACTCATCTCTCATTCTGTTGACTAGACCTTGCGGCACGTGGGTGCGGCTGAACTTGATTTTGAATGCTTCCCATGTCATCACTTGACCATGGTTCATATTGTGGATGTTGTTCCACCAAGCTCTTGCATCTCCTGCCAGATAGTGGGTGGCAAAGAGGACCTTCTCATTTTCATCAACTCTGGCAACTTCTAAGTTGTTTTCCATGGTCTGTAACCAGTCATCAGCATCTAATGGGTTCTCAGATTGGTTGAAGATTGGGGGATTGGTGTTCTGAAAGTTTTTGAGTTTGGATCCCTGGTGATCCCGATTTCCATGTCCTTGGTTGTTGAGAGCCATCTGGGCGATCTGTTGAAGTGTTGGTAAGTTGGCTTGGCACTCTGCCCTGCTTGCTTCACGGTCTGCGATGAGATTCTGCAAGATCTGCAGCATTGGGTCTTGCGACGAGCTGCTCCCTCCTTGGTTTCCACGAGATGGATATAGGGGTAAGAGGGAATTTCTAAGGATCATGGTTTTGGGTTTTCAAAGCTAAAACCTTGAGTTCGACTCAGGTTTTTCAACTAACTCCATTTCATTCATGCAAGAAAGCACACGATACAACACACACCACAACAATCAAAGGGAAAACAGATGGTTTGATGAACCATTATGTAAGCTACGATACAATGAGATCGATACATCTCATGCTACAACAGTGCTCTAGTGCATCCACTCATCGTTGATGAAGTCGGAGTCATCATCATCAGTGCAGAAGTCCACGGCATCCTCCGCCAGAAAGTCATCATCATTACTGAGGTAAGAATCCATGTCTCCCTGGATGTCTTCACCCTCATCTTCTTCTTCCTTTGCTGCAAGCTAAGCTTCCTGCTCCTTGATGGTCTTCTCGAGGTCGTCCACCTTCTTACGAAGACGGGCGATGGTGCCATCCTTCTTTGCACGCTGGCGGCGAAGAGACTGGCGATCCTAGACGAGCAATGCGAAAGTCTGGGCCTTCTGGTCGGCAATGGCACGGTTCTGGTTGGCTAACTCTCTGGCATTGTCCAGTTCCTGCTGTCTCTCATGTAGCAAGAAGTCAAGGTTCTCCACTTGACGCCTCAACTCGGGGTGACCCGACATCTCCATTGGCATTCCCATGAAGTCACGTCTTGCATAGTGGGAAAAACGCGTTCCTTGGATCTTGTTGATGCTGAGGGCACATAGACGTGCGAGAGCTTCATGCATTGCCCTGGCTAATCCATCTAGCCAGTTGTTCTCTCTCACGGAGAACTGAATTCTCCTAGAAGTTGGTGCTTCGATGCTTCCTCTCAGATCCGCGGTGACTAGCCACTTTAGGTCTCCTCCTGGGGGTCCTGGAAGTTGATCTCCAAGAAACTCCGGATGTGGGCGTCCTAGTAACTCTGACAGTGAATCCAGATCCCTCTCAAAGATCAGTTGACCTCCGTTTCCCAACTGGTAAAACTTGCTGAACTGAGACTCCATCTACAAGAGTTAAGGATGAGGAAGTTAGTGAAGTGATGAAGTGTGTCAAATTTTGAGTAGTAGTGTAAAAGCTTTGAGGAACATGAATTTTCGAGAAAGAATGAATTCACAAGGATAAGAGAGGAGATAGTTTTTCATAAATACTCAGTTTGGTTTTGAAACTAAAATTTTGTTCGGATGTCCATTCTAACTAGGGTCTCCTATGGTCAGGATGGCTCTGATACTAACTTGTCAACACCCGGGTTTTTAATCCCAGATGCCCGTTATGCCATACCTCGCAATCACAGGATTACCATTTTTGCGAGACATAGCGGATTGGATATCACAGTACATCATCCATTACAAACCATACATAAGGTCTTACACAAATAAGGATCTCATGATCCAGTCTTAATACAACAAGCAGCGGAAATAAAAGATAAGCGTAGCGGTGGGGTCCTTCTTCAGGGGCACAGGCAATGCTGACGAAGGCAGATAGTCCTAGTTATCATAGCCGTCCTGCTGGCCATCATCTTGATATTCTCCTTTATAGTCTGGCCATGATAATAGCCAGGGAAAAAAGCCATGAGTACTCTTTAAGTACTCGCAAACTACCACTAACAAGTAGGATAGTTCTAAAGTAAAGTGCTAACTCTAAGTTTAACTATAAAGTTAAGTTTGAAACCTAAGCTGAGTTCAGAAGCAAAGAAAGATAAAGTAAAGTTCTAGAATCACTTAAGTGGGAAGCTATTGTCATAAACACAACCCTGTTGTGGTCAAGTCAAGATTCATCATTCATTTCGTAAGTCATTTTGAAAATATCTGACAACGAAACAGTATGGCCAATCCAACTGTCCATAAATGCGGACGCGGCTATTCGAATAGTTTGACACTCTGCAGAGGTGGTACACTTTCACCACAAGATTCGATACATTTGTCAGGGATAACCCTGAATCATCATACTTAGTATGTAGATAATCAAACATAACCTTCCCTTTACACACCCTAGTATAAGCACCTCTCCTATGAGCATGGCCTCCCAACCATGACCATCAGTCATCTTGGGCACTGCATAGGTGGACAACATTGAGAGGTAGCCTCAGCTCAAACCTCTCCCATGAGGGAACTAATACTAATGCATATAAGTTTCTAGCTAAGCCTTACCCAATTCAGGTAGTGTGGTTGTACGGTAAATTTGGATTGGTATCGCATCTGAATCCAACCATCAGTTTTATAAAAGGGTTAAGGCTCATGCCTCAACATTCTCATCATCATCAACCATTGGTGTTTCTCAACACATGTCAAAACATCTCAATAGAATGACTCATCATTCCAAGGTTTTCATAATTCATTTTCACCAAATTTTCCCATCTAAAGTGACTCAAGTTTTGATCTACTCTAAACTACTAAGTTAAGAGTGTTCACTAAGGTGGAAAAGATGGGTTCAATCTCATGCCATAGAATGACATCTAAAGGTGTTCTAAATAGGTCAAGTTTTATACTTTTTATGCTACCTTCAAAACAAGTAAAGAGCTTTGTGTAAACCAAGGGAAATAAAACTTGGGGTACTAATAGTCAAAGGGGTATGATCAAAGCATGCCTAAGGCATCTTTGCTAAACCATCTAGTTTGGTCCTAGCTTGCTAAGCACTAAACTTGCAAGTGTTAGCTTGCATTGTTAAGGGTGGCTTGCACTTGGATAGTGCTAGCTTGCTAATAGAAGATTGCCTTGGTTGGTGCAGTGGTTGAAGTTTCCTTCTTCTTCTTGGTAGAACTCCTCCTCCTCGAAAGCTTGGTCGGTACTATCGTCTATAAATACATAGGGAGTACACAATCACCAAACAATACTTAACTAGACTAAGTAGCAATCTAAGACACACATTTGATGATCTATTACCATCACAAGCATCACAAGTTTAATTCAATGGTATCATTCTTTTTATTTTAGAAAAGTAATTTCTACTCATTGAAAAATTAACTAAAATTTAATATTCACCACCTAAAATATGGGATCATGTTGACACATGTCGTCACCACATATTCTAACATGGGGGAATGATATTTAATGGTTGGATCAATATTACTTTGGTTTAAGTTCATTATTTAATGATTTAAAGTGACTCGAAATGCCTATATAGCATTATTTTGGTACTAGTCCAAAGTCACTGCATGTAAACCTTAATATTATTTCATATTTAGATCGATGTGATGAAATGTGATTTTTGAGAGTTGGAATCAACTCAAAATCTAAATTGGTTGATTTTATAAAAATGTTGCAAGGTGCAAACGCTTCTGTTTTATTATTTTTATTAGGATAGATCCATAACTCTAATAGAATTAAATCCAACGGGCTTGGATAGATCATCTTAATATCTTTCAGACAAAACTTGTTTCATGCAATTTGGATTTTTAAAACTCTCAGAATTGAATTTTAAACTAATGGACAGAAACTAGATTCAACTTAAAAAGAAAAATCTAGATTTGAACGGTTGGGCTAGCGCGGGAAAGAACTTGGCCCGGCCTAGTGGTGCTCCGCGGCACGGGGCTTAGCTGACAGGGGGGTCCCGCTTGTCAGCGGCACTTAACACGTGAAACGGTACGCGCGCTGTGGGCCATAAGATTAGAAGGGGATCTACGGCTGAGGGTCGTCGTCGACGACGAACAGGTCACCGGCGAGCTCGAACCCTAGAGGCTCGGTGGGGGTCTGCTAGGGACGTACCAGGGCTCCAGCGACGACGGCGAGGCGGGCAAACGAACTGGAAGTCGATGGCGAGGCGAGGCGCGGTTGCGGCGGAGCTAGGGGTGCCCTAAATCGCAGGCGCCCTTCTCCTCCAGAGGCGCCCTACTCCGGTGCAATTCTGGCGAGCTGCTACTCCCCTTTCTCCTGCTAGAGGTGGGTGAGGTTAAGTGAGGTGAGGGGAGTGGAGTGGTGTGCTTCAAACAGCTGGGGGTGGCCTCCTTTTATAGGCCCGACGGTGAGACCAAGCGGGATGGGTAGGCGACGGTGGCGACATGGCTATGGCCGGTTAGAGGCATGACTGAGGGTGGCGATCGACATGTCGTCTCCTGGCGGTGCTCTAGGAAGTGAATGCGGGCGTAGGGGCGGTGTTATGCGGTCTGGGCAAGGTGGCGCTCTGAGCGGCAGAGGCAGCGGTGTCCACGGCGAGCGGTAGCTGTGAGGCGGTGGGCGACCAGCGGGGGTGTCTGGGGTGTTCCCCAGGTCGTGGCAGAGCGGTAGGCGCGGGCTGCGGCCAAGGGGCGGTATGTGCACGCGGGGACAGAGCGTGCTCTGCGGGCAGCGTCGGCATGGTCGACCCGCTCCGGGCGCAGCGGTTCCTGGCCGCTCTGCCCTCTGTCTCTGGCCTAGGGCTGGTTGTACGGTGGAGGTGGACCACTGGAGACGTGCTAGACTTGGTGAGAGAGGGGGAGATGGTCTGCTGTAGTGGGGCAAGGTTTGGCTGGCAAGCATGTCCTCGGGTTGGCATGGCATGGCTGCTAGGGGGGTAGGGGATGGGTGCTAAGGGCCTGGTTAGATCAACAGGGGACAAAGAGATTAAATGGAGATCAAATGGAGGCAGAACCCTGTTCAAAACAGTGAGCTATGATTTAGAGTTTAAACCTGCCTGCCAAGTGTTTGATTAAATGGCCGCAAGAAATAAACTTTTGAATTTTGGTTTCAAAACTTTTGAGTGATCTCCACTGGTGCTAGGTAGTCTCTAGTTGCAACGGTTTTGGAAGTGGAGCTCAAATAGGTGGTTTTTGAAATAGGGGTGATCTATGCATATGCATTGGATTCAATTTTTAAATGCCATTTAAAATAAGTAAAAGAATGTTTTTAGCAGATCAAAAGGTGGGCCTTGGTACCTCATTATGTGTACTAGCAAGGGGTACAAAGATCATGAATTGTTTCTGTTAAGAAATGAGTGCTAGGAACACTCAAAGTAGTGTAGTGGATTAAAATGGCCAAAATGACCATTCCTCCTTTTTAATTCTTTTTGATTTGATTTTCTTTAGGAAAAGTTTGGGAAAGATGGAGATGATGTTTAAATCACCTAAGAAACATTTTAGAAGCAAATAATCACAGAACCAAGGCAATTCAAATCAATTCCTAATTTAAATGCACATCCACATGAATTCTTTCATTTTTAATTTGGAAAAGTTTTTGTTAACCCTCATTTTGATGATTTGGATCTTGATAAGCTTGGATTGAAGTTTTGGGATGTTACAGTTTGGTACCCATTAATGTGTAAAGAGCTTACTAGATTCTATATTTTTCAAGTGTATTGTTAGATACAGGTCCTTTTCGTTAGCCTGACGTGTATTCATCTCATCACCTTGCCAACCTGTCAGGTGCGTTGCAGCTGGGTTGTTGTTATCAAGGGTTCGATTGGTAGTGTGTAATCTACTCAGGATACTGTGTTGATCGTGGAATAAGATGTAAAGGGTGGCACAACCCCCGAGTAAAATAATTGCAAGAAAAGCAGAAGAAACATTGGGTTTGGAGCACTTAGCTTTATTTATTCGTAGAATATCACGAGGTACAATGTTTGGCTAAGTAGCCTGGATGTATATCCTTATTTGTAAAGTAGAAAGAACATCTAAGACTAGAAACGACACAGTATCACGGTAGACGTATACTCCTCACGAGGATCTCTGGAGCTTGCCGACCATGTCGAGTCCCCATTGTGCAAAGGGCCAAGCCACTGGTATTGGTCTGAGTTCTGTGCTAGGCGGGTGTGGGTTGTCCACGAATCGGTTGCAAGCGTTGCAGCACTAGACGATGTCCTTGGCATCACACATGGTCGTTGGCCAGTAGAATCCATCTCGTAGAGATTTGGCGAAGGGAGCGCGACTGTCGGCGTGGTGCCCGCAAGTGCATTCGTGTATGTCGAGGAGGATGGCTCTTCCGTCCTTGTTGGAGAGGCACCGCTGAAGAACTCCTGTGATGCTGCGCTTGTACAGTTAACCATTGATGTGAGTGAATGCCTTGGATCGTCGCGCTATATGATGCGCATCAGTGGGTCATCTGGAAACCTTTTGCTGAGCAAGTATGTGACATATGGTTGCGTCCAGGATGGCTCGATCATCATGACCTCCATGGGACCTTCGAGTCCTGTTTCTGGCTCCGTGTCGTCAAGTGCCATTGGCTCGTTGGGTGGTGTATCCCCCGAGTATGTTGGCATGCTTGTCTTTTTCTCCAGAGCCTTGGGATTGATGGAGCGTTCGCAGATGCGCTCTAGAAATACTCCAGGTGGCACTAGGGCACATGTGGAGCCGATGTTGGCGAGTGTGTCTGCCTCTTCATTGCTTTCGAGGCTAACGTGTCGTAGGTCATAGCCGTCAAAGTCTCCCTCGAGTGTGTCGTAGAGGTCACAGTAGGCGATCATTTTGTCGCTCAGAGCATCGTACTCATTCATTGTTTGGCTGACCACTAGTTTGGAGTCGCCATAGATGACGAGTCGCTTGGCGCCGTAGGATTTCGCCATCCTCATTCGATGGATCAAGCCTTCGTATTCAGCTTCGTTTTTGGAGGATATGAACTACATTCGCATAATGTACCTTATCTTGTCACCTTAGGGCGATGTCAATATGACACCCGTGCCAGCTCCTTCCTTTCACTTGGACCCGTCAAAGTGCATTGTCCATAGGTAGGACATGTCTCGCTTATCGGGGAGCTGGTTCTTCATCCAGTGCACGAGGAAGTCCCGGAGAACTTGTGATTTGATCGCGTCACACTTCTCATATGTGATGTCTCGTGGAGACAGTTCGATTCCCAAGAGGGCGACACGTCCAGTGGCGTCGGGATTGTTGAGTATGTGCCCGTGAGGGGCGTCGTTCACCACCACGATTGGGTGCTCCTGGAAGTAGTGGCGCAGTCGCCTGGCTGTCATGAAGACGCCGTATGCCAGCTTCTGATAATGCGGGTACCGCTGCTTTGTTGGTGTGACCACCTCGCTGAGGTAGTAGACTGGGCGCTGTAACCTGTGGACTTTGTTTTATTCAGCTCGTTCCACCACGAGCACAATGATTACTACTTGGTTGGTGGCAGAGATATATAGCAACAATGGCTCCTTTTCGCGAGGCGTCACTAATACTAGTGAGGTGGATAATAGATGCTTGAGGTCTTCGAATTCTTCGTGTGCTTTGTCTGTCCACTCGAACTTGTCAGCTTGATGGAGAAGGTGGTAGAAAGGCAATGCCTTTTTGCCCATGCGATTGATGAATCGACTGAGCGCCGCGATTCGCCCATCTAGCTGTTGGACGCCTTTTACGTTCTCCGGCTTCTCCATGGCCAATATGGCCTTTATTTTCTTTGGGTTTGCCTTGATCCCTCTCGTGGCGATGAGATAGCCGAGCAATTGCCTAGATGGTACACCGAAGGCGCATTTTGTCCGGATTGAGCTTGATCCGGTAGCGATCGAGGTTATCGAAGGTCTCCCGGAGATCGTCGAGTAATGCAGCTTGCTCTTTGGTTTTGACGATGATGTCATCGACGTAGACTTGGATATTGCGACCAAGTTGGTTCTTGAGGCAGGCCTGCATACATAGCTGATAGGTGGCTCCTGGAATTTTTAGCCCGAAGGGCATCACGTTGTAGCCAAACACACCAAAGGGTGTTGTGAATGCCATTTTCTCCTGGTCTTCCTAGTTCATTCGAATCTAATTATAGCCTGAGTAGGCGTCGAGGAAGTAGAGGCACTCACATCCTGCAGTGGAGTTGATTATCTAATTGATCTGTGGCAACGGGAAGTGATCCTTCCGGAAGTGCTTGTTCAGGGAGGCGAAATCCACGCACTTCCGCAGGATATCCTTGTCCTTTTTAGGCACAAGCATTGGATTTGTGATCCAGGTGCTTTCCTTGATCTCGCGTGTGAATTTTACGTCAGAAGTCTGTTGACTTCCATACCGACTGCTTTTGCTCTTGGTTCAGATAGTCACCATATTGTTTGCTTAACTGGCCTTGAGTCTGGATTCACGTTGAGTGAGTGCTCGACGAATTCCATGGGAACTCCTGGCAAGTCTGCTGGACACTAGGCGAAGATTTCCCAGTGCTCACAGAGGAATTCGACGAGCGCAAGTTCCTATTCAGGACTCAAGTTGTTGGCGATGAGGGCCGTATTGGTCGGGTCCGTTGGGTGGACCTGGACTTTGTTGGTGTGCACCAATGAGTCGAAAGATACGTCGAGTGAGCTTGGCTTGCTCAGAGGAGGCAGACTGTTGTCTGTCGACTTCTTTAACCTTGCGAGTTCCTCTTGCATGTTGAAGTACTGGGAGATTCTGTTGAATTCCCTATCGCAACTATCAGACCTCTTGAAGCTTCTATTGATTGTGATGACACCGTTTGGGCCTGGCATCTTCATCTGCAGGTATGCGTAGTCTGTTACCGCCATGAACCTTGCGAATGCGACACGTTTTAGGATGCAGTGGTACTATGAAGGCCATTCGACAACTTCAAAGTCGATGCGCTCTCGCCAAAAATTTCGCGGCGTTCTGAGGATGACGTCGAGGTTGATCTTGCCCAAGGGGTACACGCCCTTCCCTAAGACAATGTCGTGGAATGTTGTGTCTGAAACTTCCAGACATGTTAGAGGGATCCTCATTGCACGCAAGGTACTTGCGAACATGAGGTTGATGCCGCTTCCGCCCTCCATGAAGACACGACTCATATTGAAGCCCCCAATTTGTGCCTCGAGTACGAGGGGACAGTGGCCTGGTCGAGGTACTTGGCGCAGATGGTCGCACTTGTCAAAGGTGATGCAGGACTCGCTTCAACTAAGGTACTCAGTGGTGGAGGATGGAGAGTTTATCGCCAAATTGACTTGGCGAGTGATTGCCTTCTGCACTCGATCTGAGGGGCGCCCTTTTTGGATCATCCCCATGTTGCCCAGTGCTTGTAGTATGGCTCGCCTCCATGGTTCTGGACTGGCGCAGACGCAAGTGGTGGTGGTCTAGGTAGTGGCGGTGGTGCTCCGTGAGCCACGGCGCCCGGGGCAACTCCGTAGCCCTGGTTGATTGCGTCGCGATTCATCTGGGCCAGGCCTTCGTGGAGTTTGAGGAACTCGCGGTAGTCCTTGATAAGGTGGCTGGACTTATTCTTGCCATCATGCTTGTCGATGTAGAGGTGTGCGTTGCACGGTCCGGACAATCTGTCCTGGATGGATAGTCCAGGTGCCGCGTCGCGAGTGCGGCGCTGCCACACTTGCGTGGTTTTTCCGCTATCACGGTATCCACCGCTACGGTATACAATGTTGCGGTTATCGTCACGTTTGTCAATGTAGCCAGCTGCAACCATGTCGACCTCTTCGCAATCCTTGTAGACATGCATTCGACGTTTCCCTCGGCGATCACGTCTATGCCCGAGGTTGTCATCATCATCGGAGTAGGCACGGTTTTTCATCGAGTCCTCTCCATTGGCCCACCAAGGTGGTCGATTGTCTTGTGCTTTGAGCTCTCTGCAGCGAACGCCGTTGTTGAACGCGTCGATTATGTGATCCGCGGAGTTCTTGATGATGGACCATCTCTAGTGTACGAGCGTAGCGACTCGCCAGACCTCCAGTGGCAGCCTCTTAGTTCCTCAATTGATGTGGGCCATTTGTAAGTGCCCTTGAAATTGCACATGAAGCTGTAGACTAGCTCTTCCCAGTCGCGAATTGATCTGCGCGAGAGATTGTCGAGCCATGCGCGGGAGGCACCTTGCAGCTGTAGCTGTAGGCATTGCATGACCGTGCTTGAGCTTCCGCCATGCAGCCTAACGGAGGAGATGTGATCTTCTAGCCAAATCTTTGGGTCTTGTAGGCCTTCAAATTCCGGGTTTTCCGATGGGTGTTTGAACCCTTTAGGCATTTGCTTCTGCTTGATGGCTCTGCTTAAGCATCTAGCATCGCAGAGCTCCAATTCGTCATCTTCCGAGTCAGTCGAACGGGCACGCCTCGCCCGCATCTTGTCGACCTTGCGCTGCGTGATGTTATGACACACGTCGTAGTCACGGTCATGCCGCCGTAAGTGACGTCGCCATGACAGATCATGGTTGTTATTGCTGGAGGAGTATGAATAGTAATACTTTTCCAGAGCTTTACTTTTCTTCGGCTTCAGTGTTGGCTCCTTGGCGAGGGCAGCTTCGACTAGCCCCATGCCCGCGATCGTAGATCGGTGCATGGCAGCTCGTGGATTCCTAGCTGGTGGCTGGTTGTTGAGGAGGTACATGGTGGCCGCTGTCACCACTGCTTGCGGTGTCTTTGGGAGCACGTTTCCCCATGTATCCACCGTCATGGAACTGAAGTCAAGGACTTTCACGGCTTCTTCTCGCTCCTTGTCGGTGAGGTGGGCCATTCGAGATTGCCATTTGGCGGCCACTTAGTCGTTGCCCTTGGAGGAGGATCCTCCCATGGAGAGTTGACCCCGTCGAAGACTCGACTTGTCCGCGCCTTTCTATGTGCGTCGAGTTGCATGATTACTTGTTGTTGGCGCTTATATTCCACTTTGAGCAGTCAATGGTAACCCATCAGTATCTGTTGTGATGACTTTAGGGGGAGGGGTTGCCTCGTAGAGCCTCTCGACAGCGGGCCCACTCGTTGTTGTTGAGCTTGATCAGCACGCGCTCTTTGGTGCGCTCATTCGCTGTGAGGTTCGGGTCTCCTTCTATCCCATTGTTGGTAGGAGCGCCATTGGCGGGGCCAAGCCGTTGGTCAGTCCAGTGCCGGTGTTGTCGCGATTGACACCGATGTCACCTCCATTGATGACAGCGCACATGAAGTGATTGGGGAAGCTGTTACTCCCACAACTTTCAGATCCGGAGCCGTAGGCTCCATCTTTTGTGGCCAGATCACCTAGATCAGATCCACGACTGCTGTCGCTGTCCGTGCTACCAACTGTTGTCGGGGCGTTGAGCTTGCTTAGGGTGCCGATTGGCGGGGGAAACCACGATGCTGGAGCAATCGCGGGAACCGTCGGCTGGTCAGGGAGGCGAAGTGTGCCCAGCTGACCAACTTGGAAGCGTAAGCTCCCGATCGCCAGGCCGATCCCATGGCCCATGGACTCGAAAGCCGGGCGAATGGCCGGCGTGTGGACGGTGAAGTCGAAGGTGTCGAAGTGTTGGCCAATCTCCGTTGTTGCAGAGTTGGAGATTGCGGTTGACGGGGCCAAAGAAGTCGCGACATCAGCACTCCCAATTCCCACAGACGGCGCCAATTGATGAGGGGTTAACTTATCAATGCCTATTGTAATGGACTTGGGTTATGGAGAAGGAGGGAGTGCTAGAGGCATCAATCGGCTAGCAAACAAGCACACAGGGACGCAAGGTTTACCTAGGTTCAGGTCGCATAGAGGTCCCTAGTCCTGCTTGTCTGTTCTTGGAATTATCGAGGGAGTCGAAAGTTACAGGGGTGCGCAGATGCAATCTGGTGATGGTTGGGGAAACTATGGTTGTGATTTTCCTCCTTACTGCCCCCTCCTGGCCTTTATATAGATAGGATAGGTCTCAGGTAGTAGGTCGAGTCGGTTACAGATTAGGGTTTGTCCCTTTAAACTTTCTATCTTAAGCCATGTCTTGTGCTGCAAGCAATCGGAGCCTCCGTCTGTCACCCGAACCCTATATTGGGCACTGGTAACGCCATGGGCTTTTGCCATACCTGGACCATATAGGCCAAACTCGAGTACCTGTAAGGTATGCCCACGTCACTAAAGCCTACCAAAATCTAGGAGATCAAATTTCATGGATCCTCTGGAGAATTTTGGTGAATTTAAATCCTCTTTGTAGGGTTATTCCACCAAATAAATAACCTCTATAGATCTACAACTACTAAAATGATGAATCAAATTTATACATAAAGGTGTTTGAAATACCTACCTGATGCCTTTGGTTTCATTTTAAAATCTTCTATAGAATAAATATAGTGAAAAATACAAATTGCTGACAGAATTGACTTTGGGATTTTCCCAATGGATTCTGTTAATTATTTTGAGGTCATTCCAACTCTCAAAAATCAGAAACTCAAATACATAGAAATACCTCTTAGGACAAAGTATTTTCAGCTCTAGATATTTTCTGGTGAATTATTCACCTAAACTAGGGTTATTTTCACTATAAATCCATATCTAATTAAAACATGTGATAAAATCAACAAAACACTTTTGTTGGCATTTTTGTTCCAACACCTTTATGTTGATATCCTGTTTGTACATTGGTATCATGCAGACCCAAGCCTTAGAGAAAAACACCTTCATTAAATGGTTTTAGCAATTAAATCGTAAAAGAAATTCCATAGAGGCTATTAAAGTAATTCCAATTTCTAACAACTCAAGTTCTCAAAACCTACTAAAGTGAGTAATGTGTTGTTTGTTTGTTTGATGAATTGTCTTGATGTTGGTATGCCTTGTGTTGATTGTGCCGTTGTTGTTTGCATGTATGATCCTTGACGATGCTAGTTGCGATTATATCAGAAACTAGAAGAAGATGGTGATTTTTGGTTATTATGGTATTCTAAGGAGAAGTCCAGGGACATATATTTCCAGTTTGCTGATCACATGCAAGCCACCTTCTTGCTCATAAGCCTTGTCCTACTGTTTTACTTACGTATGTGCTACCTGCTGTTTATGAAAACTACATTGTTTATTTATATGATGATTTATATCAAGTAGTGGCTTGGCTCCTCCAAACCATTACACATTTGTACTACTAAGTACATCCCCCTTTAGGATACCTACTTATTCCTAGTATGGTAGATCGTGTATAACACCATACCCTCTTTGGACACCTCGATTTAGTCTAAGCAAAGCTATAGGATGGGAAGACACCGAAAAAGTCTTACAGAATGTTTTATGATAAAACCTTGGTGAGGTTTGACCTACCAAGAAAAGTTTAAGAAAGGAAAAAGGTTTTTGTTTTACACAAGGATTTAAAGAAAAAGGAGGAAAACTGATTACGAAAATGCACCTGGTTCTTTTCAGTTTGCTAGAAAAATTAACCTGTGCAACCACATTACTCCTATATGGGAAGGGGCTGGACTTGAAGTTTGATTTCTCTGGTATGGGTTACCTCGCAACTACTATAGGGGATGGTGATCTCTGGAGGCTAGGTCTTCTTTTGTAATTGTCCATGGAGCATCGACCAGGTGAAGAAATGAACGGTCTGCGGGCCGCCACACATTTACTATGAGCCTCCCGTTGAAAGCGCACACTTTGTGAAGTGAAAAAGGCACTCTGGTTGGTCATTGGAACCCGACGTCCCGATGTTGAGGGGAATGACTCGTAGGTCTTGATTGGTTACTCGACCCACAATCCGTAGGTGATTAGGGCATGGTACCCGGATGGTGTGGGTAAAGTATACAACCTCTGCAAAGTGTAAATCTATTCGAATAGCCGTGTCCGCGGTCATTGATAGTTGGAAAGACTGCTGTAGAGTGGTGTAGGTTTTGATTTCAAAAAGGATTTTGGAAAAGCAAAGGCTTTTGGAAATGTTGTGACCATGGGATGTTCGGAAATGTTTTGTTCATGGGATGACCAGGAGGAAGAAAACGAATGGGTGACCCAATCCTAGTGTTTTTCCACAACTTTTCACAAAGACTATCAAATGTTTTACAAAATATTTCAACAAAGATATGTAGATGCTATATCTACAAGAGAAACTATTTTAGAAAAGAACCTATTACTGGGCCCTCCTACTACCATGGCCATATTTCATATCCTTTTGTTGTTATTATCTTAAAGTGGTTTCTGAGTACATTGAAAGTACTCACTAGCATTGTCCCTGGCTATTAACTTGGTCATATCTCGAGAAGAAAGTGACGATGATGACTATGCGATCTAGGACGTTATCCCAGTCAGCTGCCTATTGGTTAAGGCCTGGCTCAGGCTCTACGCTTGATAAAGTTCCACTGATGATGTTCTGTGTAACCATAATGCCAATCGAGGTATTACTTGTATCCGTTTAAGTATTGGATGTTTACTTTGATACTTGTCGGTTATGTGCCACGACAGACTGATCATGGGGTCGTGGTGTAAGCATAACATGGATTCTCAGAGGATTAATCCCGGGGCTCCACAGACTTAATATCAGAGCCATCCTGATTGTAGGAGAACCTTAGTTAGCATGGTCGTTAGACAGGAAAACTATTTGGGAAGCACCAGCTTTCGAAAACTAGTTTCTCAAAAGCTTTTTGAAAAGTTATACTTCTTATCCTATCCTAATTTATAGGATTTCAAAAATGGCTTCCTCTATCTCTCCTCCAAATTTCAAACCTACGGATTTCAGATAACTAGGACCTAGAACCCGGTGAAGACGATGAGGATGAGATGAAGAGAAGCAACTACCAGCAAACACAAGGAGACTACAAGATAACCCTACTAGCAGAATCCGCATAATCAGAAGAAATCAAGTGCTGAACTATTGAGAAGCTTCCAATAACTCGAGGAAGGCTTCATGCGCATGATAGTGACTCAGAACCTAAGAACAATGATGTCTAGGATAACTAGTACTAAGATAGGATTCCCTTATATCACGAGTATTTACCTCCTTGGTCCCTAGGGTAGACCGTGTGTGCTTGCCTAAGATGCTTAAGGTGTTGGTTGATGTATGTTGTTTGCGAAAGACATTGCGACCCCCTCGCTCTATTCACCTTGTATGGATGTTTCAGCTTGTCTAACCTTACTCGAATGTGTTATGAGGATCGATACCCCACCTAGTAACTCAGGAAATCCCCTAGTTAGTTGTTGCTCAACAAGCCAGGGTCAAGAAGGCAGTGATGCACGAGCTCAACGCAACTGTTCCGGCTATCCCTCAGTTTTTCGATTGGTCGGAAGTAACAATCACCTTCGACTGAGGCGATCATCCGCCTAAGTTGCAAAGGCGAGGAAGGTACGTTCTGGTCATAAATCCACTTATTGACGGCTATGGGTTCTCCAAGACCCTCATGGACGGTGGCAGCAACATCAATATTATCTACATCAAAACACTGCGCCGGATGAGGATATCAGAAACACAGCTGAATCGCGGCTCCGAATTTTCACGGAGTTGTCCCCAGAATACAAGCAAATTCTCTAGGAGAGATCACTTTGGATGTTACCTTTGGAACTCCAAGGAACTATTGGACAGAAGCACTTTATTTTGAAGTGGTCCCGTTCAAGAGCGCATACTACACTATCTTTGGGCGTCCGGCTTACTAGGCTTTTATGGTTCGCCCTTGTTATATTTACAACATGATGAAAATTCCAGGTCCCAGTGGTGCTATCACAATCCGGGGAGACCCGAAGAAGGAACGAGAATGCGAGGTCAGAAATGTCGTCTTTGCTGAAGACGCACTGCACGCTCAGGAGTACCAGGAGGTCAAGAAGAACATCGACCGTCCGAGATGCCCGCAATAAACAAGGAGGTGACCAAGCCGACTCCGGAGTTCAAGGCATCGGAAGAGACGAAGACAACACAGTTGAAGGATGATGACCCCTCCAAGGTGACCTAGATAGGTGTAGGTTTAGACCACGCATATGAAAGCGTGCTCGTCGAGTTAATCAATGCCAATAAATATATCTTTGCATTGTAGCCATCTGACATGACTAGAGTACCTAGCGAACTTGCCGAGCACAGTCTAAATGTATACCCAAACGCTAAACCCATCAAAAAGTCTTTATGATGTTTCGGCAATGAAAAGCGAAAAGCAATAGCTAAGGAACTAGCCTGGCTCGAGTTAGCCGAATTCATAGAAGAGGTCATCCATACTGATTGGTCGGCCAACACTGTAATGGTCCCTAAAAAGGACACAACTGATTTAAGGATGTGTGCTGATTATACTGCCTTGAACAAGGCTTGTCCCAAAGATCTGTTCGTTCTGCCTAGAATTGATCAAGTGATTGATTCAACAGCAGGCTCGAAACTCCTATGTTTTCTCGACGCTTATTTTGGATATCACAAAATTGAGATGAAGGAGTCAGACAAAGTAAAGACTTCGTTCATCACACCTTTTGGAACCTTCTGCTATGTTACGATGCCTTTTAGGCTCAAAAATGCAGGAGCTACGTACCAGCGCACTATGCAGCATTGCCTCCACGATCAAATCGGACACAGTGTGCATGCATATGTGGATGACATAGCTGTGATGTCCAAAAGAAGGAAACACTAATTTCCGATTTGGAGAAAACATTCAACAATCTACGAAAATAGAACATAATGCTCAATCCGAAGACATGTTTCTTTGGAATACCAGCCAGAAAATTGTTAGGTTTCATTGTGTCTCAAAGAGGCATAGAGGTGAACCGTGAAAAAATAAAGACTATACTCAACATTTCCAGGCCATCTCGTCTGAAGGACGTACAACGACTAGCTGGCTACATTGCTGCAGTTAGTCGGTTTGTAAGCCGACTCAGAGAAAGAGCCACACCACTATACAAGCTTTTGAAAAATACCAAGAACTTCGTCTGGACCGATGAACCTGAAGCTGCACTACAGGATTTGAAAGTCGTACTCTTGGCGGCCCCTATTCTTGCAGCACCGTAGCCACATGAGCCGATGTTGCTATACTTAGCTACGACAAACAGAGTCGTCAGTGTCGTCATGGTGGTGGAACGCTGGAAGAAAAGCAGGAACATCTAGTGTAGCATCCGACTTACTACCTCAGCGAGGTCTTGACTGAATCGAAACAAAGGTACCCTCATTACCAAAAGTTAGCTTATGGTGTGTTCTTCGCCTCTAGAAAGCTACGACACTATTTTCAAGAGCACAAGATTACCATGGTGAGCATAGCTCCCATGAGAGACATAATCAACAACAACGATGCCATAGGACGTGTCGCTAAGTGGGGTGATACATTACAAATGTATCTATAATTTTTGATGTTCCATGCTTGGTTTTATCTACTTTCTTATGTTTTGTCCACATTTTGGAGTACTTTTCATATGATTTCTTGGACTAACCTATTAACAAGATGACATAGTGCCAGTTGCCTGTTTTCTGCTGTTTTTGGTTCCAGGAAACTCAGAAAATGAATATTCTTAGAATTGGTCGGAACAAAAGCCAAAGTTCCTATTTTACCGGAAGACTCACAGAGCCAGAATACGAGACGGAGGAGGGCCAGGGCCTGGCCACAACCCCCCAGGCGTGGGTACCCCGAGGCCACGCCAGGGCATGGTGTGGGCCCCCTGGCCGCCCACCGACCTTGCCCTCTAGCCTATAAGAAGCCTCCTGAGGCATAAACCCTAGATAGTCAAGCCTCCAGCCACGAAAAGTTCGCGGCACCGCCGCCACCGAAGGGGAGATTCGGAGGACAGAAAGTCTCTGTTCTGGCACCCTGCCAGGACGGGGAAGTGCCCCTAGAGCCATCTCCATTGATCTTCACCACCATTTGCATCGTCATTGCTGATTTCCATGATGAAGAGGGAGTAGTTCTTCCTCGAGGCTAAGGGTTCTACCGGTAGCTATGTGTTCATCTCTGTCTCTATGCATGATCTTATTGAGATCATGAGCTTGTAATCTATAGATATGTTCTACTACTCAAGTGCTTTAATGAATCTCTGCTCTCCCCATGTGTGTGAAAGTGACAGCGTGCTCACCATGGTGGCACTTAGGCTAGAGATTACAAATACTTGTTATGTCTTATATTTGGAGTTGGATGTCTTTATGAAACTGTGGTGTTTGTTGGAACCATCTAGTGCTCAAGGTGACAGTGTGGGGTTTTCTAGATGGGAAATGCTTACTTTGAGGTGTGCTGTTATAGCCCTACCATCGATTAGAGTGTCCAACCGGAGAGTAGTTCAACGTAGTGTCATAAAGAAGAATATATTTATATGAGAGTGTTCACTAGTAAAAGTATGATCCCTAGGACTTGTTTCTAAGCATGGATACACCACTTGCAATTAGATATGTTACATATTTGCTTGCTTCCATCTTTATTTCAGTTTGCCTTTAGTCTCTTCCACGCCATCAAGCTATTTTCTAGCACCGTTACCACTTATAATTATCCATACCACTTGTATTTCACTATCTCTTCGCCGAACTAGTGCACCTATAGACCTGACAAGTGTATTGGGTGTGTTGGGGACACAAGAGACTTCTTGTATCTTGATTGCAGGGTTGCTTGAGAGGGAATACCTTTGACCACTTCCTCCCTGAGTTCGATAAACCTTCGGTGATCCACTTAAGGGAAAACTTGCTGCTGTTCTACAAACCTCTGCACTTGGAGTCCCAACAGCTATCTACAAGAATAGAAGTGCATAAACATCAAGCTATTTTCTGGCGCCTTTGCCGGGGAGGTAAGGTAAAAGGTACTCACATCCTCCGGTGTGAGTACTCGAAGATATTTCCTTTAGATTCTGCAATTTTGTCTTTTTGTTTCTTTGTTTTCACTAGGCTTAATGGAAAACAACAACAAAATTAGAGAGCTTTATAGTATTTATCTTGAGTTAGGACATGAAGTGTTTGAAGAGAAAATTAAAAAACCTATGGACCTTTATTTGCATGCTAATAGCAATGTTGTTAGTATGAATTCTTTGGACACCATTACTACTAATGCTATGGAAAAGTCTAAGCTTGGGGAGGCTAGATTTTATGAAAATGATCTTTTTAGTCCCCCAAGCACGGAGGAGAAAATTTACTTTGATGATACTATGCCTCCAATATATGATGATTACAATGATGAGTATGATATTTTCAGTCCACCTACTATGGAGTAGAAAATTAATTATGATTATAATATGCCTCCTATATTTGATGATTATGGTGATGAAAATAATAGTGATAGCTATTTGTTGAATTTGCTCCCACTACAATTAATAAGAATGACTATATTTATGTGGAGAGTATTAATTCTTTTATGCATGTGGCTCATGATAAGAATGTTTTATGTGATAGTTATTGTGATGCCCCAGGATTAATCCTCCGAGAATCCCTGTTATGCATACAACCACGATCCCATGATTAGTTAGTCGTGGCACATAACCGACAGGTATCATTACAACGTCCGAGAAAATACCGAATTACAAGACTTACATCAATGCCGTTATGGCTACATCAATAATCAGCAGCGGACTTCATCAAGCGCAGAACCCGAGCCATGCCTTAACCTACGGGCAACTGACTGGGAGAACGTCCTAGTTCACATAGTCGCCATCCTCGTCTTCTTCTTGAGATCTAACCAAGTTAATAGCCAAGGACAATGCCAGTGAGTACATTGAATGTCCTTGCAAACCACCTTAATACAAAAAAATAATGGGAGGCTATGCAGTATGGCTGTGGTAGTAGGTGGGCTCCAAGAGAGGTTCTTTTCTCAATTTATTTCTCTTGTCGATATAGCATCTACATATCTTTGTTGAAAACTTTTGTAAACATTTTTGGAAACCTTTTTATTTTGAAAAGTTTTGGAAAACATTAGGACTGGGCCACCCATTTGTTCTCGTTTTCAGGTCGTCCAACGAACAAACTCCTTCCATACCTCTCTGACCATCCCATGGTCAAAGCACGTATCCTTCCCGACCATCCCATGGTCAAAACATTTCGAAAGCCATTTCTTTTCAGAAATCCTTTTTGAAAACAAAACCAGCACCGCTCTATAGAAGTTTGTCCAACCCGTCCTTAACCGCGGACACGGCTATTCGAATAGATTTACACTCTGCAGAGGTTGCGCACTTTACCCACACCATCTGGGTACACTACCCTGATCTTCACTGATCGTGGGTCGAGTAATGGATCAAGACTATCCGGATGTCCACTCCAATATAAGTGCCTACCCTAGGAGTGTTAATCCCCTCAACACCGGGACGTCGAGCGAGGACCAACCGGAGCGCTTTCTTCACCTCCCAGGTGAGCGCTTTCAGTGAGGGGCTTAGTAACGCCTGGAGGCCTTCCGACCCTTCATTCCTTCTCCAGGTCGATGTCTCGCATGGACCTATATCGGAGAAGTCCCACCCTCCAGGGATCCCCGATCCCCTCTAGTAGTTACGAGGCATCTTATACCAGAATAAACAACCTTCAAATCCAGCCCTGTCCCATTCCAGAGTAATGTGGTTGCACAGGGTTAAGTTGTTATAGCTAGACTGCAAAGAATGAGGTGCGTTTTGGTAAACCTTTTTCCTCTGGTTTTCCTCCAGCATTTTGTAAAACGAAACTTTTCTTTCTCAACATCTCTTGGGGAGGTCCCACCTCACCAAGCTCTTATCAGAAAACATTTGGTAAAAACCTTTTTCCAGGGTCTTCCCATCCTCTAGTTTTGCTTCTGCTAAAACAGGGTCTCCAAGGGGGTATGGTGGATATGCACCATCTATTCTACTAGGGACAAGTAGGTGTCACCAAGGGGGTTGTACTTAGTAGTACCAAGGTGTAATGGTTTGGAGGAGCCAAACCACTACCATATATATATATGTATATATCAACATGTAGTAAAATAATGCAGTTTTTAATAAACAGTAGATAAAACATGCATAAGTAAAATAGTAGGACAAGGCTTATGAGCAAGAAGGTGGCTTGCCTGATGATCAGCAATCTGGCATAATTGTCCCTGGACTTCTTCTTTAGAATACCCAATATACAATAATAACCATCTTCTTCTGCTCTCCGATATAATCGCAACTATCGTCGATAGGGAACACACGCAAACAAACAAAAGGGCACAATCAATACAAGGCATACAATCACCACTACCATTCAGCAAACAAGCAATTGAATAAACTCCAATTAAGGTTCACATGGTTTTGAGAGGATTGGTTTTAGGAGATTGAGATGGCCTTGGAGAAGGGAATGAATACCCCTTAGGATTTATAGTCTATAAACTACCTAAGAGATGGATTTCTAGACAAGACCACATTCTGTATGGTACCATGGTAAAAAACATGATACCAACAGATAGGTATTCATAAGATTAAGCCAACAAAAGTGGTTTCACTATTTTATCAATTACAAAAGATTTATAGTGATTTTTATAGTGAACAAGACTCTAGTTTTAGGAAATAATTCATCAGGAAGATTCTGGAGCTCCAAGAATTATTTCCTTGGTTTGTTTTAGTAGGGTTTGATGTACTTGTTCACTGAGAGTTGGAATCATGTCAAGACAATTACTAGAATGCCCTCGGGAAATTCCCAAAGGCAGTTCTATACACAACTTGTCTTTTCACAAGATTTAATCTACAGAAGGTTTTGATTTGATTCCAACGACACATGGTAGGTACTTCTAGTACCTTTCTTTAGAAATTGGAATCAACATTTTTGGATTAGCAGAACTACTGTAGTGAATTAAGACGTGAATAAACCATGCACATAATAGTTTAATTCACAGAAAAACATCCAAGGCTCAATAAATCATGAGCTCCTTGATTTGGATAGGCCTTAGTGTACCATATCTAGGAAAATTGGAGTTGGGCCAATTGGACTCATGATTTGGTCTAGGGAAATTTCTAAAGTCAGTTTTGGAGAGATTTTGTTATTTTTACCCAGGGCAAACTGCTATTCACCTTGGCATGAGACCTATACTAGTTGATAGGTATAGAAGATACCTTCCATAGGAACTTTGATTCATCCCAGTTAGATAGGTGTAGCTCCCAGAGGGATTTAGTTTGTGTAAAAGACACCTTTTAGTAAATTAATTGCCAGAAGATAATAAAAATTATTTTTGACAAGGTAATACTTCTGCATGTTTAAGAAAACATAAGGGGACTAGCAGAAATTTATATCTTGGCATTTTGATTCATTTTCCATTTTATTTAGTATTTACACCAAGCGGTAGTTTTCAGATCTAGGACAAAATAATAAAAGAAAAACACTGGGGCCAGGTTTTCAGGGTGGACTAGGCCGCACAGGGCCGAACTGGCCCACCAAGACGGTGACGCGGGCGGGAGACAATTTGAACTGCCCGCAGCGGGGCCCGCTCGTCAGTGGCCTAGGAGGCTGAAGAGGTATGGAGAGATGTGGAGCGTTGGATCTAGGGGAGATCGACGGTTGACATTCTTCTTCCACCTCGCGATGTAGAAAATGGAGGGGAAACCCTAGGGGAGGCAGCGGGGCTCGGGGACCTCACCTACGGGCTCGCCAGCATCGGGGAGGCGATGGAGGTGAAGTGGCGCACGACTAGTGGTCCAGGAGAGGGGAGGCAGGGGCAGGTTCGGCATCGGGAGGATGCTCACACGACGGCGACCGGGGAGGGCGTTTGGGAGCTCGCCGGCGGCGTCGATAGGGACTGCCCTAGGACAAGGTGAGCATAGGGTCAGATGGAATAGAACTAGGAGACTTCAGAATGGTGACATGCAGAGGAGGGGGAGCTGGCAGGAGAGTACCATGAGCAGATCTTGGACACGGCCGAGAGTCGGAGTTCTTCTTCTCCCGCGAGATGCAGAGGCAGGGGATCGATAAAGAGTCTTTGGTGGTCTACATGAGGGCTCTGGAGGGGATCTAAGGCGTTGGGGGAGGTCAAGGCACACCACACTCGCGTATGCGAGCAAGAACCCGAGAGGACTTGCTCCTCTTCTCCATGGCGATGGGGGGGGGGGGGCGCTCGGGTGCCAGATCGAGAGCTTGGGGATGGGTAGGAGTGAGGTGAGGGAGGCAAATGAGGGGGGAGAGCTGTAGTGGCCTCTAGCACTATATACCGAGAGGGGGAGATTTTTGTATGGACTTGCTCCATGGAGCTTGTGGAGGATGGAGGTGAAACCAGGGGAGGATTCTGTGGGCGAGGGGAGGTGGTTTCTAGTGGTGTGCAGGTCAGAGAGAGGGTTGCTGCTGCAAAGCTTTGAGGGCAAGGAAAAAGGAGGGGTTGGCTTGTGTCTCCCTCATGGACAAGCACTAGAGACAAGAGGTGTAAGTTGCTACAGTGTTGCTACAGTGTGGGCACGACCAGGGGAGGTGGAGTTGTTGTGGTGCATTACTTTGCAAGATTGGTGGTGGTTTTATATTGATTTAGCTCAAAACTAGCTAGGTTTGCCAAATTGAGTAAATATGTGCTTGAAAAGGAAGTTCAAAGTTTTGCATAGGACAAGGAGTGAAAATGGTACTAGTAGATAGATGAGGTCAAGATATACTTCCAGGAATTATTTGGGATTTTTCAGAGGATTTAAAGTCCACTTAAATCCATTTACTCAAGAACTGCAGAAATTGTTAACAGAACCTCACTTGATATTTTTACATTGGACAAGTGGGTTTTTGTATGTGAGATGGTTCCAAATGTGAAAACACACTTAGGAGATTTTTCCCAAGATTTATTGATGCTTAAAAGTATTTAAAACAATTATTATTCCATTTCTGCCATTTAAGAAAATAGGCAAAAGGAAATAATAAAGTATCTCAAAAATATTTATTTTTGAGGTGGGAATATGGGGTGTGATATATGGATCTCAATTGAGCCAAAATTTGGGGAAGTGTTTTGGAAAAAACCAAACTTTCCTTTGTGGAAGAAGTTTTGGAGGTTTTGCCTATTAAGGGAATTAAACAGCTTTGGTCCATAAAAAATATGTATAATTGTGGATACATCTTGATGATCAATGTAGATTATGTGGACAAGGTGTAGTAAGCATTTTCAACCTTGGGATTGGAGAATCCATGTTGATTTTGGTGAAATACCCTAGATTAAGGATCTAGGGTGATGTTAATTCCATACCATCAAAACATGGTTGTATCTTGGAGTTCAGATCTCCCCTTGGGGCATGGGATATATGGATGGATAGACCAAGTAATGTAGATTGAAATGGTGTAGAGGTTTGAGCTTGATCCTTATTTAGCTCACCAAGAAAAGCTTTCAAACTTTGAATAAAATAAGCCTGTCAGAGCAGATTATCAACTAGCCTTCCAAACCTTGTGGGTGTAAACAGCTCAAGGATCCAATTGGATCAAGTGAAGTATTTAATGATATACCTATATGAGTAGAACACAACCATGCAAAGAGTTGGTCCAAGGAAGGTTGGATGGTGGTGTGAGCCTATACCAAAGTAGCCATGTTAACTAGATCTGCAGGAAAAGTTATTTTCTTGCCTGCAAAACAATCAAGAACTAGTGGGTTTGAGGATGATATAACCAAGGGAAAGAGTGGTCCTTGGTATTCCTTAGGATGGTTAACAAGATGGTTTAATTTCATTTCCAATAATGCACATGGGTTGGGAAAAGGAGGCATTAAAAAGTGATGTTGGAAACAGATTTCCAGACTTAGCCAAATTTGGCAGATATAGGGTTTTTGACTAGAATGTTGGTGGAGATGATTTTGATGGGTTGCAATGTACCAAAGCATCATCAAGTGGATGATACTGAGGAGTAGATTGAGCAGAAGGTATCCATGCTTGATATTGGTCTTCATGGACTTAGAGGCTTCTAGAAGTAGAGCACTTCAGAGATGATCTAGTTAAGGTTTTTAGATGACTACTGAGTAGCTAGGGATCAGATGCAGATTGTATTCTTGCTTAGGGAGGGATGATTTGGAGTCATCTGGATCCAAGTGATGAGCTCCTAGAGTAGCTCATACTATCTCCTAAGAAGACAATTCAAACAACAGATCAAGGCAACTCATCTTACAAACAAATCAACTACTACTAGGGTTACCACCAAGCTTAGCTTGAGGTGATAATGGGTATTCTGAAATAGGTTGGAGATTGAACAAGGTAAGGTCCTTGGTATCTCTACCAAGACTAGAATTCAAGTCTTTGAAAAGAGTTTTTTGGAAACCTAGAGGTAAGAAAAGTTGAAGGTTCTGTCTTGAAAACATAAGGATACTATGTTATATAGCTCTCCATAGTTTTGTCAAGAGAAGCTACCAAAGTAGTTTTGGTTACATAAGCATCTTGGCTCATGCTTTGAAATGCCAGAACATTTGAGAATATGTTAAGTGATCCAGGATAGTTTTGTTAAATAGCTTTTTGACAACTGGTGTTGGGGTAAGGAGTATATCATCTAATACACATTCATAGGCATAAGAATTTCCAAACAACAAACAACACTTCAGCATTAATCAAGAAAAAGTTTTTGTTCCCCCTGATTTTTGCATTCTGGTCAACTAATCAGGGTTGCCGAAATTGGGATGTTACAGATCTTTCCGCCTTAAAAGAATCTCCTCCCGAGGTTCCGGAGGGTAAGGTTAGGGGATTATGAGTCCAGGTTAGCGCTACTGGTTTCAGGCGTGCTATCTTACGGACTCCATCTTTGAAAGTGGCTACTTTGTCGATAAGGTTGAGCTTCAGTCTTCGGGGATGCACTACGAGTTGAGCAGAGTCTAGTATTGATTGTGAGGGATGACTATCTTTTCCTTCCAGACTCTATATCTCGTGGGCTTTAGACTGGGCAGGCTATCTTGATGCTGAACTTCACGGGGTACTCGTCGGAGGATAGAATCTACGGTTGGGAGTACCTCTCTCTAAGGACTCACATATCTTCCTTGGGGTTGTAGCGTATCCTTTTTAACGAGTTTAGGGTCAGGACTCCTGAGGTTACTCCTGGCAGAGGGTTATTCTATTTTGTGGGAAAGACGCAGTCTTTCCCCCTTAGGGTTAAACTGGGGTGGCTCGGAGAGTCAACGTAGTCCTTCCTTCTTGACTTCATGGGTGGCGGTTCTAAAGATTGTCGTCCATCTTTTCCTGAAGTCGAGGTCTTCGGAAGGCGTCCGTGGAGCTATGGCCTGCGGGGCTTATCCACTACTATTGTTCATACTTAGCCGGTGGAGTCATTGAAGTTCACGTCCTCTAAGCATTAAGTACCTAGGGGTTGGTGGTTTGGCATTCCTTCGGGCGGGTCTTCAGCTGAAGTAGCGGAGGGACTTTGTAGAATCTTCGGTTTGTTTCTCTTCTGATAACTCATAGGTTGCTGCTTGGCAGAAATACGATGTATCCGAAGATCTATTCCGAAGTATTCTGCGGTAGACAGTTTTTTGAGGATTGAGCGGAAAGACGCAGTCTTTCCACCTTAGAACTTCACTAAGGTGCTTCGGGAGGGATGCAGATCTTCTGTCTTGGAGGGCTGATCTGATGTTACCGGAATGCTGTATCTTCCCAGAGTCTTGAGCTGGGGTCTTCGAGGGACGCCTTATTTTATCAACCTTGACGGGGCTGGTTTCCTAACGCAACCTTCTGGAGTTAACTCCCCACAAGTTAGCGGTTTACGTCTCTTCTTGCTAGTAGTTAACCAGGGTCGAAGCAGTCAACGTCGGGCAAGCTATCTTCATTTCTAGCGTTGCTTCTGCTTGGTGGTGGATGATGGCTCAATGCACGGCGCCCCGAAAATTGCTTGATGGCGGTGTTGATGTAGAGCTCGTTGGGAACCCCAAGAGGAAGGTATGATGAGCACAGCAGCAAGTTTCCCTCAGTTATGAAACCAAGGTTTAATCGAACCAGTAGGAGCAAGGAAACACCTCAAAGGTGTTACTAGCTGAGCTTTGGCAGGGCGCACTACCGGTGCTAGTAGCAACGTGGAGACCTGCACAACACAACCCCAAAACTTTGTCCCCAACTTGCGATGAGGTTGTCAATCTCACCGTGTTTTGCAGAAAACAAAGGATTAAACGTATCGAATGGAAAGAAGTAAAAGTTTGTAGAAAGTAAACACAAAGCAGTAAACAGTTGTAGATTGTATGTAAATAAAAAGGACCGGGATCCATAGTTCACTAGAGGTGGCTCTCCTTAAGATAGATAACATGCTGGGTGAACAAATTACAGCGGGACAATTGGCAAACACTGAGAAAGCAATACATGCATATACTAATCATCTTGACTCCTCTGAGACTTGATTGCGCATTACAACATAATACATAGACCGCCATCCAACTGCATCTATGACTAATAATCCACCTTTAGGTTATCATCCGAACCCCCTCCAGTATTAAGTTGCAAGCAACAGATTATTGCTTTACGAACTGCGCGTAAAGTAAACAATACGATTGTTCTATGAACAAAGGATTGTTTTTTTCTCCCTAGTAGCAACAGCACATCTAGTACCTTAGAGATTTCTGTCACTTCCCCAGATTACCAGAGGCATGAACCCACTATCGAGCATAAATACTAACTCTTGGAGTTGCTAGCATCTACTTGGCCAAGATAGCTACTAACAACGGAAAGCATGCAAGATCTCAAATAACAAAGACATGATAGAATCAATAATCAATCTGAAATAGCATCTCAATATCCATCGGATCCCCGCAAACACAACATGTATGAATTACAAATAGATGATCTTGATCATGAACGGAGCTCACAAGATCTAAACATGAAAGCACAAAGGAGGAGAAACCAGCCATCTAGCTACTACATGGATCCGTAGTCCAAGGATGAACTACTCACGCATCACACCGGAGGCTTGCATGGTGATGAAGAAGGCCTCCAGGGTGAATTCCCCTCTCCGGCAAGGTGCCGGGAAGAGCTTCGGATCCCTCCCGATCTAGGGATGGAGATGATGGCAGCTACAGACTCTATCGTGGATTTTTGATCGGGTACTTAGGGTTTTCGTCCCGAGGGCAATATATAGTCGGAAGGGGAGGCCGAGGGGGTGCCGGGAGCGGCCACACCACCCCCTGGCTCGGGCCAGGCCTGGCCGCGTGGCCAGGTGGTGTGGTGGCTCCCTGGCCCTTCTCCGTGTCGTATTCTGGCACTTGATCACTTCCAGAAAAATAGGCACTTTGGCTTTTGTCCCGTCCAATTCCGAGAATATTCATTTTCTGACTTTCCTGGAACCAAAAACAGCAGAAAACAGGCAACTGGCACTTTGGCTCTTGTTAATAGGTTAGTCCAAGAAATCATATGAAAAGTACTCCAAAGTTGGAACAAAACACAAGAAAGTGGATAAAACCAAGCATGGGACATCAAAAACTATAGATACATTTGCAATGTATCAACATCCCCAAGCTTAACTCCTGCTCGTCCTCGAGTAGGTAAGTGATAAAAAGAAAGAATAAATTTTTTAGGTGACATGCACCATCAAAGACTTGATCAAAGTATTTGCAAAACATTCAAAGCTGGGATCATAGTACTTCAATCATAACATGAAAGACAAAGTTCTAGCAATAAGCAAAGAAACTATGATGCAACATGAAAAGGCACAAACAAAAGATTCATGAATAACAATGCTTTGCAAGACGTTTTTTGTTTCACATAAAGAAAACATAGCATAATAGTATTCAGCTTATCCCTCAATAGAGTAGCAAATATAAATGCATAGGACACCTTCAAAGTTCATAAGAGTGACTAGATACAATAGTTTAAAACAAGCAATAACAAGTTATGCATCAATCAACTAGTCTTGGGAAAATGCACATAGAACTAAGAATGGCCACTATGCTCTCAAAGTAGGTGCATAAAGATAGAAGGTGGAGACTCAATATAATGGTGGAAGAAAAGCCTTTTGTAAAAGGAAGTAGGGATTCAAGTCTCATAAAGAGCTTCCAAAAATTATGGTACTTATAGCTTTCAGCTCTCATTGCCCCTATCATAAGCATCTTGAAGTGATTAAGGTTAATGTGAACAGACTATAGTGTACATGCTTGACGAAGTATAAGTCAGAAATCTCATGCCCCTTGTATATGAGGGCTGCTCCTCATGCTACTCAATTTTAGTCACCGGTAAGTTCTTGTCATCGTAAGTACATGTGTATCATAGAGAACCGCGAACGGGGTACCCCTTGCCCGATGATACGGAAGAATCCCCATATCAAAATGACAAGGCAAGCAGACAACAAGCATCTCAGCATTCTTCTTATTTACCATGGGAATATGGTGCTTTTTTCTCTCTTTCCTCTTTTCATAGTATCTCTTTTTTTCTCAATATAGGACTCTTTTTTTATAAGAAGAATGCTTCATAGATAGCTCGTTATGGTTATGCTGCAGGTTTCCACCATGTCAGCATGGATTAGACCAGCGGCCTAGGCGTTTCTCTATGGACTTACAAGCTCCCCCTTTCATTTCACTCCGACGACATCCATATACAAAAGAGCATGATATCAACTAGGTACAAGTACCAAGTGCAATGTTGAAAGCGTTCCCCAAGAAAACATGGTTCTCCTAATTCCCAACAAATAAGTGCAAACATATACAACATAGAAGACACAATGGTTAAAGTTTATTAAGGGCAAGTAAAGTAAAGTGTGCCATCAAGTTCGTGAGAGCTTTAATCACTAGTTTTCTCATAACAAGTGGAAGGTAAACAAAAGCATGAATATACTTGGAATAGCATAAGCTAGTAGGTAGGTATGGTGGACTCTTTGGAATAACTTGGTTTTGGGGAGTTGGATGCATGAGTGGAACTCATACTTTGTTGTGAAGGCTAGAAAAAGACTGGGAGCGACAAACTAAGAGAGCAATAATGGCCATAATCATGCAGAGCGACAAAACATCATTGATCAAAGCATAAAGTGATACTACAAGTTGAAAACTAAAGGATCATAAAGGCTATGGTGACTTTGGATAGTCATAACATGGTGTGAGCATGCGCCAAGTCAACCCAAATAAAGCATCAAAGGAGAATACCACTATACTATGCTTTAATATGCTAAAACAACGCATGATTCATCCAAAGCACATTAAGCAATCTCAATTGTTTATAACAAGTCATGCTACAGCCCAAAATACTAAGCATAAAGCCAAAACAATATCAAGCATGGCATGACAAAGCATAGGCCACAGTCAAAAACGAGCTCTTTTTACCACATAAGCATGAACTTTCCCCTCTTTTCCAAACCAAACCAAACTTTGCAAACCAATGTATGAAAGAGGAGGTCCAACCAATTTATTCAAAAAACTAAGAAAACCAAGCAAACTAAAAACCAAAACAAAAACGAAAAAAAAGACGCTCCAAGAAAAACACAACTGTGCATGAAACAATAAAAATGAAGCGTTTGGAAGAAACCTGGGATTTTTATTGATAAAGAAGGGGGATGCCTTGGGCATCCCCAAGCTTTGACGCTTGTACTTCTTGTATATTTCTTGGGGTGACACGTGTGGCATCCCTAAGCTTGAGATTTAGTCCATGCTTCATCTCATTACTCATTCCTTCCATACACCAAATTTTTACTTCATACAAAACTTCACACAATCTTTATTAGCAACATTAGTGCACTTAAGATAAATAAGTCTTAAGATTCAGTTCTAACACCAAATAAACTTCCATTAGAACACTAGATACTGTAGAACTTCCATCAAAAATCTCAATTCCCCAAAAGAACTCAAGAAGGAACCAACAAGAAGCAAATGCAGAAAATGGCAGAAATCTGTCAAAACAGACCAGCAGGTAAAGACGAATTTTTTCGAAGACATTATGTTTCTCAAATCAAAAAGTGTTGAACTAACGAAACTTCTATAAAAACCTGGGTCAGAAGCACAAAAAATTACAGCTCAATACGACATACAGAGCTCTCTCACGAATATTTACGGTGAAGCACAAAAATCTGTTTCGGGACAGCAACTTTCCCAATCATTACTTCACTCTCATTAAAGGTTACTCTTGGCACAAAAAGAAAATAAAAAGGATAAGAAGAGGTTATTACAGAGGTAATAACTTCCAAGACTCATCTAAAACTTTTGGGTTATCTCACAATTAGTACTTTTCTTTAACGCCTTTAAGTTAGACATAAGAAGCAAAGAAAGAATCAAGTGTTCTCAAATGAAGAAGCATTAAGACCAAATTTTGTTTTCATAGGAGAAGCAAAAGAAATATTTTCTCTCTTTTTAGGGAAGTGTTCTATACCTTTCTTGAGTGGGAGTTGATATTTAATGGTGCCTTCTTTCATATCAATGATGGCACCAACAGTTCTAAGAAAAGGTCTTCCCAAAATAATAGGACAAGAAGCATTGTATTCGACATCCAAAACATAGAAATCAACGGGGACATAGGAATCGTTAACCATAATAAGAACATCATTAAGACTCCCCATGAGTTTCTTTTTAGCATTCGCATCCAGTGGGACATTCAAATAACAATCTTCAAGAGGAGGCAAATCAAGCATATCATAAACCCTTCTAGGCATAATAGCAACACTACTATCAAGATCACACAAAGCTTTGAAATCAAAGTCATTCACTTTCATATTAATGATGGGTTCCCAACCATCTTCTTGCTTTATAGGAATAGAAGCTTTATGTTTCATCTTTTCTTCTTGAATCTTTATGAGAGCATCAGTAATGTGTTTTGTAAAAGCCATGTTCATAGCACTAGCATTACGACTTTTAGCAAGCTTTTGTAGGAACTTAATAACTTCAGAGATATTGCAACCATCAAGATCAAAATCAAGTTTATCATCTAAAGTAGTAGAACTATTACTAGCCTCAACACTAGTGGTGGTAATAGTAGAAACACTAATGTTTCTAGCAATTTCATCTTGTCTTTCCCACTTAGCATGTAATTGAGCTAATAGTCTAACATTTTCATGAATTCTTACTTGTATAGCATTAGTGGATGCAAAGGGATTCTTACTAGTTTCAGGTTTAGCAGCCATTTTATTCAAAGTAGATTGAGCTTCAGCCAAAGATGCTATATTTCTTTTAGCATTAGAGAGTTTTTCCTCAATAGTTTTATTGAAAGCAGTTTGTTTACTAATAAACTCTTTAAGCATAACTTCAAGTTCAGAGGGAGCACTCTTATTATTGTTGTAAGAATTTCCATAAGAATTACCATTGTTGGGAGGATATGGCTTATAATTCTTGTTACCAAAATTGTTCCTATAAGCATTATTACCATAAGCAGTGTTGCCAAAGTTGTTATTTCTTATGAAGTTCACATCAACTTGCTCTTCTTGAGCAACCAAAGAGGCTAAAGGAACATTATTTGGATCAATATGGGCTTTTCCATTAACAAGCATAGACATAATAATATCAATTTTATCACTCAAGGAGGAGGTTTCCTCAACAGAATTTACCTTCTTACCTTGTGGAGCTCTCTCAGTATGCCATTCAGAATAATTAACCATCATATGGTCCAGAAGTTTTGTTGCAGCACCCAAAGTGATGGTCATAAAGGTAACTCCAGCAGCTGAATCCAATAGGTTCCTTGAAGAATAGTTCAATCCTGCATAAAAAGTTTGGATGATCATCCAAGCAGTCAGTCCATGAGTGGGACAATTCTTTACCAAAGATTTCATTCTTTCCCAAGCTTGAGCAACATGCTCATCATCAAGTTGTTTAAACTTCATTATTTCACTTCTCATGGATATAATCTTAGCAAGAGGATAGTATTTCCAATAAAAGCATCTTTGCACTTAGTCCAAGAATCAATACCATTCCTAGTTAAGGAATTCAACCATTCTTTAGTTTTTCCTCTCAAAGAGAAAGGAAACAATTTCAGTTTAATAATATCACCATCTATATCCCTATGCTTTTGCATCTCACAAAGTTCAACAAAGTTATTTAGATGGGAAGCAGCATCTTCATTACCAATACTAGAAAATTTCTCTCTCATAACAAGATTGAGTAAAGCAGGTTTTATCTCAAAGAAAGTATTTTCAGCCACATGTGGAGCAATAGGTGTGCTCATAAAATCATTGTTGTTGATGTTAGTGAAGTCACACAACTTAGTGTTTTCAAGAGTAGTCATTTTTTGGGGTTTTCAAATAAGAAAGCAAACTTGTAAAACTAATTTTTTTGTGTTTTTGAATAACAAAACAAGCAACCAAAGCAAATGAAACTAAGCAAAACAAAAACAACAAAGTAAAGAGATTGGTTATGAGGGACTCCCCTTGTGAAGGTGTCCTTGACTCCCCGACAACGGCGCCAGAAAAATGCTTGATGGCTCAATGCACGGCGCCCAGAAAATTGCTTGATAGCGGTGTTGATGTAGAGCTCGTTGGAAACCCCAACAGGAAGGTATGATGAGCACAGCAGCAAGTTTCCCTCAGTTATGAAACCAAGGTTTAATCGAACCAGTAGGAGCAAGGAAACACCTCAAAGGTGTTACTAGTTGAGCTTTGGCAGGGCGCACTATCGGTGCTAGTAGCAACGTCGAGACCTGCACAACACAACCACAAAACTTTGTCCCCAACATGCGATGATGTTGTCAATCTCACCGTATTTTGCCGAAAACAAAGGATTAAATGTATCGAATGGAAAGAAGTAAAAGTTTGTAGAAAGTAAACACAAAGCAGTAAACAGTTGTAGATTGTATGTAAAGAAAAAGGACCGGGATCCATAGTTCACTAGAGGTGGCTCTCCTTAAGATAGATAACATGCTGGATGAAGAAATTACAGCGGGGCAATTGACAAACACCGAGAAAGCAATACATGCATATACTAATCATCTTGACTCCTCTAAGACTTGATTGCGTATTACGACATAATACATAGACCACCATCCAACTGCATCTATGACTAACAATCCACCTTCAAGTTATCATCTTAACCCCCTCCAGTATTAAGTTGCAATCAACAGATTATTTCTTTACGAACTGCGTGTAAAGTAAACAATACGATTGTTCTATGAACAAAGGATTGTTTAGAAACAGCACATCTAGTACCTTAGAGATTTCTGTCACTTCCCCAGATTACCAGAGGCATGAACCCACTATCGAGCATAAATACTAACTCTTGGAGTTGCTAGCATCTACTTGGCCAAGATAGCTACTAACAACGGAAAGCATGCAAGATCTCAAATAACAAAGACATGATAGAATCAATAATCAATATGAAATAGCATCTCAATATCCATCGGATCCCCGCAAACACAACATGTATGAATTACAAATAGATGATCTTGATCATGAACGGAGCTCACAAGATCTAAACATGAAAGCACAAAGGAGTAGAAACTAGCCATCTAGCTACTACATGGATCCGTAGTCCAAGGATGAACTACTCACGCATCACACCGGAGGCTTGCATGGTGATGAAGAAGGCCTCCAGGGTGAATTCCCCTCTTCGGCATGGTGCCGGGAAGAGCTTCAGATCCCTCCTGATCTAGGGATGGAGATGACGGCGGCTACAGACTCTTTCGTGGATTTTTGATCGGGTACTTAGGGTTTTCATCCCGAGGGCAATATATAGTTGGAAGGGGAGGCCGAGGGGGTGCCGGGAGCGGCCACACCACCCCCTGGCGTGTGCCAGGCCTAGCCGCGCGGCAAGGTGGTGTGGTGGCTCCCTGGCCCTTCTCCGTGTCGTACTCTAGCACTTGATCACTTCCGGAAAAATAGGCACTTTGGCTTTTGTCCCGTCCAATTCCGAGAATATTCATTTTTTGACTTTCCTTGAACCAAAAACAACAGAAAACAGGCAACTGGCACTCTGGCTCTTGTTACTAGGTTAGTCCAAGAAATCATATGAAAAGTACTCCAAAGTTGGAAAAAAACACAAGAAAGTGGATAAAACCAAGCATGGAACATCAAAAACTATAGATACATTTGCAATGTATGAGTGGAGTGGACTCTTTGTCTTCACGCTTCCTTATCATCTGGCTTCAGGGGTGGTTCTGACCTTATAGGGAGGAACTTTCTGCCAGTTTTGGGGTAGGTTCGACTATAATAGGTAGTCTCCTGAGGTGGTCAGAAGGTTTAATATTCCGAAGGTTAGTGTAGTTAGGTATCCACTTCCTGTCTCTGGTTGGTTTAGCGGGTGGTTTCTTGTGGATATTGAGGATCCTTTGGTGATTGGCTTCCAGCTTCAACGGTATTCTTGCTGTAGTAGACTGAGGAGAAAGGGAGTGTGGAGCTATTGAGGAGTCTTGTGAGGTGAGTTTGATGAGGTATGCCGTCCTGTTGAGGTGAAATCTTCGCGTTGATTCTAACTTGACGATGTCGAACTCCTGGTTCTGTCGATGCTCTTCCTCTCATATACTCTCGAGGTTAGTCTAGATCTCATTACCGATATCTAACACAGGGGTTTCCTGAGCTACTAGGTGGGTTATCGCTCCTCGAGTCACATTTTTAAGGGGTTCCAAGCAAACCAGAACATACAAACAAGGCAAACAGAGCGAGGGGCTCGCAATGTCCTCGGCAGACAACACGCATCAAGCAACACAGGAGGCACTTGGGCAAGCAAACACGGCAAATGTTAGGCACCAAGGAGTTTAACTACTCGCGATGTTGGGGAATCCTATCTTAGGACTATTGACCCTAGATACCGTCTTTCTTCAAGTCGGAGTCACTATCTTGCAGATGAAGTCTTCGTCGTATCTTGGACGTTTCTTGATAGTGCAACACCCGACTTCTTCGGATTGGGAGGATTCTGCTGGTAGAGCGATATTGTAGTCTCCGTGTGTTTGTTGGTAGTTGCTTGTCTTCATCTTGTTCTCATCGTCTTCACCGGGTTCTAGATCCTAGTTATTTAAAATCCGTAGGTTTGAAGTTCGGACGAGGGATAGAGGAAACCATTTTCGAAAGCATTTACTTAGAGTAGGAGAAGAAGTAGAACTTTTTGAAACTCGTTGAGAAACTAGTTTTCGAAAGCCGGGGTTTTCAAAATAAGGTTCCTGTCTAACGAACATGCTAACTAAGGTTGTCCTACAGTCAGGATGGCTCTGATACCAAGTCTGTGGTGCCCCCAGATTAATCCTCCGAGAATCCCTGTTATGCATACACCCACGATCCCATGATCAGTTAGTCGTGGCACATAACCGACGGTATCATTACAACACCCGAGAAAATACCGAATTACAAGACTTACATAAATGCCGTTATAGCTACATCAATAATCAGCAACGGACTTCATCAAGCGCAGAGCCCGAGCCATGCCTTAACCTATGGGCGACTGACTGGGAGAACGTCCTAGTTCGCATAATCGCCATCCTTGTCTTCTTGAGATCTGACCAAGTTAATAGCCAGGGACAATGCCAGTGAGTACATTGAATGTACTCGCAAACCACCTTAATACAGAAATAATAATGGGAGGCTATGCAGTATGGCTGTGGTAGTAGGTGGGCTCCAAGAGAGGTTCTTTTCTCAATTTATTTCTCTTGTAGATATAGCATCTACATATCCTCGTTGAAAAATTTTGTAAACATTTTTGGAAACCTTTTTATTTTGAAAAGTTTTGGAAAACATTAGGACTGGGCCACCCATTTGGTCCCGTTTTCGGGTCGTCCCACGACCAAACTCCTTCCATACCTCTCTAACCATCCCATGGTCAAAGCAGGTATCCTTCCCGACCATCCCGTGGTAAAAACATTTCGAAAGCCATTTCTTTTCAGAAATTCTTCTTGAAAACAAAACCAGCACCGCTCTACAGAAGTTTGTCCAACCCGTCCTTAACCGCGGACACGGCTATTCGAATAGATTTACACTCTACAGAGGTTGCACACTTTACCCACACCATCCGGGTACACTACCCTGATCTTCACAGATCGTGGGTCGAGCAACCAATCAAGACTCTCCGGATGTCCACTCCAATATAAGTGCCTACCCTATGAGTGTTAATCCCCTCAACACCAGGACGTCGGGCGAGGACCAACAGGAGCGCTTTCTTCACCTCCCAGGTGAGCGCTTTCAATGAGGGTCTCATAGTAACGCGTGGAGGCCTGCCGACCCTTCATTCCTTCTCCAGGTCGATGTCTCGCATGGACCTATATCGGAGAAGGCCCACCCTCCAAGGATCCCCGATCCCCTGTAGTAGTTACGAGGCAGCTTATACCGGAATAAACAACCTTCAAATCCAGCCTTGTCCCATTCTAGAGTAATGTGGTTGCACAAGGTTAAGTTGTTATAGCTAGACTGCAAAGAACCAGGTGCGTTTTTGCAAACCTTTTTCCTCCGGTTTTCCTCCAGCATTTTGTAAAACGAAACCTTTTTCTTTCTCAACATATCTTGGGGAGGTCCCACCACACCAAGGTTTTATCAGAAAACATTTGGTAAAAACCTTTTTCCGGGGTCTTCCCATCCTCTAGCTTTACTTCGGCTAAAACGGGTCTCCAAGGGGGTATGGTGGATATGCACCATCTATTCTACTAGGGACAAGTAGGTGTCACCAAGGGGGTTTTACTTAGTAGTACCAAGGTGTAATGGTTTGGAGGAGCCAAACCACTACCATATATATATGTATATATCAACATATAGTAAAACAATGCAGTTTTTAATAAACAGTAGATAAAACATGCATAAGTAAAATAGTAGGACAAGGCTTATGAGCAAGAAGGTGGCTTGCCTGATGATCAGCAATCTGGCATAATTGTCCCTAGACTTCTTCTTTAGAATACCCAGTATACAATAATAACCATCTTCTTCTGCTCTCCGATATAATCGGAACTATCGTCGATAGGGAACACATGCAAACAAACAAAAGGGCACAATCAATACAAGGCATACAATCACCACTACCATTCAGCAAACAAGCAATTGAATAAACTCCAATTAAGGTTCACATGGTTTTGAGAGGATTGGTTTTAGGAGATTGAGATGGCCTTGGAGAAGGGAATGAATACCCCTTAGGATTTATAGTCTATAAACTACCTAAGAGATGGATTTCTGGACAAGACCACATTCTGTATGGTACCATGGTAAAAACATGATATATGTATTGATAAGATGAAGCCAACAAAAGTGGTTTCACTATTTTATCAATTACAAAAGATTTATAGTGATTTTTATAGTGAACAAGACTCTAGTTTTAGGAAATAATTCATCGGGAAGATTGTGGAGCTCCAAAAATTATTTCCTTGGGTGGTTTTAGTAGGGTTTGATGTACTTGTTCACTGAGAGTTGGAATCATGTCAAGACAGTTACCAGAATGCCCTGAGGAAATTCCCAAAGGCAGTTTTGTACACAACTTGTCTTTTTCACCAGATTTAATCTACAGAAGCTTTTGAATTGATTCCAAGGATACATGGTAGGTACTTCCAGTACCTTTCTGTAGAAATTGGAATCAACATTTTTGCTTTTGAAAAACTACTATAGTGAATTAAGAGGTAAATAAACCATGCACAAAATAGTTTAATTCACAGAAAAACATCCAAGCCTCAATAGATCATGAGCTCCTGGATTTGGATAGGCCTTAGTGTACCATATCCAGGAAAATTGGAGTTGGGCCAATTGGACTCATGATTTGGTCTAGGGAAATTTTTAAAGTCAGATTTGGAGAGACGTTGTTATTTTTACCCAGGGCAAACTACTATTCACCTTGGCATGAGACCTATACTAGTTGATAGGTATAGAAGGTACCTTCCATAGGAACTTTGATTCATCCCAGTTAGATAGGTGTAGCTCCTAGAGGGATTTAGTTTGTGTAAAAGACATCTTTTAGTAAATTAATTGCCAGAAGATAATTAAAATTATTTTGACAAGGTAATACTTCTGCATGTTTAAGAAAACATAAGGGGACTAGCAGAAATTTATACCTTGGCATTTTGATTCATTTTCCATTTTATTTAGTATTTAAACCAAGCGGTAGTTTCCATAACTAGGGCAAAATAAAACAATAAAAACACTAGGGCCAGGTTTTCAGGGTGGACTGGGCCGCACAGGACAGAACCGGCCTACCGAGACAGTGACGTGGACGGGAGACAATTTGAACTGCCCGCGGCGGGGCCCGCTCATCAGTGGCCTGGGAGGCTGAAGAGGTATGGAGAGATGTGGGGCGTTGGATCCACGGGAGATCGACGGTTGACATTCGTCTTCCACCTCGCGATGCAGAAAAGGGAGGGGAAACCCTAGGGGCGGCAGCGGGGCTCGAGGACCTCACCTGCGGGCTCGCCGATGTCGGGGAGACGGTGGAGGCGAAGCGGCGCACGACCGGTGGTCCAGGAGAGGGGCGGCAGGGGCAGGTACGGCATCGGGAGGATGCTCACGCGACGGCGACCGGGGAGGGCATTCGGGAGCTCGCCGGCGTCGTTAATAGGGACTTCCCTAGGACAAGGTGAGCATAGGGTCAGATAGAATAGAACTAGGAGACTTCAGAATGGTGACATGCATAGGTGGGGAGCTGGCACGAGAGTACCATGAGCAGATCTTGGACACGGCTGAGAGTCGGAAGAGTTATTCTTCTCCCGTGACATGCAGAGGCAGGGGCTCGATGAAAGAGTCTTTGGTGGTCTACATGAGGGCTCTGGAGGGGATCTAAGGCGTTGGGGGAGGTCAAGGCACACCACACTCGTGTATGCGAGCAAGAACCCGAGAAGACTTGCTCCTCTTCTCCATGGCGATGGGGGGGCTCGGGTTCCAGATAGAGAGCTTGGGGATGGGTAGGAGTGAGGTGATGGAGGCAAATTAGGGGGGAGAGCTGCAGTAGCCTCTAGCACTATATACCGAGAGGGGGAGGTTTTTGGATGGACTTGGTCCATGGAGCTTATGGAGGAGGGAGGTGAAACCAGGGGAGGATACTGTGGGCGAGGGGAGGTAGTTTCTGGTGGTGTGTAGGTCAGAGAGAGGGTTGCTGCTGCAAATCTTTGAGGGCAAGGAAAAAAGGAGGGGTTGGCTTGTGTCTCCCTCATGGACAAGCACTAGAGACAAGAGGTGTAAGTTGCTACAGTGTTGCTACAGTGTGGGCACGACCAGGGGAGGTGGAGTTGGAGTTGGTGTGGTGCATTACTTTGCAAGATTGATGGTGGTTTTACATTGATTTAGCTCAAAACTAGCTAGATTTGCCATATTGAGTAAATATGTGCTTGTGAAGGAAGTTCAAAGTTTTGCATAGGACAAGGAGGGAAAATGGTACTGGTAGATAGATGAGGTCAAGAAAATAGGCAAAAAGAAATAATAAAGTATCTCAAAAATATTTATTTTTGAGGTGGGAAGATGGGGTGTGATATATGGATCTCAATTGAGCCAAAAGTTGGGGAAGTGTTTTGGCAAAAACCAAACTTCCCTTTGTGGAAGAAGTTTTGGAGGTTTTGCCTATTAAGGGAATTAAATAGCTTTGGTCCATACTAAATATGGATAATTGTGGATATATCTTGATGATCAAGGTAGATTATGTGGACAAGGTGAATCAAGCATTTTCAACCTTGGGATTGGAGAATCCATGTGCATTTTGGTGAAATACCCTAGATTAAGGTTCTAGGGTGATGTTAATTCCATACCATCAAAACATGGTTGTGTCTTGGAGTTCAGATCTCCCCTTGGGGCATGGGATATATGGATGGAGAGACCAAGTAATGGAGATTGAAATGGTGTAGAGGTTTGAGCTTGATCCTGATTGAGCTCACCAAGACAAGCTTTCAAACTTTGAATAAAATAAGCCTATCAGAGCAGATTATCAACTAGCCTTCCAAACCTTGTGGGTGAAAACAGCTCAAGGATCCAATTGGATCAAGTGAAGTAGTTAATGATAGACCTATATGAGTAGAACACAACCATTCAAAGAGTTGGTACAAGGAAGGTTGGATGGTGGTGTGAGCCTATACCAAAGTAGGCATGTTGACTAGATCTGCAGGAAAGGTTATTTTCTTGCCTGCAAAACCATCAAGAACTAGTGGATTGGAGGATGATATAACCAAGGGCAAGAGTGGGCCTTGGTAGTCCTTAGGATGTTTAACAATATGGTTTAATTGCATTTCCAATAATGCACATGGGTTGGGAAAAGGAGGCATTCAAAAAGGTGATGTTGGAAACAGATTTCCAGACTTTGCCAAATTTGGCAGATTTAGGGTTTATGACTAGAATGTTGGTGGAGATGATTTTGATGGGTTGCAATGTACCCAAGCATCATCAAGTGGATGATACCGAGGAGTAGATTGAGCAGAAGGGATCCATGCTTTATATTGGTCTTCATGGACTTGGAGGCTTCTAGAAGTAGAGCACTTCAGAGATGATCTAGTTCAGGTTTTTAGATGACTATTGAGTAACTAGGGATCAGATCCAGATTGTATTCTTGCTTATGGAGGGATGATTTCGAGACATCTGGATCCAAGTGATAAGCTCCTATAGTAGCTCATACTATCTCCTAAGCAGACAATTCAAAAAGCAGATCAAGGCAACTCATCTTATAAACAAATCAACTACTACTTGGTTACCACCAAGCTTATCTTTAGGTAAGAATGGGTATTTTGAAATAGGTTGGAGATTGAACAAGGTAAGGCCCTTGGTATCTCTACCAAGAGTAGAATTCAAGTCTTTGAAAAGAGTTTTTGGGAAACTTAGAGGTAAGAAATGTTGAAGGTTCTGTCCTGAAAACATAAGGAGATTATGTTATATAGCTCTCCATAGTTTTGTCAATAGAAGCGACCAATGTAGTTTTGGTTACATAAGCATCTTGGCTCATGTTTTGAAATTCCAGAACATTTGAGAATATGTTAAGTGAGCCAGGATAGTTTTGTTAAATAGCTTTTTGACAACTGGTGTTGGGGTAAGGAGTATATCATATAATACACATTCATAGGCATAAGCATATCTAAACAAGAAACAACACTTCAGCATTAAGCAAGAAAAAGTTTTTGTTCCCCCTGATTTTTGCATTCTGGTCAACTAATAAGGGTTGCGGAAATTGGGATGTTACAGTTATATTGTTAATTTTATTCATGATTCTACTGAAAGTTATTATGAGAGAGGGAAACATGGTTTTATGCATCTCAATAATATTAGGTTTCCCCTCTTTATGTTGAAAGTCTTGAAGTTGCACTTGTTTTGCTTTATTATGCTTATTGCTTTGTGCTTTCATGACTTGTTTCTTTACAAGATTCCTATGCATAGGAAGTGGGTTAGACTTAAATGTGCTTTGGATTTGGTTCTTGATGCTCTCTTTTACTTCAATTCATATTTCTTATGTGAGCATCTTCTCAAACTATCATGCCTAACTTAAAGGCCCTAAAGAAAAGTAATTATTGGGAGATAACCCAAAAGTTTTAGATGAGTCTTGGAAGTTATTACTTCAGTAATAACCGCTCCTTATCCTTTTTATTTTCTTTTTGTGCCAAGAGTAACCTCTAATGAGAGAGAAGTAATGATTGGGAAAGTTGTTGTCCCAAGACAGATTTATGTGCTTCACCAAACAAATTCGTGTAAAATCTTTGTATGTCCTTTGGAGGCGTGAATTTTCGTGATTCTACCCCATCTTGTTATCTATCTTTTGTTAGTTCAACACTTTTTTATTTGAGCAACAGAAGGTCTTCTAAAAAATTCGTCTTTACCTGCTGGTCTGTTTTGACAGATTTCTTCCATTTTCTGCATTTGCTTCTTGTTGGTTCCTTTTTGAGTTCTTTTGGGGAATTGAGATTTTTGAGGGAAGTGCTACAGTAGCTAGTGTTAAAATGGAAGTTTATTTGGTGCTGGAACTGAACCTTAAGACTTATTAATCTTGAGTGCACTAATTTTGCTAATAAAGATTGTGTGAAGTTTTGTATGAAGGAAAAATTTCAGGTGTATGGAAGGAATGAGTAATGAGATGAAGGATGGACTAAATCTCAAGCTTGGGGATGGCAAGCGTGTCACCCCAATAAATATCCAAGATGTACAAGCGTCAAAGCTTGGGGATGCCCAAGGCATCCCCTTCTTCATCAATAAAAATCCCAGGTTTCTTCCAAACGCTTCATTTTTATTGTTTCATGCACAGTTGTGTTGTTCTTGGATCGTCTTCTTTTTCGTTTTTGTTTTTTGTTTTTCGTTTGCTTGGTTTTTTTAGTTTGCTTGAATAAATTAGTTGGACCCCCTCTTTCATACGTTGGTGTTCAAATAGTTTGGTTTGGATTGGAAAAGAGTAGGAAAGTTCATGCTTAAGTGGTAAAGAGAGCTTGTTTTTGACTGTGGCCTATGCTTTGTCATGCCATGCTTGATTTTTTTGGCTTTATTATTAGTATTCTTTGCTGTAGCATGACTTTAATGTGCCTTTGAAGAATCATGCATTGTTTTAGCATATTAAAGCATAGTATTGTGGTATTCTCCTTTGATGCTTTATTTGGGTTGACTTGTCACATGCTCACACCATGTTATGACTATCTCAAGTCACCATAGCCTTTATGATCCTTTAGTTTTCAACTTGTAGTATCACTTTATGCTTTGATCAATGATGTTTCGTCGCTCTGCATGATTGTGGCCATTATTGCTCTCTTAGTTTGTCACTCCCAGTCTTTTGCTAGCCTACACAACCAAGTATGAGTTCCACTCATGCATCCAACGCCCTAAACCAAGTTATTCCAAAGAGTCCACCATACCTACCTACTAGCTTAAGCTATTCAAGGTATATTCATGTTTTTGTTTACCTTCTAAATTAAACTTGTTATGAGAAAACTAGTGATTAAAAATCTCACGAACTTGATGGCACACTTTACTTTTCTTGCCCTCAATAAACTTGAACCATTGTGTCGTCTATGTTGTATATGCTTGCACTTATTTGTTGGGAATTAGCAGAACCATGCTGTCATGGGGAATGCTTTCAACATTGCACTTGGTACTTTGTACCTAGTTGATATCATGCTCTTTTGTCTATGGATGTCGTCGGTGTGAAATGAAAGGGGAGCTTGTAACTCCATGGAGTTATGTATATGTGTTAGAGAAACGCCTGGGCCGCTGGTCTAATCCATGCTGACATGGTGGAAACCTGCAGCGTAACCATAATGAGATGTCTATGAAGCATTCTTCTTATAAAAAAGAGTCAGATATTGAGAAAAAAAGAGAAAAAGAGGAAAAAATGATATTGTGAAAAGAGGAAATAGAGAAAAAGCACAATATTCCCATGGTAAATAAGAAGATTGTTGAGATGCTCATTATCTTCTTGCCTTGTCATTTTGATATGGGGATTCTTCCGTATCATCGGAGCAAGGGGTACCCTATTGGCGGTTCTCTATGATACACATGTACTTATGATGAGAAGAACTTACCGTTGACTAAACTTGAGTAGCATGAGGAGCGGCCCTCGTATTCAAGGGACATGAGATTTCCAACTTGTACTTTGTCAAGCATATACTCCATAGTTTGTTCACTTTAACCTTAATCACTTCAAGATGCTTATGATAGGGGCAATGAGAGCTGAAAGCTAATTAGTACCATAATTTTTGGAAGCTCTTTATGAGACTTGAATCCCTGATGCCTTCTATGAAGGCCTTTTTTCCACTTATATATGAGTCTTCACCTTCTATCTTTATGCACCTACTTTGAGAGCATAGGGCCCATTCTTAGTTCTGTGTGCATTGTCCCAAGACTAGTTGATTGATGCATACCTTGATATTGCTTGCTTTAAACTATTTGTATCTAGTCACTCTTATGAACTTTGAAGGTGTCTTATGCATTTATATTTGCTACTCTATGAGGGATAAGCTGAATACTATTATGCTATGTTTTCTTTATGTGAAACAAACAAGCGTCTTGCAAAGCATTGTTATTCATGAATCTTTTGTTTGTGCCTTTTCATGTTGCAACATAGTTTCATTGTCTTATTGTTAGAACTTTGTCTTTGATGTTATCATTGAAGTACTATGATCCCCGCTTTGAATGTTTTACAAATACTTTGATCAAGTCTTTAATGGTGCATGTCACCTCAAAAATTATTCTTTCTTTTTATCACTTACCTACTTGAGGATGAGCAGGAGTTAAGCTTGGGGATGTTGATACATTGCAAATGTATCTATAATTTTTGATGTTCCATGCTTGGTTTTATCTACATTCTTATGTTTTGTCCACACTTTGGAGTACTTTTCATATGATTTCTTGGACTAACCTATTAACAAGATGCCACAGTGCTAGTTGCCTGTTTTCTACTGTTTTTGGTTCCAGGAAAGTCAGAAAATGAATATTCTCAGAATTGGACGGGACAAAAGCCAAAGTTCCTATTTTACCGGAAGACTCACAGAGCTAGAATACGAGACGGAGGAGGGCCAGGGCCTGGCCACACCCCCCAGGCGCGAGTACCCCCAGGCCGTGCCAGGGCATGGTGTGGGCCCCCTGGCCGCCCACCGACCTTGCACTCTGGCCTATAAGAAGCCTCCCGAGGCATAAATCCTAGATAGTCAAGCCTGCAGCCACGAAAAGTTCCGCAGCGTCGCCGCCACCGAAGGGGAGATTCTGAGGACAGAAAGTCTCTGTTCCGGTACCCTACCGGGATGGGGAAGTGCCCCCGGAGACATCTCCATCGATCTCCACCACCATCTCCATCGTCGTTGCTGATTTCCATGATGAAGAGGGAGTAGTTCTTCCTCGAGGCTAAGGGTTCTACCGGTAGCTATGTGTTCATCTCCCTCTCTATGCATGATCTTATTGAGATCATGAGTTTGTAATCTATAGATCTATTCTACTACTCAAGTGCTTTAATGAATCTCTGCTCTCCCCATGTGTGTGAAAGTGACAGCGTGCTCACCATGGTGGCACTTAGGCTAGAGATGGTGGCACTTAGGCTCCCCGAGTATGAAGCCCTGCTACATGGAATTCGAATCGCAAAAGACATCGACATTCGTTGACTAATGTGTTATTCAGATTCGGATTTAATTGCGCAACAAGTATCCGATATCTGCAATGCCAACAAACACATGGCAGCCTATAGAGCCATCATGGAAGAACTATCTAAATCCTTCAAAGGGTTTGAAGTCCAACATATTCCCCGAACAGAAAATGAGGTAGCAGATGCTCTATCAAGAATAGGCTCTGCGCAAACAGGTCCCGGATGGTGCTTCCTTAGAGCACCTGAAAGTTGCCTCTATCACAGAAGTTGATGAGGAGTATCCGGCCAAATCCGGCTCACCACTTATAGCAGTTTTGGCTATAATTCCCAGCTGGACCAAACCCTACCTTGCATTGTTGGTAGAGAGAAAATTACCCTAAGAAAATGTTCTGAGCCGGCAGATCGTTCGACGATCAAAAGCCTACACAGTAGTGGGAGGTGAGCTCTATAAGAGGAGTGCATCTGGGGTCTTTCAGCGCTGCATTTATCTGGAAGGAGGCGTGGAAATCCTAAGGGAAATTCATGAAGGCGAATGCGGACATCACGCTGCAGCCAAATCTTTAGTGGCAAAGGACTTTATACACGGATTTTTCTGGCTTGCAGCTAGGACAGATGTCAAACCGTTGATCAAGACTGATAGCTGTGAGGTTCGACACACTTTTGATGCCTTTTATTGATGGTTTTCTCCCCAATTTGATTGTTTTCTAAGCTTTACCTAACGCTAATACTTCGGTAGCGAATAAAACTTGGTTTTTAATGTGTGCTTCAAGTTCTAAATGTCAATAGAAGTTTTTAACTAGAGAAAAACATAATATTCTAGAGAAAACACGCAAATATCTCTTTGGAAGCACTCGAGGGGTGCTTAAAGCAGCTTTAACGAGCAACTATACGGCAGGAATATTTTTCCGGCCGTATAGTTCCCTCCGTAGAGTTGTCGTCGCCTCTGTCTTGTTAAAAGGGACAAATCCATGAAGGGACCGGGGACAAAAACACAACACAGCATCCGCCATACCATCCAGAAGGGAGAAGAGGAGATCCGGAGAAGAAGGAGAAGACGTTCTTCATCTCGCTCCACGATCTTCGACCTCCAAGCCAATACACCCCCATAGCCACTACTTGTACTTGAGAGACATAGAGATCTTCACCTTGCAAGACTAGGATTTGAAATTGTTTCTTCCCATCTTGAATTGTGTTGGATATTCTTCTATTCTTATTGTGGATCTCCACAGTAATATAAAGACGAATTCCCTTTATTTGATTATATCAATGATCCGTTTTTCTCTCATGTGTGAGTAATTACCTTGTGTGTGGGAGATGTAGGGGATTGGTGAGATTTGATGTGCCTTCATATATTATCCATTAGTTTGTGATTGATTCTAATTACTATATTATGTGTGCTTGACTATTTGTGGGATGCCTAATGCTTGTTGTCCAATTAAGGGTCCAGACAACATGATGATTTGTTCTACATAGATAAGATCTTGTTCGCTAGTAGATCGGTGACCCTTGAGTGACACGGGGATATCAATGGAAAACTAGGAGACTCGAGGATAACGAGGAACCACTGTGCTTATTGCATTAGTCCGATCCAAGGAGCTTAATCGCTAATTGACTTGAAGGGTCTTAATTGTCTAGTGTCTGACCTTGGTTTTGGTAACAGGCTAGTATGATTATTGAAGTTGGGATGAAATTTACCAAGAGGAGTTCCGACTAATTATGGGTTGCTCGCCTACACATATATTTATAAGATTATAATTGTTACAGTTATCATTCGTCCACCTGACACAATCACTATCACCATGAACTGAATCTCCCCGCGCCTTCTTTTGCCATCTGTAGGAAACAACAAACAACCAAGTCATTCTTTACTTTTATGCTTTATATTTCTGAAGTTTACATTTTAGTTCTATTCAAATACATCTCATTTAATAAAAACCCCATTCTTATTTCAAAAGTTGTAGCCAATTCACTCGAAGACCTGTGACAAATTCGGGTGTGACAGAGACTTCACCCATAAACACTTACCTTTGGGATCCCTGTGGGATCGATATATATACTTCGAAACTAGCTACAAACGATCTGTGCACTTGCAGACATCAAGGCACTCTTGCGGGGGAGCTAAGTGCTAAGTGTTTGTCTTTTGACATTTCAGGTGTTACTACTACAAAATGTTCTCCCTAGGAGACAAAGGGTCTACACGCTCTACTAGGACCTCTCTACCGGATTATATTGATCGCATGCGTGCTCAAAGGCGTGAGGAAATTATTGAAAAACTTTTAAGATCAAATAAAGTTGAAGTTGAAAACCTGAGTGATATTATGGAAATCATGTCTATTTACAGGACAACTCCTATGAAACCTGAGAAAAATCTTAGAGAATATAGTGCTCCAAGTTCTGAATTTCTTAAACAACCAATAGAATTCCCTAATCCTGGAGTTAGAGAATATCGATTTGATGGTGGAATTATTAAAAAATTATAGGAAAAAGCTTTCAATGGAAGGAAAGATGAAGACCCAAGAAGACATATTGGAGAGTATGACGATATGATAGCATCGCTTGGACCGAAAGGTTTGCCAAGAGACTTCTCTCGTCCAAAATTATTTCGATGGTCTCTTAAAGGTAAAGCTCTAGACTGGTTATATTCTCTCCCTTGCCATTACATTAAATATTGGGAAAACTGCATTATTAAATTCATAAATAGGTTTAATCCCGTTAAAAGGTAACTGAACTAAGAAAGAATATAGGTAACTTTAGTCAGAACATGGGAGAAAACTACCCACAAGCCTGGGAAAGATTCTTTGGAATGATCAATAGTATTCCTAATCATGGCTATTCTGAATCAGCTATTTGCCATTTATTTTACCACGGTTTTAATACGAAATGTAGAGAGTTGCTTGACTTCTTAGCAGGAGGATCGATACATACTTTAACTATTAAAGAATGTTTGGAATTCATGTCTACTAGGACTAAGAATGATTCTTTATATAATCCTGACTTTAGCACTAAGCTGGAAAAATGGATACTTCGGATAACTCCTGATCTTATGCCTTCTGAACTTGTATACCTTCTAAACTTGTTAAGGAAAACAAGGTAGATTTGTTACAAGAAAAAGGTATGAAAAACAATGAAAGAAAAAGGTATACCTTCGGAACTTGTTAAGGAAAACAAGGTAGATTTGTTACAAGTTTTAACTAAAGAAGATGAAACTAGAAAAGTTTTTCAAGAATTAAACATCGAAAAGTGAAATATCATAATAACTTGCATAAGCACTTTCAAAAACACAAAAGGATTTTGGCGGAACTCACAGAAAATTATGATGAGATTGGCCAAGAAATAAAATTATTTCACAAGTATCTTAGTATGATTGATAGCCAGTGTGAACAAATAGCATCTGGTTATCAAATTTTTCTTCGTGATGGTAAAGATATTCCTATTTCTACTAATGTTGTCACAAGAAGGGGTGCAATTGTTATAGGACCCTTAGGACCACCGGAATATGAAGCTAAAAAAGTGTAAAAGGAAAAAGCCTTGCTCGAAGCAAGCCAAGAAGATGATACATTGGTGGATCCTCAAGATGAAGCTGAAAGACAAGATCAAACCAAGGAGGACCAAAATGACGCACAAGATGACCATTATGACTCTGATGCAGAAACGGTTGATCCAAGAAAAGAAAAGGAGATAAGCAAGGAACATGAAGTTGTTGTAGTAGAAAAGAAGAAAAACGATAAGCAACAACAAAATAGCCTGACCCCCCACAAAAGGGAAAAGACAAGTGTAAGTCAGGTGAGAAAAAGCTTCCTTATCCATATCGAAAAAAGAAAGCACCAGATCATTTAATTTATAATTCTTTTACAAAGGCACTTAGTGGCCTTCATCTGGAAATTCTGATTGCACATGCAATTAAAGTTCCCACTTCTTCTAAGTTCCTCCGTGACATTCTTAGTAGAAAGAAAGAAATAAATGAAACTGTTACCATGGTAACTAGTTATCCTGCTAATGGGAAGTTGTTTTCTAAGTCTGGAGATCCCGGAATACCAACTATTTCATGCTTAATAGGTAAAACTAATATTCAAAATGCCTTGTGTGATCTAGGAGCAGGAGTAGTGTAATGCCATACTCCCTCTATAAAAGGTTAGGATTAGGAGAGTATTCTCCTACTACTATCACTTTACAGATGGCTGACAAGTCCACTAAACAACCAGTTGGTATGATCGAGGATGTTCTACTTAGAATAGATGAGCATTTTATTCCCACTGAATTTATTATTCTTGAGATACCTGAAGATGAAAAATTATCCATAATACTTGGAAGACCTTTCCTTAGTACTACAGGGGCATTAGTTGATTGTGCTAAAGGAAAGATAATCTTCAACGTTTATGATGCTGAAATCATCCAGTATTTTCCAAAGAAGCTAGAAGTAGGAGAAGGATATATTCCACCGGCAAAACGAGTTCACGTGGTAAGTGCCTTTGATAAAGGGCAACCCAAGGTAAGAATTCGAGAACAGATAAGAGGTTGAGTTACTCGACCATTCTTAATAAATGCTTAATGAGTCAACCCATCTCTTCAATAATATAAACTAGAGAATAAAAGGTTCATCACATTCCTACCACTTTTTCATAGTCATTCTTGCGGAAGCGCGCCCGTGAAGATGCAACTATCAAAAAGTAGTAGAAACATTGATTGAATGAGTATAGAATAAGAATAAAAATAAAAGTTTGAGTATTTCCTCTACAAAAGCTAAAATTTTGCTTTTTAATATGCCAATGTTGGTCGATAGTTTCTACTATCAATTTTCTGTCAAAAATTAGGTATTTCGCTAAGTTTTTGGATAAGCAGGTATTCTCAAAGAAATATTTTTTTTGATGATTATTGATGGTTTAACGACCAACTATACGACGGGAATAAAAATTCCAGCCGTATAGTTCCGGTCGTATAGATATCTTTGCCATCCACAAATTTTCTTTGAAGACAGAGAGAATTTAAAGACCAACTATATGGCGGGAATAAAAATTCCGGTTGTATAGATATCGATGCCTTCGTACAAAATTCTCTAAAAAGTACTGATAGTTTAATAACCAACTATACGGCAGGAATAAAAATTTCGGCAGTATAGTTCCGGTCGTATAGATATCAATGCCTCTCTTAGAAATTTATCCAAAAGGTATTGAGAGTTTAACGACAGGAATAAAAATTCCGGCCGTATAGTTCAGGCTGTATAGATATTGATGCTAGTTTTAGAAATTTATCTCGAGGGACAGACAGTTTAACGACCAACTATACGGCGGGCTCATTGCGATTTGGCCGTATAATTGCATCCATATAGCTGTTTTCTGCATAAACAAACCCTAGTTGGCGGTGCCGCCGCAACTATAGGGGCGGAGTAACATCACCCGCCTGCATAGTTCCGGCCGCATAGTTTGGTGCGACCACAAAATCGCATCGGGGTGGCTAGGTCTTCCTCCCCTCTTCTTTATTCCTCTCATGTTCTCTCTCCAAATCTATCAAAATCCACCTAGAACTCTAGATTCCTTGCGAATTTCGTTCATTTGAGTGGGGGAATCAATAGATCGGTATGTTTATCTCCCTATCCATGTTTCATTTTGAGATTTCCATGGTTGAAACTCTTACATTGATCTAGTGGATGAACACTAGATTATTTTGTTTTTCCTATTAATTTCTCATGTTAGGATTGAATTTTTCCATGTAGGATCATTCATATATCATGTAGGAACTATATGCCTAAGGTTTTATGGTGAATTTTTTTACTACATCACGATGAACAAAATTGCTAAGCTCTTTTGTTCAAGCAAGCGCCAACAGGGTGAGGGTTGGAGCTCGGGGTCCCGAGCCGAGCGCAAGCCCAAGTTGGCCATGGTTTCATCAAGGAGGGTGCTACCTACACGTTGGGCCGACCACACCTTTCTCACCGCGACGGGGTTGAAGGCGGACTTCGACTTCATGTGTAACAAGGCGGGGTTGACAATACTTGGATTCGCGAGCCACCACACCTACGCTGAGCTTACCCATGAGTTCTTTGCCTCCTTCTACGATGACCACAGGGAGAAAGGTAATATGTGCATGGTTTCTTCTTCTACGATGACCACAGGGAGAAAAATAAACATGAGTTCTTTGCCTCCTTCTACGATGACCACAGGGAGAAAGGTAATATGTGCATGGTTTCTTCTTCTACGATGACCACAGGGAGAAAAATAAACATGAGTTCTTTGCCTCCTTCTATGATGACCACAGGGAGAAATGAGATGACCACAAGGACCAAGTGATGGAGATCATGGCCAAAATCTAGCCCGTTAAAGAGGAAGATGAAGAGGGAGGACAACAGGACGAGGATGAGCAGGAGCATAAGGACGAGCAGGGGCACGATCCTGCTTGGGAGGGATAGCCACAGCAGCAGCAAGGAGGAGCTTGGGACCCGTGGCCCAACCAGCCACAGCAAGGGTACAGCTACGTCCCCTGTCAGGAATCCCAGTAGCTCAACCACCGTGTTGGGGAGATCGACCACACTCTTCAGGAAGTAAATGAATATGTGAGTACTTTGACTCAAAACTTCAGTCACTTCATGACCCACTTCCCCGACTACTACCAGCAGTATCCACACCAGCTGCAAAATGACGGCAACAACTGATGCTTGCAATAGCCTAAGCTTGGGTGAGGTTTGAAAACCTCCAAACTTTGCATTCATGTTTTTATTTCTTCTTTTGATTTATTCTTTTCTTCAAATTTGCAAGTTTATTTTCAGTTTGCATGCCTAATCCAAAAATACAAAAAATATTAGTGATAACTTTATTTGCAAGTTTGTTTCTTTGTTTCTCTCGGACATTGCTTAATTTTAGGTGACTTGGCAATATGGAAATACAGAAGGGGTTTAACTCAAATATGAGAACAAAGGAAGCAAGAGGAGGTATCACATTCCTTTCATCACCCTCTTTGCAACCTTAAATTGATCGTACAATTATTTACTCGCTTGCACCGGAGTCACTCCCCACTTAGCTTGTTATCCTACAAATTCTATTCCTTTGCTAGTGTCTTCTTTTTAGATTTGAAACATTGAGCAATGAACTTGGTTAAAAATACTTCCTACATTTTTACAAAAAGAAAAAGCATCTGAAAGATGACTTGAATCCATGCTTAGCTTGAAGAATTTGATTTTAGAACTACTCCATCCCATCTGAGCTTAATATAAAAAGACTCGATAGTACCCTTGATTGAAATTGTTTGATTAAATGGATGCTTCAAAGTAGTAGAAATTATGCCACTACTTTTTCTAATAATTACCGTAAGATATTGCTTTACGCGTGTCATTACAACTCTATCGTGCTCCATGGGGAACTATTAACTCCGCTGGCCAACAAACGATCTAAATGTGGGAAACCACTTGATTTCGGCTATTGAGTTATGTAAACATTTGTAGCAGTAATGCTATGACGGGTAAACTTTTTAGTCTCCTCATGGTTTCACGTTCCAAGTGAAGTTGTAGTACTCCTTTGGCCCATTATTGCTCAACATTATTTATTGGCATGGTCACGAGTGCACAACACAGCCCCAACTAACATGTCAAAAATAGTGGCATGATTTCTCTATGAAAGAGCTGAAGTTTTTGAAAGACAAAAGAAAGAAAAAGGTGCTTTGAGAGTCTTGAAATTTAGAGATGGGAGTAGACGAGTTGTTCTTAAATTAAATATTTTGGTGCCAACTTGAGTACTCTAAATTTATTAAACAAACAAGAACAAAAAGTGTTCATCTCTCAACAAAGAGAGACGCCAAAAGAATTTGTCTCACTTTCCTAGCTAAACTTTTGACACTTGCTTGGGCATACGATTTATTTTCTAACAAGATATACATGGTTAGGAAGTGGACTCAGTGCAATCTTGTGAATACTTGTACGATCATATTTAAGATTGCAGGGATTATGAAGAAAATAATTTGACACCAATTCAAACTTGTAAGTTCTTTTATTTTGAGTCTCGACTCTCCACTATTCTTCCTTATTTCCTTGTCACTCGAGGGCGAGCAACATCTAAGCTTGGGGGAATTGATAGTTGTGAGATTCGACATGTTTTTGATGGCTTTTATTGATGGTTATCTGCCGGATTTGATCGTTTTCAAAGCTTTACGTAATGCTAATACTTTGATAGCGAAGAAAACTTGGTTTTTAATGTGTGTTTCAGGTTTTGAATGTTAACAGAAGGTTTTAACTAGAGAAACACAATATTCTAGAGAAAACGCACAAGTCTCTCTTTGAAAGCACTCGAGGGAGCTTACAGAAGCTTTAACGAGCAACTATATGACGGGAATATTTTTCCAGCCGTATAGTTCTAGCCGCCTCTGTCTTGTCAAATGGGACAACTTCCATGAAGGGGTCACGGACGAAAACACAACACATCGGCCGTGATACCATCCATAAGGGAGAAAGAGGAGATTCGGAGAAGAAGGAGAAGACGTTCTTCATCTCGCTCCACGATCTTCGACCTCCAAGCCAATACACCCCCATAGCCACTACTTGTACTTGAGAGAGAGAGAGAGGGATCTTCACCTCGCAAGACTAGGGTTTTAGATTGCTTCCTCCCATCTTGAATAGTTTTGGATATTCTTCTATTCTTATTGTGGATCTCCATCGTAATATAAAGACAAATTCCATTTATTTGATTATATCGATGATCCACTCTTCTCTCATGTGTGAGTAATTCCCTTGGGTGTGGGAGATGTAGGGGATTGGTGAGATGTGATGTGCCTTCATATCTTTTCCATTAGTTTCTGATTGATTATAATTCCTATATTATGTGTGCTTGACTATCTACGGGATGCCTAATGCTTGTCGTCCAATTAAGGGCCCAAACAACATGATGCTTTGTTCTACACAGATAAGATCTTCTTCGCTAGCAGACCGGTGACCCTCGGGTGACACGGGGATATCAATGGAAAACTAGTAGACTCGAGGATAACGAGGAACCACTGTGCTTGTTGCATTAGTCCGATCCAAGGAGCTTAACTGCTAAGCCACCTGAATGGTCTTAATCGTCTAGTGTATAAGCATGGTTTTGGTAACAGGCTAGAAGGATTATTGAAGTTGGGATGAAATCTACCAAGAGATTATGGGTTGCTCGCCGACACATATATTTATAAGATTATAATTGTTACAGTTATCATTCGTCGACCTGGCACAGTCACTATCACCATGAACCGAATCTCACCGCGCCTTCTTTTTCCACCTGCTGGAAACAACAAACAACCAAGTTGTTATTTACTTTAAATTTTAGTTCTATTCAAATACATCTCATTTAATCAAAACCCCATTCTTATTTCAACACTTGCAGTCAATTCACTTGAAGACCTGTGACAACTTCGGGTGTGACAGAGACTTCACCCATAAACACTTACTTTTGGGCTCCATGTGGGATCGATATCTATACTTCAAAACTAGCTACAAATGATCTATGCACTTGCAGACATCAAAGACATGCAAAGGTTGCCAAAAATACGCCAAACAAGCCAACGTTCCAGCTAATCAGCTGCGAACAATTCTAAATACATGGCATTTTGCGGTATGGGGGCTTGACATGGGTAGGACTGTTTTGGCGGGCTCAAAGTGGATACACTCACCTTCTTGTGATGGTGGATAAATTCACAAAATGTATTAAGGAAAAAACCGTCACAAGATGTTATAGAGCAGCAGCCAAAAAGTTTGTTGAGGAAGTGATCATCCGATTCGGGTATCCACACAGTATTATTACCGACAATGGGAGTAGTTTCTCCATGGGAGAACTAGAAGAATTCTGCAATGAACAGGGTATCCGGCTTGATATTGCACCAGTCGCACATCCACAGGCCAATGGACAAGTCGAAAGAGAAAATGGTTTAATTCTTCAAGGCCAACGAGCAAGACTCGAAGCACCACTAACAACGTGTTGCGGGGGCTTGGGTGGATGCAGTACCTTCCGTGATATGGAGTTTACGAACTACTCCTAACAGGTCAATCGGATATACACCTTTTTTCTTGGTCCACGGTGCAGAAGTTGTTCTTCTGAGTGATCTTATTCACACCTCTCCCCGAGTCGCTGCATATTTCGAAGAGGATGCCGAAGTTGCTCGACAAGACGACCTCGATATGCTTGAGGAAGTTCACGTGGTTGTTGAACAGAGATCTACAGCCTATCAGCAAAAGTTATGTAGATATCATAATCAGAGAGTCAGAAATCAATCTTTTACGAAGGGCGATCTCATTCTTCTGCTAGTGCAAAAACGAGAGCACAAACTTGCGTCTATATGGGAAGGGCCCTTCATGGTTAGTCGAGTATTGCACAATGGTTCTCACTACCTAACAGACATGAGGCCAGAAAAAGAGAGACCTGCTAGCTCGAGGCAGTACAAACCCGAATGATATAGACCAGCCTTGGAATATTTCTCACCTACGTCCCTTTTATTCTTCAAATTTCTTTCTTTGTAATCATATATCTATACATGTTCAAAGTGAAATAAAGTATTGGTCTCCTTAATGTTTTCTATTGTGATGTTTTTATGCACCATCTTACTTCCGAATGATTAAGTCACAGTCGAAAATCCTAGAATACTTGAAAGTACTTTATGCTCATGTTTGTTCTGGTTAGATTTCCGATTCTAAAAATGCTACCTATGGGTATAAGTATAATTTTTCTAGATTATACTTGAGTTTTGTCTGATTGCTGGATGCGGGTATTTTCCGAGTAGTTATTTGTTGGTACTGGAAGCTAGCTGTGATTCCGGGTTTAAACTAGTTTAGCAATTGAGCTCCATTGCTCGGCAAAGTTTCCGCACTGAAGGTTTGCCGGGTCATGAAGGAACAAGGTGGAAAGCCAGATAAACGATAAGTACAGACAAAACAACAAGTGCTTACATATTATTCAAGCATATCCAATAAACAAGCTAAAAGTTCTAAAAGGAGTGAAGCATAAATTCTTACAAACCTAGCACTAGGAAAATAATATCCTACTTATTACAAATAGATTGTTTTCAGAATAACACATTGTTTTTTCTGGCACACTCTATGATGCAGGTGAAGAGGCAAGATTTGCCAGCTTTCTGGACACGTTACCCGTATCACCCTGATATCTATTCAAGACAAGTAAGTCAGACTCGGTGTGCTCATCATCTTCAGAAACTTCAGCAAGTGCTTCCTTTGGGGGTGGTGGCACTTCAATGGGCGTGCGGAACGGCTCATCATAACTGGTCAACTAGACCACACGCGAGGTGTATCCGGCGTAAGAATCCCAGATCTCCTTGATGTTCTCCTCATTACCGTCTACATCAATAGTCGAATAACCCCTGGTAACTTGCCATATTTCCATGCTTCCATGCTGGCTCATTACCATCGTCAGGGCATTATGTGCTGTTGTGCATGCATAGGACATATTCCAATCCTTGATGAGCTGAGGCATATCCTTCGCCTTCTGTCACAGCTCAAAGGCCGACATTGCATCTAGGCCAAAGAATCGGACAGATTCACCGATTACTTCTAGTGACTGGCGGAAATCGTGAATCAGGACCCCAACGGCAACAAGCCGTCTGGTACGAGGCTCGGATGAAGAGGCATCCAGCATGTTGAGAGGACCTATAAGAAAGAAAAGCAAGGTCAACATTTATATATATATTCGAGTCTCACAATTTGGAAAAAGGATAATTTAGGGACAGGAAAATTTACCAAAGATAGTATCATCTAATTTGGCCTTCTCTCGAAGGCTCCAAAGTTCATTCCGGAGAGCTTCAATGGTGTCTTTATCCCTGTCCAAGGAATCTTACAAGTCCGAGATTTTTTTGTCCTGTTTGGCGATTGTGCAGTCACACTTCAGTGGCATGATTTCTAGATTCGAGAACACTAGCAATGCTAGTCTCATGATCCACCTTTAGTTTTTCCAGCTCTTTACGCAAGTCAGCATTCTCCACCTCCAAGCCCTTATAATATTTGGCTTGTTCAGTGATTTTACATGATTGCTTCACAAGATCTGGCGAAGCAAGACATAAGAGCCGGATAAACATTCGGCTAACAAGATCAATGATAACCTATACAAATGAGGTCTAAAATGTTTACCTTCATCCTCATCCTTCCAAAAATTTAGTTGCGCATTTTCAAGCGGAGAGATCTGATCTCTCTTTTCTTATTGCAAATATTCTTCAATAATTCCAGTTTATAATCATTTCAAAAACCTGAGCCAATATGATTTTGCAACAGCCATTAATTACCTAGCTTCTATTAGCAAAATTATGGACATCTATAATATATAATCTCCTTATGTTTTCAAGACAGAACTTCCAACTACTCTTACCTCTAGGTTTTTCCAAAACCTTTTATAAAGATTTTAAATTCTACCCTTGGTAGAGGTACCAAGGACCTTACCTTATTCAAAACTCCAACCTTTAAAAATGGCTTGATGGTAACCCTAGTAGTAGTTGGATTAGCTTGTAAGATGAATTGCTTTGATCTGCTATTTGCCCTGTTTGCTTAGGAAGTAGTATGAGCTACTCTAGGAGCTCATCCTCTAGGAATAAAATAAGTAAAAAATACCAAACCCAGAGCAAATTACCAAAGATTAATCTGATCTATAGCCACTAAGGTGACTATCTAACCCCTTAATTAAATCACCTTAGAGTTAATCCCTTCTATAAGCTTCCAAGTCAATAAAGTCCAATATCAAGCATGGAACCTTCCTACTCAATCTACACTTCAACATCATCCACTTGATGATTATTTGGAACCTTGCAACCAATCAAAAACACCAACTCTTGTATACTAGTAAAAATCCCCAAATCTGCCAAAAATGGCCAAGTCTGGAAAACTGTTAACAATATCGCATCTTTGAGACTCCCTCTTTCTCAACCCTTGTGCATTTTTGGAAATACAGTTAAAACGTATTGTAAACCATATTAAATACTTCCAAGACCCACTCTTTCCCTTGCCTAGATCATCCTCTAACCCACTTGTGCCTGATGGTTTTTCAGGCAAGAAAATAATCTTTTCCACAAATCTTATCAACAAGCCTACTTTGGCAAAAGCTCACATCTTCATACTATATTATTTTTGCCAACACTCTGCATGAGTGTGCTCTAGTCATGAAGTTCTACCCATCCCTACTTCACTTGTTCAATTGGATCCTTGTGCTTCTAAAACCCACATGGTTTTGAAGGCTATTTGATAATCTAATTTGGCACACTTATTTTGTTCAAAGTTTCGCATCAATCCTTGGAGCACTCCTTTATGATTAACCTCAAATATCTGTACCATGGTTATCTACTCCACTTGGTCTATCTATACATCTATCCCATGACCCAATGGTAACCTTGAGCTCCTAGATCCAACAAGGTTTTGGTGGCATAAAAATATTATCCCCTAAGATCATCCTTCTACCTCCATTTCATGTTTTCTCCAAAAATCAAGTTTGTTCTCCAAACCCAAGGTTGAAAATGATTGATACATCATGATTGATACCTTGGGTAATAAAAAAATTCCAATATTTTCCATAATTGTTTTGACCCAAAACCTTTATAATTCCTTTCTCTACCAAAAATCTAAAAATCTCCTCATATGAGAGAAAGTTGTTTTTCTCCAAATCATTTCCCAAAGTTAAGCCACATATGAGGCCTATATACACTACCCTATCTTCCCACTTCAAAAATAAATAATTTTGAAGATTTTATTATTTCTTTTTTCCCATTTTCTTAAATGGCTGAATTGGAATAACAAATGTTTCAAATAGTTTTACTCTCCAATAAATTGTGGGAAAATTCTCCAATGTGTAAATTCATATTTGGGACCATATCAAGCCAAAAACCATCATTGTCCATTTCAAAAATTTCAAATGAGTTCCATAAAATAGTTTCAGCACTTCTTGAAAAATGCATGAAATATGAGTATAAGTATCTCAGAAATATCCCTAATAAATCCCAGAGTTGTTTTATAACCATCCCCATCAAGTGGTGCCCTTATACCACCTTTTTGGTTCAAAAATGTGGTTTTTGAACATACTCTTTACTTAGGTCAGATTTGAGGTTTCCACAACACAATCTTTTCAAAAAACACTCTCTCACTCATGATCCCTTCTTTGGCCATCCCAGCACCCAACCCTCTCTCCTGGTCGACCCAGCACACTGTAGGACCACCTTGCCTTTTTCCTTTGTGCTTGAAGAGAGTGGGAGAGAAAGATGCCAAGCCATTAATGCAAATATTGCAACATCCCCCCTCCTTGATGCTACAGCCCACCCTCCCTCCAACCAATACCAATGCCTATACCAGCACACTCCATATCCCCTGTACCCCACCTAGAATCCATGATGGATAGCCCTAGCTCCATTCCTCCCACCCTTCCTTATCCACCTGAGGTGAATAAAATAAGGTACCCTGCCCCTCTTAGGCAGAGCCAGTACCCCTCCTCTATGCACTAGCCTCTCACCACCCTCTCCATCGTCCTCCTCAACCAACTAGTGCCCATCACTCCCTCTCCCATGGATTGTTTGAGCTCGGCTACCGTAGACCGCATCCTCCCGAGTAAAAAGCTAGAGGCTGCCCCTGCTCGCTTCACCACCCCATTTCCCCTCCCAGACCACCTTGAGGTCTCTCCACCAAACGAGAGCCCCTCCCAGGCTCAGTTCCACCGGCAAGAGGAGAAACCCTCCTCGGGTTTACAAAGACAAACAACGGTGGTGCCTCCGCTCTGGTCGTCCTCTATCATCCCTCTTTTCCTGATATTTCTCCCCTCCGCATGCTCTAACTAACCCTGCTTGTGTTCCTGCCCAGGCCCTCCTCAGTCGATCCAACCATGGCGTCCCTATGGGGCTCTGCCAGCCAGGATGCGCGAGCTTCGGTTTCCACATCGAACCACCACTTGCCAACCATCACTGGACTCAATGGAGAACACCGTGTCACCTCTCCGCCTCACCCTCATTCGGGAATGGCCTCAGGTGAGCCTCCCAGGCAACCCCGAACCACACTAGGGTTTCCACATTACTACACCCTCGTGAGGTAGAAGATGGCCTTCTAGTCGTATATCCTCCTCTGATCATGCGGCTCTCATCGCCCCGGACCCCCTCTGTCTCAGGAGTCACTAACGGATGGGCCCCTCCCTACGGTGTTTAAATGGATCTCCCGCGCTCGTGGTTGCCCGGGTGAGCCGGCCGGGGCACTATACAGGCCAGCAGCCTCAGTCCCGGGCCGTGTAGCATTTGTCTTTAAATTTCATTTTTTCTTTTTCTCCTAACAAAATATAAAACACCTTGACTTGCCCAGATGAATTTTGGTACATGTTCCCCAGTGTTTTCTTTAACATAAAACCTAAGCCCCATACCCAAATTTGTTTTGATTATTTCCTAGAAATAAAGCTTCTAAATAAATACCTTTTTCAATAAATAAATATCTCAGGGAGCTCGACATATCCAAATGATGTAAATACAACTTTCCTTGAAAGCTACTGTAACTACCTATCACCAGACCTTGGTCAAGGTGAACCCTGGTTTTACCTCAGTAAAAATAACTAAATCCATCCAGTTATGACTTTAGAAAATACCATAGGAAAATTCATAACACCTTTGGAGTTTATTCTAACTCTCTTTGATGTGGTACACTAAAGCCTACCAAAATCTAGGAGATCAAATTTTATGGATCCTCTCGAGAATTTTCGGGAATTTAAATCCTCTATGTAGGTTTATTCCACCAAATAAATAACCTCTATAGTTCTACAACTGCTAAAATGATGAATCAAATTTATACATAAAGGTATTTGAAGTACCTACCTATTGACTTTGGTTTCATATTAAAAGCTTCTATAGAATAAATATAGTGAAACATCCATGTGTAGGTGCATAATGGTCACCGATCTTGGAGACTGCATGGATGGACAGGATAGGTCCAGCACCCATGTGTACAAGCACAAAATCAATTCAAAAAGACAAAGGGAAATACATTTGTTCTTGTACACATGGATACAGGACCTATCCGACTGTTTAGATGCTGGACTTTGCTTTGAGATCCAGAAACAGATGATTGCTAGAGCTGATTTTATCTACTTTTGAAAATCCTGAATAGTGGACGGAATCCCGAAAAAGTTACACGGAAAAAGGGGAAAAGGTAGAGAGGGAGAACACGAGGCCTAGCCAAACACAAAATCATTCTCTATGTAACGGATGGAACGGAGTATATATATATATATGAAACATCGAGTGCATGCCATCCTAGTGGAGAATCTTAGTAGTACTAGTATACTGTAAAACTCTTATTGAGCTGAACGATACGAGCGTATACGTGGATTTATCTATGGAACACTCCTCGAATTGGATTAAGCATCGGAAACCACCGCCGCAGCTACAGACTGATCACTGTCGATGTCGACCTTACAGAAGTCAATGGTGTGCTCCCCTAGCGCGAACGCTTCCCAGAAATAGACGGCAAAAGCCTTGGCCTCGAGCCGCATGTACATCGTCGGCTGCTTCCCACCGACAAGTGATGTCTATGCACTTCTATTCTTGTAGACAATTGTTGGGCCTCCAAGTGCAGAGGTTTGTAGAACAAGAGCAAGTTTTCCCTTAAGTGGATCACCCAAGGTTTATCGAACTCAGGGAGGAAGTGGTCAAAGGTATTTCCTCTCAAGCAACCCTGCACTTCTATTCTTGTAGACAGTTTTGGGCCTCCAAGTGCAGAGGTTTGTAGAACAGCAGCAGGTTTTCCCTTAAGTGGATCACCCAAGATTTATTGAACTCAGGGAGGAAGTGGTCATAGGTATTTCCTCTCAAGCAATCCTGCAATCAAGATACAAGAAGTCTCTTGTGTCCCCATCACACCCAATACACTTGTCAGGTGTATAGGTGCACTAGTTTGACGAAGAGATAGTGAAATACAAGTGGTATGGATAATTATAAGTGGTAACAGTGCCAGAAAATTTCTTGCTAGCGTGTGGTTGATGTGGAAAAGACTAAAGGAAAACTGAAATAAAGATGGAACTAAGCAAACATGTAACAGATCTAATTGCAAACGATGTATCAATGCTTAGAAACAAGGCCTAGGGATCATACTTTCACTAGTTAACACTCTCATATAAATATCTTCTCTTTATGATACTACTCTTAACTACTCTCTGGTTGGATACTCTAATCATTGGTAGGGCTATAACAGCACACCTTAAAGATCACTTTCCGCATCTAGATAACCCCACACTATCACCTTGAGCACTAGATGGTTCCAACAAACACCACAATTTCATAGAAACATCCAACTCAAAATATAACTCATAACAAGTATTAGTAATTTCTAGCCTAAGTGCCACCATGCTGTGCACACTGTCAACTTCACACACATGGGGAGAGCAGAGATCTATTAAAGCACTTGAGTAGCAAGGTAGATCTACTTGATTACAGAGCTCATGATCACGATATGATCATGCATAGAGAGAGAAAGATGACCACATAGCTACAGGTAGAACCCTTAGCCTCGAGGAATAACTACTCCCTCATCATCATGGGAATCAGCAACGGTGATGGAGATGGTGGTGGATATCGATGGAGATGGCTCCGGGGGCACTTCCCTGTCCCGGCAGGGTGCCGGAACAGAGACATTTTGTCTCCCGAATCTCCCCTTCGGTGGCGGCGGCGCTGCGGAACTTTTCGTGGCTAGAGGCTTGACGACTTAGGGTTTTTGCATCGAGAGGCATCTTATAGGCAAAGAGGCAAGGTCGGTGGGCGGAGAGGGGGCCCACACCACCTGGTGGTGCGGCTAGGGCTAGCCTGCGCCACCACATGGTGTGGCCGCCCTGTGGCCCCTCTCCGTCTCGTCTTCTGGCTCCGTGAGTCTTCCGGTAAAATATTGACTTTGGCTTTTTTCCGGTCCAATTCCAAGAATATTCGTTTTCTGATATTTCTGGAACCAAAAACAGAAGAAAACAGGCAACTGGCACTGTGGCATATTCTTAATAGGTTAGTCCAAGAAAGTGTATAGAAATACTCCAAAGTGTGGTCAAAACATAAGAGAGTAGATAAAACCAAGCATGGAACATCAAAAATTATGGATACGTTAGCAAGGTATCAACGAGCTCCGGCAACGGCTCGAGCACCCTGTGTGGCCCCGGCTAGTAGAAAACTGCCAGCAACACCCTCTACTCCGCCTCGCCCAACGCCACAACCCGGTGCACGGGCGCCCTGATCGCCGCATTGCTCATGATCTCCATCTCATCGCCGATGATGACTAACACCTGGTGTCGCCCGCCATAGAGCATGGGCACATCGACCCAGCCGCCGCCATCCTCAAGGAAGACCTAGAGGCCGTCGACCCGCTTGTCGAGGAGGAGCACGGTAATGACGGAGTTGTCGGTGTGGGGCTTGAGCCCGTGGACGAGGTCCGGGTGCGATAAGTAGGTGAAGCGCGTGTACGACGGCATTCGCTCGCCCACCTTGTCAGCGAAGAACCCCTCCTCAAAGCCCAAGCTCCTCGCCATGGACGCAAGCACGAGCCTCACCACCTTTTTGCTCTCGAGGTTAAACTCGTGCAGGAGGTCGTGGAGGTCCGAAGGGTCGGCCGGCTAGAAGAGGAGTTGACGCTCCTCCTCCGGCCGCACCAAGAGGTAGAGGTGGTCGCTCCAGTCGATGACCTGCTCGTTGGTGTCCACGTGGTTGATGTTGTAGCCCTCGAGCTAGAACTTGTGGCCCCCTTTGTCATCGCTGATGTCGACCATGTTGCTACACCTTCTTGTTCCTTCTCTTGCTGCTCTCGGCTCCCTTCCTGGACCATCAGGTCGAACTCGTCTAGCAGTGCACCTCCTCCAACAGTTTCAGTGGTCATGCTGCATGTCCCAGACGAGGAGGCGGCGCAAATCGAGAACCATGGAGGAGCTTGGCTAGGCGCCGTTATGCCAACGGTGGTCCGCAAGAGTCTGGAAATATCAAGACAAAGGGATGGGTGGGCGAGATGGGGAAGGGTGAGAGAGAACCTGATATGTAGTGACAATAACTGAAACGTTTTTACTGTTCACGTGTAGTACTATTTATTGTACTATAGAACCTAATTTGAAGACTCACATTTGGATCCAACGGTAGAAATAAGCACGAAGTTAGAGGTACTGTTCACCTCTGACTTGTTTATTGCAAGTTAGAGAATCCATAGCGGAGAGAAAGCCTATTCTGTGTTTCTCCTAGTAGCACGGGATGGGCACACCGCTAGCTAAGGCTAGGACGACAGAAAAGGCTACTACCTGCCACCGCATTGCGCGCCGTAAAGCCATGCAAAACTGAGATTGGACATGACGGAAAAAATCAGAATCAGATTTCACGAAATGTGTAGGTGCATAATGTTCACCGATCTTGGAGACTGCATGGATGGACAAGATAGGTCGAGCACCCATGTGTACAAGCACAAAATCCATTCTCAAAAACAAAGGGAAATACATTTGTGCTTATACACATGGGTACATGACCTATCCGACCGTTTAGATGCTAGACTTTGCTTTGAGATCCGGAAATAGATGATTGCTAGAGTTGATTTTATCTACTTTTGAAAATCCTGAATAGTAGAGGGAATCTCGGAAAAGTTATGCGGAAAAAGGGGAAAAGGTAGAGAGAGATCAACGAGGCCTAGCAAACACAAAATCATTCTCTATGTAATGGATGGAATGGAGTATATTTACATGAAACATCGAGAGCATGCCATCCTAGTGGAGAATCTTAGTAGTACTAGTATACTGTATAACTCTTATTGAGCTGAACAATACGAGAGCGTATACGTGGATTTATCTATGGAACACTTCTCAAATTGGATTAAGCGCCGGAAACCGCCGCCGCAGCTACAGGCTGATCACTGGCGACGTCGACCTTACGAAAGTCAATGGTGCGCTCCCCTAGCGCGAACGCGTCCTAGAAACAGACGGCAAAAGCCTTGGCCTCAAGTCGCACATACATCGTCGGCTGCTCCCCATCGACAAGCTCTGGCGACGGCTCGAGCACCCTGTGCGGCTCCAGCTGGTAGAAAACTGCCAGCGACACCCTCTACTCCGCCTCGCCGGGCGCCACAACCCGGTGCACGGGCTCCCTGAACGCCGCGTTGCTCATGATCGCCATCTCGTTGTCGACGATGACCAGCACCTGGTGTCGCCCGCCATAGAGCATGGCCACGTCGATCCAGCCGCCGCCGTCCTCGAGGAAGACCTAGAAGCCACCGACTCGCTCGTCGAGGAGGAGCACGGTAACGACAGAGTTATCGGTGTGGGGCTTGAGCCCGAGGACGAGATCCGGGTGCGGGCAGTAGGTGAAGCGCGCGTACGACGGCATTCGCTCGCCGACCTTGTCAGTGAATAACCCCTCCTCAAAGCCCAGGCTCCCTGCCATGGACGCAAGCACGAGCCTCACTACCTTCTCGCTCTCGAGGTAGAACTCATGCAGGAGGTCGTGGAGGTCCGACGGGTCGGTTGGCTAGAAGAGGAGTTGATGCTCCTCCTCCGATCGCACCAAGAGGTAGAGGTGGTCGCACCTGTCGATGACCTGCTCATTGGTGTCCACACGGTCGATGCTATAGACCTCGGGCTAGAACTTGCGGCCCCCTTCGCCATTGCTGGTGTCGACCACATTCCTGCACCTTCTTCTACCTCCTCTTGCTGCTCTCGGCCCCTTCTCGGACCATCAGGTCGAACTCGTCCAGCAGTGCACCTCCTCCGACAGCTTCAACGGTCGTGCTGCATGTCCTAGATGGTGAGGCAGCGCAAATCGAGAACCATGGAGGAGCTTGGCTAGGCGCCGTTCATGCCGACGGAGGTGCGCAAGAGTCTAGAAATATCAAGAAACGGGGAAGGGTGGGGGAGATCGGGAAGGGTGAGAGAGAACCTGATCTGTAGCGAGAATAACTGAAACATTTTTACTGTTCACGTGTAGTACGGTTTATTGTACTATAGAACCTGATCTGAACCCTCACATTTGGATCCAACGGTAGAAATAAGTACAAAGTTAGAGGTAATGTTCACATCTGACTTTTTTATTGCAAGTTAGAGAATCCATAGCGGAGAGAAAGCCTATTGTGTGTCTCTCCTAGTAGCACGGGATGGGCACACCGCTAGCTAAGGCTAGGACGACACAAAAGGCTACTACCTGCCACCGCATTGCGCGCTGTAATGCCAGGAAAAAGTGAGATTGGACGTGATGGGAAAAATTAGAATCGGAATTCACGAAATGTATAGGTGCATAATGGTCACCGAGAGACTGCATGGATGGACATGATAGGTCTAGCACCCATGTGTACAAGCAGAAAATACATTCTCAAAGACAAAGGGAAATACATTTGTGCTTGTACACATGGGTACAGGACCTATCCGACCGTTTAGATGCCGGACTTTGCTTTGAGATCTAGAAACATATGATTGCTAGAGCTAATTTTATCTACTTTTGAAAATCCTGAATAGTGGAGGGAATCCCGGAAAAGATATGCGGAAAAAGGGGAAAAGGTAGAGAGAGAGACCACGAGGCCTATCCAAACCTAAAATCATTCTCTATGTAACGGATGGAACGGAGTATATATATATATATGAAACATCGAGTGCATGCCATCCTAGTGGAGAATCTTAGTAGTACAAGTATACTGTATAACTCTTATTGAGATGAACGATACGCGCGTATACATGGATTTATCTATGGAACACTCCTCAAATTGGATTAAGCGCCGGAAACCGCCGCCGCAACTGCAGGCTGATCACTGGCGACGTCGACCTTACGGAAGTCAATGGTGTGCTCCCCTAGAGCGAACGCGTCCCAGAAACAGATAGCAAAATCCTGGGCCTAGAGTCGCATGTACATCGTCGGCTGCTCCCCACCGACGAGCTCCGGCGACGGCTCGAGCACCCTGTGCGGCTCCAGCTGGAAGAAAACTGCTAGCAACACCCTCTACTCCGCCTCGCCCGGCGTCACAACCCGGTGCACGGGCTCCCTGAACGCCGCATTTCTCATGATCTCCATCACATCGCCGACGATGACCAGCACCTGTTGTTGCCCACCACAGAGCATGGCCACGTCGACCCAGCCGCCGCCGTCCTCGAGGAAGACCTAGAGGCTGCTGACCCGCTCGTCGAGGAGGAGCACGGTAATGACGGAGTTGTCGGTGTGGGGCTTGAGCCCGTGGACGAGGTCCGGGTGCGAGAAGTAGGTGAAGCGCGCGTACGACAGCATTCGCTCGCCGACCTTATCAGCAAAGAACCCCTCCTCAAAGCCCAAGCTCCTCTCCATGGACGCAAGCACGAGCCTCACCACCTTCTCGCTCTCGAGGTTGAACTCGTGCAGGAGGTCGCGGAGGTCCGACAGGTCGGCTGGCTAGAAGAGGAGCTGATGCTCCTCCTCCAGCCGCACCAAGAGGTAGAGGTGGTCGCACCAGTCGATGACCTGCTCGTTGGTGTCCACGCGGTCGATGATGTAGCCCTCGGGCTAGAACTTGCGGCCCCCTTTGCCATCGCTGGTGTCGACCATGTTCCTGCACCTTCTTCTTCCTCCTCTTGCTGCTCTCGGCCCCTTCCCGGACCATCAGGTCGAACTCGTCCAGCAGTGCACCTCCTCCGACAGCTTTAGTGGTCGTGCTGCATGTCCCAGACGAGGAGGCAGCAGTAATCGAGAACCATGGAGGAGCTTGGCTAGGCGCCTTTCGTGCCGACGGTGTGGCGCAAGGGTCTAGAAATATCAAGACACGGGGAAGGGTGGGGGAGATGGGGAAGGGTGAGAGAGAACCTAATCTGTAGAGAGAATAACTGAAACATTTTTACTGTTCACGTGTAGTACTATTTATTCTACTATAGAACCTGATCTGAACCCTCACATTTGGATCCAACGGTAGAAATAAGCACCAAGTTAGAGGTATTGTTCACCTCTGACTTGTTTATTGCAAGTTAGAGAATCCACAACGGAGAGAAAGCCTATTTTGTGTCTCTCCTAGTAGCACGGGATGGGCACACCACTAGCTAAGGCTAGGACGACAGAAAAGGCTACTACCTGCCACCGAATTGCGCACCGTAAAGCCAGGCAAAAGTGAGATTGGACATGACGGGAAAAATCAGAATCGGAATTCATTGAATGTGTAGGTGCATAATGGTCACCGATCTTGGAGAGTGCATGGATGGACAGGTAGGTCCAGCACCCATGTGTACAAGCACAAAATCCATTCTCAAAAGACAAATTTCTTACAGAATTGACTTTGGGATTTTCCCAAGGGCATTTTGATAATTATTTTGAGGTGATTCCAACTCTCAAAAATCAAAAAATCAAACACATACAAAACCTTCTGAGGATAAATTTATTTGAGCTCCCGATATTTTATGGTGAATTATTCATCTAACTAGCATTATTTCCACTATAAAATCCATATCTAATTAAAGAAAAGTGATCAAATCATGAAGCCACTTTTGTTGGCCTTGTTATTCCAACACCTTTCTGTTGATATCCTATTTGTACATTAGTATCATGCAGACCCAAGCCTTAGAGAAAATCCCTTCATTAAATGGTTTTAGCAATTAAATCATAAAAGAAATTCCATACATGCTATTAAAGTAATTCCAATTGCTAACAACTCAAGTTCTCATAACCTACTAAAGTGAGCAATGTATTGTATGTTTGTTTGCTGAATTGTCTTGATGCTTGTATGTCTTGTGTTGATTGTTCCCTTGTTGTTATCATGTATAATCCTTGATGACGCTAGTTGCAATTATATCGGAGACCAGAAGAAGATGGTGATTATTGGTTATTATGGTATTCTAAGAAGTACAAGTACATATATTGCCATTTTGATGATCACAGACAAGCCACCTTCTTGCTCATAAGCCTTGTCCTATTGTTTTACTTATGCATGTGTTACCTACTATTTATGAAAATTGCATTGTTTATTTATAGGATGATTTATATTGGGTAGTGGCTTGGATCCTCCAAACCATTACACATTTGTACTACTAAGTACAACCCCTTGAGGATACCTACTTGTCCCTAGTATGGTAGATGGTATATAAGACCATATCCCCTTTAGAGACCCCGATTTAGCCGAAGCAAAGATATAGGATGGGAAGACCCCAGAAAAGTCTTACATAATGTTTTATGATAAAACCTTGGTGAGGTTTGACCTACTAAGAAATGTTTGAGAAAGGAAAAAGGGTGTTCTTTTAAAAAATGTACAAGAAGGGAAAGGAAGAAAACTGTTTATGAAAACGCACTCGGTTCTTTGAAGTTTGCTAGAATAATAAACTCGTGCAACCATATTACTACTATATGGGAAGGGGTTGGACTCGAAGTTTATTTACTCTGGTATGGGTTGCCTCGCAACTACTATAGGGGTTGGCTATCTCTGGAGGATGGGTCTTCTCCTGAAATGGTCCATGAAGCGTCGACCAAGTGAAGAAACGAACGGTTTGTAGGATGCCAGGCGTTTACTATGAGCCTCTCATTGAAAGCGCACACTTTGTGCAGTGAAAAAGGAACTCCGGTTGTCCTTGGTACCTGACATCCCGATGTTGAGGGAAACTACTCATAGGGTAGGCGATTGTGCTGGAGTGGGCATCCTAAAGGTCTTGATCAGTTACTCGACCCGCGATCTCTAGGTGATCAGGGAAGGGTACCTGGATGATGTGGGTAAAGTTTAGAGCATCTATAGAGTGTAAATCTAATCGAATAGCCATGTCTACAGTCATGGACGGTTGGAAATGCTGTTGTAGAGTGCTGCGGGTTTTGATTTCAAAAAGGATTTCGGAAAAGCAAAGGCTTTTGGAAATGTTTGGACCATGGGATGGTCAAAAAGGAAGGAAAGGAGTTTGGTCATGGGATGACTGGGAGAAAGAAACGAATGGGTGACCCAATCCTAGTGTTTTTCCACAACTTTTCACAAAGACTTTCAAAATGCTTTACAAAAATTTTCAACAAAGATATGTAGATGTTATATCTACAAGAGAAACTATTTTAGAAAAGAACCTCTTATGGGGCCCTCCTGCTACCACAACCATATTGCATATCCTATTATTGTTATTACCTTAAGGTGGTTTGCGAGTATATTCAAAGTACTCACTGACATTGTGCCTGGCAATTAACTTGGTCAGATCTCGAGAAGAAGGTGATGACGATGACTATGTGAGCTAGGATGTTCTCCCAGTCAGCTGCCTATAGGTTAAGGCCTGGATAGGGCTCTACGCTTGATAAAGTTTCACTGATGATGTTCTGTGTAACCATAATTGCGACCGAGGTATGACTTGTATTCATTTAAGTATTGGATGTTTACTTTGATACTTGTCGGTTTTGTACGATGACAGACTAATCATGGGGTCATCGTGTATGCATAACAGAGATTCTCGAAGGATTAATGCTTTGTGAGATCCAACCACATGGCTTAATATGATTGATAGGATACCCATATCAACAAGTTGAAACTTGTTTTCCGGAAGCTCATTTGAAAAGAACTCTAAGGTTAAGCGTTCTTGGACTAGAACAATTCTAGGATGGGTGACCGACCGGGAAGTGGGTACCGGGTGCGCATGAGTTAGTACAAAGTGCGCAGAAAAGACTAGTGTTGGTCTGTGGGGCCAGTCTAGATATCTTATTAAGCTGCCAAGAGTGACACCCCAGGCCTAGTGAACGGGTGTTACAAGTGGTATCAGAGCCGATCCTCACGGTTAAATGGGTGTGTGCGGGTTAGTGGCGGGACATGTGGAGCGTGGGGCGTGTGGCCCGAAGTGGACATGGCCTGGCACATGTGCCAACACTAGACGGACAGACACGTGCCAAGAGGGGATGTTCCTGGCATGTGCTTGATTCATGAGGGCATCGATCTTCTAAGGGTGGGTGTATGTGAGATCCAAGCGCATGGCTTAATAGGATTGATAGGATACCCATATCAACAACTTGCAACTTATTCTCTGCAAGCTCATTTGAAAAGAACTCTAAGGTTAAGCGTGCTTGGCCTAGAGCAATTCTAGGATGGGTGACTGACCGGGAAGTGGGTACTGGGTGCACACGAGTGAGGACAAAGTGCACAGAAAAGACTAGTGTTGGTCGGTGGGGCCAGTCTAGATATCTTATTAAGCTACCAGGACTGACACCTCCGGGGCCCGGTGGACGGGGTGTTACAGGCCTCCATAGCTGGTGTCCTATGCAATGCTGCGTGAGCTGAATTAGCAAGAGGATATATAAGTTGGGATCAATTTGATTCAAAGAGGGGCGATTTTCTCGGTCCTGGGAGAGGAACCCGGGAGAACTAGTAGTACCAAGGGAAGGAGGAGGTTGGCTCAGTCAATTTGTTACCTCACCCCCTTGACGTGGGTCCCGCTTTAACTTATCCCCTAAAATAGTGATTCAGAAATCGACCTACAAAATATTCCGGCCACCGCCACTTAAAACTATTACTGTAGAAAAAGTGTACTTCCTAGGCCTACTACTACTAGTACCACTATTCCGCTGCCCATGTGTAGCACCCTCGAATCGGCCCTATGCAGATTTCAGTAATTCCCGGCAAACCTGCATAGAAACGATTCAATGATGCCCTCCAGGCACTTGCCTGTGGGTGGAAACAAAGTAATACCATTACACAATAGTCCACGATGGAACCCACAAAACATAAATGTACAACAACGACTCCATGAGTCAAGAATATAGATATACAGTACAAAGATCCAAATCACCTTGTACAACATCCGAGTACGTACAAGATGCAAATTGGGCTAGGAGCCCTCAAGAATAACAAATGGCATCCATAACCCAGCCGAGGCCAAGCCGGAAGGGTAACCCTGCTAACAACGTCGAACTTATACCTGTTAAAGAAAACAGGTGCTGACAAAGGGCAAAGGAAAAAGGGAGTGGTCAGTACTGAGGCCAGTACACGGCGAGTCTAGAATTCGGCGGCTCTCGCCTACATAGGTATGGTGTACTGAAGCGGCAGCGAAGCAAACACTTAACAACCTATAGAGACTTGATACAACTGTTGGTTATTAGAGAGGGATAATAAGGGCCTATTCGGAACCAACCTGATACTAACACCAACATACCCATCCTGTTACTTCCCCCTCGAGACCCAACGAGGAAGTCATGCCAAGGAAACTCACATAGTTGGCAGTTTTATTCATTTCGTTATAGTTGCATCACTTACTAGTCAGATATAGATAGCATGAGTCATCCTGATATTATAATCAGTGGGAAGTTTTAGTTAACCATTCCGTTATAGTTGCAATAATTACTAGTCAGATACCATTAGCATGAGACATCCCAAAACTATCAGTTGTTGGCACTTTTATTTGCTCATTCCGTTGTAGTGAGCCTGATTACTAGACATGTCAAAGTCAAATTTATAGCACTAGTTTAGTTATAGTTGTCTATGATCGAGATAATGTGCTCCAAGTCATCCATAACTGTGGACACGGCTTTCAGAAAGTTTTACCCTGCAGGGGTGCACAAAAAGCAACACACACACGATCAACCTCGGGAAGAACCAAATAAAAAGCAATGAGGCCTCACGATAATGTATTCACATGATTCATAAATTATTTCAGGGGGCCACCCCACTAAGCTACCCGCAACAAAGTTGGCCGGCTCCGAGACGGGCCCAGGGTTTGTGGCAATGGCTGTAAACGACTGGGAAACCGAAAGTGTGACTGGGCTAGTTAATACCTGATATGTTGGAAATATATCTATAATTTTTGATGTTCCATGCTTGTTTTATATCTACTTTCTTATGTTTTGTCCACACTTTGGAGTATTTTTACACATTTTCTGGAACTAACCTATTAACAAGATGCCACAATGTCAGTTGCCTGTTTTCTACTGTTTTGGTTTCAGAAAAGATAGTAAGGAAATATTCTCAGAATTGGAATGGACAAAAGCCCAAGTCAATATTTCACCAGAAGGAATACGGAGTCCGGAGGGGAGACAAAGAGGGGAGCCAGGGCGGCCACACCTGGTGGTGGTGCAGCCAGCCCTAGCCGCGCCACTAGGGGGTGTGGGCCCCCTAGTACTCCACCGACCTTGCCCCTTCGCCTATATATTTCCTCTAGGACGAAAACCCTAAGTACTCGATCAAAATTCCACGAAAGAGTCTGTAGCTGCCTCCATCTCCATCCCTAGATCGGGAGGGATCTGAAGCTCTTCTCGGCACCCTGCTAGAGGGGAGAGATCACCCTAGAGGATTTCTTCATCACCATGCATGCCTTCGCTGTGATGCGTGAGTAGTTCATCCCTGGACTACAGGTCCATGTAGTAGCTAGATGGTTGGTTCTTCTCCTTTGTTCTACCATGTTTAGATCTCGTGAGCTCCGTTCATGATCAAGATCATCTATTTATAATTCATACATGTTGTGTTTGCGGGGATCCGATGGATATTGAGATGATATTTCGGATTGATTATTGATTCTATCATGTCTTTGTTATTTGAGATCTTGCATGGTTTCCGTTGTTAGTAGCTATCTTGGCCCAGTAGATGCTAGCAACTCCAAGAGGGGGTATTTATGCTCGATAGTGGGTTCATGCCTCTAGGAATCTAGGGAAGTGATAGAAATCTCTAAGGTACTAGATGTGCTGTTGCTACTAGGGAGAAAACAGCATTCCTTTGTTCATAGAACAATTGTATTGTTTACTTTACACACTTTCCTTAATGCAATTATCTGTTGCTTGCAACTTAATACTGGAGGGGGTTCGGATGATAACATGAAGGTGGATTATTAGTCATAGATGCAGTTGGATTACGGTCTATGTATAATGTTGTAATGCCCAATAAAATCTCATAGGAGTCAAGATGATTAGTATATGCATGTATGCTTTCTCGGTGTCTATCAATTGCCCCGCTGTAATTTGTTCACCCAAGATGCCATCTATCTTAAGGATAATCACCTCTAGTGAACTATGGACCTCGATCTATTCTTTACCATCAATCTATAATCTATTTACTATTTTCTATTTCCTTTCTGCAAGCAATTACTATCTTCCACACAATATGTTTAATCCTTTGTTTCAGCAAAACCGGTGAGATTGACAACCTCACTGTAAGTTGGGGCAAAGTTCTGTGGTTGTGTTGTGCATGATTCCAAGTTATAAGACAACACCTTGGGGTTGTTTCCTTGCTCCTACTGGTTCGATAACCTTGGTTTCATCACTGAGGGAAAATTTGTTGTTGCGCTCATCATACCTTCCTCTTGTGGTTCCCAACGAGCTCATCACTTTTTGAGCCATCAATCCTATTTTCTGGCGTCGTTGCCAGGGAGTCAAGGAAAGATTTATAAGGGGAGTCCTTCATAACTAATCTCTTTACTTTGTTGTTTTTGTTTTTCTTAGTTTATTTCTGCTTTGTTTGCTTGTTTCTTTTAACAAAAACACAAAAAAATTAGTTGTACTAGTTTGCTTCCTTTATCAAAAACATAAAAATTTCTTCTGTAGTTGTTACCTAGTTCCTAGATCGCCATATTGATCCCTAAGTTCACCCTGAAATACCTTTCAATAGGTAGTGGCTCTATAATTGGGAAAGATAATATTGAAAAATTCTTTAATCATGTTAGCAAGCATGAAGATATTGAGGATAGATCCCAAGCAGAACTTGCTCCAAATTATGTAATTGCTGCAGATTCTTTAGTTCACATGTTGGAAGCTAGGTTTGTTAACCTTAACCCCATAATGCCAGCAATGTTTCTTAACTTAAAGATATTGAGGACCCTGAAAAGAGAGATTTTATTATAGAAACCTTGCTTAAAGAATTCTATGATGTTGTGAAGGAAGCCAGAAAAGTCTCTGATTGTTTTAATATGCTAGGCTCATGCGTAGATGTCATTGGTACACAAGAAAAGATGGATAAAACCAAACCTAAAAATGGGGAGGAAATTAAGATACCAATATCTTTTAAACATGTAGGAATGCATGAAGCCTTAGAAAAGAATTTTGATTGGATTGTTCCTGAAAACTCGTTTGATGAAAATAGTGAACCCAAGAGCATTGAGAGAGGATCCTGTAGAACTTATTTGGATGAGATACCTTGCCTTGTTGAAGATATTTCTGGTATTGATCTTAATTTTTTTTCATTTGAGAATACTTGATTCTTTTCTTGCTTATTATGCCTAGCTCAAAGGCGTTAAAGACAAGAACTTATTGGGAGATAACCCAAATTTCGTTAGGAATCTTTTGTTGATTCTTCGAAGTTATTACCTCTATAGTAACCACTCCTTATCATTTTTTGTGTGGTTTTTGTGCCAAGAGTAACCTCCAATGAGAGAGAAGTAAGATTTGGGAAAGTTGTTGTCCCGAAACAGATTTTTGTGCTTCGCTATAAAAATTCACGGAAATTCTCTGTATGTTAGTTTGAGCTGTAATTTTTTGTCCTTCTGTTCCAGGTTGTTATCTAACTTTCATTAGTTCAACACTTTTCGGTTTGAGAAACAGAAGGCCTTCGGAAAATTGGTTTTTACCTGCTGGTCTGTTTTGATAGATTTCTGCCATTATTTGTATTTGCCTCTTAATCTCTTTGTCTTTGAGTTCTCTTTGATCATTTGAACTTTCTAAAGGAAGTGCTACAGTAGCTTGTATTTTAATGGAAGTTTTACTTGTGTTGAAACTGAACCAAAAGACTTATTATATTGAATACACTAATGTTGCTAATGAAGATTGTGTGAAGTTTTGTATGAAGGAAATTTTAAAGTGGAGGGAAGAGTAATGTGATAAGATGAATTATGGACAAAAGCTCAAGCTTGGGGATGCCACCTGTGTCACCCCAAGAAATATTCAAGGAGTGCAAGTGTCAAATCTTGGGAATGCCTTGGGCATCCCCTTCTTCATCAATAAAAATCTCAGGTTTCTTCCAAACACTTCATTTTTATTGTTTCATGCACAGTTGTGTTGTTCTTGGAGCGTCTTTGTTTTCTTTTTTAGTTTTCGTTTACTTGGTTTGCTTAAATAAAGTTGGTTGGACCCCCGCATTCATACATTAGTTTTCAAAATAAGTTGATTTGGATTGGAAAAGAGTAGGAAAGTTCATGCTTAAGTGGTATAAAGGGAGCCTGTTTTTGACTGTGGCTTACACTTTATCATGTCATGCTTGATATTGTTTTGACTCTATGCTTAGTGATTATTGTTGTAGCATGATATGTTATAAACAATTGAGATTTCTTAATGTGGCTTGAAAGAATCATGCATTGTTTTAGCATATAAAAGCATAATATTGTGGTATTCTCCTTTAATGCTTTATTTGGGTTGACTTGGCGCATGCTCACACCATGTTAAGACTATACCAAGTCACCATAGCCTCTATGATCATTTAGTTTTCGACTTGTAATATCACTTTATGCTTTAATTAATGATGTTTTGTCACTTTGCATGATTATGGCCATTATTGCTCTCTTAGGGTCGCTCCCAGTCTTTTGCTAGCCACCATGCCAAGTATGAGTTTCCATTCATGCATCCAACTCCAAATAAAACCAAGTTATTCCAAAGAGTCCACCATACCTACCTATTAGCATTTGCTATTCCAAGTATATTCATGTTTTTATCTACCTTCCGAATTAAACTTGTTATGTGAAAATTAGTGATTAAAGCTCTCACGAACTTGATGGCACACTTACTTTTCTTGCACTTAACAAACTTGAACTATATGTATCTAGTCACCCTTATGAACTTTGAACGTGTCCTATGCATTTATTTTTTGCTACACTATGAGGGACAAGTTGAATACGATTCTCATTATGTTTTCTATATGTGAAACAAACAAACGTCTTTCAAAGCATTGTTATTCATGAATCTTTTGTTTGTACCTTTTCATGTTATAACATAGTTGCTATGTCTTATTGTTAGAACTATATCTTTCATGCAATGTTAAAGTACTATGATCCTAGCTATCAATGTTATAAATACCTTGATCAAGATTATGATGGTGCATGTCACCTGAAAAATTATTCTTTTATATCACTTACCTACTCGAGGACGAGCAGGAGTTAAGCTTGGTGATATTGATATGTTGGAAACGTATCTATAATTTTTGATGTTCCATGCTTGTTTTATATCTACTTTCTTATGTTTTGTCCACACTTTGGAGTATTTTTACACATTTTCTAGAACTAACCTATTAACAAGATGCCAAAGTGCCAGTTGCCTGTTTTCTGCTTTTTTTGGTTTCAGAAAAGCTAGTAAGGAAATATTCTCAGAATTAGACCAGACAAAAGCCCAAGTAAATATTTCACCAAAAGTAATACGGAGTCCGGTGGGGAGATGAAGAGGGAAGCCAGGGCGGACACACCTGGTACTCCACCGACCTTGACCCTTCGCCTATATATTGCCTCCGGGACGAAAACCCTAAGTACCTGATCAAAATTCCACGAATGAGTCTGTAGCCGGCGCCATGTCCATCCCTAGATCAGGAGGTATCTGCTGCTCTTCCCGGCACCCTACCGGAGGGGAGAGATCACCCTGGAGGGCTGATGTCTACGCACTTCTATTCTTGTAGACAGTTGTTGGGCATCCAAGTGCATAGGTTTGCAGAACAGCAGCAAGTTTTCCCTTAAGTGGATCACCCAAGGTTTATCGAACTCAGGGAGTAGGTGGTCAAAGGTATCCCCTCTCAAGCAACCCTGCAATCAAGATACAAGAAGTCTCATGTATCCCCAACACACCCAATACACTTGTCAGGTGTATAGGTGCACTAGTTCGGCGAAGAGATAGTGAAATACAAGTGGTATAGATAATTATAAGTGGTAACGATGATAGAAAACAACTTGATGGCGTGGATAAGACTAAAGGCAAACTGAAATAAAGATGGAAGCAAGCAAACATGTAGCAGATCTAATAGAAAACGGTGCATCAATGCTTAGAAACAAGGCCTAGGGATCATACTTTGACTAGTGAACACTCTCATATAAACATCTTCTCTTTATGATACTACTCTTAACTACTCTCCGGTTGGACACTCTAATCATTGGTAGGGCTATAACAGCACACCTTAAAGTTCACTTTCCACATCTAGATAACCCCACACTGTCACCTTGAGCACTAGATGGTTCCAACAAACACCACAATTTCATAGAAACATCCAAATCCAAATATAACTCATAACAAGTATTTGTAATCTCTATCCTAAGTGCCACCATGGTGTGCACACTGTCAACTTCACAAACATGGGGAGAGCAGAGATTTATTAACAGCACACCTCAAAGTAAGACTTTCCCATCTAGAAAACCACACACTGTCACCTTGAGTACTAGATGAGTCCAACAAACACCACAATTTCATAAAGACATCCAACTCCGAATATAACTCATAACAAGTATTTGTAATCTCTAACCTAAGTGCCACCATGGTGAGCACGCTGTCACTTTCACACACATGGGGAGAGCAGAGATTCATTAAAGCACTTGAGTAGCAGAATAGATCTATAGATTACAAGCTCATGACCTCAATAAGATCATGCATAGAGAGAGATGAACACATAGCTACCGGTAGAACCCTTAGCCTCGAGAGAGAACTACTCCCTCCTCATCATGGGAATTAGTAATGGTGATGGAGATGGTGGTGGAGATCGATGGAGATGGCTCCGGGGGCACTTCCCTGTCCCGACAGGGTGCTGGAACAGAGACTTTCTGTCCCCTAAATCTCCTTTTCGGTGGCGGCGGCGCTGCAGAACTTTTCGTGGCTGGAGGCTTGATGATTTAGGGTTTATGCATCGGGAGGGTTCTAATAGGTGAAGAGGCAAGGTCGGTGGAGTGCCAGGGGGCCCACACCACCTGGTGGCGCTGCCAGGGCTAGCCCGCGCCACCACATGGTGTCGCCAGGCCCTGGCCCTCCTCCGTCTCATATTCTGGCTCCGTGAGTCTTCCGGTAAAATAGGAACTTTGGCTTTTGTCCCGTCCAATTCTGAGAATATTCATTTTTTGACTTCCTGGAACCAAAAACAGCAGAAAACAGGCAACTGGCACTGTGGCATATTGTTAATAGGTTAGTCCGAGAAATCATATGAAAAGTACTCCAAAGTTGGAACAAAACATAAGAAAGTTGATAAAACCAAGCATGGAACATCAAAAATTATAGATACATTTGCAATGTATCAACATCCCCAAGCTTAACTCCTGCTCGTCCTCGAGTAGGTAAGTGATAAAAAGAAAGAATAATTTTTGAGGTGACATGCACCATCAAAGACTTGATCAAAGTATTTGTAAAACATTCAAAGCTGGGATCATAGTACTTCAATCATAACATGAAAGACAAAGTTCTAGCAATAAGACATAGAAACTATGATGCAACATGAAAAGGCACAAACAAAAGACTCATGAATAACAATGCTTTGCAAGATGTTTGTTTGTTTCACATAAAGAAAACATAGCATAATAGCATTCACCTTGTCCCTCAATAGAGTAGCAAATATAAATGCATAGGACACCTTCAAAGTTCATAAGAGTGACTAGATACAATAGTTTAGAACAAGCAATATCAAGTTATGCATCAATCAACTAGTCTTGGGACAATGCACATAGAACTAAGAATGGCCACTATGCTCTAAAAGTAGGTGCATAAAGATAGAAGGTGGAGACACAATATAAAGGTGGAAGAAAGGCCTTCATAGAAGGAAGTAGAGATTCAAGTTTCATAAAGAGCTTCCAAAAATTATGGTACTTATAGCTTTCAGCTCTCATTGCCCCTATCATAAGCATCTTGAAGTGATTAAGGTTAAAGTGAATCAACTATGGTGTACATGCTTGACGAAGTATAAGTGAGAAATATCATGTCCCTTGTATACGAGGGTCGCTCCTCATGCTACTCAAGTTTAGTCACCGGTAAGTTCTTATCATTGTAAGTATATGCATATCATAGAGAACCGCCAACGGGGTACCCCTTGCCCGACGATACGGAAGAATCCCCATATCAAAATGACAAGGCAAGCAGACAACGAGCATCTCAGCATTCTTCTTATTTACCATGGGAATATGGTGCTTTTTTCTCTCTTTCCTCTTTTCATAATCTCTTTTTTTGTTTTTCTCTTTTCCTCTTTTTTCTCAATATAGGACTCTTTTTTTATAAGAAGAATGCTTCATAGACAGCTCATTATGGTTACGCTGCAGGTTTCCACCATGTCAGCATGGATTAGACCAGCGGCCCAGGCGTTTCTCTAACACATATACATAACTCCATGGACTTACAAGCTCCCCTTTCATTTCACACCGACGACATCCATATACAAAAGAGCATGATATCAACTAGGTACAAGTACCAAGTGCAATGTTGAAAGCGTTCCCCATGAAAGCATGGTTCTGCTAATTCCCGACAAATAAGTGCAAGCATATACAACATAGAAGACACAATGGTTCAAGTTTATTACGGGCAAGAAAAGTAAAGTGTGCCATCAAGTTTGTGAGAGATTTAATCACTAGTTTTCTCATAACAAGTTTAATTTGGAAGGTAAACAAAAGCATGAATATACTTGGAATAGCATAACATAGTAGGTAGGTATGGTGGACTCTTTGGAATAACTTGGTTTAGGGAGTTGGATGCATGAGTGGAACTCATAATTTGTTGTGGAGGCTAGCAAAAGACTGGGAGCGACAAAGTAAGAGAGCAATAATGGCCATAATCATGCAGAGCGACAAAACATCATTGATCAAAGCATAAAGTGATACTACAAGTAGAAAACTAAAGGATCATAAAGGCTAAGGTGACCTGAGATAGTCATAACATGGTGTGAGCATGCGCCAAGTCATCCCAAATAAAGCTTCAAAGGAGAATACCAATATACTATTGTTTAATATGCTAAAACAACGCATGATTCATCCAAGGCACATTAAGCAATCTCAATTGTTTATAACAAGTCATGCTACAGGAAAGAATACTAAGCATAAAGCCAAAACAATATTAAGCATGGCATGACAAAGCATAGGCCACAATCAAAAACGAGCTCTTTTTACCACATAAGCATGAACTTTCCTACTCTTTTCCAAACCAAACCAAACTATTTGCAAACCAAAGTATGAAAGAGGGGGTCCAACCAACTTATTCAGAACACTAAGAAAACCAAGCAAACTAAAAACCAAAAAAAAAAACCAAAAAGAAGAAGACGCTCCAAGAAAAACACAACTGTGCATGAAACAATAAAAATGAAGCGTTTGGAAAAAACCTGGAATTTTTATTGATAAAGAAGGGGATGCCTTGGGCATCCCCAAGCTTTGACGCTTGTACTTCTTGGATATTTCTTGGGGTGACACGCGTGGCATCCCCAATCTTGAGATTTAGTCCATCCTTCATCTCATTACTCATTCCTTCCATACACCTGAAATTTTTCCTTCATACAGAACTTCACACAATCTTTATTAGCAACATTAGTGCACTCAAGATAATAAGTATTTAGGTTCAGTTATAACACCAATAAAACTTCCATTAAAACACTAGCTACTTTAGCACTTCCCTCAAAAAGCTCAATTCCCCAAAATAACTCAAAAAGGAACCTAACAAGAAGCAAATGCAGAAAATGGCAGAAATCTGTCAAAACAGACCAGCAGGTAAAGAAAAAAACATTCGAAGACCTTCTGTTGCTCCAATCAAAAAGTGTTGAACTAACTAAAGTTAGATAACAAGCTGGGGCAGAAGCACAAAAATTCACGCCTCAAAAAGACGTTCAGAGATTTTACACAAATTTTTACAGTGAAGCACAAAAATCTGTTTCGGGACAGCAACTTTCCCAATCATTACTTCTCTCTCATTAGAGGTTACTCTTGGCACAAAAAGCAAATAAAAAGGATAAGGAGCGGTTAATACAGAAGTAATAACTTCCAAGACTCATCTAAAACTTTTGGGTTATCTCCCAATAAGTACTTTTCTTTAACGCCTTTAAGTTAGGCATGATAGTTTGAGAAGATGCTCACATAAGAAATATGAATTGAAGTAAAAGAGAGCATCAAGAAGCACATTCAAAGCACATTTAAGTCTAACCCACTTCCTATGCATAGGAGTCTTGTAAATAAACAAGTCATGAAAAAACAAAGCAACAAGCATAGGAAAGCAAAACAAGTGCAACTTCAAGACTTTCAACATAAAGAGGGGAAACTTAATATTGGTGAGACACATAAAACCATGTTTCCCTCTCTCATAATAACTTTCAGTAGCATCATGAATAAAATTAACAATATAACTATCACATAAAACATTCTTATCATGATCCACATGCATAAAAGAATTAATACTCCCCATATAAGCATAGTCATTCTTATTAATCGTAGTGGGAGCAAATTCAACAAAATAACTATCATTATTATGCTCATCACCATAATCATCAAATATAGGAGGCATATTGTAGTCATAATTAATTTCCTCCTCAATATTAGGTGGACTGAAAATATCATACTCATCATTATAATCATGATATATCGGAGGCATAGTATCATCAAAGTAAATTTTCTCCTCCATGCTTGGGGGACTAAAAATATCATCCTCATCAAAACTAGCTTCCCCAAACTTAGCCTTTTCCATAGCATTAGCAATAATGGTGTCCAAAGAATTCATACTAACAACATTGCTATTAGCACGCAAATAAAGTTCCATAGGTTTTTTAATTTTCTCTTCAAACACTTCATGTCCTAACTCAAGATAAATACTATAAAGCTCTCTAATTTTGTTGTTGTTTTCCATTAAGCCTAACTAGTGAAAACAAGAAACAAAAAGACAAATTGCAGAATCTAAAGGAAATAACTTCGAGCACTTACACCGGAAAATAGGCGTTTGCCGTGGGAGGTTCTTCTTCTTTAATCCTCCTGTGTGAATACCTTTTACCTTTCCTCCCCGGCAAAGGCGCCAGAAAATAGCTTGATGTCTACGCACTTCTATTCTTGTAGACAGTTGTTGGGCCTCCAAGTGCAGAGGTTTGTAGAACAGCAGCAATTTTTCCCTTAAGTGGATCACCCAAGGTTTATCGAACTCAGGGAGGAAGTGGTCAAAGGTATCCCCTCTCAAGAAACCCTGCAATCAAGATACAAGAAGTCTCTTGTGTCCCCAACACACCCAATACACTTGTCAGGTGTATAGGTGCACTAGTTCGGCGAAGAGATAATGAAATACAAGTGGTATAGATAATTATAAGTGGTAACGGTGATAGGGAACAACTTGATGGCATGGAAAAGACTAAAGGCAAACTGAAATAAAGATGGAAGCAAGCAAACATGTAACAGATTTAATAGAAAATGGTGTATCAATGCTTAGAAACAAGGCCTAGGGATCATACTTTCACTAGTGAACACTCTCATATAAATATCTTCTCTTTATGATACTACTCTTAACTACTCTCCGGCTGGACACTCTAATCGATGGTAGGGCTAAAACAACACACCTCAAAGTAAGCCTTTCCCATCTAGAAAACCCCACACCGTCACCTTGAGTACTAGATGAGTCCAACAAACACCACAATTTCATAAAGACATCCAACTCCGAATATAACTCATAACAAGTATTTGTAATATCTAGCCTAAGTGCCACCATGGTGAGCACGCTGTCACTTTCACACACATGGGGAGAGCAGGGATTCATTAAAGCACTTGAGTAGTAGAATAGATCTATATATTACAAGCTCATGACCTCAATAAGATCATGCATAGAGAGAGAGATGAACACATAGCTACCGGTAGAACCCTTAGCCTCGAGAGAGAACTACTCCCTCCTCATCATGGGAATCAGTAATGGTGATGGAGATGGTGGTGGAGATGGTGGTGGAGATCGATGGAGATGGCTCCGGGGGCACTTCCCCATCCCGGCAGGGTGCCAAAACAGAGACTTTCTATCCCCGAATCTCCTTTTGGGTGGCGGCGGCACTGCGGAACTTTTCGTGGCTGGAGGCTTGATGATTTAGGGTTTATGCATCGGGAGGCTTCTTATAGGCGAAGAGGAAAGGTCGGTGGAGTGCCAGGGGGCCCACACCACTTGGTGGTGTGGCCAGGGCAAGCCCGCGCCACCACATGGTGTGGCCAGGCCCTGGCCCTCCTCCGTCTCGTATTCTGGCTCCGTGAGTCTTCCGGTAAAATAGGAACTTTGGCTTTTGTCCCGTCCAATTATGAGAATATTCATTTTCTGACTTCCTGGAACCAAAAATAGCAAAAAACAGGCAACTAGCACTGTGGCATCTTGTTCATAGGTTAGTCCAAGAAATCATATGAAAAGTACTCCAAAGTTGGAACAAAACATAAGAAAGTAGATAAAACCAAGCATGGAACATCAAAAATTATAGATACATTTGCAATGTATCAAGGCCTTCTTCATCACCATGTCTGCCTTCGGTGTGATGCGTGAGTAGTTCATCCCTGGACTACGGGTCCATGTAGTAGCTAGATGGTTGGTTCTTCTCCTTTGTGCTACCATGTTTAGATCTTGTGAGCTCCGTTCATGATCAAGATCATCTATTTGTAATCTTACATGTTGTGTTTGCGGGGATCCGATGGATATTGAGATGCTATTTCAGATTGATTATTGATTCTATCATATCTATGTTATTTGTGATCTTGCATGCTTTCCATTGTTAGTAGCTATCTTGGTCGAGTAGATGCTAGCATCTCCAAGAGGGAGTATTTATTCTCGATAGTAGGTTCATGCCTCTAGGAAACTGGGGAAGTGACAGAAATCTCTAAGGTACTAGATGTAATTTTGTTACTAGGGAGGAAACAACAATCCTTTGTTCATAGAACAATCGTATTGTTTACTTTACACACTTTGCTTAATGAAATTATCTATTGCTTGCAACTTAATACTAGAGGGGGTTCGGATGATAACCTAAAGGTATATTATTAGTCATTGATGCAGTTGGATTACGGTCTATGTATAATGTTGTAATGCCCAATCCAATCTCATAGGAGTCAAGATAATTAGTATATGCATGTATGCTTTCTCGGTGTCTGTTAATTTCCCCGATGTAATTTGTTCACCCAACATGTCATCTATCTTAAGGATAATCACCTCTAGTGAACTATGGACCCCGGTCCATTCTTTACCATCAATCTACAATTTATTTACTATTTTCTATTTACTTTCTGCAAGCAATTACTATCTTCCACACAATACATTTAATCCTTTGTTTCTGCAAAACCAGTGAGATTGACAACCTCACTATAAGTTGGGGCAATGTTCTATGGTTGTGTTGTGGATGATTCCAAGTTGGAAGTCAACACTTTGGGGTTGTGTCCTTGCTCCTACTGGTTTGATAACTTTGGTTTCATCACTGAGGAAAAATTTGCTGATGTGCTCATCATACCTTCCTCTTGGGGTTCCCAACGAGCTCATTACTTTTTGAGCCATGAATACCGCGGAAACACTCCGCATTCCAAAACAGTACAGGTGCTCCACGCGCAATCGTAAATAGAGCAGTAAAGCATGGCATAAGTGCATGATAGTAATAACGCCCTTAACTACTTTGTGGCCCCAAGAAAAAAGTGCGAATCAAGCTCAGGCAAAGGGGGATCCCTAGGGTCTCCCGTATGTGGATAGTTGATACGTCCATTTTGCATCACTATTCTATATCATAATTTACTGTTATTCATTGATATATGTCATATTAAAAGGTGATACTTATGTTATTTCATCTGTTTTTGCATGGTTGATGACTTTTGGAGCATGGACCGCTGTAGTCAGGATTCTGATGGAAAAGGTGTTGTTTGGAGGCAAAATTCGCGAAGATCAGAAATCCGAGAAAATACACGGAAAAACCTATTTTTCCAAAAGACGAAGGATGCCAGAAGGAGGAGTGGAGATGGGCCATAGAGGGCCCACACCACCCCTGGCGCGGGCCACCCTAGGCCGCGCCACCAGGTGGTGTGGCTGCCCTGCCCCACCTCTGGCTCTCCCTCTGGCGTATATTATCCTCTCGAAACCCTAAGACTCAACGGGCGACCACAGAAAGATTCCGCCGCCTCTGCGGGGCGGAAAACACCGAGAGAGAAAGATCTCTCCAGCAGACAGAAGTCTGCCGGGGGAATTCCTTCCCGGAGAGGGGAGATCGTCGCCATCAACACCACCATCAAGCTGGACTTCATCGGGATCATCATCATCATCATCACCACCATCATCACCATCAGCACCCTCATCACCATCTCCATATTTCTGTAACAATTGGGTTGAATCTTGCATAGTTCTTAGGGGAAACTTTCCTGGTGTTGATTACTCTTTGTAGTTGATGCTATTGAGTGAACCATTGAATTATTGTTTATGTTCAGATTGTTATACATCATTATTCCATCTCTGATCATGATCTGTATGATGTCTTGTGAGTAGTTCGTTTTGTTCTTGAGGACATGGGAGAAGTCATGTTGTTAGTAGTGGAATTGTGTTGAGAAAGATTCAATGGTTTGATATTTAAGTTGGGGTGTACTTCTTCTAGTGGTGTCATGTGAACGTTTACTACCTGACACTTCACCTATATGGGCCTAGTGGAATGCATTGTGTATTTGGCTACTAATCGTAGTGGTTTCCGGAGTGACAGAAACCTGGACCCCTGTTAGGAAACCATTGCACAAGGGACGTCAGGGTCTTAGAGTTTAAAGTTGTGGTTAGGTTTCTAACTTAATTACTTTCTTCTACTTACGGATGTTTGTAAGGTGTATAATCACAAGTATGTATTAGTCCTAGGAAGGTCGGTACAATAGCACAGGTTCACCCACACAACACTTAGCAAGCTAAATAAGATTAATCAACTATATGAAGCAAAAGCACTTGATAGTCTTCCCATGTGTCCTCGAGAACGTTTGGTCATCTTAAGTAATACAACCGGCTTGTCCTTTACTAAATAAAGGATTGGGCCACTTGCTGCATTTATTCCTACTGTCTTTTATTTACTCGTAATTTATTTACTTGCTTTATCAAAAAACCCCTAAAAATCCATTTACTAAGTATTTGCATAGAATTCCTGATCCATACCACTAGCCAGCACCTTCTGCTCCTCGTTGGGTTCGACACTCTTACTTATCGAAAATACTGCGATACACCCCCTATACTTGTGGGTCATCAAGACTATTTTCTGGCGCCGTTGCCGAGGAGTGAAGCGCTATTGGAGAGTGGAACTGGTAATGGAAACTTCTACTGTGATTCGTTATCTATAATTCGCTGAGTTTCTTATTTGGTAATGCTACTACCACTGCTAAGGTAGTAGATGAGCCACCACCTGCTTAGAATGATGCTTTTAAAATACCTACAAGAATTATTGATCGTGTTATGGATAACTACTATGTTGGAGATCGAACTGTCCATCCCGGTGATTATTTACTCTTTATACACGAATTATACGGGTTGTTCAAGTGTGTAGGTATTACTACAGACCAAGTTAAGAAGAAGTTATTCTCATTATCACTAAAAGGAAGAGCTGAGGAATGGTATAAGCTGCTGAAGAATGGTGAAGCTCTGGAATGGGAGGAAATAGTGTCTCTCTTTGATTCGAAGTTTTATCCTCCTAGTGAGATTCATAAAGATTGGAATCAAATATACAACTTTTGGCCTCCTGATGGAGAGAGTACAGCTCAAGCTTGGGTGAGATTGAAGTTACTAATGCTCAAATGTCCCATTCATGAGCTCCCCAATAATATTATTATCAATAACTTTTATGCAAGGCTCCCTCTACATGATAAGGATTTATCGGATGCTTCTTGTGCTGGATCATTCACTCGCATGGAAGAAGAAGCTAAATGGGATCTTCTGGACCATATCCAAGACAATGCTGAAGCTTGGGAGAATGACAAAGGAAGAAAGTCAGGTATAAATTATGATTATGAATACATTGAATATTTTATGGGAACTGATGACTTTCAAAATATTAAAAATGCTTATGGTCTAGACTCTCAAGCTATTGCTTCTTATTTTAAGGCTTTTGCTTCCTATATTGAAGTGCCTAAAAAGAATTGGAATAAGTATCATGAACCATATAAAGATGTTGCTAAGAGTGTTCCTGCGAGAAATACTGAAGTTTATACTCCTAATCATGTTTCACCTGAACCTTATATTGAGAAAATGCCTTTCCCAGTTAAGATAAAGGAACATTCTATGATACCTAGTATGGTTAATGAAAGTACAAATAAGGTTGTTAAACTTGATAAACAAATGGATGATGATCCTATGATTGCAAATGTGAAAGAATTTGTTACTAAATATGTAGAAGAGGGACACACTATCCTTTGTAAGGATACCTCTAATATTGTTTCACAAAGTAGTGTTATGAGAGCTAGTTTTCCTGTGTTTTCTGTTAGGATAAGTGATCATTGTTACGATGGTCCTTGTGATAGTTATATTGTTAAGTTTATGCATGATACTGTAAGTTACTATGACAGAGGGAAAAGTGTTCTTATGTATCTCAATAATATCAAGTTTCCTCGTTTTATGCTGAAAGTTTTTATGTCGCACCTCTTTTGCCTTCCTTTGCTAGTAGTCTCTGGTTTCAACAACTTGTTTGTTTACAAAATTCCCTTGCATAGGAAGTGGGTTAGACTTAAACATGTGTATTTTTTATTCTTAATGCTCTATTTCACTCCATTCATATTCCTATGTGAGAATCTTCAAAATTATCATGTCCATCTTAATGGCTATAAAGAAAGAGCTTTTTGGGAGACAACCCAATTTATTTTTGCTTTCAGTTTTTTGAGTCTTGGAAGTTATTAATTTGGTAATAACCTCTCCTTATCCGTTTTGTTTGGTTTTTGTGTCAAGATCAACCTCTAATGAGAGAGAAGTAATATTTGGGGAAGTTGCTGTCCCGAAACAGATTTTTGTGCTTCACCGTAAAACTTCGTGAGAGATATCTGTATCTCATTTTGAGCTGTAATTTTTTGTGCTTCTGACCCAGGTTATTATTTAACTTTACTTAGTTTTGCACTTTTTGATTTGAGCAACAGAATATTTTCTAAAAAATTGATCTTTACCTGCTGGTCTCTTTTGACAGATTTTGCCATTCTTGCATTTGCTCCTTAAATCGATTTCCTTGTTGAATTCTTTTTGGATTTTCGGAAGGAGTTGCTACAGTAGCTTATGTTTTGATTGTTTTTAGTTGAAGTTGGACTCAAAAGTTTTTATCACTTCACTTATACTAATGTTGCTAATGAGAACTGTGTGAAGTTTTGTGTGAAAGAAATTTCCAGGTAGTGGAGGTAATGGTGTAATAAGGAAGAGAAAGGTTTCATGACTCAAGTAATATGTGTATGAAGATGAGATATTGATGATATTCAAGTGGTAACTCCGGAAGAATCTACTAAATGTGAAATTCATAGACCTACAGAGTCCGTTTTCGAATATGTAACAATTTTGGTAAGAACAGTTCCACGAAAGATCTGTCATATTATATTTTTGCAGTGTTTAGCCAATAAGGAAAGTTATGAAGCGAAAGAGGGACGGAAATGGAGCCAGGGTGGCTCAAACCACCCTGTGGCGTGGGCCCACCCCTAGCCGCGCCACTAGGTGGTGAGGCCACCCCGGACTCCGTCTCCGACCCGGTTTCTCCCAGTACCTTCCTTTTATTGTGAAACTTCGTAATATATAATCCCCCGGATCTCTCGAGGTTCATATATCGTCTTTTTGTCATGTTTTTGTTTCGATCTGTTTCTGCTAGGAACTATTCTTGAAAGTTTAGAAGCACAATGGTGTCCGCCAAGGATAAGGGAAAGGAGCCTATGGAGGAGGATCTCCAAGACCCCAAGTAGGGGCTAGTACCTTTAGTCTCTTGCCCTGCATCAATGGAAGCCCTACGAGTCACTAAGGAGTTCTACGATAAGTACCGAGACTTGAGGAGGAAGGTGGACATGCTTCAATGGGAGAATAATAGGCTTCGCAAGATGCTGGAAGATTTCCTCACGTCAACTAAGAAAATATTACCACCACCACCGAAGGAGTAATTCGTCATCAGGTTTGGCATCCCCTTGGTTTGTTCCAAGCTTGGGGGAGTGCCGCGGTATCACATCACTATCTTCTATCTTTTTACCTTTTTAGTAGAGTCATATCATGAATAGAGAATGTATCATGTAGGATGGTTTCCATTATGGAAGTGTCCCCTCTCTCGTTAGATATGTATCCCTTGGTGTGAGTTGCCGTTATGGAATATTAATGAGAAGTTCTATTATTTACTCTTTTACATATCTTATATTAGTTTTCAATTCATGGTTATATGATTGATCTTGTTGTTAGTATTGGTATCACTTTGGGATCATTAAGTTAATTTAGTTGGTTTTGGCAAACCTGGCTCGGTTAGTAGCAACACTATTTTTGAGAGTTGAATGAAAAAGATAAAAGTACTCTAAAGAAAAATAATTTCATCATCTTTCTTTCTTGATTTGCTCATAAGCTTAGTATTCTCTAGTTAAGATCTTTTGTGCTTCCAAGGAAGATTGCATGTTTGTCTTTATCACTTGTATGTTTGTTTGTTTCCTTCAACTCTTATACTTGCTACCCAGCTTTGCTAGCCAAAAACCTGTACTGAGAGGGAATTCTTCTCGTGCATCCAATCCTTAAACCAAAAACCATGCCATTTGTGTCCACCATACCTACCTATTAGCATTATTGCTATTCCAAGTAAATTCCTGTTTTTATCTACCTTCCAAATTAAACTTGTTATGTGAAAATTAGTGATTAAAGCTCTCACGAACTTGATGGCACACTTTACTTTCTTGCATTTAATAACCTGAACCATTGCGTTCTTCTTTGTTGCGTATATGCTTGCACTTTATGAGTTGAAGTTAGCAGAACCATGTATCATGGGGAACGCTTTCAACACTACATTGGTACTTTGTACCTAGTTGATATCATGTTCTTTTGCTTATGGATCCCGACGGTGTGAAATAAAAGTGGAACTTGTAAGATCATGGAGTTTATATGTGTGTTAGAGAAACGTCTGGGCCGCTAGCCTAAGCCATGCCTAATCATGGTGGAAACTTGCAGCATAACTATAGTGAGCATTCTATGAAACATCCTCAATAAAAACCTATGCAAATAGCAAATAAAAAGATTCCTGAGATACTCATTGTCTGCTTGCCTTGTCATTTTTATTATGGGATAGCTCCTATGTCATGTGCAAGGGGTACCTCGTTGGCGGTTCTCGATGATACACATGTATTTACAATGACAAGAGCTTACTCGTGAGTGAAGATGAGTAGCATGAGGTTCGGTCTTTGTAAGTAGGGGGCATGGGACTTCAATTTATAACTTGTCAAGCATATCCTCTTAGTTGTGTCACTTTAACCTTAATCACCTAAAGATGCATATGATAGGGGCAATGAGAGCTAAAAGCTAATAAGTATCATAATTTTTGGGAGCTATTTATGAAACTTGAAATCCCTGCTTCCCTCTGCGAAGGGCCTTTCTTTTACTTTGTAATTGAGTCAGTAAACCTATTCCTCTCTATCTCAGCAAGTATTTTGAGTTGTTGTGTTCCATTCATTCATATGATGATTTATTCAATCATGTTTCTTATGTTCCTTGTTTTGCACATTTCTCTTATCTTGGTGATTACTACTTTGAAAGCTATCATTGAAAATCACTTATTTGTGAACTCCAGCAAATTATCAACTATTCTTTGACCAAGAGCTAAGTTTGCCATTACCAATTATGATTCACTTTATGTATCTTTATTGTGTTTCCTTTATTATTGCAAGTTAAGTTATATAATAGTGAGTTGTCTTCTATTATGATCTATGTATTGATGAATGTGATGCTTCTTGTCCATATTCTTTTATCGACTCTTCACTCCATAAACCTGAGGTCATGTTTATTGAGATCAGTTTCGCTTGGGGACAAGCGAAGTCTAAGCTTGGGGGGAGTTGATACGTCCATTTTGCATCACCATTCTATATCATAATTTACTGTTATTCATTGATATATTTCATATTAAGAGGTGGTACTTATGTTATTTCATCTGTTTTTGCATGGTTGATGACTTTTGGAGCATGGACCACTGCGGTCAGGATTCTGATGGAAAACGTGCTGTTTGGAGGCAAAATTCGCGAAGATCAGAAAATCCGGGAAAATATACGGAAAATCCTATTTTTCCAGAAGACGAAGGATGCCAGAAGGAGGAGTGGAGATGGTGTCAACGTCCGGATTTTTAATCCCAGATGCCTGTTATGCCATACCTAGCAATCCCAGGATTACCATTTTTGCGAGACATAACGGATTGGATATCACAGAACATCATCCATTACAAACCATACATAAGGTCTTACACAAATAAGGATCTCATGATCCAGTCTTAATACAACAAGCAGCGGAAATAAAAGATAAGCGTAGCGGTGGGGTCCATCTTCAGGGGCACAGGCAATGCTGACGAAGGCAGATAGTCCTAGTTATCATAGCCGTCATGTTGACCATCATCTTGATAGTCTCCTTCATATTCTTGCCATGAGAATAGCCAGGGACAAAAGCCATGAGTACTCTTTAAGTACTCGCAAACTACCTCTAACAAGTAATATAGTTCTAGGTTAATGTGATAAATCTAAGTTTAACTATAAAGTTAAGTTTTAAACCTAAGCTGAGTTCTGAAGCAAAGAAAGATAAAATAAAGTTCTAGAATCACTTAAGTTGGGAAGCTATTGTCATAAACACAACCCTGTTGTGGTCAAGTCAAGATTCATCATTCATTTCGTAAGTCATTTTGAAAATATCTGACAACGAAACAGTATGGCCATTCCAACTGTCCATAAATGCGAACGCGGCTATTCGAATAGTTTGACACTCTGCAGAGGTGTACACTTTCACCACAAGATTCGATACATCTGTCAGGGATAACCCTGAATCATCATACTTAGTATGCATATAATCAAACATAACCTTCCCTTTACACACCCTAGTATAAGCACCTCTCCTGTGAGCATGGCCTCCCAACCATGACCATCTATCATCTTGGGCACTACATAGGTGGACAACATTGAGAGGTAGCCTCAGCTCAAACCTCTCCCGCGAGGGAACTAATACTAATGCATATAAACTTCCGGCTAAGCCTTGCCCAATTCAGGTAGTGTGGTTGTACGGTATATTTGGAATGGTATCGCATCCGAATCCAACCATCAGTTTTGTAAAAGGGTTAAGGCTCATGCCTCATCATTTTCATCATCATAAACCACTTGTGTTTCTCAACACATGTAAAAACATCTCAATAGAATGACTCATCATTCCAAGGTTTTCATAATTCATTTTGACCAAGTGTTCCCATCTAAAGTGACTCAAGTTTTTGATCTACTCTAAACTACTAAGTTAAGAGTGTTCACTAAGGTTGAAAAGATGGGTTCAATCTCATGCCATAGAATGACATCTAAAGGGTGTCTAAATAGGTCAAGTTTTATACTCTTTATGCTACCTACAAAACAAGTAAACAACTTGGGGTAAAGTAAAGGAAGTAAAGCTTGTAAATAAGACTTGGGGTACTAATAGTCAAAGTAGTGTGACCAAAGCATGCCCAAGCATCTTTGCTAAACCATCTGGTTTAATCCAAGCTTTCTAAGCATTATACTTGCAAGGGTTAGCTTTCATCGTTCATGGTGGCTTGCCTTGTGAAGTGAAGTGGTTGAAGTTTTCTTCTTCTTCTTGGTAGAACTCCTCCTCCTTGAAATCTTGGTCGATACTATCGTCTATAAATACATACGGAGTACACAATCACCAAACAATACTTAACTAGTCTAATTAGCATTCTACAACACACCTTTGATGATCTATTATAATCTCAAGCATCACAAGTTTAATTTATTAGTTTCACTCCTTTTAATTTAGAAAAGTAATTTCTACTCATTGAAAAATTAACTAAGATTTAATATTCACCACTTAAAATATGGGATCATGTGGACACATGTCATCACCACATATTCTAATAGGTGATAATGTGATTTAAGGGTTGGATCATAATTACTTTGGTTTAAGTTCAATATTTAATGATTTAAAGTGACTAGAAATGTCTATATAGCATTATTTTGGTACTAGTCCAAAGTCACTGCATGTAAACCTTAATATTATTACATATTTAGATAGATATGGTGAAATGTGATTTTTGAGAGTTGAAATCAACTCAAAACCTATCTTGGTTGATTTTATAAAAATGTTGCAAGGTGCAAATGCTTCTGTTTTGTTATTTTTACTAGGAGAGATCTATAAATCTAATTGAATTAAATCCAACGGTCTTGGATAGATCTTTTCAATACCTTTCAGGAAAAATTAGTTTCATGCAATTTGGATTTGTAAATCTCTCTGAATCGATTTTCAAACTCAGAGACAGAACTAAGTTTAAACTAAAAAGAAAAATCCTAATTCAAACTAACTGGGTCGCGCGGGAAACTCCAACGGGACGGCCCAGTGTCACTCCGCGGCACAGGGCTCAACTGACAGGGGGGGTCCACAAGTCAGCGGCTCATAATGCGCGAAGCGGTACGGGGCGATGTGGGTCGTTAGATTAGAATAAAGATCAACGGTTGTGGCTTGTCGTCAACGACGGACCTGTCGCCACCGATCTCGAACCCTAGCGGCTCGGTGGGGGTGCATAGGGGGCGTACCAGGGCTCCAGCGACGACGGCGAGGCGGGCTAACAAACTGGTGGTCGACGGCAAGCTTAGGGACGGTCGAGGCAGCTCCGGGGGTGGTCGCAATCAGCGGCGCCCCTTCCTCCTCTGCTGCGGGTTACTCCGGCCAAATTCCGGTGAGCAAGTGCTCACGTTGCTCTGGCTAGAGGTGGGGAATGGTCAGTGAGATGAGGGGAGTGGAGTGGTGTGCTTCAAACGCCTAGGGGTGCCCTCCTTTAATAGGCTCGACGGCGAGGCCGAGAGGGATGGGTAGGCGACGGTGGCGACATGGCTACGGGCGGCTAGCGGCATGGCTGAGGGTGGCGATCGAAGGGCGGTCTCCTAGCGGTTCTCTATGAACTCAATGGGGGCATAGGGGCGGTGGTATGCTGTCGGGGGTAGCTGGCGCTTTGAGCGGCAGAGGCGGCGGTGTCCACGGCGAGCGGTGGCTGTGGTGCGTTGGGAGGCGAACGGGCGTGTCCGTCGTGTTCCATGGGTCGTGGCGGAGCGGTGGGCGCGGGCTGCGGTCGAGCGGTTACGCATGCCCGGAAAATAAGCACATCCCTCCCATAGATCTCATGGATCTCCATCCCCAGAATCTGTACACCTGACAGTCGTTGCCAGCATCATTAGACTCTTCGACCCAGTAGCCTTCCTGAGAGTAAACCTATCCATCTAAAACAACTATTTATCGTGTGAGACCCTAGTGGTACTCAGCAAGTCTTAATGCATCTAAAAGGAACAACCTGGGGGTGACACAATTGTAGCGAAAGATAATATCACAAAGTTCTATAGAGACACACTACACATCCGCCCAAACAGAGATGGACACGCTCGTTAATTATTCACAAGAGTTATATAAGCAGCATAAATAAACATCCCTCGCCCTCCTTCTCGCTTACCAACGAGAAGGCGGAAGAACATCCCATTTTTTGGCAATTTTAGTAACCATTCCATGAGTGTTGCACTATTTACTAGTCATGTCTTAGTCAACTTAAAGGCGGTACTTTAGTTATGCTTATCTATGATCGAGAAACTGTGCTCCAAGTCGTCCATAACTACTGACACGGCTTTCAGAAAGATTTACCCTGCAGGGGTGCACAAATAGCAACACACACACATGATCAACCTCAGGAAGAACCAAATAAAAAGCAACGAAGCCTTGAGATAATGCATTTAGAGGATTCATAAATTATTTCAGGAGGCCACCCTATTAAGCTACCCGTTATGAAGTCGGCCAGCTCCGTGATGGACCTAGGGTAGGTGGCGACGGTTGTAACCGACTAGGAACCCGAAAGTGTGACTGGGCTTGTCGATACAGCATAAACGTGGCATGGGGTTCCTAAACAGTACAGGCGCTCCATGCGCAATTGTAAATAAAGCAGTAAAGAATGGTATAAGTACAGGATAGTAATAAAGCCCCACACTAGTTTCTCGCCCCAAGAAATAAAGTGCGAATCAAGCTTAGTCGAAGCAGAATCCATAGAGTCTCCCGTATGTGGATAGTTAAAATAGTTAAGGAACAGGAATCAAGTACTCAGGGTCCTACGGGACACCAGTGAGTTTAAAGAACCAAATAGCAGATAATGCTCACTGGTGCCTCTTTCGTTAGTTCTCCCATTACTACTCATCTTAAGTTGTTTACTCGCACAAACCCTACACATGCAATCTTACGACTCGCATGGCTCAAACAAATCTTGCAGTAATGGATCTTGGGATTGAGGTACAAGCTTCGGTGGGGTTTAATAGTAAAGGCTATGGAATACTTGGGATTCAATTTAATGCAATCATGACTCAATGATGCAAGAGTAAGATAGAACTATAGGTACTATATGTATGCAAGCATGGGGAATTTCTTGACTGACAGTTCAGTTATGGAATAAGAAGGATTCGGGTAATACTCCTAAGGCTCCTAATATTCTCCTTGCTTAGTATCTATTCGGATAAAAAAACACACAAGGGACAAAATAAATACATTGCACAATCATATAAATCATATGCAATAATCAAACAAGGTATGCCATGATGGAATGATGCACAATTTCATAGTATTACATAGCATGGCATAGGTGAGTTGTGGAAACAATAATGAAGAACTTGATTAGTTTATTTAAGCATGTTTTACTCTCATAATCAGTTCTCATTATTTAATAATTATATTATGCATACTTCAATTAACATCATGAAATGCATAATCAGAACGGGATCATCGTGCTGGTCGATTTAGACATATTATTTATCAGATTTGGATTTACGGAATTAAAGTTATGAATTTATTAGAAAAAGGCATTTATTGGCATTTAAACAATTTCGAAATTTTAAATTTCTCAAAAAATATTTTGGATGTCATATTTGAATTCCTAAAAAATTTCTAGTCAGAAAACATATAGCATATGTGAAATTTGGATTTATGAATTTAAAACAATTATTAAATGCAAGTAATTTAAAAGGGGTCAAATGTCATAGGTTTGACTAGTTAGGGTTGACTTTGGTCAAATTTGAATTCAGGTTGGAATTCACAATTAAATTTGAATCATATTTTATTTTGGAAATTTTGTCAAATTCAAAAATATATAAAAAGATATAAATTTATTTAGTTTAAATCAATTTCTAGAATTTGTTTATTATTTTGAAAATCCGTGGAAACTTTTTATACTGAGACGGTGTCTACCCTCAGCCACATCAAGCTGGCGAACAGTAGGTGGCTGACACGTGGGACGCGGGGGACCGGTGTTTGATGAACGAAAAGTTCTAGGGATGTTTTAGAAAACTGTGAAGAACTGAATCTCAATCAGCGAAACCGAGCTAGCTGGGACGATCTTCCTGGAGCGATGGCGAGCAAAGGATTGAGTATTTCGCCTCGCTGCAAAAACGAAAAATGGAGAGGGAGACAAGATCTACAATTTTCATGTTTGGAATTTCGATGGAGGTGGGTTGTAGCGCCCAGAATACACCGACGAACAAAAGGGGAAGTTGGCTGTTTTTAAAGTATCGGAAAACAACAGAGTATCGTGATCTGGCCGGATTTTCTTCGGACGATTGCAAGTGATTTCCTTGGTGGTTTTGGGCGTGCTAGGTATCGATTTGGAGAGGGTACCACCGACTACAACTTTGGTGTCCGGAGGTTCATCGACAGAGACCTGCAGCTCTCAGAAATCTTAGGGAACCAGAGAGCATTTTTATTTCCTGAAGAAATTTGACAGAGGTGAAACGGTGGTGTCGGCTAGAGTTTGGAGGTCGTGGGCGAGCTCGGCGGAGGTTTTAACTTTTCTTTGTTTTATATAATACAAATTGTTTCACTTTTCTTTATTTTAACCTGTTTCACCATATTTTAGCAGGTTACAGTTAAAACAAAGCAGGAGTCTTCGGAAGGCAGGACTAAAGGTTGTGATCCCTCTTCCCATTCATCCTCCCATTGCATTTCTCAAGCAAACAACTTACTTAATAGTACACCTAGAACAGCTCCTGCAGGTGATAAATAAATAAAGGATGTATTGCATGCAGAAAGAAAGGTTGGAGCTGCTCTTAGATCTATAGATGAAATGTTGAAGAAGAGGACATATGATGCATTGAAGCGAATTGCCATGTACCGATCTCTTATTGATGATACCAACACTTTGTAAATCTTTCAAAATGTCGATCTTGTTGTATAATTTGTTATAATAAACTTTTATTGTTATGTAATAAGTAGTTTCAATTTGTGCGTATTTATTAATTTATGTCTTGATATTCCTATGTTGTTCTACAAATAAGTAGGCGCTACCAAAAAAAGGCTAAAACGATAATAGGCTAGAGCAGTAACATGTCGAACATTGAAACAACGTGAACAGTAACATAACCGGGTCCTTAGTAGCATAGAAACCGTCCACGAGCCCCTTGATGTCGTCAATAGCAATGGACTTCAGCAAGATTTCCATGTGCAAGCGCCCCAACACCCCCTTTTACTTTGCAAATAGATCTTGCAGATGGTCTCTATAGTCCTCAACTGTGGCAACAACGTCAATCAAGGAGTCAACATGCGTCTCAACACTTCCTGTGGTGACCCACGTACACCACTACACATTGCAGTGTACAAGCCGTTAGCCGTTGGCATAACACTTACGAAAGTCCTCTTCCATAAATATTACACTCCTCAGAGTGGTACAATAGAACTGTTGCGGGTCTAACTAATTCTTTCTTCCTTATTCATAACACTAGAAAAATACTGTGGCGCCCCCGCTTAATCCTCCGAGAATCAATGTTATGCACACCACGATCCCATGATCAGTCAGTCGTGCACATAACCGACAAGTATCAAAGTAAACATCCAATACTTAAGCGAATAACAATCATATCTTAATGCCATTATGGCTACATCAGTCAACAACAGCGGAACTTCATCAAGCGTAGATCCCGCACCATGCCTTAACCTATAGGCAATTGACTGGGAGAACATCCTATCTCGCATAGCCGTCAATGTCGCCTTCTTCTTCACTTATTTCTTGAATCTAACCAAGTTAATAGCTAGGGACAATACTAGAATATTTGAGAATATGGAAAATAAGCCAAGATAGTTAAATATATTTTGTCAATTGACGGTGAGGTAAGGAGTGTATCATCTGATTACATATTCAGATGCATAAGCACAGACAAACAACAAGCAAACGCTACATCATTAAACTAGAAAAAGTTTTTATTCTCCCTGATTTTTGCATTCTGGACAACTAATCAGGGTTGCTGAAATTGTGATGTTATAGACCTTTCCCCCTTAAAATAATCTCGTCCCGAGATTCAGGAGAGTAGAATTAGTGGATTGTCTGTCCAGGAAGTGTTATGTGTCTTAAGCGCACTGACTTACGGACTTCGTCTTTGAACATGGTTACTACATCAGTGGAGTTGAACATGGTTACTTCTCAGATGCACGGAAGGTTGATCAGCTTCAGACCTGGTTGCGATGGATGTCTTATGTTCTTTCCGGACTCGATATCTCGAGGGCTTAGGCTAGACGAATTACCTCTAAATGGTACAACACGGAGTATTCTTTTGCGGATAGGCTCTATAGCTTGAAGTCCTTTCTGTAAGGATCCAGAGTGTTTCTTCAGAGGCTTATTATATCCTAGTTGACGATGTCGAACTCCTAGTTCTTGCGATGCTTTTCCTCTCATATACTCCTGAGGTTAGTCTGGGTTCTGGTTAGCGACAACTAACAAGGGGGTTCCTGAGTTACTAGGTGAGGTAGCAATCCTCGAGTCACATTTGACTAAGATCGAAACAAACAAGAACACACATACAAGGTGAAAAAAGTGATGGGTTCGCAATGTTCTCCACAAATAGCACACCTTAAGCAACACAATATGCACTTAGGCAAACAAACACGGCCTACTATAGAGTCCAAGGAGTTAACTACTCGTGATATAGGGGAATCCTATCTTAGGACTATTACTCCCAGATATCAAGTTATCGTGGTATGGGTCACTATCTTGCGAAAGAAGCCTATGTCATGTCATTAGATGCTTCTTGATAGTGCAGTACTTGATGTCTTCTGATAATGGGGATTCTGCCGGTAGGGTGATCTTGTAGTCTCCTTGTGTTTGTTGGTAGTTACTTCTCTTCATCTCGTTGTGATCATCTTCATCGGGTTCTAGGTCCTTTTTTTTTGAAATCTGTATGTTTGAAACTTGGACAAGAGATAGAGGAAATATTTTTTGAAATCATTTAAATTAGAATAAGATAAGAAGTAGAATCTTTTGAAAAGCTTTGAGCAAAATGGTTTTCAAAAGCCAGTGTTTCCAAAATAGTTTTCCTGTCTAACGACCATACTAACTAAGGTTCTCCTACAGTCAGGATGGCTCTGATATCAAGTCTGTGCCCCCCCCAGATTAATCCTCCGAGAATCCCTGTTATGCTAACCGCCACAATCCCATGATCAGTCAATCGTGGAACATAACCAACATGTATCAAAGTAAACATCCAATACTTAAGCGGATACCAGTCATACCTTAATGCCATTATGGACACATCAATCAACAACACCGGGACTTCATCAAGCGTAGAGCCCAAGCCATGCCTTAACCTACAGGCAACTGACTGGGATAATGTCCTAGCTCGCATAGCCATCAACATCATCTTATTCTTCACTTATTCTTGAATCTGACCAACTTAATAGCTAGGGACAATGCCAGAACATTTGAGAATATGAAAAATAAGCCAAGTAAGTTTTGTTAAATAGATTTTGTTAATTGGGGGTGAGGGGTGAGGTAATGAGTATATCATCTATTACACATTCAGATGCATAAGCATAGACAAACAACAAGCAAACGCTACATCATTAAACAAGAAAAAGTTTTGTTCCCCCTGATTTTTGCATTCTGGACAACTAATCAGGGTTGCTGAAATTGGGATGTTAGAAATGTAAGCTTCGAGATCCTCCTTGGTCCAGTTAGGATTCACTTCTACCAACAAATATAAAATCGCTAGCTTGAGGAACAATGGCACTTTTAATATAAGTACCATCGGAGCACTGGAACTTTATTGGGGTTGGTCTAGGTTGCTCAGCCTGGCTATCCTATGTATGTGAAACTACTCTTCTAACTCTACTCTTTCCTCCTCAGTTCAAAACTCTATTCCATAGTCTATGCCTTCAATTCATCCCCAGAGGTCGGATATATATTCTATCTTCCTGGTACCTAATCAAATGTTTAAGAAGTATAGGTTGAGTATGAGCATACTTAACAAGTTCTATGGTGGATGTATGATGCTCTATCTAACGCATTGGGTCAGAATCCTAGGCATATGCTTAGTTTTCAAAATCGTGTTTTTAGAAAAGTTAAGTTTTAGTTTTTCAAAAACTATGTGCGTCAGCTTTCATGGGTTATACATGATTTCATGGAATTCCTTTCCCATTGCATTCGCAATGCTTTCACAGGATAGGGAGTAAAATGTCACATTTCATACACCCTCAAGAGGAGCACTACTTTTCCCACAAATGATCTTAAGTTCGAGTGCATAATAGGGTATGCCTTCCTTTTCAAACTTCTTTCATTCGAGGCTCGGTTAATATCTAAGCCAATCACTATCCTTCGCCACCACCCTGTAGTCCACCCATTTAAGTGAGTTTCGGTCATGATACCTACTCTCAATTACCCTCCCTTCTAATATGCTAAGTCATTACCCTGGAACACAGGATATGGATGTCATGGGCTCCCACCCACTAATCTTCACTTTGGATCGTAGCCCAACCTAGGATACGAGGACATACAAAAGGATAAAGGTACACCTGACTTCACTATCCCATTTTAGAACTGGTGGTCAACGTTTTTTATACGGCACAAGAATCACTGACTACATTGTTTGTTAATCCTGAGTGAATACCCGATATAGTGGAATCTCCACCATATGGCTTCCCAACCATATATCTTAACCATGATTCCATCTCCTACCATTTGTTTTACTACCCTTAGCTAGCAATACATACTTCATATTCATTACGAAAATAGTACTTTGTGCTATTAGATACAGGTGATAAGGTTTTGAAAACACTTTCTCATATCTGTCAAAGGACATGTAAGATTTCTCCTGCAATTATATATTGCAAGTCTGGTCTCGGAAGGTAATGCAAGTGTGAACTTTCCTGTTGTTTCCGAATTAAGGAAATTCGAGGATTCTAAACTACTCTGGACCTCTATTTATGAAAATAAACATCATTGTCCAATAAGGACAATGTACAAAATCCAAATGCGTGCTTAAGGGTCTTATATAATAATTCTATTTTGGTTGGTTATTCCCTTCCCCCTAATTTAGGTGTTTTATGTTTAATTAAAGTATTTTCTAGTTTTAATTTTAGTTTCACTTTTGAATTTTCATATATATTTCAGGACTTTATTTTTAATTATTAATGAATTTTATGGTGCTATTATTTGGAATTTTATTTAACACTCAATAAACATGACTATTCAAAGATTCATAATAATAATTGATTTTCCAAAATTTTGGAGTGTTTCCTTTATTTTTGAACAACTAATATTTAGTGCTAAGCATTATTAGAGACTTTCAAATACTATATTTTTATAATTCAAGAAAAATAGGAATCCTTATTCCATATATTTTTTCCCTATTTGGAACTATTTTTATTTTATTTTCTTGGAATTTGCATTTTATTTTATGGGTTTAATCCTTTATTAGTGGTTTGTATTTTTCATCACTTCATAACTATTTTTTAAACCCTTAAAAATTAATTTTTGGATTCTAATCATTTTTATCTTTCTGTAGGTATTTTCATTTTATCTCTGTAAAAAATCTAGGGTTGTTTTTGGTCATTAGGTCATTTTCTCAATTGTGAAATGACTAAAGTACCCCTAGGGTTCCTCGGCCCACTAGTCCGACCCCGTGGGTCAAAACTAGGTCTTGGCCCGGTCCAAGCTGACCGTATCAGCCCACCTCCTCACTTATCTCTCATCATCACGCATCCCCTCCTCTCTCGCGATGGTGACTGACGTCGCTAGTGCTTCGCCCGACCATCGCACTCGTATTCGTCCACCTTCAGCGTGCTACCGCTTAAATCACTCCCTTCCTCTTCTCCACTATACTACCGCTCAGATTACCCTCTCACTCTCTCTGCTGGCCGCCTCTCAACCCTAACCCTAACTAGGGTTTTGGTGATGGCGATGCAGTCGCCTCTAGTGCAACTCCGGTGCTTCCCACCGGTGATATGGTGTAGGAACTTGCCCATGTTATCCACTCTTGCTACCAAGGCAGGCGCAGGTCGAGTTGCCCTCCCTAGGGTACTCCATGTGCTGTTTGTCGACGCTTTACTCGTTCTTCTACCTTTACTCAATGAGTGGTGAGCTGGGCTCCCAATTTTTGAAGGTAAATTTCCTCTCTCTCCCCTTTTTATACAAATATTTCTACTATTGTTTGGTCTTGGGATCTTCTCCCCAATTTATAGGGTTCCACTGTTGTTTTTGGCTTAGCGGTTTTGATTCTAGGGTTTCTGGTAGTTTCAAGATGTTTCTAGTGTGTTCTAGTAGGTTAATTGGGTGTTAGTACTTGACATGATCTTGGTTTAGGGTTCTAATCATGTTGCTTAGTATAGGGTTCTATAGTTGCATGGTCAAGTATTTGCTTAGTCATGTTCTTCTATTAGTGATGAACTAGTGTGTGTGTGTACCACACTTGTTAATTCTAGGTTTTTATACTAATCCATTCATTTCCATTATCAATATTGTCATAATTCTATTAGGGTTTACTATTAATATCATTTAGAGGTGCTCTTTACACTAGTTCTTTATCTACTTTCATTTAGAATCCACAACCTAATTTAGTTAGTGTCTTACAAATTGTTCCTTTATTTTTTATTTCCTAATGTAGATATATATATATGAGATGCTTTATTTAACAATGTCTTCTTCATCCTATGCATATACAATTCCCAAGGGATGGGGATGATTCTGTTTGGGGTTTAATTTCATACTCCTCTTGCCAGAGGACATTGCCATTCAGTATTAGGAGTTTCTCATAAATTTACTATATGTTTTTTGTTTCTTTAAGTGGTTTATTCGTATGGATGCTTGATATCTTATTTTAGTATCCATGTTTTTCCCCTAGCTGCAATTTTAATGGGTAAACTTTTGGTTCCCACTGAAATTCTAGTTAGTGTAAAAGTGTGTTTACTTATTTATTGTATCAATTCATTTCGGTTTTAGGAATAAAATCAATTCTATCTTATTTCAATCAATTTTTCCAATCAACCAATCAATGCTTATTTAGTGTTGTGCATATGGTTTAGATTCTTGATTATGGTATGTGATGCCTCTTTGCTGAGTGTACACAGATGGTAATCAATTTTCTATGCTTGTGCTTGCTCCCTAACAGCAAGATCATTATCTTGCATGATCTGCTGATGTTAATCACTAGTGATATTACTTTAATCCTATCCCTCCTAGATCCAGATGATCCTTAGCTACCAATTTTACTATTATTCTACCCATCCTAAGAGTCCTAAGCTAAACGTTTGTATTTTCCTAAATTTTCTTCATGAAGATCTATAGTAGCTCATGCCTTCTTCTACCTATAGTTCTTGGAGTGTTCTTCAAGTTCTGATTCTCCTTCTTGCTTCTGCTTCCTCTCAGATCTCTCTCTAACTAGTGTCTGTGTGTTTTTTATCTGAGCTAGACTAGTGAGTTATCTGCTCTGGGGTCTCAGGTGGTCAGATATTTATAGTGTTCCCAACTGGATGCAGTGGTGACACCTAAGGCATCCATTTAGGTGATTAACCTTCTTGGATATGAGTGCACCCGTCTGTGTTTCTTAACTTATGTGTAGGTGGCATGGAGCTTTTGGTGGTTAATCCCATGTTGCTCTTAACTGATGTGTGTTTACCAACTTTGGCATATGAACCTTTTGTTCTTATATGTAGGGGGCAGTATCTTCATATGCCTAAACAGGCATGTCAGTTTGATTTGGCATGTACTAGTCTTGGGCAATGATAAGTGTAATTTCATTTGTTTATTAGTGGATTTAGGTCTGAGTTTTTCTGATGAGGCCTTACAATTCCATTTGGATGGATCTCTTTAGTATTGGATACTTTGAACTTTGATTGCTTTAATTATTTGATGGCTTATCATTTTAATTCTGGTACTATTCTGTTCCTTGTTGGGAATCAAAGCCTCTGACTATTACTTCTACTATTTTAGATTTGTTAGTTGCTCTAGTTGAAATTTTAAGTTGGCTTGCTAATTACTACTTTTCCTTTGGCTTATGCGCTAGAGTGATGCACTGTGAAGTGTTCCTCCTCCAATTCTATTGTTCTTTATTAAGGAATCCAATGCTTGGGTAGTTTCTGATTTAGTTGTGGGTTTGTTCTTAGTTTCTTATTCATAGAAGTTCTTAGCACTTGTTTTTTTGTTGTGCTTCATTGTGAAATGGTTCTGGTACTTGCTACTTTGTTACATTCGTTTCTCAGGTTGTTTGTTGGTCTGATCTTGGTGATCTGTAACTACTAGAATTTAAGTTCTTTGGGTTTTTCTCCTGTTATTTACATTCTGTCTTTGTTTCCTATGCTCCCAGGCATAGTTTTAGGAATATTCTTGGAACTTATTTTGGATTCCAAAGCATGGATTCACCTTTGGTGAATCCAACATTTTAATCTAATGTGGGTTTCCCTTTTGTTTTATTGTTTCTTTTGCAGGTTCATGAAGACTGAGAATCTAGAGTAGAATGAAGATAAGAAGATGAGAAGATGGATAAGAAGTAGATATGTTTCATTTTAGGATTTATTCACTTCTTTTGTATCGAGCTTTGTAACTTTCAAACTTTTACTCATTTGGATTATGAATAAATTTCAAATTTACTTAAGTTTAATGTGATTTCACTTGTGATGAATTTCCCTTTGGTTGTGGTATCTATTATCTTTTGACTCGAGTTTGAATAATTCAAACCTCAATTTTGAATTCCAAGTATGGATTTGAGTTTTTTTGTTTTCTCTCTTGATCATAAGTGAGTGTGTGATTATGAACAAGTATTTTAGGTTTTGTGGAAATATTCTCTCGAATGACTCTCAAACAATACACTTTGGAATTTGAATTCAAATCCTAGGGTTTACTTGAGTCAAACTCAACTCTAGCTTCAATTTAAAGTGTTAACAAAAAAACTTCAAACTCTCCCTCATTTTTCTAAGATGCTCTTATATGAAATGCACAAATTCTTAATCGATTCCTCTACCATTCCTATTCTTTGGGATATTACACTGTGGTGTAGGGGAATCAAGACAACATCTATAAGAACAAGTAAAGGAGATTAGTTGAAAAGAGTTCAGAATCAGAAAGGAAAATGTCAACAAAATACTCACTCGATAAAAGTTGGGATGAGGCCAGCAACTGACTGCTTAGGGCATCTTCGTGCTTGGCGGCCTATGCCAGGAGTTCCACCTCATACTACTTCACTTCAGCCTCTGCCTTGTCGAGTGCATATTTGGCCCTATTCTCAGCCGCACCAAGATTATTCTCTAGCTCCTCAATTTGGCGCAGGGCCTCATTCTTCTTGAATACATCAATGTGTTAGCATAAAGATAAAACTTACAAAGATACGAATATCATGAGAAGTGTAAAGAAAACTTACGCTGCAGTTGGTTGTGCTTGGACTCAACTTGGATGAATCGATGGCCTATCTGCATCATCGAGCGCATGACGAGCTGCGAGGCATTGAAGTCAGTCGAAACAAGATTACAACTAAACCCATGCGTAGCCGCAAACAAATGCGCATAGCCTATAGGACTACTTAGGTGGTATTACACAATCAAATAAGATGAACATGTTTAAGGAGAACTTACGTCCTCATCAGATGAAGCCGATGGTTTCTTAGGAGATGGTCGAGTGGCAACCCTCTTGAGTTTATGCAGCTGAGAGGAATTGGAGGAGTTGTCACCAGCTCTGGGGCTTAGTGGCCTCACGGCTCCTTCAGCAAATTCGATGTTGCAACTTTCGAATCCATGGCTCCCACTTCCACCTTCTCTGTGGTAGAGTCTCTAGCCATGGAGTCCCTGGTGACACAAGGATAATGCCATTAAAATTATGGAGATAAAACCAACAGGCTCATTTAAAAGATAGACATAAATAAGAACTTATGAGCTGATGGACGTAAGGTCCAACACGTTCATCCTGGGCTTCTTTGCTATTGGAGCTAAAGGAGCTGATCGGAGCAACACTGCGTTGATTGGCGCTGATAGTTCTGGGACTACTACCATATGCACCTCGACATGTCCTTTGGATCCAGGCGCGGTCGAGGCATCATAAGATTCACTCTTGTCGGCCCCTTCAAGGCTCTGGCCCTACTTGCGGGTGGCGTCATCGCTCACCCCCTCCAAATCAGCAGCCAGATGGTGGAGTGTGACTCATCCACCTTATCATCCTCTAGTGCATCCTATTCTTCTGGTTGCGTCGGATGGCACACAAATTTCCTATGATTCTGCAAGCAAAGATGCAATAAAACGTTTTAACTACAAAAGTAGAAAGGAGAAGCAATAGATACAACAAAGGTGTCAAATCTTACCTTTGGTAGCTTATTGCTCGCATGATATGGAGCCACTGGTGGATCCCTCGGAAGCTCTTCGATGGTGGTGAAGGTAGTGAGGGCCTTGATCTTATTTTCGAGCTTAGTACTCAACCAATTCTCCACATGAGTCCATGTCAGGTCTGAGGTGCCGGTGTATGGGGTGGATCCTGGCCTGTAGCGGCTGAATGCAGCGTCAGATGAAGGTTGAGATTATATGAACCCCAGATACTTCCTTACCGGGGATATTCTGGAGCTCCTTCACTCGTTTGTAGAGGACCTTGACCTTGGATTCCTTGGCCACGTCAGTTGTCCAAGATCACTTTTATTCACTCGTGCATTCAAGATGAACTCTAGCAGCCCGTACTTCTAATCACTGATTATCTCATCACGAATGTAGAACCACTTGTTCCTCTAGCCTTGGACGGATCCCATGATTCTGAAGGTGAAGTACTCAATATCTCCTCGAATGGAGATGCCGTAGCCGCCAACGACATAGGGCCCCTGGTTTCCCGACTACTTATTCATAGTGTATAGGTTTTTCTAAAGACCTTGGTGGGGTGCAATGCCCAAGAAGCACTCGCATAGCATGATGAAGCACACAATGTGAAGTATGGAATTATGTGTCAGTTGGTGAAGCTGAACCCCGTAAACAAAAGGAAGCTAAAAGGGGATCGTATGTGCACCTAGAGGGGGGTGAATAGGTGCTAATCCAAATTTTAATTCTTTTTCAATTTACGCTTAGCATAAAGGTAAATTCTCTAGATATGCAAATAAAGTGAATTTCCCTCTATGATAAATTAGCAACTAACAAGATAAACAATAAATGATACAAGTAAAGGGTGAATAAAGGATAGAGGTAACCGAGGGTGGAGAATGTGGAGCCACAAGATTGAGTTACTGCATTTCCTTCCTTTTGAGGGGAAGTACGTCTTTGTTGGAGGAGTGGGCGGTCCTAAGATCACCACGTCACAAAGGCCTCACCCAATTCTCCGGTGAATCTTGCCACAAGTGGCTTGATCCACTCTTCCACTATCGGTACCCTTCAAGGCGGGAACCAACACCTTTACAACGAGCTCGGGGCATGCATCCACAACTGAATTGGAGGCTCCAGGGTAGCACAACAAGTTGTCACAAAAAATCAAGTTTAGCAATGGGGAAAACAAGATCTAGGATTTCCAAAGAAACTCTAAATGCAAGGGGGCCTCAAGTGAATGAGGGGGAAATTCAGATAGCTTCGTTAATGATGTAGATCAAGGCATTCTCATTCGATTATCCAAAGATCAAGACTTTGGATGGTTAAATGAGGAGATCTTGTGAATTTGGTGGCTCACGCAATACTATTCTTGAGTGGGGAATCGAACCGCTCTAGGATGAAGATGGGGAGGGCTATTTGTACCCCCTTCTGATGACTGCAAGTGCACAGATTGTTTGTAGCTAGTTTCAAAATAAAGATATTGATCCCACAGGGAGTAGTAGGCGAAAGACTAAAATGCTTTTACCTAAAACTAAACGTAGTACTTAAGGAATAACTTTGAGATGCAAGAAAAGTAGAATTGTTTTTGGGTTTTTGATTAAATGAAGCAATTAAAGTAAAGTAAAACTTAATGCAAAAATTAAGAATCACGTGTGTAAAAGAACTTGAAACTGCAATAGGGAAAAAGGCATTCTAAGGAAGTGGTGGATTCACCACTAGCAATTTATATTAAGCAATCAAGATTATTATACCAAGTATTCTCATGATATGTATATATGTGGGAGGAGTTCCATATATGGACAAATAGGCAAGAACCACTGCTCACACCATCCTTCATAACCACAGCTGACAGATAAACGACAACAATCGTATTATCCCACTATTAAGGGATTTCTCCCATGGCGTGGACATGGATTTATGAGTTCTCCTTGCTTCCCCAAGTTAGTACGTAAAGAATGACAATAGCTTTATAGTCACAGTAAGTGCTACCATCCCTCTATCTACCTCCAAGTAATCCCCTTCATCGTGTCCCCATAAGAGGCAAATATTAAGGAGGTGCACAACTCCCAACATCAATATGAAGACAATTAACATATACACATAATGATGTATAGCATAATAATCTCTATCTTATCTCAATCATGTGCTAGGGTTTCTCCATCTCCGCAAGAACTAATAATCTACTCAGACATGGAGGCAATAAACATCATGGCAATGGTAATGGAATCAATTGTAAATGAATAGTTCTTGTATAAATCCACAACGAGTACGGAAATTACAACAAGATCTAGATGGGTGAAGATGGGATGGATGGATATGATGGTGGTGCAGCGGTTGATGAAGATGAAGATCGATGCCTTGGCCTCCCAGATCTATGTAGGGAGAAAATGGATCCATTAGGCAAATTCCCCCTCCAGATGCCTTCTGGAGGTGAGGATTCGGCGATTTTTGGGTGTTTTGTATGTCGTCTCTGTGATCTAGTTGCACAGGATGAAACTATTTGAGGAGGCGATGGTGGCACCAACTATATGACCGCAAAAGGTATTTCGGTCGTATAGTTGGTCGTTAAACCCACTGGATGCCTCAATTTCTTCGGGTCTTCTTCTAGTGTTATTGATATTTCCCAAATAAGCGATTTACGTTGTTTTTGACTCCTTTTATCCCCAGTACAACTGCTCCAAGAATTGTGTCCATTGTATCCATCATCTGTCCTGATCTTGGTGAAAATAGACATAAAATGTGCGTGCGAACACCGTAAAATACCAAGATTCTACCACTACAATGCAAAATAATAATATAAAACATGACGCAAATATGCACTCATCAACTTCCCCAAGCTTAGACTCTTGCTTGTCCCGAGCAAGTTTAGCTTAATAAATGTGATCCTCATATTCATGAAGCTAAGTCGATAAAATAAATGAGGCAGTTGCAGCATGTGTTTATCATATATGATACATAGGAATAAGTTCATGAATAATAACTTACTCGAACCATCCGAATGATATTAGAAGGCTTCCACACCTTAGTGATCAAGAGTTCACAAGAGATGAATCTCAACATGATGTAAAAGTATTCGGTTTGACCGAATGAGTTAGCGAGGTAGTCCCAAGTGTTTTACGATTAACATATTCACTTGGGAATTAAAATCTCAAAGGTTTCTTTGTCATACTACAATATAGTGGTATATGTCTATTTTCTCTTTGCACATTTGCTATTTTTCTTCTCCCTCTTTATATATATATATGCTCACACTTCTGTTTAAGTGTTGTGCAAAGGAGCTACCCATCCATTAAACTTCATGTAGGAATTCAAAGTTTAACGATCTCAATTACCAAATGCCAATTGTATATGAAGCATCTTTATGACTTGAAGATTATACCTCGACTTGTTCTCACTCTATTTTGATAGCACTTTTAATTTTCCTTTGTTCAAGGTTTCTTTTTCAACTTAACAGACTAGATAATTTTTTTTCCTTGTAAATCAAACCATGTACTTACAACATATTGGTTAAATTACCTTTATATGTTCCATTAATACCAATGGTGTGGAAGACTCCTATTTCTATGATCAAGTGGAAGTAAAATCATACTCGGTCCATTCATATATCCAATAAGACAAGAACAAACTCAATAATGATCCATATATTATAATAAACTCGGAATTTCACAAATGGGATCGACTATTCCTTCAGGGGATTCAAATGATGCAAACTTTATTTCTAAACTCGAACTAATGCAAAACTAAAATAGTAATATAAAACTTATAAGATAGATTACAAGGTCTTAAAGATCTCCCCAAGCTTGGAATCAAGCCAGGCGGGATCAAATAACTCCTTGTTGGTACCTATTCCTCCTCATGGGTAGGAAGAGTATTGCCTTCTTCTTCTGTGTTTCCATCTTTAACTATGCTTGCAAAGCGGATACTGAGCTCGGCCATGTCATATTGAAGCTTCAAATCTTTCTTCTAGAGGAATTTTTTCTCATCTGTCAACTCAAAAACAGTTTTAATCAAGAAACCAACTCTACCATCAATGTCTTCGATCTTTTTCTCAAGGTCTTTACTCATCATCCAGTAGGAGTCAATCCCTTCTCCAATTGTTTCAACACATGCCTTCGAAGCTTTTTCCAACTCATAGATCTTATCATGAATCTCATCTTGCCACACCTTCTTAGGTTTAAGAGGTGACAAACCGAGAGGAGGTTTATAATAGGATCCTATGTTGTAACGATAGGGATTAGGGAGATACTCATCCTTGCTCTTTTGCTGCTCTGTTTGCCTCATCATCTCCATTCTTTGCGGGAACATGTCCTCCCAGTTTGGGAGAGGCTTGATCTCCGGGCTGGACGATGATGATGATCCTTTGGGTTCTACTTCTTCAATCCTCTTCACGGGCTTCTCTTCTTTCTTCCTCCAAATCTTGTTGACATGGAAGCGCTGCATGGCTTTGCTGCACGGATGTTGTTAGAAGGGGCTTGTATAGGGATGGCGAGGATTTTTCGAGCCTGGAGGTTGTAGCTCTGCGAAAACTTACTGAAAAAGGTTAGATGCGATCAGCTTTAAAAGGGGAGGTAAAAAACCCTAGCCGCTATACGTAATGAGAAACTATAGGGGCGCTGCCCGTATAGGTCCCGCCGTATAGTTATGAACCGACTATAGATTTCCTTCTATGGTGGAACCAACTATACGGCTGGAACTATACGGGCGGGAATTTTTTATTCCCGCCGTATAGTTGGTCGCTAAACCTTCCGTACTCCTGATTAAAATTTTCAGAGATGGGTCGATATCTATACGACACCAACTCTACGGGCGGAATTTTTATTCCCATCGTATAGTTGGCCGTTAAACTATCAGTACCTATAAAAGAGTTTTGATGAAGGCATCGATATCTATACGACGACAACTATACGGCAATAATTTTTATTCCCGCCATATAGTTGGTAGTTAAACTATCGGAACCTTTCATGGATGTCGAAACAAGTATACAACCGCAACTATACGTCCAGAATTTTTATTCCTGCCGTATAGTTGGTCGTTAAACTTTCTGGATCCACCAAAAATTCCCTGCTTCTCCGAGTATTCTTTATTAATATGAAACCTAATGAAATATCATGTTTGATAGAAAAATGACAGCTTAAATTTTTCACCAATATTGGCATTATCAATCTTCCTTTTTCTTTGCTAGAGCTTTAAATGTTCCTTATTTAACACAAGCTCAATTAAAACTTAATTAAAAATTAAAAAAACTTACTCAAACCTTTACTTCGCATGGGTTACCTCCCATGAAGCACTCTTTTATGGTCAATAGCTTGACCATAGTGTTGCTCATTTTTTCTTGCAGTTTCCATTCCTTGTATATCTTTGCTTAATCACCTCTTCTGGGGTGATCACTTGTATGGTGATTGCACTTATATCTTCTTTTACTCGTTAACGCTTCAAGCGTTGTCCATTTACCACCCATGAAAGAGAGGGTGTTTTCCCTGGAGCTTCACTGCTCCCGATGAATAAGCTTCTTCAACTATATAAGGGCTTTCCCACTTTGATCTGAGCTTCCCTGGAAACAACTTAAGACGAGAATTATAGAGCAACACTTTGTCTCCACTTTTAAAGGTCTTATTTTCCATTTTTCTATCATGCCATCTTTTTACTTTTTGTTTAAAAAATCTAGCATTCTCATAAACCTCACTTCTAAACTCATTTAAAGTATGATTATCTAATAAACGTTCTTCTCCTGCTGTTTTAAGATCATAGTTTAGGTTCTTGATTGCCCAAAAAGCTTTGTGTTCCAATTCTAAAGGTAAATGGAATGCCTTACCATATACCATCTTATAAGGTGTCATACCCATTGGATTTTTAAACGCGGTACGGTATACCCATAGAGTGTCATTTAACTTGTATAACCAATCTTTTCTTGATTTGTCCACCGTCTTCTCGAGTATGGTCTTTAATTCTCTATTGGAGAGTTCCACTTGACCACTCGTTTGAGGATGATATGGTGAAGCAACGGGTGAGTTACTCCATATTTGCTTAGGATTTTCCTGAAAGTTTCTTTCATGAAATGAGAACCACCATTAGTGATTAAAAATCTAGCAACTCCAAACCTAGGGAATGTAACATCCTTGATCATCTTCACTAAGGCAGCTGCATCTGCATGACTTTTTGGAATAGCTTCAACCCATTTAGTAACATAATCGAGAGCAACAAGAATATGAGTTGAACCATTTGCTTCTATAAAAGGTCCCATGTAATCCATTCCCCATACATCAAAGGGTTCGATTATAAGACTATACATTGCCATATCTTGTATCCTACCTATATTACCCCTTCTTTGGCAAGCATCACAGTGTTCTACATACATGTGTGTGTCCTTGAGCAGGGTGGGCCAATAGAATCCGGATTGAAGTACCTTTGCTGCAGTTCGCTTGCCTACATGATGTCCTCCATACGGGCTATCATGACAAGATTGAAAAATTGCATTCATTTCATGGTTAGAAACACACTTCTAAATAATTCCTTTAGGTCCATGATGATATAGATACGGATCATCCCAAAAGTAACATTAAAGATCATTAAAGAATTTTGTCAACACCCGGATTTTTCATCCCAGATGCCTGTTATGCCATACATCGCAATCGCAGGATTATCATTTTTGCGAGACATAACAGATTGGATATCACAGTGCATCATCCATTAAAAACCATAATAAGGTCTTACACAAATAAAGGATCTCATGATCCAGTCTTAATACAACAAGCAGCGGAGATAAATAATAAGCGTAGCGGTGGGGTCCATCTTCAGTGTCACAGGCAATGCTGACGATGGGAGATAGTCCTAGTTATCATAGCCGTCCTGCTATCCTTCCTCTTGGTAATCCTCTACATAGTCTGGCCATGAGAATAGCCAGGGACAAAAGCCATGAGTACTCTTTAAGTACTCGCAAACTATCACTAATAAGTAAGGTAGTTCTAATAGGAATGCTAACTCTAAGTTTATTTGTAAAGTTAAGTTTGAAACCTAAGATGAGTTCAGAAACAAAGAAAGATAAAATAAAGTTCTAGAATCACTTAAGTTGGGATGCTAGTTTCATAGTCACAACCCTGTTGTGGTCAAGTCAAGATTTATCATTCATTTCATATGTCATTTTGAAAACATCTGACAACGGAACAGTATGGCCACTCCAACTATCCATAACCATGGACGCGGCTATTCGAATAGTTTGACACTCTGTAGAGGTGGTACACTTTCACCACAATATTCGATACATCTGTTAGGGATAACCCTGAATCATCATACTTAGTATGCAGATAATCAAACATAACCTTTCCTTTACACACTCTAGTATAAGCACCTCACCTATGAGCTTGGCCTCCCAGCCATGACCATCTGTCATCCTGGGCACTACATAGGTGGAAAAGATTGAGAGTTAGCCTCAGCCTAGACCTCTCTCGTGAGGGAACTCATACTAATGCATATATACTTCCGGCTAAGCCTTACCCAATTCAGGTATTGTGGTTGTACGGTAAAATTGGAATGGTATCGCATCCGAACCCAACCATGAGTTTTTATAAAAGGGCTAAGGCTCATGCCTCAACCTTTTCATCATCATAAACCATTTGTGTTTCTCAACACATGTCAAAACATCTGAATGGAATTACTCATCATTCTAAGGTTTTCACAAGTCATTTTCAACAAGTATTTCCATCTAAAGTGATCAAGTTTTTGGTTTGGCTCTAAACTACTAAGTTAAGAGTGTTCACTAAGGTGGGGTGCTAAGATCAATATCATGCCATAGAATGACATCTAAGTCTAACTAGATAGGTCAAGTTTTATACTCTTCATGCTACCTTTAAATAGAGTAAAGGACTAGGGTAAATTAAAGAAGGTAAAGCTTGTAAATAAAACTTGGGGTAGGTAATAGTCAAAAATGTATAACCAAAGCATGCTTAAGGAATCTTTCTTAGGTTATCTAGCTTGCAAGAGTTAGCTTGCATTGTTAATGATAGCTTAACTTGGTAGGTGACATGGTTGAAATTCTCTTCCTCTTCCTCTTGGTACAATTCCTCCTCTTCGTAAGCTTGGTCGGCACTACCGTCTATAAATACATATGGGATACACAATCACCAAACAATACTTAAATATTCTATTTAGCACACTAAGGCACACATTTGATGATCTATTATCATCACAAACATCACAAGGTTTAATAACAAGTTTCATTTATTTTATTTGAGAAAAGTAATTTCTACTCATTGAAATTAACGAAGATTTAATATTCTCCAATTAAAATATGGGATCATGTGGACACATGTCATCACCACATATTCTAATATATGGGAATGGGATTTAAATGTTGGATCACCGATGACCCACAAGTATAGGGGGTGTATCACAGTATTTTCGAGGGAAGTGAAACCCAATTTATTGATTCGACACAAGGGGAGCCAAAGAATATTTATAAGCCTTAACAACTGAGTTGTCCATTCAGCTTCACATGGAAACAATCTTGCTCACAGCAGTTTATCAGTAGCAACAGTTTTGTAGTAGGAATAGCAAAGTAGCAATAGTAGTAAAGTAAAGCAGTAGTATCAATAACAGTGCATAGTGGGATTCGAGTGTGGTAGGCATAGGGATGGATGGACGGGCGTTGCATGGACACGACAATTCAAATAGCAATCAGAACATAGGGCAATTGCAGATAAATAAGATAAGGTATCCAAGTACTAGACAATCCTAGGCATGTGTTACATATATAGTCATACGTGCTCGCAATGAGAACATGCACAACATCTTTTGTCCTGCCAGCCTGTTTGCAGCGGGGCCTCTAGGGAACTACTGGCAATTAAGGTGCTCCTTTTAATAGAGCACCAGAGCAAAGCATTAACACTCCGTGAACACAAGTGATCCTCACATCAAAGCCTTTCCCTTCCGGTTATCCCGATTTCTGTCACTTCAGGGCCATTGGTTCCGGACAACAACGTGTGTATACAACTTGTAGATAAGACCAAAAAAATACTATCATAATGAATCAATAACATGTTCAGATCTGAAATCATGGCACTCGGGCCCTAGTGACAAGCATTAAGCTCAACAAGTCGCAACAAAGTCATAAAGAAATAATAAAAGACACTAGGCACCATGCCCTAACAATCTGATGCCATTACATGAACAATCTCATCCAATCCCTACCATCCCCTTGGCCTACAGCGGGGGATTACCCACTCATAGATGGGGGAAACATGGATGGTCGATGGAGAAGCGATGGTGATGATGATGGCGATGATCTCCTCCAATTCCCTGCCTCGGCAGGGTGCCAGAAAGGAGTTTCTGGCGCTGTTTCGTGGAATCTAGTGGTGGCGGCGGAGCGGAACTCCTTCTGGAAAAACGTTGAACCCCCAGAGTTTTTAGGTCAGAAGGCTCCTTATAGGCGAAGAGAGAGACCAAGGGGGTGCTTGGGGGGCCCACACCACCCCCTGGCAAGGCCTGGCCTGTCCCGCGCCACCAGGTGGTGTGGCCACCCCCTGGCTCTTCTCTGTCTCGTATTCTGGCTCCTGGAGTCTTCGGGTGAAATAGGGTTTTTGGCATATTTTCTGGGATTTTTCCTGATAGTTGATTTTCTGCACAAAAAGTAGACACCAAGGCAATTCTGCTGAAAACAGCGTCATTCCGCATTAGTTGCATCCAAATCACACAAGTTTAGAGGAGAAACAATAGCAAAAGTGTTCGGGAAAGTAGATACGTTTTGGATGTATCAACTCCCCCCAAGCTTAGCTTATTGCTTGTCCTCAAGCAATTCCGTTGAAAACTGAGTGCGATAAAAGAACTTTCACGAACACATTTGCTTCATATGATGTAAATATTCTCAGCAATGTGATCAACTACTTAGACAGTTCATAATAAAGAGTATGCAACTGAGTCTACTTAATAGTCATTGCAAGCTATGAAGAGATTCCAACTCAAGAATAATAAGTAGCATGAGGCACAAACATAAGCAACATTACAATGCTCATAAAAAGGTATGATTGAGTGGTATCTCGCTTGCTTTTGATTATGAATATCAAAGCACCTCTAAAGTTCAAGTGATGACTAGAAGTAAAGATATCAAGGATACAAATCAAAGTCATAACACAAATAATCAAGTAGTGAGACAAGCACAAAGAATGACAACTATGCTCTCAAGAAGGTGCTCAAAGAATAAATGGAGACTCAACAATTAAAGGAAAATGTTTTGAATGATTTTGAAAGGCTTCCAAATGCTGAAAGTATGATACTCGTTAGCTTTGAGCTCTCATTGCCCCTATCATAAGCATCTTTAAATGGTTAAGGTTAAAGTGACACAACTAAGAGGATATGCTTGACAAGTTATAAATCGAAGTCTCATGCCCCTTACTTACGAAGACCGATCCTCATGCTACTCAACTTCAGTCACAAGTAAGCTCTTGCCATTGTAAGTATATACGTATCATACAGAACCGCCAACGAGGTACCCCTTGCACATGACACGGGAGTTATCCAATAATCAAAATAACAAGGCAAGCAGACAATGAGCATCTCGGCGATCTTTTTATTTACTATGTGCATAGATTTTTATGGAGGATGCTTCATAGAATGATCATTATGGTTATGCTACAAGTTTCCACCATGATTAGGCATGGCTTAGGCTAGCGGCCCAGGTGTTTCTCTAACATACATACAAACTCCATCATCTTACAAGTTCCACTTTTATTTCACATCGCCGGGATCCATAAGCAAAAGAACATGATGTCAACTAGGTACAAAGTACCTATGAAGCGTTGAAAGAGGTCCCCATGATACGTGGTTCTGCTAACTTCAACTCATAAAGCGCAAGCATATGTGCAACAAAGAAGGATGCAATGGTTCAGGTTTATTAAGTGCAAGAAAATAAAGTGTGCCATCAAGTTCGTGAGAGCTTTACTAACTAACTTGCTCATAACAAGCAAACATTTTATTCGGAAGAAAACAAGGCATATTGAATATGCACGGAGGTAGCAAATGATGCTAATGGGTAGGTATGGTGGACACTTTGGAAATATTTGGTTTAGGGAGTTGGGAACTTGAGTAAAACATACTCAGTGAAAGTGAAGGCTAGCAATAGTAAGGGAGCGACAAACGAGAGAGCAATAGCTGTCATTATCATGCTTGCAACAAAACAGGACTACTCATGGCATGAAAGTGATTCAAGATCCTCAAGGAAAAATAATTCATCAAGGCTTAACTGATTATCGTAGTCATGTGCATGCGTGAGAATGTGCCAAGTCAATTCAAATGAAACATTCTGATTAGGATACCACGGTGTCATACCAATTTATGAATAGAGCAATGCAAGAAAACATTCATAAGACATGCTACAAACTATTAGCTGGCTGGAGCTAATCATAAGAAAGCAAGAACTACTAAGCATCCAAAGATAACATACACCCTACTTGAACGGACTAAGCAAGCCCACAGTGATGAGTATATGTACAAAAATGAAAACAAATAGAGTTCGTTACCAGCCTCTTACCACGCCTCAAGTTATCATTAATCCTCATTATTGCTCTTCACTTGTGTGGCTTGAATAATAATATGAAACCAATATTCCACTGAGGACTGCTGAACCCTGTAGCAAACTCACAAAAACCAAAGAAGAACGACAAATATTTTTGGTGTTTTCGATTTTTTTTACAAGAACCAAAAGGGAAAAACAAGCAAAGCAAAATCTTTTTGGGTTTTTCGAATAGTTCAAACAAAGCAAAAAGGGAAAAGCAAACCAAGGCAAAAAGAAGAAGCAAACCAAAGAGAAACAACAGAAATATTTTTGGTCTTTTTGTGTTTTTAGAAAGCAAAAGCAAAGAAAGAGAACGAAAACTAAAAAGAGAACGAAAACATCAATATAAAAAGTACCGACGCAACATGATATGAAGATGAGTGCGGTGTCGGCGTACCTCCCCCCAAGCTTAGGCTTTTGGCCTAAGTGGGTATCAATCCATGTACGGATAGGGGTTCCAAGCGGGCGGATCTGGGTAAGAATGGTCGTAGCTGGGCCCATGAGAAGAAGAATAAGCTCCCCAATCATAAGCGAGCTGCTGATATGAAGACTCTCCCTCATTCGAGGGCTGGACCGAATCATCCTTAACCTCCCTTCTTGTGTCCTGCTCCTGTTGGGAGAGCTCTCCAAAGTACGTGTCAAGCTCCTCCTCAGTGAGGGACCATCCTTCCATGTTATCAAGGTTAAACAAAACAGGTGCAGGCAAAAGAACAACACGCTCGGACTTGCTCTTTCTCCAACCAGCTTTGAGAAAGGTTATTTCATAAGATAACTCACTCATACTAGCCCATGAGGAAACAAATTTATGCTGTATCATGGAATTAAGATCAAGCCATTCTATGGGAAACTGTAGGTCTAGATGATGAGGCACTAATCCATGCAATGCTAGTAAACGAGAACCAATGATGCCTCCACAAATTCCACCTTTCTCACGGTTAGCAGCAAGACGGAAAGCTATCAAAGCACCTAAGCTGTAAGACCAATCTCGTTTAAGAGCAGCAGAGATAAATGCTAGATCAAACGAAGATAACTTATTGGCAGTTTTCCTAGCAAGAACACACTTCACAATAAAGTAGGCAAAGTAGCGAATGGAGGGAAAATGAAATGTTACGGATTTTTCCACTCTCCTTCAAGAAGCTACTCCCTTGGCAAATTTCTGCGTATAAATCCATGAGTGGTTCAAGTCTCTCCTTATCTGTCTACATGATCCCCATTGAGGTACCTTAATAGCTGCACAAAAATCATCAAGAGAAAGGTCGACAGCTATATTGTAAATTTTGTAATGGACCATGGGGTTAGGAAAAGAGTGACTAAATTGGAAGTCATGCACCACAAACATGGTTAGCTTCACAAATTCACAAGGTTCATCTTCCAAAAAGTGCTCTAACCCTGCATTAGAAACCAAGCGTGGGAATCTTGTAGAACTCCTACAGCTCTCATGAACTCAGAGCATGGATAAATGGAAGGAAAAACTTCCTCCTCCCGGTGGACCTTCATGACCTCAGGTACCCAAAGCTCATGTTGGTATAGGTGGTGTTCACTCATCTTCTATTTTGAAATTTAATAACCTATTAAACAAGTGATTGCAAAGTAAAAATAATGAAGGATTCTATTCATAGGGACTTGCAAGAGGCCTAAACATGCATCAAAACTATATCTCTAAGCATCAAACAAGCTTACAAGATCTCATAACTAGTCACCTACAGCAGCAAAATACTCAATATATAATCCACTAAACACAAATCTACTTGGACAAGGGGAGGAGTCACATACCAAGGAACAAATGCTTCAAATTTTAGCAAGAAAGATGGGCTGAGCAAGGAGATCGAAAAAATCGAGAGCAAGAACAGCAAGAACGCGATTTTGAGCAATGAACTGGAGCTTACTCGGGAGAGAGAAGAAAGTGGCAGGTGAGAGAGTTAGTGGGGGGCCAGGGGTGGCCCACACTAGGGCATGGCGCCACCCAAGGCTGGCCTCGCCACCATGTGGTGTGCCTGCCTGGTGGGCCCCCTGGTACCTCCTAGGTACACCTCTGCCCCTTTTTCACGTAAAAATTTAATATGAATTTTCTGGAATTTTCCGAGACACGTTATTTTTGGGCAATTTTCAGAAATAGAAGAATGATTTTTCTGATAGACATATATTTTTTCTTTTGGAAACATGATGCAAGGACAAAACAAGGCTAGAACTACAGAAGTTCTAACATGCAAGCAACTAACAACAAAAATAAAACTAAACAAAAGCAAAAACTAAAATGCAAAGGATAGAAATAAACGGAGATAATCATAATGAAAACATTGTTTTGTTCAATGGAATCCCTTTGTTAACAAGGTTGATGAAGTCTTGCTACCAAAACAATTCCATATGAGACAAAACTTTGTACTCCACTAATGATTATGTTACCTCAACCTTGATAGCAATGGTCCCAATCATAATAGTTTCAAATTTTTCTCTTGGTATGGGACAATATATTTCTCCAACTTGAATGCCTTCAACATGTTCAATTGAATTCAAACCATAAGTCCTTTCAATCTTCTTGGGGAAATAGACAGTATGTTCCTTGTCATTAACATTGAAGGTCACCTTTCCTTGATTACAATTAATAACAGCTCCTGTAGTATTAAGAAAAGGTCTCCCAAGAAAAATAGACATATTATCATCTTCAGGCATTTCAAGCACAAAAAATTCAGTTAATATCAAGTAATTGTGAGCCACCTGAATAGGTACATCCTCACATATACCCACACGAATAGTGGTAGATTTATCAGCTATTTGCAAAGATATATCAGTTGGTATTAATTTTTCAAGTTGAAGCCCCTTATAGAGAGAGAAAGGCATAACACTAACTCCAGCTCCCAAATCACACAAAGCAGTTCTAACATAACTATTCTTAATAGAGCAAGGGATAGTTGGAATCCCTAGGTCTCCAAGTTTTCTTAAGAACCTTACCATTGAAGGAATAATTAGCAAGCAAAGTAGAAATTTCTTCATTAGGGATCTTCCTTTTATTCGAGACAATGTCCTTCATATACTTTGAGTAAGGAGGCAATTTAATAGCATCAGTCAAAGGAATTTGCAAGAATAAAGGCTTCATCCACTCACAAAACTTATTATAGTGTTCATCTTCCTTTGAGTTCTGTTTCTTATCAGGGAAAGGCATAGGTTTTTGGACCCAAGGTTCTCTTTCACTACCATGTTTCTGAGCAATAAAATCTTCTTTGGTGTATTCAGTATTCTTAGTGTGGTTTTCAGGTTCTTCTTCAACTTTTTCTTCATTAGGAACAACATTGTCTTCATTACCACTTTCAGTTTCAGCATCAGAGATAGATATACTATTAGGATCTATAGCAGGTTCAGAGGGTTCTACAACAGTTTTATGTTTCTTTTTCCTTTTCTTACGAGTAGAACCACTATTTTCAGCTTGTTGAGAATCCTGCTCAATTCTTTGGGGATGCCCCTCAGGATATAGAGGATCCTAGGTAGTAGCACCACTTCTAGTTATAATTTCATACGCATGTTTTTCTTTAGCAGCATTAACTAGCAAGTCGTTTTGCACTTTAACGAGTTGATCTATTTGAGTTTGAACCATTTGAAAGTGTTTAACAATCATTTTAACATCATTAGAGGTTCTTTCCACAATATCTTTCAACTCAACAATATCTCTAGTGTGTTCCATTAGATGATTTTGCACCCTTTTATTAAAGTTATCTTGCTTAACAATAAAGATATCAAATTCTTCTAAGCATTGATCAGGAGGTTTAGAGTAAGGGATATCACCTTCATCAAAGTGTTGGAGAGAGTGTACCTCAATAGTGGATGAGTAGGGAATAGGCTTACATAATTCTTCTATAGGAGGTAAATTCTTGACATCTGCAGCTTTAAGTCCCTTCTCCTTAAGACATTTCTTAGCTTCCTTCATCACTTCATCATTTAATTCAATAACTCCCCTCTTCTTTGATGTTGGAATAGGCACGGGAATATATGGTTCAGGTACAATTACTTCAGGTATAGCTTGTTTAGGAGGAGTCCAATCTTCATAATTCTTGCTTATTTTAGCCATTAATTCCTCAGCTTCCTTAGGAGTCCTATTCCTGAAAACACAATCAGCACAAATATCTAGGTATGTCCTAGATTCTTCGGTTAGTCCATTATAAAATATATCAAGAAGCTCATTCTTAGGTAATGGATTTCCAGCCTGTGCATGAGTCAAATCACAAAACCTTGCCCAAGATTCGGGCAATACCTCTTTTTCTCCCTGTTTAAAATCAAAAAGTTCCTGCAAAATAGCATGTCTAGCACTGGGAGGTAAATATTTCTGCAGGAAAGTACTAATCAAGCACTCAAGGCTATCAATAGATCAAGGAGGTAAATTACTAAACCAAGTTTTAGCTTCTCCTTTCAGTGAAAAGGGAAAAATCTTAGCAACAAAGTAAGTACGCATCTTAATATCATCAAAAAACAAGCCACTCATGGTAGAAAGTTCATTCATATGTGCTACCGCACTTTCATTCTTAGTCCCACAAAAAGGTTCTTTCTCGACAATAGCTATGTAAGATAGATCGAGAGAGAAATCATAATCTTCATCTGTAATGTTTATGGGAGAAGCAGCAAACTTAGCAATAGGAGACAATTTGGGTCTAATAGTACGCCTCTCAAGGAGACTCTTAGCAGCGCTCCTATCATGGGTGTTCTTACATTCTTTAATAAACTCATCGGTCATCTGAACATAACCATCTTCAATATCATAACTCTCACTAGACTCAGGTGAGCTAACAGGTGTGGTAGTGTCTTCATTAGGAGTTTCGGTATTTCCATCTATAGTTCTAGCAATCATAGCATCTAGGAAAGGACCTAATGAACCACTCTTATCAAGCACAATAGAAGCAGGATCATAAGCATCAGAAGTTTCAGATTCAGCAGTAGTAGCAGTGTGTGTAGCATGTGTATGTGGTGGTGTAAGGAACTTACTCATAACAGACAGTGAATCAAGAGCAGCAGAGGTGTTCAGAACCGTACCTCTTCTTGCAGTGGATGGTAAAATAGGAACCTTGCCATCACGAGACTTTCCCATGATGGATGGATAACAACAAACAATAGAGAATCCAAGTGAACTTGATAAATAAAGCTATAATCCCCGGCAACGGCGCCAGAAAATAGTCTTGATGACCCACAAGTATAGGGGGTGTATCGCAGTATTTTCGAGGGAACTGAAACCCAATTTATTGATTTGACACAAGGGGAGCCAAAGAATATTTATAAGCCTTAATAACTGAGTTTTCAATTCAGCTACACCTGGAAACAATCTTGCTCACAGCAGTTTATCAGTAGCAACAGTTTTGTACTAGGAATAGCAAAGTAGCAAAAGTAGTAAAGTAAAGACAGTAGTAACAATAACAGTGAACAGTGGGATTCGAGTGCGGTAGGCATAGGGATGGATGGACGGGCATTCCATGGACAAGAAGATTCAAATAGCAATCAGAACATAGGGCAATTGCAGATAAATAAGATAAGGCATCCAAGTACTAGACAATCCTAGGCATGTGTTCCATATATAGTCATACGTGCTCGCAATGAGAACTTGCACAACATCTTTTGTCCTGGCAGCCCGTTTGTAGCGGGGCCTCTAGGGAACTACTGGCAATTAAGGTGCTCCTTTTAATAGAGCACCGGAGGAAAGCATTAACACTCCGTGAACACATGTGATCCTCACATCAAAGCCTTTCCCTTCCGGTTATACTGATTTCTGTCACTTCGGGGCCATTGGTTCCTGACAACAACGTGTGTATACAACTTGTAGATAAGACCAAAAACAATACTATCATAATGAATCAATAACATGTTCAGATCTGAAATCATGGCACTCGGGCCCTAGTGACAAGCATTAAGCACAACAAGTCGCAACAAAGTCATAAAGCACTAATAAAAGATACTAGGCAACATGCCCTAACAATTTGATGCCATTACATGAACAATATCATCCAATCCCTACCATCCCCATGGCCTACAGCGGGGGATTACTCACTCATAGATGGGAGAAACATGGATGGTCGATGGAGAAGCGATGGTGATGATGATGGCGATGATCTCCTCCAATTCCCCATCCCGACAGGGTGTCAAAATGGAGTTTATGGCGATGTTTCGTGGAATCTAGTGGTGGCGGCGGAGCGGAACTCCTTCTGGAAAAACGTCGAAACCCCCGGAGTTTTTAGGTCAGAAGGCTCCTTATAGGCGAAGAGAGACCGAGGGGGTGCCTGGGGGGCCCACACCACCCCCTGGCCCGCGCCACCAGGTGGTGTGGCCACCCCCTGGATCTTCTCCGTCTCCCATTCTGGCTCCTGGAGTCTTCGCGTGAAATAGGGTTTTTGGCATATTTTCTGGGATTTTTCCTGATAGTTGATTTTCTACACAAAAAGTAAACACCAAGGCAATTCTGCTAAAAACAGCGTCAGTCTGCATTAGTTGCATCGAAATCACACAAGTTTAGAGGAGAAACAATAGCAAAAGTATTCGGGAAAGTATATACCTTTTGGATGTATCAATCACATTTTAATAAGTTTAATCTTATTATTTAATGATTTAAGGTGACTAGAAATGCCTATATAGATTTATTTTGGTACTAGTCCAAAGTCACTGCATGCAAACCTTAGTATTATTACATATTCAGATAGGTATGGTTGATTTTTGAGTGTTGGAATCAACTCAAAAGCTATTATGGTTGATTTTTAAAAAATGTTTGAATGTGAAAAAGCTTCTGTCTTGTTGTTTTTACTAGGAAAGATCTCTAACTCTAAATGATTTAAATCAAACGGTCTTGTATAGAGATTTAAAATACATTTCCAACAGAATTGGAATCACTCAATTTGGATTTGTACAACTCTCTGAATTGATTTTCAAACTAAGGGACAGATTCTAGTTTAAGTCTAAAAAGAAAATTCCAAATTTGAATTAAATGGGTCGCGCGGGAAATAACTGGGCCGGCCCATGTACACTCCGCGGTGTAGAGGAGGGGTCCACATGTCAGCGGTACATCTCACGCGAAGCGGTACGGGGCGATATGGAACGTAGGATTAGAACTAGATCAAATGGCTCACGGTCGTTGTCGACGACGAACACATCGCCGGCGAGATGGAAACCTACCTACGCGGCGGGGATGCAGTGGGGGCGTACCAGGGCTCCAGCGAGTGTGGCAAGGCGAGCAAACGAACAAGGAGACGACGGCGAGCTTAGGCGAAGTCGGGGCAGAGGCTAGGGTGGACAAAATCGACGGCAGCGTCTCCTCCTCTGTTGCGGCTGTCTCCGGCTCTATTCTGGCGATGGGCTGCTCGAGTTGCTCCGGCGAGAGGTAAGGAAGGACTGGTGGAGAGAGGGGAGTTGAATGGTGTGGCGATTGAGGTTGGGGAAGGCCTCGTTATATAGGCTCGAGGAAGGGACCGAGGGGGCAACGGCGAGCTCGTCGGTGATGACGATACATGGTTCTATCGGCATGGGCGACGTAGGCAGACGGTGTCTTTCCTCCAGGCGATCCTCTACGGCTCATGGCGATGCTAGGGGCGGTGGCTAACGGTCGGGAGCGTCCCGCGTTCTGGGGGACAGTGACGGTGCTCGACGCGGTTCCCGGCGAGTCTGGGTCGCGCGGCGGGGTACGGCCGTGTCTAGAGGGGTGAGGTGGTCAAGGCGGAGCGGCGAGCATGGTCTGGTGTCGAGGCACGGCGTGTGGCGTGCTGGCGGTGATGGCGCTCTGGCATGCTCTGGCGCAGCGCAGAGAGGATAGTGTGGCACGACTATGGGGTGGTCCAGGGGCTAGCAGGGGTCGTGGGGTGGACCGTGGACGGTGGTGAGGTCACGCCTTGCTTCCTGGAGCGGCGGAGAGGGACTGGCGGTCTGCTGCGGGCTGGGCACAATCGGCCGGCGATCATGGCGTAGGGGTGGCGTTCCACTGTGGCTGGGGACTAGGGGATGGGCTGGTTTCGTCCTGGTTAGAGCTAGGAGGGACAGAGGGATTAAATCGGGTGCAATTGGGTGGCAATCCCTGTAGAAACAGTGAAATGACTATTGTGTTGGTCCTATGCCTGCTAGGTGTTCGATCAAATGGACGAAAGAAATCAAATTTGGAATTTTGAAAAGAATTTTGGTAGAGTGGTTTGTCACAAGCTTAAGCATCTCTGGTTGCTAGGATTTGTCAAATTGAATTTATTTGGATGGTTTTTGAAAAAGTGTGATCTAGACATATGAGATAGATTCCATTTTCAAATGCCAATTAAATTTAGAGTTTAAATGTTTTTGGCAGAACACAAAGTGGTCCTTGGTACTTCTCTACTTGTACTAGCAAGGGGTACAAAGATCCAGAATTGTTTATGTTGGAATTTGAGTGCTAGGAATACACAAAGTGGGCTAGGTGATTAAAATGGCAAAAGTGACCATTTCCTTTATTTAATTCCTTTAGATTTCTTTTTCTTTGTTTTTTTGCTTGGGCATGATCTATATGATGTGACATCCATCATAGAACCATTTTACAACCATTAGAACACACAATCATGGAATTTTAAAACAACTCCTATTTAAATGCAACAATCATATGCATGCTTAAATATTTTAAATGGAAAAAGTTTTTGTTAACCCTAAATTGCGTGATTGCGATCTTGATTAACTTTAATTAAAGAGTTGGGATGTTACAAACCTGCCCCCCTTAAACAAAATATCGTCCCGAGATTTAAGAAAGAAAACTAGGAACTAAAGAGATCTGGGAACTCAGTCCTAATGTAATCTTCTCGCTCCCAAGTGGCTTCTTCTTCGGTATGGTTGCTCCACTGAATCTTGAGAAATTTGATTCCCCGGGTCCTGCTGGTTCTGTAAGCTTCCTCCAAGATACGGATGGGCACTTCACGATATGTGAGATCCTTGTTGATGTCAACGGCTCGATGATCGATGTTCTTGAAAACTTCGGTCTTCTCTGGCACTTCTAGGCATTTGTGAACTAACGAGATATGGAACTTATTATGGATAGCAGACATCTCCTCTGGCAGTTCTAGTTGATAAGATACTTCTCCTCGACGGTTTAGAATCTTGAAGGGTCCAATATACCTGGGGCTAACTTTCCTTTCAGACTAAAACGTTGGGTTCCCTTCAATGGCGAAACCTTGAGATACACAAAATCTCCAACATTGAAAGTCAGGTCTCTCCTTCTCTTGTCAGCGTAACTCTTATGTCTAGATTGGGTTGTCTTGAGGTGCTCACGGACTTTGTAAACCTTCTCTTCGGCTTCTCATACTTGTAACCAATTCAAAGGGGTACGACACTTTCTTCCGTATAAGAACTCAAATGGGGCCATTTGCAAACTGGCTTGATACCTATTGTTGTATGAGAATTCTGTGAAAGGCAGGCAGTCTTCCCATTTTGATCCATACTGGAGCACACAATCTCTCAACATATCTTCTAAGATTTGGTTGACTCTTTCAGTTTGTCCATCAGTTTGCGGGTGATTAGTTGTGCTGAAATTCAACTTGGTTCCCAATCCTTCTTGGACTTTCTACCAAAATCTCGAGGTAAACTGGGTTCCTCGATCTGATACTATGGTCTTGGGGGTTCCATGTAAACTGACGATTCTAGCAATGTACAATTCTGCTAGCTTCGAACTCTGGTAGTTTTTCTTGACAGGTATAAAGTGAGCTACCTTGGACAGTATATCAACGATGACGTAGATTGAGTCATTTCCCCTACTAGAAGTAGGCAAACCAGCGATAAAGTCCATTCCGACGGAATCCCATTTCCATTCCAGAATCTGCAATGGTTGCAATAGTCCTGCGGGTCTCTGATGTTCCTCTTTGACTCTCTGACAGATATCACACTTGGTGATGTAGCTTCCGATTTCTCTCTTCATCTTATGCCACCAAAATTGCTCTTTCAAATCCTGATACATCTTCGTTCCTCCGGGGTGGATAGAATATAGAGTATCATGAGCTTCTTGCATGATAACTTGCTTCAGCTCTGAATCTGCTGGCACACAGACACGTCCTTTGTACCACAAAACTCCTTCTTCGTCTTTGGTGAATCCAGGTACCTTTCCTATACCAATACGACGCTTGATTCCGTCGATACTTGCTTTTCCCTTCTAGGCTTCCTTGATTTGGCTAATCAAAGTGGGTTGAAGTTCAATGCTAGCTAAAAATCCTTTGCTAACTAGCTCAGTTCTAAACTGCTCCAACTCCTCATACAAACGTGGTTGCTTCTCCTTGATCATGGTGTTCAGACTACACGACAATCTGCTAAGAGCATCCGCTACCACATTGGCTTTGCCGGGGTGATAGTGAATGTCAAGGTCATAATCCTTGATTAACTCTATCCATCTCCTTTGCCTCATATTCAGCTCCTTCTGGTGAAAATATACTTCAAGCTTTTGTGATTTGAGTAAATCTCACAGCGATTACCCATAAGATAATGACGCCATGTCTTCAATGCCAAAACTATGGCTGCTAACTAAAGATCATGGGTAGGATAGTTCTGCTCATGTCGCTTCATTTGTGGAGACATATATGCTATGACTTTGCCTTCTTGCATCACCACACATCCGAGACCAATCTTGGATGCATCACAATACACATCAAACGGCTTCTTAATATCTGGCATGATCAATATTGGGGCTGAAATCAATCTCTTATTGAGCTCTTGGAAACTTGCTTCACATTTGTCGGTCCATTCAAACTTCTTGTCCTTCTTCAATAATTGGGTCATGGGTCTTGCAATGCTCGAAAATCCTTCTACGAACTTACGGTAATATCCCGCTAATCCGAGAAATGCGCGGACTTGGGTTTGAGTGGTTGGGGCTTCCCATTCTTCTACATCTCCGATCTTTGCGGTGTCAACAGCGACTCCTCGGGCCGACACAATATGTCCTAGGAATCCTACTTCCTTCAGCCAAAACTCACATTTGTTGAACTTGGCATACAACCGATGCTATCTAAGGGTTTCAAGGATGATTCTCACATGTTGCTCATGCTCTTCTTCTGACTTGGAGTAGATAAGGATATCATCAATAAACACAACGACAAACTTATCTAGAAAATTCATAAAGATCTTGTTCATGAGATTCATGAAATAAGCAGGGGCATTGGTTAGTCCAAAAGACATGACCGTATACTCGTATAATCCATAACGGGTAGTAAAGGCGGTCTCTGGAATATCCGTTGCACTAATTTTAAGTTGGTGATAACTAGTCCTAAGATCGATCTTAGATAACACTTTGGCACCAGTCAACTGATCAAATAGATCCTCTATCTTTGGCAATGGGTACTTGTTTTTGATGGTGACATCATTCAGCTTCCTGTAATCTGTGCACAAACGGTTGCCTCCATCTTTCTTTTCGACAAACAGAATTGGTGATCTCCATGGCGATGCGCTTGGTTGAATCAAGCCTATTCCCAACATAGCATCCAACTGCTTCTTCAATTCCACTAACTCTGAGGGGTTCATACTATAGGGTCTCTGGGCTATGGGTCCGGTTCTGGGGATTAATTCAATAATGAACTCAATATCCCTATCCGGGGGCATACCTGGCAATTCATCTGGGAATACGTCGGGGTATTCATAGACTACTCTGACTTGGTCTATGGCGGGTAGAGATAGACTCTTGTTGCACTTGAATTGACGGGGTAAGGTTTCAGATATATGCTCTACTGATACTCTAGAGCTACTGGTCATGGTGATGGCTTTCTTGGCACAGTCTATCAATCCTTTATGCTTTGACATCCAATCCATTCCTAGTACTACTTCTAAACCCTTGGTTCCAAGTACTATTAGATTGGCATAAAAATCTATCCCATGTATTCTGATAGGTACATCTTTGCAATTTTTTCTAGCTTTTGTAGTTGAACCGGGGATTTGAACTATCATGACATGCTTCAAGTTGGTTGGGTGAATCTTACTAGTGCATGCAAATTCTTCGGTGACAAATGAGTGCGATGCTCCAGAATCAAACAACACTCTTGCTAAAACTGAGTTGACAGAAAACATACCCAGCTCTACATCTGGCGCTTCTTGGGCTTCTTCGGCGTTCATGTGGAAGAGACGTCCATTGCGGTTGTGAGGGTTCCCTGGGGCGTACCTTCTTCCTGGTTGAACACGACGCTATTGTTGAGCTGGGGCATTCACATTGGCAATGACGGTAATCTTCTTGGGACACTCATTGGAATAGTGACCCTTAATCCACACTCGAAACAAGTAATCTGAGACTTGTCTTTGGCTGCCACGGGCACATCATTGCTTCCAGTTCTGGGTGCAGTGTTGTTGTTGTTGTTGTTGTTGGACTTGGGCAGTGCACGGTTGAAATTGCTTGAGTTGCTGGGATGGTTGTTGTTTCCTCCAGACTTCACATTTCCTCCGCTACGGTTGGGGTAGCTTGGACGAGACATTGGGGGTCGATTATTCCGCGGTGCAGATCCGGCAGATGGGTTGGGACGGTATTTCTGGTGGCTGCTGGATCCAACTTGATGCATCATGCGACGTTTGCGGTTGTCGTTTGCTTGATTAATCCTCCCTTCCATCTGAATGGCAGAGTCGACTAGCTCTTCGAGATCCTCGAAACGGATGTTGACGAGAACTGTCTGCATCTCATCATGCAGTCTGTTCAGGAATCTCTCTTTCTTCTTGGCTTCAGTATTGATCTCATCAGGTGCATACCTGGCTAGGGACAAGAATCTGTCACGGTACTCCACTACAATCATTCTGCCTTGCTTTAACTCTTTGAACTCATCTCTCATTCTGGTGACTAGACCCTGCAGCACGTGGGTGCGGCTGAACTTGATCTTTAAGGCTTCCCATGTCATCACTTGACCATGGTTCATTGTGCAGGTGCTGTTCCACCATGCTCTTGCATCTCCTTCCAAATAGTGGGTGGCAAAAAGAACTTTCTCGTTGTCATCCACTCTGGCTACTTGTAAGTTGGTCTCCATGGCCTGCAACCAATCATCTGCATCTAGTGGGTTCTCCAAAGTGCTAAAGATTGGGGGATTGGTATTCTGGAAATTTTTAAGCTTGGATCCTGGATGATCTTGATTTCCATGGTTCTGATTGTTGTGAGCCATCTGGGTGATCTGCTGCAGGGTGGCTAGATTTGCTAGGCGCTCTGCCCTACTAGCTTCACGATCTGCAATGAGAGTCTGCAGAATCTGCAGCATTGGGTCTTGCGATGAGTTGCTCCCTCCTTGGTTTCCACGAGTCATCTGAAGATTGAGATAGATAAAGGGGTAATATTGAAAGTCCTAAGGTTCATGGTTTTGGTTTCAAAGCTAAAACTTTGAGTTTGACTTAGGTTTTGCAACTAACTTCTTTTCATTCATTCAAGCAAAGCACACGATACAAACACACACACACCACAACATCAAAAAGGAAAACAGATGGTTTTAAGAACCATTCTACAAGCTAAGATACAATGGACCGATACTCCTCACTCTACGATAGTGCTCTAGTGCATCTACTCATCATCGATGAAGTCGGAGTCCTCATCGTCGGTGTAGAAGTCCATGGCATCATCCTCCAGATAGTCATCATCATTGCTGAGGTAGGAGTCAATATCCCCTTGGATGTCTTCACCTTCCTCTTCTTCTTCTTTTGCTGCTAACTGAGCTTTTTGCTCCTTGATGGTCTTCTCGAGTTCGGCTACCTTCTTGCGAAGACGGTCGATGGTGCGATCCTTCTTTGCGCGTTGACGACAAAGAGACTATCGATCCTTGACTAGCAGTGAGAAAGTCTGGGCCTTCTGAGCGGCAATGGAGAGATTGTGGTTGGCAAACTCTCTAGCACTATCCAATTCCTTTTGTCTGTCATATAGTAGGAAGTCAAGGTTCTCCACTTGATGCTTCAACTCCGGGTGACTTGGCATCTCCAGAGGCATTCCCATAGAATCACGCCTTGCATAGTGAACAAAGCGGGTTCCTTGGATCAAGTTGACATTCTGTGCACAAAGACGAGCGAGATCTTCATGCATTGCCCTGGCTAATCCATCTAGCCAGTTGTTCTCTCTTACTGAGAACTGAATCCTCCCGGACGTTGGTGCCTCTATCTTGCCTCGAAGATCAGCAGTTACTAGCCATTGTAAATCTCCTCCTGGGGGACAAGGGAGTTGAGCTCCAAGAAATTATGGATGCGGACGCTCCAAGTACTCAGATAGTGCATCAAGATCCCTCTCGAAGATCAGTTGGCCTCCGTTGCCCAACTGGTAGAACTTGCTATACTGAGCTTCCATCTATAAGAATTTAGGATGAGAAAGTTAGTGAAGTGATCAAGTGTGTTAAAGTTTTATGTAGTAATGTAAGAATTTGGAGGAACATGTAATTTTTTTAGAGAAAGAATCCCAAGGGTAAGAGAGGATATAGTTTTCATAAATACTCACTTTGGTTTTTGAAACTAAGTTTTTGTTTGGACGTCCATTCTAACTAGGGTCTCCTATGGTCAGGATGGCTCTGATACCAACTTGTCAACACCCGGATATTTAATCACAGATGCCTGTTATGCCATACATCGCAATCCCAAGATTACCATGTTTGCGAGACATAACAGATTTGATATCATAGTACATCATCCATTACAAACCATAATAAGGTCTTACACAAATAAAAAATCTCATGATCCTGTCTTAATACAACAAGCAGCGGAGATAAATAATAAGCGTAGCGGTGGGGTCCATCTTCAGTGTCACATGCAATGTTGATGATGGGAGATAGTCATAGTTATCATAGCCATCATGTTGTCCTTCCTCTTGGTAGTCCTCTTCATAGTCTGGCCATGAGAATAGCCAGGGACAAAAGCCATGAGTACTCTTTAAGTACTCGCAAACTATGACTAACAAGTAAGGTAGTTCTAATAGGAATGCTAACTCTAAGTTTATTTTTAAAGTTAAGTTTGAAACCTAAGCTGAGTTCGGAAACAGAGAAAGATAAAATAAAGTTCTAGAATCACTTAAGTTGGGAAGCTAGTTTCATAGTCACAACCCTGTTGTGGTCAAGTCAAGATTCATCATTCATTTCATAAGTCATTTTGAAAACATTTGACAACGGAATAGTATGGCCACTCCAACTGTCCATACCCGCGGACGCAGCTATTCGAATAGTTTGACACTCTGTAGAGGTGATACACTTTCACCACAAGATTTGATACATCTGTCAGGGATAACCCTGAATCATCATACTTAGTATGCAGATAATCAAACATAACCTTTCCATTACACACTCTAGTATAAGCACCTCTCCTATGAGCTTGCCCTCCCAGCCGTGACCATTTGTCATCCTGGGAACTGCATAGGTGGACAACATTGAGAGGTAGCCTCAGCTCAGACCTCTCCCGTGAGGGAACTCATACTAATGCATATAAACTTCTAGCTAAGCCTTACCCAATTCAGGTATTGTTGTTTGTAAGGTAAAATTGGAATGGTATCGCATCTGAACCCAACCATCAGTTTTTATAAAAGGGATAAGGCTCATGCCTCAACACTTTCATCATCATAAACCATTTGTGTTTGTCAACACATGTCAAAACATCTCAATGGAATGACTCATCATTCCAAGGTTTTCAGAAGTCATTTTCACCAAGTATTCCCATCTAAAGTGATCAAGTTTTTGGTTTGGCTCTAAACTACTAATTTAAGAGTGTTCACTAAGTTGGGGTGCTAAGATCAATCTCATGCATAGAATTACATCGAAGTCTAACTAGATAGGTCAAGTTTTATACTCTTTATGCTACCTTTAAACAAAGTAAAGGACTTGGGTAAAGTAAAGAAGGTAAAGCTTGTAAATAAAACTTGGAGTAGGTAATAGTCAAAAATGTATAACCAAAGCATGCGTAAGGCATCTTTCTTAGGTTATCTAGCTTGCAAGAGTTAGCTTACATTGTTAATGATGGCTTGCCTTGGTTGGTGAAGTGGTTGAAATTCTCTTCCTCTTCCTCTTGGTAGAATTCCTCCTCTTTGTAAGCTTGGTCGGCACTACCGTCTATAAATACATACGGGATACACAATCACCAAACAATACTTAACTATTCTATTTAGCACACTAAGGCACAGATTTGATGATCTATTATCATCACAAACAATACAAGGTTTAATAACTAGTTTCATTTATTTTATTTGAGAAAGGTAATTTCTACTCATTGAAATTAACTAAGATTTAATATTCTCCAATTAAAATATGGGATCATGTGGACACATGTCATCACCACATATTCTAATATATGGGAATGGGATTTAAATGTTGGATCACATTTTAATAAGTTTAAGATTATTATTTAATTATTTAAGACTAGAAATGCCTATATAGCATTATTTTGGTACTAGTCCAAAGTCACTGCATGAAAACCATAATATTGTTACATATTCAGATAGGTATTGTTAAATGTGATTTTTGAGAGTTGGAATCAACTAAAAAGCAATTATGGTTGATTTTTGAAAAATGTTTGAATGTGAAAAAGCTTCTGTCTTGTTATTTTTACTGGGAGAGATCTCTAAATCTAAATGATTTAAATCCAACGGTCATGGATAGATATTTACAATGCCTTTCCAACAAAATTGGAATCACTCAATTTGGATTTGTAGAACTCTCCGAATTGATTTTCAAACTAAGGGATAGATTGTAGTTTAAGTCTAAAAAGAAAATTCCTAATTTGAATTAAATGGGTCGCGCGGGAAATAACTGGGCCGGCCCATGTACACCCCGCGGTGCAGAGGACATCTGACAGGAGGGGTCCACATGTCAGCAGTACATCTCACACGAAGCGGTACGGGGCGATATGGACCGTAGGATTAGAACTAGATCAAACGGCTCACGGTCCTCGTCGATGACGAACACGTCGTGGGTGAGATGGAAACCTAGCTATGCGGCGGGGGTGTAGTGGGGGCGTACCAGGGCTCCAGCGAGTGTGGCGAGGCGGGAAAATGAACGAGGAGACGACAGCAAGCATAGGAGAAGTCGCGGTAGAGGCTGGGGTGGATGAAATCGATGGCAGCGTCTCCTCCTCTATTGCGGCTATCTCTGGCTCAATTTCGGCGATGGGCTGCTCGAGTTGCTCCGGCAAGAGGTGGGGAAGGACTGGTGGTGAGAGGGGAGTTGAATGATGTGGCGATTGAGGCTAGGGAAGGCCTCCTTATATAGGCTCGAGGAGGGGACCGAGGGGGCGACGGCGAGCTCGTCGATGACGACGATACAGGGTGTTATCGGCATTGGCGGCGTAGGTGTACGGTGGCTTGCCTCCTGGCGGTCCTCTACGGCTTTATGCCAGTGCTAGGGGCGGTGGCTAACGGTCGGGAGCGTCCCGCGCTATAGGGGATAGGGCGGTGCTCGACGTGGTTCCCGGCGAGTGTGGGTCGCACGGTGGGGTACGGCCATGTCTGGCAGGGTGAGGTGGCCAAGGCGGAGTGGCGAGAGCGGCCTGGTATCAAGGCGCGGCGTGTGGCGTGCTGGTGGTGATGGCGCTCTAGCGTTCTCTGGCGCAGCGCAGAGAGGATAGTGCGGCGCAGCTCTGGGGTGGTCCAGGGGCTAGCAGGGGTCGTGGGGTGGACCGTGGATGGCGGTGAGGTCACGCCTTGCTTCCTGGAGCGGTGGAGAGAGGCTGGCGGTCTGCTACCGGCTAGGCACGATCGGCCGGCAATCATGGCGTCGGGGTGGCGTTCCACTGTGGCTAGGGACTAGGGGATGGGCTGGTTTCGGCCTAGTTAGAGCTAGGAGGGACAGAGGGAGAAAACGGGGGTGCAATTGGGTGGCAATCCCCTGTAGAAACAGTGGAATGACTATTGTGTTGGTCTTGTGCCTGCCAAGTGTTCGATCAAATGGCCAAAAGAAATCGAATTTGGAATTTTGAAATTAATTTTGGTGGATTAGTTTGTCACAAGCTTAAGCATCTCTGGTTGTTAGGATTTGTCAAATTAAATTCATTTGGATGGTTTTTGAAAAAGTGTGATCTAGACATATGAGATAGATTCCATTTTCAAATGCCAATTAAATTTAGAGTTTAAATGTTTTTGGCAGAACACAAAGTGGGCCTTGGTACATCTCTACTTGTACTAGAAAGGGGTACAAAGATCCACAATTGTTTCTATTGTAATTTGAGTGCTAGGAATACCCAAAGTGGGCTAGGTGATTAAAATGGCAAAAGTGACCATTTCCTTTATTTAATTCCTTTTGATTTCTTTTTATTTGCTTTTTTCTTGGGCATGATCTAGATGATGTGACATTCATCATAGAACCATTTTACAACCATTAGACACACAATCATGGAATTTCAAAACAACTCCTATTTAAATGCAACACTCATATGCATGCTTAAATATTTTAAATGGAAAAAGTTTTTGTTAACCCTAAATTGGGTGATTGGGATCTTGATTAAGTTTGATTAAAGATTTGGGATGTTACAAATTTCATCCTTTTTATTTCTTGTCGTACCAGGAGGTATAAATTTTACTGTGAGATAGTTAGCATAATCCGCATACCAAGGATCAGCAATTACAACATTTGCTAAATATTCTCCTAGAAATGACTCATTTATAGGTACAGGTAGTAATTATTCCCTCCATCCTAGAGAGATGATCTTCTACCGGATTATCCTTACCCCTCCTATCTACTATTTGCAAATCATATTCTTGTAGTAATAAAACCCACCTAATCAACCTGGGCTTCACATCCTTTTTCACAAGGAGGTGGCGCAAAGCTTGGTGATGTGATGAACTATTAACTTAGAATTAATGATGTAAGATCTAAATTTGTCACAAGCAAAAATTATAGCTAGGAACTCTTTTTCTGTAGTAGCATAATTTTTCTGAATCTTATTAAGAGGTCTACTAGCATAATAAATAACATTTAAATTATTTCCGTCTTGTTGTCCTAACATAGCCCCTAAAGCATAGTCACTAGCATCACACATGATTTTGAAAGGTTCATCCCATTTTGGAGATTGCATGATGGGTGCTGAAAGTAATTTATTTTTAAGGTTCTCAAAAGCTGTAATGCAGTTATGATTTAAGTATAATGGAGTTTCTTTCTCAAGAAGGTTGGTGAGAGGCACAGCTATTTTTAGCAAAATCTTTTATAAAACGCTTATAAAAACCTGCATGTCCTAGAAACATTTTTAAATTTTTTATGTCCCGAGGTATTGGAAGATTTTATATAGCATTTATATTAGTTTTATCTATTTCTATACCCTTTTCCGAAACCTTATGCCCAAAAACTTTACCTTCTCTTTCCATGAAATGACATTGTTCCCAATTCAAAACCAAATTTGATTGCCTGCATCTCTAAAAAACTTTTGTTAAATTATAGAGGCAATTATCAAATGTTGTTCCACAAACAACGAAATCATTTGTTAGAACTTCCATAGTCTTCTCAACAAGATCATCAAAGAGTTTGAAAAAACAATCTTGATAAGTCAGAGCTATGTTACATAAGCCAAAAGGAATTAATCTATAAGCATATGTGCCATAAGGGCAAGTGAAAGTCGTTTTCACTTGATCTTCCGGTTGTATAGAAATTTGAGAATACCCATAATAATCATCAAGAAAACAGAAATAAGAATTATTACTAAGTCTTTCTAAAAATTTATCCATAAATGGTATAGTTTTATGATCTTTCTATTTCTCATGGTTTAGTTTCCTAAAATCAATGCACATGCGATATCCAACAATAGGTTTTACAGGAACTAGCTCACCATCTTCATTCATAGTAGCATCAAGACCCCCTTGTCTTGGTATGTAATGAGCTGGGCTAACCCACTTACTGTCAGAAATAGGATATATTATGCCAGCATCTAATAAGCATATAACCCCTTTTCTTACTACTTCCTTCATTTTTGCATTAAGCCTTCTTTGTGTATCAACTACAGGTTCAGCATCATTAAGCATGGCAATCTTATGTGTTACAATAGATGGATCTATTCCTTTAATATCACTTAGAGTATATCCAAAGGCTTCACGATGCTTAACCAAGACCAAAATGAGTTTATTTGTTTCATTTTCTGATACATTTTTACTAATAATAATAGGACATTTATTTTCTTTATCTAAAAACTCATACCTCATATCGTCTAGATTTTGTTTCAATTCAATTGGCAAAGGTTATGCATCTCCTTTTCTTACCAGTTCTTCTCTCCTCATCATCCGGTGCTTCCTCCCAATTAATTAGGCTCCTCTCTGATTCATCTTGTGGAGTACTGAAATGAATTGCGGCCAGCTCGGTAACCGTTTTCTCTTCCTTGATATCTTCCACTTCATATGGCCTCTTCTTTAGTTTGGCGAAGTGGAATGTCATTTCCTCTTCTCCAAACATCAGTGAAATAGTCTCCTTTTTATTATCAACTCGAGCTTTGGTTATGGAAATAAAAGTCCTACCTAAAAGAATAGGACAAAAAGAATTTCAAGGCATGCCAACAATATGAAAATCAAGGGGGTACATGAGTGATCCAATAAAGACATAGATGTTTCTGATAGCCCCTCTGGTTTTATATTAGTTCTATTAGAAAATTTAATAGTAGTGTCTACCAGTTCCACATCTAGATTATTTAAATTGTGGTGAAGTTCCTCATAAATTAATGAAGGCATAATGTTTATAGTGGAAATTGGCTCACAAATTCCATATAAAAAATTTCTCCACAATATATAGGAGTCATAGGTTTAGAAGTTTCTTTACCTCGTACCTTACCTTCGATGAATTCTGAGGTTTCAAAGTCTAGCATAACCACTTCATTATCCACCATTCATGCTTCCATAAGATCCTTCAGTATAACATTATTTATATTGGTAGCTTCGGGGTTCTTTTCTGTTTTTTTAATCTTCTCTTTATTTGTTCTTCCTCTTTTTGCCTTTTCTTGATATTCTCTTGAATAGGTGGAGAGGAGAACTCTTCCATTAGCGCTCTTGCACGCTTCTTTTCTTCGAGGGGTTTATGGGGTTCCCATTCTGTAGGTACCTGTAAATGCCCTGCATAATTCTGAATAATTTGCTCTACTAAGTAAGAATAAATACCAAGGGTTTTAATCATCACACAAGTTCTTTCATCTGCAAGGAAATTGTTAACACAAGCATATTCATAAAAACTATTTGTAATGTTCTCCTTGTTTTTAAGAGTTTCCGTCGCCTCCCTCATTTTCATTAATAATTTCCAAGCTTTCATATTTATAGGATAGAAAACTACCATTAGAAGAGGTGTCTAGATTCATTCTATTTTCATTATTAAGCCCTCCATAAAAAGTGTGAGTGATTAACCAATCAGGCAAACGATGATGGGGGCAATTATCTAGATAGCTCTTGTACCTTAAATACCCTTCATACAGAACCCCATCAGGACTATTTTTGAAACTGGTAATAATACCTCTCATCCTATGAGCTTTGCCTTTTGAGTAATATTTTGATAGGAAATTGGTTGTCAATTCCGTCCAAGTCCTTGGTGCTTCTTCGTAAAAAGATCTATACCAGTCGCAAACATTATTAGAGAGGGTTTGTCTAAATAACTAGGTTTTAACCATATCAAGATTACAATCGTCGAATTTAAAGGAACTGGGAATGTCTTAAAAGAATTGTAAGTGTCCACATGGACTCTCTTCATTGGTTCCTGCAAATTTCTTAGAGTGCAGTAGTTCAGATAATAAAGGGTGGATCTCATTTCCATCCGGATTTATGTTTTTATTGACAGTTATAAAAGCATCCATGGGCGAATCCATTTTCCTTACTACCTCAAGCTGAATTAAATGCTGAGTGTTGTCCATTGTTGTGGTCCTGCAACTTAAATTAAAAGTTAGTACAACGAAAGTATATAACTAAAAGTAAAGTGACTTATAGCGCCAAGATCCCCGGCAACGGCGCTAGAAAATAGCTTGATGACTGCAAGTGCGCAGATTATTTGTAGCTAGTTTCGAAATAAAGATATCGATCCCATAGGGAGAAATAGGCGAAAGACTAAAATGCTTTTAACTAAAACTAAACGTAGTACTTAAGGAATAACTTTGATATGCAATAAAATTAGAATTGTTTTTAGGTTTTTGATTGAATGAAGCAATTAAAGTAAAGTAAAACTTAATGCAGAAAGTAAGAATCGCGTGTGTAAAAGAACTTGAAACTACAATAGGGAAAAGGGCGTTCTTAGAAAGTGGTGGATACACCACTAGGTATTTAGAATAAGAAATCAAGATGATTATTACAAATATTCTCATGATATTTATGTATGTATGTGGGAGGAGCTCCATATATGGACAAATAGGCAACAACAACTGCTCACATCATCCTTCATAACCACAGCTGACAGATAAATGACATCAATCGTATTATCCCGCTATTAAGGGATTTCTCCCGTGGCATGGACATGGCTTTATGAGTTCTCCTTGCTTCCCCAAGTTAGTACAAAAAGAATGACAACAGCTTTATACTCACAGTAAGTGATATCATCCCTCCATCTACCAACAAGTAATCCCCTTCATCGTGTCCCCATAAGAGGAAAATATTAAGGAGGTGCACAAATCCCAACATCAAGATGAAGAAAATTAACACATACATATAATGATGTATAACATAATAATCTCTATCTTATCTCAATCATATGCTAAGGTTTCTCCATCTCCCGAAGAGCTAATGATCTACTCAGACATGGAGGCAATTAACATCATGGCAATGGTAATGGAATCAATTGTAAATGAATAGTTCTTGTATAAATCCACAACGAGTACGGAAATTACAACAAGATCTAGATGGGTGAAGATGGGATGGATGGATATGATGGTGGTGCAGTGGTTGATGAAGATGAAGATCAATGCCTTGGCTTACCAGATCTGCGTAGGGCGAAGATGTATCCCTTAGGAAAATTCCCCCTCCAGATGCCTTCCGGAGGTGAGGTTTCTGCGATTTCTAGGTGTTTTGCATGTCGTCTCTGCGATCTAGTTGCGCGGGGTGAAACTATTTGAGGAGGTGGTGGTGGCACCAACTATACGATCGGGACTATATAGCTAGAAAAAGTATTCCTGTCGTATAGTTGGTCGTTAAACCCTCTGGATGCCTCATTTTCTTCGGGTTTTCTTCTAGTATTATTGATATTTCCCAATAAGAGATTTACGTTGTTTTTGACTCCTTTATCCCTAGTACAACTGCTCCAAGAATTTTGTCCATTGTTATCCATCATCTGTCCTGATCCTGGTGAAAATAGATATAAAATGTCCACGTGAACGCCATAAAATACCAAGATCCTACCACTACAATGCAAAATAATAATATAAAACATGATGCAAATATGTACTCATCACCTTCCGAATTTTAGCCATTTTGAATTGTAGGGGGCGGATAATCTGGCCTAAGTGGGGGTCGGATAATCTAGCCTAGTAAAAAATCCTGCCCGGAGCAAAAACTCCGGCCCAAACCTTCGCCCCTTCTCTGAGACCAAGCCTTTGGTCCTTAGTAAATTTTGAGGGATGGATGATTATCCGGCCTTTCAGCCGGATGGATTATCCGGCCAGGGCAAAACTTCGCCCTTGGTCAAAATCTCTGCCCAAACCTCTGCCCCCATATCTGAGAGTCGTGCCACCTGGTCCTTAGTCGATTATCGGGAGGGGCAGATTATTCGGTTCTGGCTAGGGCAGGATTATCTGGCCTAGCTAAACATCCAGCCCAAAGCCAAAAATCTAGCCAAAATATTCGGCCCCTCTCTAGAGAGTCGCACTCCTGGTCCTTAGCAAAAATCCCTAGGGGGATAATCCCGCCCTCGCCAAGGGCGGATAATCCGTCCTGGCAACCTTGATCTTGCTAAAATGAGGAGGGTATCTTTTACACTCTTTTTGGAAGGACGATGCTAACACATGTAAATTGTCTTTTGTGTCTTCAGCACTCAATACACAATGAGAGTGTCCATGGTATTGTTATCTAACACACACACAACACTAGGGATCAGGAAATGCTCTTTTAGTCTCCCCCTTTTGGTGTTAGATAACAATACTAGGATACGCAACAGAGCACTAATTTAAACAATATCAAACCCATAAGATAAATAAATTGTCCCTAAATGTGTGCATATAAGTAATTTGCTTTGGAATACAAATGCACAACATATAGGTTCAAAGTCACTTTATGAATTGGATATTAAGAACAAATTGCAAGTAACCAAGATACATGATAAAGTAAAAGTTTAGAATTGAGATAGAATCATACCATCCTACCAAACATTACATATTCTCGACCATAGATAGATATATGCATATGTCTCATAGAAGATAAATCCGATAACTCTATATGTGTCTCATCCTCAGAGTCAAACATAGTCTCAAAAACGGATAGACAAAAACGGTTCAACACTACACAAGCATTGATAAAAAAATAGGGAAAAGGTTGCTTGTGCCCGACCCATGCAAATCCCTTGGAGTTCCTAATACACCTACTTCTCCCTCTTTAACATCAAAATGCCAAAAAGGGAAAAAGAGCTATGCTAAATGTCCCAATAAGACCCACAAAGAATCAACTCTTCACCAAGAAGAGTTCGGTGGCCGAGGCCACCATGTATGAGTGTTTGGCATGGCACCGCGAAGATGTATCTTGGGTTCATAGCCAACACCCGTCATTTAAACCCATATATCACAAAATGATATTAAGAGGAATGATTTTCTTACTTTCAGCATCTAGGGAGGGTTAGCCCAATAAATTGAATACCACACTCCCATATGTCCATGCCCGCATTGAAACCAAATAGAGGTTAAGACATAGGTCTGTATGAAAAATGTTCAAGTCAAACTCCTTGAATCTATGATAGTTAGCTCATTCCTCAAATAGCAAAACCTTGATTCATTAAGAGGCTTCGTGAATATATCCACAAGTTGATCCTTTGTTCTCACATATAGTAGCTTAATATATCCACGGGTAACATGATCTCTATTGAAGTGATTACGAATCTCAATATGCTTCGTTCTTGTATATTGCACTGGGTTTTAGGAAATCTTGATGGAACTTTCACTATCAAATAAAAAAGGAACTTTGTCACAAGTGACATTGTATTCCTTTAAAGTTTGCCTCATCCATAAAAATTGGTAAATGCATTTGCATTAGTCACATATTCAGCTTCGGCAGCGCAGAGATATATACAATTTTGTTTCTTAGAAGACCAACACACCAAGGACCTACTAAGAAATTGTCATGCCCCGGATGTTGATTTCCGATCATCTTTGTCACTATCCCAATCTGAATCCATGTACCCACAAAGAGAGAAACTTGAGACTTCTGGATACCACAAACTATAGTGGGGTATAAACTAAATATCAAAAGATTCTCTTGACCGCCATCAAGTGGCTTTCTTTAGGAGCCGCTTGGTACCTTGCACATACTCCTACACTCAACACAATATCGGGTCTAGATGCACAAAGGTAAATCAAATAGCCAATCATGGACCGGTACCTTTTGATACACATCTTTACCATTGGGATTTAGTTCAAGATGACATTTAGTTTGCGTTGTGTAATACCTCGGACCCTATGCTCTAAGCAACATGTAACATCCCAATTTCAGCAACCCTGATTAGTTGTCCAGAATGCAAAAATCAGGGGCACAAAAACTTTTTATTTTTTAGTGATGAAGTGTTTGCCTGTTGTTTGACTATCTTTATGATTATGATTGTGTATTAGAAGATATACTCCTTACTCAACACCAGTTGACAAAAGCTACTTCCCAAAACTGTCTTGGCTTAATTTCCATATTCTCAAATGTTCTGGCATTTCAAAACCTGAGCCAATAAGCCTTTGCAAACCAACTATTTTAGTAGCCCCTATTGATCAAACTATGGAGAGCTATAGAATACTATCTCCTTATGTTTTCAAGACAGAACCGTAAACTACTCTCCTCTCTAGGTTTCCCAAAACACCTTTGTTAAGCTTTTGAATTCTACTATTGGTAGAAATACCAAGGACTCTCACCTTATTAAAATACAACACTTCAAAATACCCATACTCACCTCAAGCTAGGCTTGATGGTAACCCCAGTAGTAGGTTTGCTTAGTTTACAAGATGAGTTGCCTTGATCTGCTATCTGATGAATTGCCTTGATCTGTTGTTTAACTTGTTTGCTTAGGAAGTAGTATGAGCCACTCTAGGAGCTCATCAGTTTGATCAATATACTTTAAACTCACAAAACCCAAAGCAAGAATACAATGTGAATCTGATCCCTAGGTACTAAGTAATCATCTAAAACCCTTACTAGATCAACTCTGAAGCGATCTAATTCTAGAAGCTTCCAAGTCAATGAAGACCAATATCAAGCATGGATCCCTGTACTCAATCTACTCTCCAACCTTATCCACTTGATGATGATTTGGTACCTTGCTACCCATCAAAAGCCTCCCCTCTCACATTCTAGTCAAAAACCCTAAATCTACCAAATTTGGCCAAGTCGGGAATCTGTTCCAATATCACCTTTTTGAATGCCTCCTTTTCTCAACCCGTGGGCATTTTTGAAAATGCATTTGAGCCATATTGTTAACCATCCTAAGGAATACCAAGGTACACTCTTGCCCTTGGTTAGTTCATCCTCCAACCCACTTGTTCTTGATTGTTTTGCAGGCAAGAAATTAACTATTCCTGCAAATCTAGTCAACATGCCTACTTTGACAAAAGCTGACACCATCATCCAGCCCTCTATGGACCAAATCTTTGCATTGTTGTTTGCTACTCATATAGGTCTATCAATATCTACTTCACTTGTTCCAAGTGGATCTTTGTGCTTCTTAAACCCACAAGGTTTTGAAGGCTAGTTGATAATCTGCTTTGGCAGGCTTATTTTATTCAAAGTTTGAAATCAATTCTTGGTGAATTCAAGAAAGATCAAGCACAAACCTCTATACCATGTTCATTTACATCACTTGGCCTATCCATCCATCTATCCCATGCCCCAAGGGGATATCTGAGCTCCAAGACCCAACAAGGTTTTGGTGGTATGAAAATAACATCACCTTAGATCCTCAATTCCTTGTTTTTCCATCTAATTCAAGTTGGATTTCCAATTCCCAAGGTTGGAAATGCTTGATACACCTTTTATACATCATCTACCTTGATCATCAGGATTTATCAAATATTATCCATAATTATTATGGCTCCAAATCTAATTAATCTCTTCAATAGACAAAATCTCCAAAACTCCTTTCCCAAGGGAAAGTCTGGATTTTGCCAAAACACCTCTCCAACTTTTGGCTCATTTGAGGTCCATACATCATACCCTATCCTCCCATTTCGAAAATAAATATTTTTTAAGAGCTTTAACAATTATTTTAGCTCTTTTTCTTAAATGGCAGAAACAAAAAATAATTGTTTAAAAATACTTTTCCTTCCCAATAAATTCTAAGAAAATTCCACAAGTTGTGTATTGGTATCTAGTACCATCCCAAACCAAAAACCACACTTGTCCAATTCAAAAATACCAAATGAGCTTCTAGAAACCATTTCTGCACTTTTTGAATATATGATCTTTAGTGGATTAAAAATCCTTGAATAAATCCAGGATAATTCATGAAGACTTGTCATGACCCCATCTAGCTTCTAGTACATTTTCCTCACATGGTCTAGATCAACTTTCTATAGATGCTTCAAAACCTTCCCCTTTGCCAATAATGGTAATCTTTATTAATTGCAAACATTAAAACCCCACCAAACCCTCACCAAGCTTGATCAAGCAAGTTTTCTCAGCACACACCCTCCCTTTTGGTCATGCACTTTAGCACACCCCTATTTGGTCCCTAGTTCTTGGAGCTTGAAGAAAAAGATATAGAGAGAGAGGAAAAGAAAATCCCACCAAATCTTGATAATTACTCCACCCCCAGCAGCAGCACTCCTCCCACCCTCTCTGGTCATGCATAGGCCCACACACCACTTCCCCACCGTCCCTCTCGCCCAATCCATGACCAGCTCCCTCCTCTCCCTTGCTCCCATGGACAATTTCCACCATGCACCACCCCCACTCGAAATAAAGGACCAGAAGCCAATAAACCACCTCCCCCTAGACTCATTTCGCCTCCACAATCCCACCTACCTCTTCCCGAGCTCTAGATCCAGATCCCTGGCTCCCAATCGCCATGGAAAAGGAGGAAAGTTCCTCTCTACCTCCATCGCGAGTTAGCGCATGTGCTCACCCTCGGCCTCTCCCAGCTCTCTATCTACTCTCTATATCGCTTCCCGGGACCTAAACTACCTCCCGGTGCTTCACCTTTCGCTGCAGGAACCCCGGTACGCGTCACCGGTGACACCCCCGAGCGGAGCTACACTCCTGAGTCCGCCCTCTCTGATCCCTCTCCGCACCCCCAAGGGCTTACTCATGGCTTCCGCATCCCTCCTGGTCCTCTGTTTCTCCTCTCCGTGGACATGCACATGCCCACGAGCCTTCCCCAGCGAGCTCCCGAAGTTGGCTGCGTCGCGGAAGCGCGTGACCTCGAATCTGCACCGAAACGGACGCTGTCGCCCATCGCCGAGGTTGAGGGTGAGCACAGTGTCTCCCTGTCGCGTCTCCGAGGCCAGATAAGGCTCCTTGGTGAGCTCCCTGACCCCGCCGGCGCCGCCCCTAGGGTTCCTTCCTGTCGAGTCGAGACAGAGAAGAGCGGGAGCCGTTGATCTCCTCTGGATCGGACGGCCCCCAACTCTCCTTACCCCTTCACTCCCTACCCCTGCTGACGCCTGGTCCCCGCCAGGCCGGAATTCGAACCCTCTCCCGCGCGTGGTCCTCTCTAGGTGGGCCGTATTTTTATCCTGGCGGCCCAGTTCGACTGGATCCCAGCCCAGCTACCCTGCCTTTTAATTTTTATTTTCCACCAGATCTGCAGTAACCCCTGCTAGTTTAAATACAAATAAAAATGGAAAGTACTACTTTTTGTCCAGAGCTAATTTTTACCTAGTACCTTAGTGTTTTGTGCAACATTCAAAACTGGGACTTTTCCAAATATGAATATCATTATTTACTAGCATTAAATCCACTAAACTGTATCTTTTCACAAAATAACTTAAATAATGAGTTGTACATACCCAAATGGTTTAAATCAAAGTTCATATGGTAGGTAGTTGATACACTTATCTAGTAGCCCTGGCCTCCAGCTAAGTGGAGTTATAGATCTGACGATATAAAAATGACAAAATTAATTATATTATGTCTTTAGAAAATTCTCTAGGCCAATATATGAAATGTATTGACCTAATTCCAACTCCCTGCGATGTGGTACATCAAGGTCTACCAAAATCCAGGAGATCAAATTTTATGGAGGCTCTGTGTAATTTTGGTGAATTAATCATCTCTACCTAGGGTAGTCTCAGTAGAAAAATCACTAGGGGAGTTTGGCAACTCCAAAAAGAGTGAATCCAAATCCTACAGAAAGGTATTCAAAATACCTACCATGTGGCATTTATTTCCTATCAAAATCTATTGTAGATTAACTCTAGTTAAAAAGACAAGTTGTCTACAGAACTGCCTTTGGGAATTTCCTGAGGGCAGTCTGTAAATATTTTGACCTGATTCCAACTCTCAGTAAACAAGTACATCAATCCCTACCTAACCACCCAAGGAAATAATTTTTGGACATATGGAACATTTCTGGTGAATTATTTCCTAAAACTAGAGCATTTATCACTAGAAAATTCATAAGAAATTAAAGAAAGGTGATAAAATCTTGAAACCACTTTTGTTGGTCTTGTTTTCTCAAAACCTACCTGATGGTATTCTGGTTGCACATGGATACCATACTTACCCAGGCCTTGGTCCCAAAACCCTTCATTAGTGGTATTTCCCATTTCCAGAATAAAGGAAATCCCACCACTGCAATTAGGGTTTTTGCAATGGTTCTAAACTCAACCACTCAAAACCTACTGAATATTATACTTGTATTGTCCACTTGCTTGCCATATGTATTGATATTTGTATGCCTAGTGTTGATTGTGTCATTTGTTTCCTTGTATGTGATTCATATCGACGATAGATGCGATCATATCGGAAATCAGAAGAAGTTGGTTATTATTTTGGGTATTATGGTTTTCTAAGGAGAAGTCCAGGGACATATTGTCATATTGCTGATCATCAGGCAAGCCACCTTCTTCCTCATAAGCCTTGTCCTAGTGTTTACTTATGCATCTTTTATCTACTGTTTATCAAAACTGCATGGTTTACTGTATGTTGATGTATATATGCTATTGGTTTGGCTCATCCGAACTATTACATTTTGGTACTACTAAGTACAACCCCCTTGATGACACCCACTTGTCCCTAGTATGGTAGATGGTGTAACACACCATACCCTTTGGAGATCCTGTTTTAGCCGAAGCAAAACTAGAGGATGGGAAGACCCCCGGAAAAGTTTTACCAAATGTTTTATGATAAAACCTTGGTGAGGTGGGACCTCCCAAGAGATGTTGAGAAAGAAAAAGGTTTTGTTCTACAAAATTCTGAAGGAAAGATGGAGGAAAAAGGTTTACAAAAACACACACGGTTCTTTGCAGTTTTGCTAGAACAATTAACCCTGTGTAACCACATTACTCTAGAATGGGACAGAGCTGGATTTGACGTTTGGCTATTCTGGTATAAGCTGCCTCGCAACTACTACGGGGGATAAAAATCCCTGGAGGATGGGCCTTCTGACGTAAGGGTCCATGTGATACATCGACCTGGAGAAGGAACGAAGGGTCTGCGAGCCTCCACGCGTTACTATGAGCCCCTCATTGAAAGCGCCCACTGTGTGAGGTGTGAAATGCGCTCTGTTTGGTCCTCGGTACCCGACGTCCCGGTGTTGAGGCGAACAACACTCATAGGGTAGGCACTTATATTGGAGTGGGCATCCGGAGAGTCTTGATCGGTTACTCGACCCACGATCGGTGTAGATCAGGGTAGTGTACCCGGATGGTATGGGTAATGTGTCCAACCTCTGTAGAGTGTAAATCTATTCGAATAGCCGTGTCCGCGGTAATGGACGGTTGGGAAGGTTGCTATACAACGGTGCTGGTTTTGTTTTCAAAAAGGATTTCGGAAAAGAAATGGCTTTGGAAATGTTTTGACCATGGGATGGTCGGAAAGGATACCTGTTTTGACCATGGGATGGTCAGAAAGGGATGAAAGGAGTTTGTTCATGGGATGACCGTAAAGGAGGAACAAATGGGTGACCGAGTCCTAGTGTTTTCTAAAACTTTTCAAAAAGGTTTCCAAAATATTTACAAAAGTTTTCAACAAAGATATGTAGATGTTTTATCTACAAGAGAAACTATTTGAGAAAAGAACCTCCCTTGGAGCCCTCCTACTACCACAGCTGTAATGCATATCCTCTTGTTATTATTGTTATCATAAGGTGGTTTGCGAGTACATTCAAAGTACTCACTAGCATTGTCCCTGGTTGTTAACTTGGTCAGATATGAAGAAGAAGGTTGTGTTGGTGACTATGCGAGCTAGGACGTTCTCCCAGTCAGTTGCCTGTAGGATAAGGCTTGGCTCGGGCTCTACGCTTGATGAAGTTCCGCTGATGTTTATCGATGTAGCCATAATGGCATGTAAGGTATGACATGTATCCGCTTAAGTAATGGATGTTTACTTTGATACTTGTCAGTTATGTGACACGACTAACTGATCATGGGATCGTGGTGTATGCATAACAGGGATTCTCGGAGGATTAATCCGGGGGGCCCACAGACTTGGTATCAGAGCCATCCTGGCTGTAGGAGAACCTTAGTTAGCATGGTCGCTAGACAGGAACCTTATATTGAAAACCTAGGCTTTCGAAAACTAGTTTCTCAATGAGTTTCAAAAAGTTCTACTTATTCTCTTACTCTAAGTAAATGCTTTCAAAAATGGTTTCCTCTAACTCTCGTCCAAACTTCAAACCTACGGATTTTAAATAACTAGTATCTAGAACCTAGTGAAGACAACGAGAACAAGATGAAGACAAGCAACTACCAGCAAACACAATGAGACTACAATATCGCTCTCCCAGCAGAATCCTCACAACCAGAAGACATCGGGTGTTGCACTATCAAGAAGCGTCCAAGATACGACGAAGGCTTTATCGGTAAGATAGTGACTCCGACCTGAAGAAAGACGATATCTAGGGTCAATAGTCCTAAGAATAGGATTCCCCTACATTGCGAGTAGTTAACTCCTTGGTCCCTAACATTGACTGTGGTTGCTTGCCTAAGTGCATTATGTGTGGCTTGATGTGTGTTGTCTACCGAGGACATTGCGATCCCCTCGCTGTGTTCGCCTTGTTTATATGCTCTGGTTTGCTTTGACCTCCTTAAAAATGTGACGTGAGGAGCGATAACCCACCTAGTAACTTAGGAAATCCATGTGTTAGATGTCAGTAATGAGAACCAGACTAACCTCGAGAGTATATGAGAGGAAAAGCATCGCAAGAACCAGGAGTTCGACACCCTCAAGTCATAAGCAACTCGAAGATTTGACCTCAGCAGGAGGACATACCTCTTCATACTCACCTCGCAAGACTTGTCAATATCACCACACTCCCTTGTTCCTTAGTCTACTACATCAAGAATTCCGTTGGAGATGGAAGTCGATCACCGAAGGATCCTCAATATCCACAAGAAGCGACCCGATAAGTCAACCAAGACAAGAAGTGAAAACCTGACTCCGCTAACCTTTGGTATATTAGAACTTCCCACAACCCCGAGAGACTAACTAATAACAGATCCCTCTGCCCAACCAACGGGAAGTTCCTCACCAGAAGGCCAGAATACTTCAGTTCCCTGAAGACAAGGACGCATGAAGACACCAAGTTCACTCCACCATTGAGCAAAAGCAACAAAAAGAGTTCAAGTGAAGATGTTTTGTATGACGTTAGCTACCCTACCTTGTCCGAAGACTAGCAAAAGAGTCGTTAACCGCTAACTTGCCCTAAGCTAAACCCATCAAACTTCGATAGGAAGCCACCCACGCAAGAGTTGAATAATTGAACTTCACTCAAGGACCTCATACCAAGACACAAGGGGATACAGCCTCCCTTAGCATCACGCCAACGTTTCGAAACGGAAGGTCGGCATCACTCCTAAAACACCTTAGTGAAGCTCTAAGGTGGAAAGACGACATTTTTCCACTCAATCCTCAGAAGACTGTCCAATAGAGGATACTTCAGAAGACCTCCAGAATTGGACGCCTTCCCTCCAAACAACAACCCCAACTGAAGATCCTACGAAGTCCCTCTGTCGTTTCAGCTAAAGACCCACCGAAAGGGCCACAGGATCGCTAACCGCTTAGTTCCAATCGCTTAGAGGATTTGAGACTCTAGCTGGCTAAGTACGAATAATTGTAGTACATAAGCCCTGTAGGACCTACCTTCGCGGACGTCATCGGAAGTTTCCAACTCTCAGAGGAAGATGGGCAACAGCCTTCAAAACATCCATCTACGACTCTAAGCAGAAAGGAATGTGTTATCCCCGAGCTGCTCTAGTCTAATCCTAAGGGGAGAAAGACAACGTCTTTCCCACAAAAATAGAGTAACTTTTTGCCAAAGCAAACTCAGGAGTCCAGACCCTAAAATCGTTAAATAGTATATGCTACGCCCCTATCGAAGAGAAGTGGACCCTCAGAGAAAGGTACACCAAGCCGTAGATTCTATCCTCAGACGAGTACCTCGTGAAATTCAGCATCGAGATAGTCTGCCCAGTCTAAGCCCTCGAGATATAGAGTCCGGAAGGAAAAGAAGGTCATCCCTCGCAATAAGGACTAGCCTCTGCTCAACTCTCCATGGATCCCAAAAGACTGAAGCTCAACTTCATCGATGTAGTAACCACTTCCAAGGACGGGTACTGTAAGATAGCACACTTGAAACTAGTAGCGCTAACCTCGACTCAAAATCCCCGAACCCTACTCTTCTGAATCTCGGGACGAGATTCTTTTAAGGGGGAAAGGTCTATAACATCCCAATTTCAGCAACCCTAATTAGTTGTCTAGAATGCAAAAATCAGGGGAACAAAAACTTTTTCTTATTTAGTGATGATGTGTTTGCCTATTGTTTGACTATGTTTATGATTATGATTGTGTACGAGAAGATATACTCCTTACCTCAACACTAGTTGACAAAAGCTACTTCCAAAACTGTCTTGGCTTAATTTCCATGTTCCCAAATGTTCTGGCATTTCAAAACCTGAGCCAAGAAGCCTTTGCAAACCAACTATTTTAGTAGCCCCTATTGATCCAACTATGGAGAGCTACAGAATACAATCTCCTTATGTTTTCAAGACAGAACCTCCAACTACTCTCCTGTCTAGGTTTCCCAAAACACCTGTGTTAAGCTTTTGAATTCTACTCTTGGTAGAAATACCAAGGACTCTCACCTTATTCAAATCCAACACTTCAAAATACCCATACTCGCCTCAAGCTAGGCTTGATGGTAACCCCAGTAGTAGGTTTGCTTAGTTTATAAGATGAGTTGCCTTGATCTGCTATCTGATGAATTGCCTTGATCTGCTGTTTGACTTGTTTGCTTACGAAGTAGTATGAGCTACTCTAGGAGCTCATCAGTTAGATCAGTATACTTTAAACTCAAAAACCCCTAAGAAAGAATACAATCTGGATCTGATCCCTAGCTACTAAGTAATCATCTAAAACCCTTAACCAGATCAGCTGTGAAGTGATCTAATTCTAAAAGCTTCCAAGTCAATGAAGACCAATATCAAGCATGGATCCCTCTACTCAATCTACTCTCCAACCTTATCCACTTGATGATGCTTTGGTACTTTGCTACCCGTCAAAAGCCTCCCCTCTCACATTCTAGTCAAAAACCCTAAATCTACCAAATTTAGTCTGGAATCTATTCCAACATCACCTTTTTGAGTGCCTCCTTTTCTCAACCCTTGTTAACCATCCTAAGGAATACCAAGGTACACTCTTGCCCTTGGTTAGTTCATCCTCCAACCCACTTGTTCTTGATTGTTTTGCAGGCAAGAAATTAACTATTCCTGCAAATCTAGTCAACATGCCTACTTTGACAAAAGCTGACACCATCATCCAGCCCTCTATGGACCAAATCTTTGCATTGTTGTTTGCTACTGTCAATATCTACTTCACTTGTTCCAAGTGGATCTTTGTGCTTCTTAAACCCACAAGGTTTTGAAGGCTAGTTGATAATCTGCTTTGGCAGGCTTATTTTATTCAAAGTTTGAAATCAATTCTTGGTGAACTCAAGAAAGATCAAGCACAAACCTCTATACCATGTTCATTTACATCACTTGGCCTATCCATCCATCTATCCCATGCCCCAAGGGGATATCTGAGCTCCAAGACCCAACAAGGTTTTGGTGGTATGAAAATAACATCACCTTAGATCCTCAATTCCTTGTTTTTCCATCTAATTCAAGTTGGATTTCCAATTCCCAAGGTTGGAAATGCTTGATACACCTTTTATACATCATCTACCTTGATCATCAGGATTTATCAAATATTATCCATAATTATTATGGCTCCAAATCTAATTAATCTCTTCAATAGACAAAATCTCCAAAACTCCTTTCCCAAGGGAAAGTCTGGATTTTGCCAAAACATCTCTCCAACTTTTGGCTCATTTGAGGTCCATACATTATACCCTATCCTCCCATTTCAAAAATAAATATTTTTTAAGAGCTTTAACAATTATTTTTGCCCTTTTTCTTAAATGGCAGAAACAAAAAATAATTGTTTAAAAATACTTTTCCTTCCCAATAAATTCCAAGAAAATTCCCCAAGTTGTGTATTGGTATCTAGTACCATCCCAAGCCAAAAACCACACTTGTCCAATTCAAAAATACCAAATGAGCTTCTAGAAACCATTTCTGCACTTTTTGAATATATGATCTTTAGTGGATTAAAAATCCTTGAATAAATCCAGGATAATTCATGAAGAGTTGTCATGACCCCATCTAGCTTCTAGTAAATTTTCCTCACATGGTCTAGATCAACTTTCTATAGATGTTTCATAACCTTCCCCTTTGCCAATAATGGTAATCTTTATTAATTGGCATCGTCAAGTCAGAATCAACTCGAAGATTTCACCTCAGCAGGACGACATACCTCTTCATAGTCACCTCGCAAGACTTGTCAATATCACCACACTCCCTTGTTCCTTAGTCTACTACATCAAGAATTCCGTTGGAGATAGAAGTCGATCACCGAAGGATCCTCAATATCCACAAGAATCGACCTGATAAGTCAACCAAGACAAGAAGTGAAATTTGACTCCGCTAACCTTTGGTATATTAGAATTTCCCACAATCCTGAGAGACTAACTAGTAACAGATCCCTCTGCCCCACCAACAGGAAGTTCCTCACCAGAAGGCCAGAATACTTCAGTTCCCTGAAGACAAGGTCGCATGAAGACACCAAGTCCACTCCACCATCTATAAAAAGCAACAAAAAGAGTTCAAGTGAAGATGTTTTGTATGACGTTAGCTACCCTACCTTGTCCAAAGACTAGCAAGAGAGTCGTTAACCGCTAACTTGCCCTAAGCTAAACCCATCAAACTTCAATAGGAAGCCACCCACGCAAGAGTTGAATAATTGAACTTCACTCAAGGACCTCATACCAAGACACAAGGGGATACAGCCTCCCTTAGCATCACGCCAGCATTTCAAAACGGAAGGTCAGCATCACTCCTAAAACACCTTAGTGAAGCTCTAAGGTGGAAAGATGACATTTTTCCACTCAATCCTCAGAAGACTGTCCACTAGAGGATACTTTAGAAGACCTCCAGAATTGGACGCCTTCCCTCCAAACAACAACCCTAACTGAAGATCCTACGAAGTCCCTCTGTCGTTTCAGCTAAAGACCCACCGGAAGGGCCACAAGATCGCTAACCGCTTAGTTCCAATCGCTTAGAGGATTTGAGACTCTAGCTGGCTAAGTACAAATAATCGTAGTACATAAGCCTTGTAGGACCTACTTTCGTGGACGTCATCGGAAGTTTTCAACTCTCAGAGGAAGATGGGCGACAGCCTTCAAAACATCCATCTACGACTCTAAGCAGAAAGGAATGTGTTATCCCCGAGCTGCTCTAGTCTAATCCTACGGGGGAAAGACAACGTCTTTCCCACAAAAATAGAGTAACTTTTCGCCAAAGCAAACACAGGAGTCCAGACCCTAAAATCGTTAAATAGTATATGCTACGCCCCTATCGAAGAGTCGTGGACCCTCAGATAAAGGTACACCAAGCCATAGATTCTATCCTCAGAAGAGTACCCCTTGAAATTCAGCATCGAGATAGTCTGCCCAGTCTAAGCCCTCGAGATATAGAGTCCGGAAGGAAAAGAAGGTCATCCCTCGCAATCAGGACTGGCCTCTGCTCAACTCTCTGTGGATCCCAAAAGACTAAAGCTCAACTTCATCGATGTAGTAACCACTTCCAAGGACGGGTACTGTAAGATAGCACACTTGAAACCAGTAGCGCTAACCTCGACTCAAAATCCCCGAACCCTACTCTTCTGAATCTCGGGACGAGATTCTTTTAAGGGGAGAAGGTCTGTAACATCCCAATTTCAGCAACCCTGATTAGTTGTCTAGAATGCAAAAATCAGGGGAAGAAAAACGTTTTCTTATTTAGTGATGAAGTGTTTGCCTTTTTTTTGACTATGTTTATGATTATGATTGTGTACGAGAAGATATACTCCTTACCTCAACACCAGTTGACAAAAGCTACTTCCCAAAACTGTCTTGGCTTAATTTCCATATTCTCAAATGTTTTGGCATTTCAAAACCTGAGCCAAGAAGCCTTTGCAAACCAACTATTCTAGTAGCCCCTATTGATCCAACTATGGAGAGCTATAGAATACTATCTCCTTATGTTTTCAAGACAGAACCTCCAACTACTGTCCTGTCTAGGTTTCCCAAAACACCTTTGTTAAGCTTTTGAATTCTACTCTTGGTAGAAATACCAAGGACTCTCACCTTATTCAAATCCAACCCTTCAAAATACCCATACTCACCTCAATCTAGGCTTGATGGTAACCTCAGTAGTAGGTTTTCTTAGTTTATAAGATGAGTTGCCTTGATCTGCTATCCGATGAATTTCCTTGATCTGTTGTTTGACTTGTTTGCTTACGAAGTAGTATGAGCTACTCTAGGAGTTCATCAGTTAGATCAGTATACTTTAAATAACAAAACCCTAAGCAAGAATACAATCTGGATCTGATCCGTAGCTACTAAGTAATCATCTAAAACCCTTAACCAGATCAGCTCTGAAGTGATCTAATTCTAAAAGCTTCCAAGTCAATGAAGACCAATATCAAGCATGGATCCCTCTACTCAATCTACTCTCCAACCTTATCCACTTGATGATGCTTTGTTTCCTTGCTACCCATAAAAAGCCTCCCCTCTCACATTCTAGTCAAAAACCCTAAATCTACCAAATTTAGTCTGGAATCTATTCCAACATAACCTTTTTGAGTGCCTCCTTTTCTCAACCCTTATGAATTTCTGAAAATGCATTTGAACCATACTGTTAACCATACTAAGGACTACCAAGGCCCACTCTTGCCCTTAGTTAGTTCATCCTCCAACCCACTTGTTCTTGATTGTTTTGCAGGCAAGAAATTAACTATTCCTGCAAATCTAGTCAACATGCCTACTTTGACAAAACCTCACACCATCATCCAACCCTCTATGGACCAACTCTTTGCATGGTTGTGTGATACTCATATAGGTCTATCAATATCTACTTCACTTGTTCCAAGTGGATCTTTGTGCTTCTTAAACCCACAAGGTTTTGAAGGCTAGTTGATTATCTGCTTTGGCAGGCTTATTTTATTCAAAGTTTGAAATCAATTCTTGGTGAACTCAAGCAAGATCAAGCTCAAAACTCTATACCATGTTGATGTACATCACTTGGCCTATCCATCCATCTATCCCATGCCCCAAGGGGATATCTGAGCTCCAAGACCCAACAAGGTTTTGGTGGTATGAAAATAACATCACCTTAGATCCTCAAGTCCTTGTTTTTCCATCTAATTCAAGTTGGATTACCAATTCCCAAGGTTGGAAATGCTTGATACACCTTGTCTACATCATCTAACTTGATCATCAAGATTTATCAAATATTATCCATAGTTAATATGGCTCCAAATCTAATTAATCTCTTCAATAGACAAAATCTCCAAAACTCCTTTGCCAAGGGAAAGTCTGGATTTTGCCAAAACACCTCTGCAAATTTTGGCTCATTTGAGGTCCATCTATCATACCCTATCCAGCCATTTCAAAAATAAATATTTTTTAAGAGCTTTAACAATTATTTTTGCTCTTTTTCTTAAATGGCAGAAACAAAAAATAATTGTTTAAAAATACTTTTCCTTCCGAATAAATTCCAAGAAAATTCCCCAAGTTGTGTATTGGTATCTAGTACCATCCCAAACCAAAAACCACACTTGTCCAATTCAAAAATACCAAATGAGCTTCTAGAAACCATTTCTGCACTTTTTGAATATATGATCTTTAGTGGATTAAAAATCCTTGAATAAATCTAGGATAATTCATGAAGAGTTGTCATGACCCCATCTAGCTTCCAGTACATTTTCCTCACATGGTCTAGATCAACTTTCTATAGATGCTTCATAACCTTTCCCTTTGCCAATAATGGTAATATTTATTAATTGCAAACATCAAAACCCCACCAAACCCTCACCAAGCTTGATCAAGCAAGTTTTCTCAGCACACACCCTCCCTTTTGGTCATGCACTTTAGCACACCCCTATTTGGTTCCTAGTGCTTGGAGCTTGAAGAAAAAGAGATAGAGAGAGGAAAAGAAAATCCCACCAAATCTTGATAATTACTCCACCCCCAGCAGCAGCACTCCTCCCACCCTCTCTGGTCATGCATAGGCCCACACACCACTTCCCCACCGTCCCTCTCGCCCAATCCATGACCAGCTCCCTCCTCTCCCTTGCTCCCATTGACAATTTCCACCATGCACCACCCCCACTCGAAATAAAGGACCAAAAGCCAATAAACCACCTCCCCCTAAACTCATTTCACCTCCACACTCCCACCTACCTCTTCCCGAGCTCTAGATCCAGATCCCTGGCTCCCAATCGCCATGGAAAAGGAGGAAAGTTCCTCTCTACCTCCTTCACGAGTTAGCGCATGTGCTCACCCTTGGCCTCTCCCAGCTCTCTATCTACTCTCTATATCGCTTCCCTGGACCTAAACTACCTCCCGGTGCTTCTCCTTTCGCTGCAGGAACCCCGGTACGCCGTCACCGGTGACACCCCCCCCCCTGAGCGGAGCTACACTCCTGAGTCCGCCCTCTCTGATCCCTCTCCGCACCCCCAAGGGCTCCCTCGTGGCTTCAGCATCCCTCCTGGTCCTCTGTTTCTCCTCTCTGTGGACATGCACATTCCCACGAGCCTTCCCCAGCGAGCTCCCGAAGTCGCCTGCATCACGGAAGCGTGTGACCTCGAATCTGCACCGAAGGGGATGCTGCAGCCCATCGCCCAGGTCGGCAGTGAGCACCGCGTCTCCCCCTCGCGTCTCCGAGGCCTGATAAGGCTCCCTGACCCCGCCGGCACCGCCCCTAGGGTTGCTTCCAGTCGAGTTGAGATAGAGGAAGGAGAAGAGTGGGAGCCGTTGATCTCCCCCGAATCGGACGGCCCCCAACTCTCCTTACCCCTTCACTCCCTACCCCCGCTGATGCCTGGGCCCCACCAGGCTAGAATTCGAACCCTCTCCCGTGCGTGGTCCTCTCCGGGTGGGCCGGATTTTTATCCTGGTGGCCCAGTTCGACTGGATTCTAGCCCAGCTACCCTGCCTTTTAATTTTTATTTTCCACTAGATCTGCAATAACCCCTGCTGGTTTAAATACAAATAAAAATGGAAAGTACTACTTTTTGTCCAGAGCTAATTTTTACCTAGTACCTTAGTGTTTTGTGTAACATTCAGAACTAGTACTTTTCCAAATATGAATATCATTATTTACTGGCATTAAATCCACTAAACTGTATCTTTTCACAAAATAACTTCCACAGTGAGTTGTACATACCCAAATGGTTTAAATCAAAGTCCATATGGTAGGTAGTTGCTACACTTATCTAGTAGCCCTTGCCTCCAGTTAAGTGGAGCTATAGATCTGAAGATATAAATATGACAAAATTAATTATATTCTGTCTTTAGAAAATTCTCTAGGCCAATATATGAAAGGTATTGACCTAATTCCAACTCCCTGCGATGTGGTACACTAAGGTCTACCAAAATCCAGGAGATCAAATTTTATGGAAGCTCTGTGTAATTTTGTTGAATTAATCATCTCTCCCTAGGGTAGTCTCAGTAGAAAAATCACTAAGGGAGTTTGACAACTCCAAAAAGAGTGACTCCAATTCCTACAGAAAGGTTTTTAAAATACCTACGATGTGGCATTGGTTTCCTATCAAAATCTATTGTAGATTAAATCGGGTGAAAAAGACAAGTTGTATATAGAACTGCCTTTGGGAATTTCCTGAGGGCATTATGTAAATATTTTGACCTGATTCCAACTCTTAGTGAACAAGTACATCAATCCCTACCTAACCACACAAGGAAATAATTTTTGGACATACAGAACATTTCTGGTGAATTATTTCCTAAAACTTTAGCATTTATCACTAGAAAATTCATAAGAAATTAAAGAAAGGTGATAAAATCTTGAAACCACTTTTGTTGGTCTTGTTTTGTCAAAACCTACCTGATGGTATTCTGGTTGCACATCGATACCATACTTACCCAGGCCTTGGTCCCAACCCCCTTCATTAGTGGTTTTGACCATTTCCAGAAAAAAGGAAATCCCACCACTTCAATTAGGGTTTTTGCAATGGTTCTAAACTCAACCACTCAAAACCTACTAAATATTATACTTGTATTGTCCACTCGCTTGCTTTATGTATTGATGTTTGTATGCCTGGTGTTGATTGTGTCATTTGTTTGCTTGCATGTGATCCATATCGACGATAGATGCGATCATATCGGAAATCAGAAGAAGTTGGTTATTATTTTGGGTATTATGGTTTTCTAAGGAGAAGTCCAGGGACATATTGTCATATTGCTGATCATTAGGCAAGCCACCTTCTTGCTCATAAGCCTTGTCCTACTGTTTTACTTATGCATCTTTTATCTACTGTTTATCAAAACTGCATGGTTTACTATATGTTGATGTATATGTGGTAGTGGTTTGGCTCATCCGAACTATTACATTTTGGTACTACTAAGTACAACCCCCTTGATGACACCAACTTGTCTCTAGTATGGTAGATGGTGTAACACACCATACCCTTTGGAGACCCCGTTTTAGCCGAAGCAAAACTAGAGGATGGGAAGACCCCCGGAAAGTTTTACCAAATGTTTTATGATAAAACCCTGGTGAGGTGGGACCTCCCAAGAGATGTTGATAAAGAAAAAGGTTTTGTTCTAAAAAATGCTGAAGGAAAGATGGTGGAAAAAGGTTTACAAAAACACACCCGGTTCTTTGAAGTTTTGCTAGAACAATTAACCCTGTGCGACCACATTACTCTAGAATGGGACAGAGCTGGATTTGATGTTTTGCTATTCTGGTATAAGCTGACTCGCAACTACTATAGGGGATAAAAATCCCTGGAGGGTGGATCTTCTCACGTAAGGGTCCATGTGGGACATCAACCTAGAGAAGGAACAAACGGTCCGTGAGCCTCCATGCGTTACTATGAGCCCCTCATTGAAAGCGCCCACTGTGTGAGGTGTGACATGCGCTCTGGTTGGTCCTCGGTACCCGACGTCCCGGTGTTGATGGGAACAACACTCATAGGGTAGGCACTTATATTGGAGTGGGCATTCGGAGAGTTGATCGGTTACTCGACCCATGATCGGTGTAGATCAGGGTAGTGTACCCGGATGGTGTGGGTAAAGTGTGCAACCTCTGCAGAGTTTAAATCTATTCAAATAGCCGTGTCCACGGTCATGGACGGTTGGGAAGGTTGCTGTAGAGCGATGCTGGTTTTGTTTTCAAAAAGGATTTCGGAAAAGAAATGGCTTTGGAAATGTTTTGACCATGGGATGGTCGGAAAGGATACCTGTTTTGACTAGGGGATGGTCAGAAAGGGATGAAAGGAGTTTAGTCATGGGATGACCGTACAGGAGGAACAAATGGGTGACCAAGTCCTAGTGTTTTCTAAAACTTTTCTAAAAGATTTCCAAAATGTTTACAAAAGTTTTCAACAAAGATATGTAGATGTTATATCTACAAGAGAAACTATTTGAGAAAAGAACCTCCTTTGGAGCCCTGCTACTACCACAGCCGTAATGCATATCCTCTTGTTATTATTGTTATCTTAAGGTGGTTTACGAGTACATTCAAAGTACTCACTGGCATTGTCCCTGGCTATTAACTTGGTCAGATATGATGAAGAAGGTGGTGTTGGCGACTATGCGAGCTAGGACGTTCTCCCAGTCTGTTGCCTGTAGGTTAAGGCCTAGCTCAGGCTCTACGCTTGATGAAGTTCTGCTCATGTTTATCGATGTAGCCATAATGGCATGTAAGGTATGACATGTATCTGCTTAAGTAATGGATGTTTACTTTGATACTTGTCGGTTATGTGCCACGACTAACTGATCATGGGATTGTGGTGTATGCATAACAGGGATTCTCGGAGCATTAATCCTGGGGCCCCACACAACAAGAAAGGATGAACCCAAAAGTGGATAAGGGGTGCTACCGCGGAGGTCCAAGGCCACTCACGTATAGGCCCATAGAAGCGAAGCAAGGCACGGTACCCTACCCATTTTCAAGAACATCGTAACAAGTGCGAGCGGTGTAGTCGACAGGTATGCAGACAAAACATACACAAATGAGTATGTATGTCAGCGACATACAAGAGTACATGAGAGCAATTCCATCTATAAGGAAAGGAAATATTGCAACGCCATACAGCAAGATCCAAATATCATAGATAGAGATAATAGTTTACGATACATCCTCATACATCAATCAACATAGTATCAAGCGGAAGCAGAAGACAAGATTCAAGTATGGATTAAGAAGGAAACTGGCATAAGATGCCACAGAAATAAGCACTTTCCCGCCCACAGATCTCAAAGATCTCCATCCCCGGACTCTCTACGCAAGAGGGTCATTGACTCAGCAATTCTTTATGCATCTAAAGGGAACAACCTATGGGTGACGCAATTGGAGTGAAAGATAATAGCTAAACAGCTGTATAGAGACACGCTACAACATCCGCCCAACCAGATATGGACGGACGCTCATTGAATAGAAATAATAGTTATATAAGTAACATAATAAAACATCGCTCGCCCTCTTTCTCGCTTACCGAACGAGAAGGCGAAAGAACATCCTGTCCGTTGGCAATTTTATCAACCATTCCATGAGTGTTGCACTATTTACTAGTCATGTTTTAGTCTAAACACAATACTTCAATTATAGTTGTCTATGATCGAGGAACTGTGCTCCAAGTCATCCATAATCACGGACATGGCTTTCAGAAAGATTTACCCTGCAGGGGTACACAAATAGAAACACACACACTAGCAACCTTGGGAAGAACCAAATAAAAAGCAACGAGGCCTCACGACAAAGAATTCACAAGATTCATAAATGATTTCAGGGGGCCACCCTACTAAGCTACCCGCAATGAAGTTGGCTGGCTCTGATACGGAGCCAGGGTTCACGACAATGGTTGTAAACGACTAGGAACCCGAAAGTGTGACAAGGCTTATAGATACCACGAAAACATTCCGCATTCCAAAACAGTATAGGCACTCCACGCGTAATCGTAAATTAATAAGTAAAGCACGGCATAAGTATAGGATAGTAATAAAGGTCCACACTAATTTGTTACCTGAAGAAATAAAATGTGAATCAAGCTCAGGGTGAGGGGATTCATGGTCCCAGGTGCAGATAGTGCGATAGTCCTAGAACAGGAATCAAGTACTCTGGTCCTACGGGACACAAGTGAGCATGGAAAAACCAAATAATAGTTATTACCCATTGGTGCCTTTTTCTTTAGTTATCCCATTACTACCAAGTTTAAGTTTTTTAGATACCTCATATCCAAAGACTTGCACAAACCCTACACATGCAATTCTATGACTCACATGGCTCAAGCAACTCCTATAGTGATGGCTCATAGGACTGAGGGTACGAGCTTCGGTGGAGTTTAAAAGTAATGGCTATGCAATACTTGGGATTCAACTTAATGCAATTGTGACTCAATGATACAAGAATAAGATGGATCCATAGGTGCTGTATGTAATGCAATCATGGGGAGTTGCTTACTTGTCAGATCAGCAGTAGGGTAACCGGGATCTGGGTAGTACTCTTGGTTCTCCTCATACTTCCCTTGCTTAGCGTCTATCCGGAATAAAAACCAAACACACAAAGGGCATAATAAATAAAGTGCACACACATATGAATATATGCAACAAGCAAACAAGGTATGCCATGATGGAATGATGCACAATTGCATGGTATAACATAGCATGCCATGGGTGAGGTGTGAGAACAATGATAAAGCACTTTAATTAATTATTTAGGCATGTTTGAGCCCCATAATCCTTGTTGTTCTCTTAATATTTATATGATGCATGCTTTAATTCATATCATGGAATTCATAATTAGAACGGGCTCATCGCGCTGATCGATTTAGACATATTATTTGTCAAATTTGGAATTGCTGAATTAAAGTTGGGAATTTATTAATATAAGGCATATTAATGGCATTTATTAATTCAAACAAATTAATTGCCGAGAAAATATTTTAAATAGCATATTCATATGCCTAGCATTTTTTTATCAGAGAACATATATCATTTGTATTATCTGAAATTATGAATTTAAATCAAATTATATCAAATGGGGTCATATTTGAATCATTTGTATTAATAGGTTGACTAGTTTATATTAGTTCTGAAAAGATTTGAATTTACATTTGAATTCACATATGAAAATAAAACATATTTCATACTAATCAATTGTTCAAATTCGAATTTATTAGAAAGTTATTACAGGATATTTGAATAGATTAAAATTTGGTTTGAATTTAAATTTGAAATTGATCCAGGGTTTTTCTCACACGTCGGCAACCTATCCATAGACGATGACAAGGTGGGTATAGGGCTTTGTGGGTCCACATCGCGCACGGCCAGAGAGGCGGCGACAAGTGGCGAAGACGAGGGTTGTGGGTTGGGTTTTACAAAAAACGCAGGGGCTTAAGAGCAAAAGCTTCATCGCTTAACTGACGGAAACTAAAGGTCAGAGGCAGATATCCCGCAGCTCGATGTGACTTTAGAGGACGGTTGCGATGAAACCGCTGTGAATTTTGCCACGCCGCAAAAATGAAAGATGGAGGTGGCTCTACCGGCTACAAGATGAGTTGTAAACAAAGGAGGAAAATATTATGAATAACCTTGGATTTATTTGAATTTGATTTAGCTTGGGTGCATTCAATCGAACTAGAACCATAATCCAAAGAATTCAAAAAAGGAGATGATGGTAAGTTTTGCATGGGCCATAATATGAAAACAACCATAATGCCATTCTTATAATTATGAAAACAACCATAATGTCATATGGCCATATTATCGACCCATGCATTCCAATATTTAAATTGTGGCTGAACAAAATAGAATGTACTCCCTCCATTTCGAAATATAAGATATTTTAGCTTTGTGAAAGAAGTGTATCTAGACTCTTTTTAGTGTGTAGGTTCACTCCAAACATAGATGAACCTACACACTAAAAGGGGTATAGATACACGCCTTGCACAAAGCTAAAACATCGTATATTTGAAACAGAGGGAGTAGCTTGCTTCCCATATGGAATAGATGAATAATACATGGATGAATATAAGTGTCCAATTTAGTGTGTGTGTGTGTGTCCCACTAATAATTATATAGCCACATATAAACTCATACATCAGCATTAATTCAAGTATAACCCATATGGAAGCTAGGGAGGATATTCTACTCACATAGCATGCAAAGGTGGCCATGTGGCTCCACATATTTAATATTTGGAAAACAACATGGATCATATAAGGGAGCATGTAGAAATAGGAGTGGATCCATCCCAACACACATGAGCTAGATGTAAATATCAATAGTAAGGCAAAGGCTCACATATAGTTGAATGGTGGAATTATAAGGTGGTGACAAAGAAAGGCGGTGGAGTTTGGAAGAGATATGCCCCCAACTCAACTTTGGCATTGAGCAATATATCAAGAACCAACTACAATATATCAAGAGGCAAGTACAATTAATAAGCAATGCATATGAAGAAAGAACCAAATAAAAGGGTTTTATATGATGCTCAAATGCAATGTGGCATGGTGACATGAGCATGATATAATGATGATGCAATAATATATGTAGGAAGTAGCATTATAATTTTAAATAAACCAAGTAGCATTATAATACTTAGACAATTGGGATGCTACAACTCTCCCCCACTAAACAAGAATCTCGCCCCAAGATTCCTAGGAAAAAGAAAAAGACACAACGAGAGGCGGGTGTTTTGAACGAAGGTGATCCTCACGTTCCCAAGTTGGGACATATGCTCCACTGAAATTGACAATTCTATGGCGCACGGAACCAATATGCGCCACAAAAATGTCTATTTCCGTGGCGCATATTTTCACGTGCGCCACAGAAAGTGATGATTCTGTGGAGCATATGGCCATATGTGCCACAAAAAGTTGATGGGACACAAAAGCAAATAAGGTGGGAGAAATTTTTGTGGCGCATATAGACATATGCGCCACAGAAAGTGGAAAACAGATCTCCCCCCTCTTGGATCGCCTTTTCAATTTTGTAAATAATAAATGAAAATGGTAAAAACTTCAAAAAAAAATCCTTTGAGATGTAGTTATATTTCGGGGTATAGTTTTAGGAAAAATTGAAAAACATAAATTTCGATGTATTTTGCAAAAAAAGGTCGTGGCACGGTAAAACAGCCATAACTTTTGCATACAATGTCGGAAAAAATGTTTAACCTATCAAAACGATCATCTCGAAATTTTCTACTCAAATTCAATGCCCAAAGGCCATTCTGGATTTTACAGAATCCCCAAATTCGAAAATAGTAAAAAGTTATGGCCAAAAGAAGATTTTTTTCCTTCAAAATTATAAAAAAGGGGGAGACAATTCTGTGGCGCATATCTCCAATATGCGCCACGGAATTGTTGGGCGAGATTCAAAATTGTAATCCTGTCGGCGCCCTTCCTCTCTTTTTTTCTTTTTCTCCCCCCACTTATCCTCCCCTTCCCACTTCTCCTCCCCTTCCCACTTCTCCTCCCCTCCACACTTCTCCCCTTCTCCTCCCTCCACCTTCTCCACTCTCCGGCGACCTCCACCTCCACCCCGGTGACCTCCTACTCCTCCTCATCCACCATGGTGACCTCCTCCTTCTCCTCCTCCACCACATCTAGAAACCTCCTCCTTCTCCTCCTCCACCACCTCCGGTGACCCATTCCCTCTACCTCTAGTGACCTCCTCCTCCACCACCACAACCTCCGATGGCCTCCTCCTCCTCCAACCATATCCGGCGACACCTTCCTCCACCTCCGGTGGCCTCCTCCTCCTACTTCGACCACCTCCAGTGGTGGACTCCTCCTTCTCCTCCGGCCACCACCACCTCCGACAACCCACTTCTCCTAGCCCTCCTCCAGCAACCACCACCTCTGGCCAGATCTAGATCTGGCCTGCTTTTTTGAAATTTGAAAAAAGAATCTATGGCGCATATTGGCCATATTCGCCACAGGAATTTGAGAACAGGGCCACCTTTTTTTGAATTTTTGAAAAAAAATCCGTGGCCCATATTGGCAATATGTGCCATAGAAATTTAAGATTTCTGTGGGGCATATCGATATGCGCCACAGAAATAAATATCAGTGGCAATGTAATAGTAGCGCACCACATATGTACCATAGAATGTGAAAATAGTGCACCATTGATGAGGTATTTCCTAGTGTTCATCAACGGAAAGTGTGCGGCCATGGCGCCTTGCAAAACCTAAGAGACTTGTTGTGAGTCCTTGGTTATTCTTCTTAGACACAAAGAACTTGAAGAACCTAGAGGATTGTTGTGAGATGAGAAAGATAGGATGAAAATAGCTCCGGTGCTCACGGGAAACACGATAAAAGAATAGAACCACTTCTTGAGTGAATTTGAAAATACGATGTATCAAGGAGAGAAAAGAAGGACACATTGTTAGGATTAAACATCAACAGACGCACGTGAATATGATTGTTTGTTTATCCGAAAGAAAAGATCAACTTTGGAGAAGTTATCACCTATTATGAAAATAGCATTGTTTCTTCCCTCGGATTTAAGAAATGAAGTTTGGAGAAACACTATTGCCTTCAAACAATAGAGTTCCTTGATATCAACGGAAGGATTTGGTTTAGAGTCCTCGGGTTAGATTCTTCTTGCACTGGTAAGAACCAAAGGGTCATGCAATTGTGGTGCACAGATATATCAAGAGAAAGAGTGACACGAGTTTATGGTGGAATCCTGAGGATGAAGTTGAATAGTGCAGATCTGGAGTTGTTGTAGGGATGCCCATTGCTTTTCTTAACCATGTGGTTATTGCAATATATTTTGTGATTGATGGCAGCGACTATAACTGTCTTACCAATAGAAAAGAATTTGACAAATGGAAATCAGAGATATCTTCCATCCATCTTGTCTAACGATGTCGAGCTCTGGTAGAAACAAAACGATGGAGAAGATTTTGCATTTGCTTCCACCAAATCATTGAAGATTTTGCTCCGTGTTGAAATAGATGAGACCACTAGCAAGAGATTGTTGATTATATTCTTTGAGCGAACCCTCTGGAAAACAAGGACGGAAGTAAAAGTCTCAAGAGATAAAGGCCAATTCTAACTTCCATGGAATGGGTGAAATCGCATTAATCCACCAATTCAATGTACAAGAGCGAATGATAAGAGTAGTGGTATGGTAGCTACTCCATCCCGACCCAAAGCATTACTCCGCACATGAATAGGAAAATCATGCAACCCCACTCTTGAATTTAGACTAAAGATCTTAACAAAACAGAATTCATGAAGCTTCATGAGAAAGCAAGGAGGTGATACAAACACTTGGTCGGTTCTAAGCAGATAAAGATGATGAAGTTATAATCATGTTGGAAGTTCTAAGATATCAGATAATATATGAAAGAGGATCACTTGAACTAATAATAGATTCAAAAGGTATAATGAGAAAAACACCAAGGTCTGGAATAGAAGAATTATGAAAGATCTGAAAAGTCTTGTTGGCATCCATCAGAGTGAGGATAGGAGATAAAACGAGAGGATTACAATGAATTATTTATGAGCAGAAGACCAACAAAATTTCTTATCCTTCTTGAAAATATCTGAGAGAGATTTAGCCATATTGAGGGAGTCTTCAACAAAGAAGCAACAATTACTTGTCAAAAACCGAGGAAAAACTCCGGAGTTGATTGAAGTTTGGAGGATGGAATTAACAATTGACTCGATGATTCCATAATTGTAGCAATGTCTTTAGCAGAAGGACGTGGTCGATATAGGTGACTTTAAAAAGTCGAGATTTACACTTTGAGAACTTTGCACATATGCGGTGTTCTCGATGCTAGAGAAGATGAAAAGAAGGTGTTCTTCATGTTTTCCCATTGGACAATAGATTATCTGGCCCTTCGGATGCTAGAGATGTCGAGTTGTTCACAGGGTTGATCGGATCCCCAATTGAAAAGATAAGGAGATCTTGGATAAAGAAGCGATGATAACTCATACATTAAGCAAAGCTATCAGAGATGAAAGAATGAGATTCTCCTATATTAAAGAGAACCTTGCAAATATGGAGTTTAAATAAGATACAAAGCATGATAAATAGATGATAATGCACCATAATGCCTTAAGAAACCTCTAGATTGCAAAAGATACTTGAATATGATAAAGATATGATCATGGTATAACTCAAAATCACAAGAGATAACTGCCATCATTTGGAGAATTAGATTGATAGCATTAACCATATTCCACTATTGATAAGTGTTATATAGCTATACTGAGAGCCAGATTACAATCACAAGCATCGAATCGACACAAGATATGTATTTCGTCCAAAAGAATTTGAAGATGAAGTAAAAACTCTAGATTGAAGCGTCGGTAGCAAAAGATCGAGTTAGCATGGACATGCCAACACAAAAAGGTGAATAATGTATCACACACACTACAAGAAAAGTTGGCTTTTGCAACGGACGATTTTCGTGGTTGAAGGCCCATTTTTCGTGGCCAAAGAGTCTTCCGCGACGGTTGGCCTTCGTGGCAAAAGCCCCGTCACAAATGAATTAACCACGGTTTTTTTGACCGTGGCAGATCGCACCCTTCAGCCATGAAAACTTTTTCTGTTGTATATATGTTTGCCAGCCACGCTGACTGCTGACGTCATGCAAACTGCCAGGTGGTAGTCGCGGTTAGCGGCCGGTTACCGCCATTAACGGCCATAGAAACCGTGGCAGAAGCCATGCCCAGCCAAGGTATGCTAAATACTAACTGGGTCGACCGATCAGGGGAGACCAATAAAAAGATGGACTGTTACTGTTTTGTCTAGCACTGTTTAAAATGGGCCCAAAAATGCAGCCAGCAGCGGCCCGCGAACTTTCAGGTCTGATTATGTTTCGGCCTATAGAAGGCCCATGTTGGTCCAACACTGTGCAACCCATTAGAAGCTTGTGCCAAGTCGCTCTTGTAAAGACAAGGCATGCGGTCAACCCATCACTATTATCGCACCCATCATCGATCGCCTACTGACGGCCCTTCTCTGAGATGGTCTGTTACTATTCTGGTCTATTACTGTTCTATCCTTTTACTATTCTGGTCTCTAGCTATTCATGCCCACAAATGGCCCTTTACTGTTCTATCCTAGTAAATTTGTCGGCCCGTTACTACCCTCGTCCGGAAATTTCTCAGCCCGTACTGTTCAGGCTCATCACTGTTCTGGCCTTTTACTGTTGCAGTCTTTTACTGTTCTGGCCCGCTGCTGTTTTGGCTTGTTATTGTTCTGTGATTTTTGTAGTTTCTTGCATGTTACTGTAATGGGTTGTTTCTGTTCTGGCTTGCTGCTGTTATGGCATGTTACTGTTATAGCATGCTACTCTTATGGCATGTTACTGTTACGGCCCGTTAGGCCTGTTACATTTAGGGCATGTTACTGTTACGGCCTATTACCACATGCGGATTGGCCCGTTATGTTTATAGCCTTTTACAGTTTCATCATTTCTGAAGCCCATGCCAATATCATAAGACGTGTATAATAATCCAGCATTTTTTACTGTTCATCGTCAGCCCAATATACGACAGGCCAATAACAAATCATGGTATTGTTCCCTAATCGACCTGCCTAGCATAGTTTCCGTAATGACTATCGCAATGTGTGGACGGCGTCAAGAAAATGCCTACATGGCCTATGCAAGTTATCAAGATATTACATTAGCTACAAACTTCTTAAAATTATTACATATTATCAACTCAAGGGGAAAAATCGGCATTTCAGTTGACAATCAAGTTGATAGCAAAGTCCTCAATTTGCTTTCTCAGTCGATCACCTGCATCTTCCATTGAGTGTGACAGCTACATTGGAGGAGCATTGATCTTGCAACCCCCTCTTTGGTGGGGCTAGCAATAATTGCAGTCTAAAACTAGGTAATAACAAGTTAATACATCAAACAAGACAAACTACTCATTTGACTGATATGACAGGAGCTATGAACTGGAGTTTACAACTGGTCAATGGTTCAATTATTGACCAACACGTCAAACAAACATGAGAAGCAAGAACGCATTAAACAAGTGTGACTACCGTGAAATAAATAATCAAAAAATGTGTGTGTGGCTTAGAATTTTAGCAGATATAAACTAGCCAGGTCATTTTGAACAAATATATATGGAAGCAGTTCTATACCCTAAAATGCAAGAGACCTTGGGTGACTCGGAATTTCCACTGAGCCACAAAATGGCATGCAGTTACTGTCATACCAAAGAATGAACCAGATAGAAATTATAACTGCATCATACGAGAACCTGTAGAGCAGGAATGCAAACCACGAATGAACTATATATTATGTCATGACTTAGGATGAACCAGACCCCGTACCAGATGCGAGAAATAATGGCTCGCTCGTGAACCTGTAGAACAGGATAAACAAGCATTAGACAAGTGTGCCTAGAATGAAATGAGCAATCAAACAAAGTGTTTCTTAGAATTTCAGCAAATATATATGGAAGCAGTGACATCTACTAGAATGCATAGAGTCGTTGGGTGACTCAGAATTTGTGGTGAGCTATACAATGGCATGTAGTTACTGTCATAGCTAAAAATCAACTAGATAGAAATTATAATGGCATCATAAGATAAATTCTAGAGCAGGAATGCAAACCACGAGTGAACTACATAGTAGAGGACAGTTATGCTGTTGCTCAGGACAAACCAACACTAGATAAGGAAGTAATGACATCCCTTGTGAACCTGTAGTATAGGCTATGTAAACCAACATGTTCATTGTTCCATTTTGAGCTCTATGCAAGAAAAAGGAAATAGTTAGCGATGCAGCTTTTGAAGAACCAGAAGGCATTATGGCCACAAAAAAATTATAATCGAATTAGTATGAAGAGTTTAAAAGGCTACTACAGGATAGCAGAACGATGCCAAGGAGGAAATAATAATAGGAACTGATCTTAGGACGAACTAGATAGATTCAGCAACTGTAGAGAAGGGAATCCACACTAATATTTTCCACTGACTATAGATTTTGCAAGAATTACACGGTAGCAGGCAATTACTGGTGTATGGAGTAGCTAAGACCATGTGCATGATAAAATAATAGGCATGTGCATGACTTGAAATTTGTAGAGCAGCGAATGCAAACCAACATTTCTAATGACCTTGCATGTACTAGCACGAAGAACTCGCGTGCCTAGTGACTTGTATGTACTAGCACGATTACAAAAATGCAGTTCACTTCGATAGGCTTGAACCTGCTATACTGCTGACAAAACAAAAACGGGTTGGAGATTTTGTTAACCTTGGTCGGAGAGGCATATAAGCATCATCGGCACCGTGCGAGTGACGTCCAGGTCACCGAGGGTGCGGCCGTTGCAGTGGTTGTTGGCGTCGGGGAAGCAGATCTTGGGCGGTCGATGCCGGCTTAAAAGTGGTGGACGAGAGCGTCCCTGAGGCAGATCCGGTGCAGTGAACGGCGACGGCCGTGCAGCTAGTTTGGTGTCGAGGGGATGACTCCCGGATACCCCAACTAGACAAGAACTACGGCAGGCGTTTCACGTCTGGCTGGCAGGGCGCAGCCGGACACGTACATTTCATACCGGCTACCATCCAATAGCTGGAACCAGGAGGAGCGGCAAGATTCAAGACCGGCTACACTAGCGTAGCCGGATGTAATCAAGAGGTCAGGGCGACGTGCTGCATAGTGCATGGTACTCCTCGGTACAGTGACAAGACCCGCAACTACGCGGCCATATCGAAGACTTTGCTGGGTGACGCGGGCAAAGTGGCCGGGCACTGATCACGAGCTCGCACGGAGTTCACTGTACCCATGATGACCCATACGACATGTACCTCGATTAGACATATCGTATCGGATACTGTAGATGACCAGATGGTTGGGACCCGCCTATGGGGCCCGCCAGCCGGACTGGCCAGTTAGATCTTTGCTCCTCTGCCTATATAAGGAGGAGCAAGGCTCTCGTAGCAAGGGTTTGTCTCACAGCATTTAAGAAGGTAGCTAGAACATACAACTCGAGGAGCGATTGTACTTAGTATTCTACCCTTAGTCAGATTGGCAGGAGTAGGAGTTTTACCTCACCACGAGGCCTCTGAACCTGGGTACTTCTTGGGTCTCGCTACACTAGCTCATACCAATCCCGCCTGCGGACGCCGTCGAGAGCTTCCCTACTAGTCCCCACACCTCTATCTAACTTTTCTAGGTACTGTCGTTCCCAATACAACGATAGTTGGCGCCCACCGTGGGGCTAGATGGCTTTGACCAGAGTGATGATCTACACGGGACCCCGCACTTCAGTCTGTGAGCGTGTGGCCTCTAGCCTAGTGCTTATGCTCGACAAGTTCGACTGTGTCATCGACAACGCATCGTGTTTCGCCAGATCCACCTTTCCGTTAAACGGCTCCATCCTGCTTTTCGGCGACCTTCCCGTCTATGTCGCCACTGTGCCAGAGCGTTACCCTAGGGAGATCGTCTCTATCCCGGAGTCGATGCTCTCCCGCAGTGGCATATCCATCGCTTCGCACGGCGTCAAGGTCATGATGGTCGGCTCCAGCTCCCAGCTTTTTCGTCCTCGGGAGCATGGTGCGGACAAGGTCGGAACTTCTGCCCCACCACGGTCGAAGAACCCGGTGGAAGAGGCCATTGACCGGCTCCTCACGCCGGTTAACCTCGGGGACAACCCAGAGGAGGTGGAGGCGAACTTCGCCATGGAGAGGAAGGTTCTCCTGCAGGAGGCCATCAAGTTGGATGCGGCCAAGAAGCAAATCGACATCATCCAGCGCGAGTATGACCGCGCCTACAGTCACACTCTAGCTATCACGGAGGCCAGCCGGGCGCGGCAGGTACAGCGCTGGGGCGGCGAACTAAGTGGAAGGATACACAGGGACGACGAGCCGGATCCACCGCCTATTCTTGTCTGGCCGACCTACAGGATGCCCATCAAGAACCTGCACGTGGCACGAGCCGTGGCGGACGAGCTGCCTAGCATGGAGGGCGAGGAGCAAGACCGGCAACAGGACCGGGTACAAGAGCTCCTCCGAATAGCGGATGAGCAGGCTGATGCCATCTGGCAGATGCACGAGGACCCCAGCTGCTCTAGGGGAAGCAAGCCACCTAGAAACAGCAAGGGCGCACCCCGCAAGACCCAGTAGGCGTCCTCCCCTCCGGCAAGATCCCGCAGCTGGCGCCGCAATTCCGGCCACCGGGGCCAACCACGTTAGGAGCAGACGGTGAATATCAACCCTCCACCTCCCCCTCCACTAACCAGAGCGCCATGACCTTCCGGTTCTCGTCTCTCGGGTCGGGTAGGAGCGCCCAACCTGGACCATCCGGATGCCCATGACCACATCGAGCTCCTTGCTCAAGTGGGCGTCACGAAAGATGAAGACTTCATCGGGCCGCTTTGTTTCGGACCTCTCATACGGAACGAGCCGTTTCCAGACAAGTTTGCCCTGCCCCGAGATACCCCCAAGTATGACAGCAGCATGAATCCAGAGGACTGGTTGACCGACTATGCCAGGCAGTCGGCATCACCCATGGGAACAAGCGCATAACGGTGCGCTGTGTCCCCCTCATGCTAACAGGCTCGGCAAGGACATGGCTCAATAGCCTCGCGCCCAACAGCATCAATGCCTAGCCAGATTTCGAGAAGGTGTTCGTCCACAACTTCAACAGCACGTACAAGCGTCTGGCCGCCCGCGTGACCTAGCCCTGTGCATCAAGGGCGACCACGAGTCCAACCGCGAGTACCTCGCTAGGTGGACGGAGCTGCGCAACACTTGCGAGGGCATCCTAGAGAGCCAGGCGATCGGGTCCTTCGTCAAAGGGTGCCGAGAAGGCACCATGCTTCGCCACCGGCTACTGTGCAAAAAGCCAAAAACCATGGCGGAGCTCATGACGGTTGCGGACCAGTACGCCACAGCTGACGCCACAATGAAGAAGTCGCTCCGGGTGAATGCTGATGGGCGACCGACTCCCTCGGAGCCGGTTTGCGATTGGCCAAGTAACCCAGGTGGTGAAGCCGGATCCTCCAGGTGGCACGGCAATGACAACTGGTTCCACGGGGACCGCCAAGCCGGACAGCAGAAGCCTCGCTACCAACTGGCGATGCAAAAAAGCAGAAACTGCGGCTCACCTTCGATCAAATGTTCGATGGCCCGTGCAAGTGGCATAGTAGACCCTTCAAGCCGGCTACACACACCACCCGAAATTGCAGCTAGACCCGCCCGATGAAGGACCAAGGCCACCAACAATGGCTACCCCCGCCCCTTCCCGGCGGACCACTGCCACCGGCTAGGGGAGCCGGCAACAGTGGTAACAGCGGCAACAACAACAATGGCTACCCTCAACCGCACGCCGCCTACCACATCTTCGAGACTGAGCTGGACGACAAGCACAGCCGCAGAAGGCGCTCCAAGGAGGTCAACGCCATCATCTCCCCAGTCCCCCAGTTCCTGAACTGGTCAGAAACCCCCATCACCTGGAGTCGGGAGGATCAATCGGATCAGCTTCCGAATCCTACGGGCTACACGATGGTGCTTGACCCCCTCGTCGCCTCCAACGAGCACACCTGCCGCTTCTCGCGCATCCTCATCGACGGGGCAGCAGCCTCAACCTGCTCTATTGGCCATCCCTAGAGAAGCTTGGCATCCGCAAGTACGACCTGCGCCTGACTACCAGGACATTCCACGGTGTACTACTAGGGCCGGCTTGTGCCCCGCTGGGTAAAATCCAGCTAGACGTCATCTTCGGGACCGAGGAGCACTTCTGGCGCGGGCCAGTATGGTTCGAGATGGTGAACCTAGCAAGCTCCTACCACGCTCTCCTCGGGCACCCTACCCTTGCCAAGTTCATTGTCGTCCCCCACTATGCATACCTCAAGACGAAGATGCCAGGGCCAAATGGCGTGATCACCATTGCCGGCTGCTTCAGGCGATTGATGGAGTGAGCGTCAGCTGGCTCCAAGCTGGCTGAAGCCCTCATCATAGCTAAAGAGAAGTGTGAGATCATGCACAACATGGCCGTGACCCACCAAGAAATGCCGGCTAGTAGGAAGCCGGTTGGAGATGAGGCTTTCCAGCCGGCTAAGGAGACGAATAGGATCCTCCTCGACCCCACCGACCTGAGCAAGTTCGTCACCATTGGTGCCAACTTGGATAGCAAATAGGAAGGCTAGCTCGTCGACTTCCTCCATGAGAATTGGGACATCTTTGCATGGCCACCCAAGGACATGCCAGGTGTGCCGAGGGAGTTTGCCGAGCACTCACTTCACGTGCGGCCGAAAGGGCAAGCAGCCCCTGCACCGGTTCACATAAGAGAAGAGGAAGATCATTGGTGACGAGATCACCCAGCTTCTTGCAGCCGGGTTCATCATGAAAGTGTACCACACGTACTGGCTGGCTAACCCAGTCCTGGTGTTGAAGAAAAATAAGACTTGGCGTATGTGTATTGACTACACCAGCCTGATTAAGGCGTGCCCGAAAGACCCCTTCGCTTTGCCCCGTATCGATCAGGTTATCCATTCCACGGTCGGCTACGACTTGTTGTCCTTCTTGGATTATTATTCCGGCTACAACTAGATCCGGCTAAACCTAGGTGATTAGATAAAGACATCGTTTATCACCCCATACGGGGCTTTTTTCTATATAGCCATGCCTTTCGGTCTAAAGAATGTAGGTGCTACCTATTAGCGATGTATGGAGAAATGCTTACACTCACAGATCGGCCGAAACGTGCATGCCTACGTGGCCGTTGTCATCAAGATGAAGGAAAAGCACACCCTCCTCGAGGACTTGGGGGAGACGTTCGGCAAGCTCCGCCAATACCAGATGAAGCTGACCCGAGGAAGTCCGACTTCGGCATCCGATCCGGCCAGCTACTCAGTTTTCTCGTTTCACAACGAGGAATCGAAGCGTACCCAAAGAAGATTGCGGCTATCGAGAGAATGCAGCCGCCCAAGAGCTTGCTCGGTGTCCAGAAGTTCACCGGATGCCTAGCCTCCCTTAGCCGTTTCGTCGGTCGGCTGGGGGAGAAGGCACTTCCATTGTACCAACTGATGAAGAAGACGGACAAGTTCTCCTGGACCACACAAGCCGTTGCCACTTTTCACGACCTCAAGCGCATGCTATCCGCAGCGCCGGTTCTAGCCACGTCGGCTAGCAAGGAGCCGATGTTGCTCTATATAGCAGCCAGCAGTCGGGTCATCAGCGTCGTCCTAGTGGTGGAGCGCCTCGAGGAAGGCAAGGCTCAGCCAGTTCAGAGACCCGTCTACTACCTTAGTGAGGTCCTCTCCCTCTCCAAGCAGAACTACCCCCACTACCAGAAGATGTGCTAAAGTCTGTACCTAGCGTGCCAGAAGCTCAAGTACTACTTTCACGAGCATCTGATTAAGGTGGTGTGCACAGTACCCCTTTCGGAAATCATCGGCAACAAGGACACCACCAGTCGAGTCGCCAAGTGGGCCATCGAGGTCGCCGCCTACTCCATCCAGTAAGAGCCAAGACTCACGATCAAGTCATAGGCTCTAGCGGACTTCCTCGTCGACTAGGCCGAAACCCAGTACCTCCCGCCGGTTCCCAACTCGGACCACTGGAGGATGCACTTCGACGGCTCGAAGATGCTCGGGGGCTTGGGATCCGGAATTGTTCTCACCTCGCCCAAGGGCGACCGGCTGGAGTACGCCTCCAGATCCACTTCAAGGCCTCCAACAATGTCGCCGAGTACGAGGCGCTGGTGCATGGCCTCCGGCTGGCCAGGGAGATTGGCGTAAACATGATCCTTTGCTTCGGCGATTCTGATCTGGTGGTGCAGCAGGTATCTGGAGAATGGGACACCTGCGACACGAACATGGCTCTCTACTGGTTCCATGTACAGAAGCTCAGCACCAGCTTCGACGGATGTGAGTTCCATCACGTCCCTCGCGTGAACAATGAGGCTGCCGATTCGCTCGCCCGAATCGGTTCAACTAGGCAGGCGATCCCGCCAGGGGTCTCCTTGGAGCACCTGCGCGAGCCCTCCATCAACCCGTCTCTCGAGTCGGATTCCATCATCTGGGCAGGAAGCACGCCGGCTGATGACCCGGCAAATGCGGAACCCACGGAACCTGGAAAGAAAAAGACTCACACCGACTCCGGCATGTCAGCGCCCTCCGGCTCGCAAGACCCGGGGGACGTCGACTCATCAGGTGGCTCGGAGGCTGCCGTGTGAGGTACCTCACCCGGACGACCCCATAACATTCCTCTACCGAAGAACGAGAGAGTCCTCACCATCTGGGAGATACCGTCCTGGGCGCAGCCCTTCATGAACTACATCGCCAATGGAGAACTTCCGGATGACGAGGTGGAGGCCAAGAAAATCCGACGACACACGCACACGTACACCATCATCAACAAGGAGCTATACAAATGCAGTGTATCTAGCATCTTGCAACAGTGTGTCTACATGGACACGGGCTACCGGCTACTCAAGGACATCCACCAGGGCGAATGCGGTCACCACGCTTCATTTCGGGAAATAGTCGCCAAGGCGTTCCGCCATGGCTTCTATTGGCCTACCGCCATCAAGGACGCCGAGAAGCTAGTCCGTGTGTGCAACGGATGCCAACGCTTCTGGCAGCTTAGGCACATGCCAGCTGTGGTACTCAAGACCATACCAATAACCTGGCCTTTCGCCATCTGGGGGCTCGACATGGTCGGTCCCTTCAAGCGAGTGCGCGCGGGCATGACCCACCTACTGGTGGCGGTGGACAAGTTCATGAAGTGGATAGAGGCCAAGCCTATCCAGAAGCTGGACGGGGAAATGGTCATCACCTTCTTCACCGACATCATCAACCGGTTCGGCTACCCCAACAGCATCATCACGGATAATGGCACGAACTTCACCAAGGGGGCCTTTGCCTGGTTCTGCAGCACCAAGGGCATCCGCCTAGACCTCGCCTCCGTCACGCACCCGCAGTCCAATGGGCAGGTCGAAAGGGCAAACAGCCTAGTGCTAGCTGGCATCAAGCCACACCTCATCGAGCCCTTGGAACGGTCACCTGGATGCTGGATCGAGGAGCTTCTGGCTGTGCTGTGGAGCCTTCGCACCACACCGAATAGGTCAACCGGCTTCACCCCGTTCTTCCCCGTCTATGGCTTGGAGGCCGTCCTCTCTATGGATATCGAGTTCAATTCACCATGCAAGCTCCTCTACGACAAACAGGCCAATCAGGTGGCACTGGAGGACAGCGTGGAACTCCTCGAGGAAGCCCGCAAGCTGGCACTGTCCAGATTGGTGTTCTACCAACAACGCCTGCGTCACTACTATTCGAGCCGGATCCGGCCCGTCGCGTTCCGCGAGGGCGATCTCGTTCTCCGGATGGTGCAGGACACGAAGGGAATGCACAAGTTGTCGCCACCTTGGGAGGGCCCCTTCATCATCAATCGGGTGCTGCACAACAATTCCTACTACCTCATCAACACGCAGCAGCCGCACAAGAATAAGATGGACAAGTCGGATGAGGAGACAGAACGCCCCTGGAACACGGCCCCGCTCCACCCGTTTTACACCTAGTCGTCTAATAGTGTATGTATCCCACGAACTCTTATGAATGAAACATGCGGAACCCCGAGAGATACTCGGGGGATCCTTGCCAGAAATTGGTGCGTATTTATTTCCGGTTCAGTTTTTTCGGCGCCGAGAACCCCCACCCGGGGGCTCGCCGGCTAGCTCGGCCTGCTAATTCTATAAACCGGCTGAGTAGTGTGCGACGGTGTTAGAGGCCCACTCTTTGTCTTACCTACAGACCACAACCCGGCTGTCCGTTTAGCAAGAGCAAAAGCCCGACGCATCCCACATGAAAAACAGGGAAGAGATGTGACAAATAGGGCGGTCCGGCATTGTGCCTAGTTTTAGATGATCCGGCTACTAAGCCTCCAGTACCGTGTGCAATGTATTGTCAGCTCCCTTCGATTCCGGCTCTAGACCACAACCCAGCTGCCCGGCAAGGACGTGGCGTAAAGAGCAGAGCGCACGGGAAAGCGACTAAGTGTCTGGAGAAGCACAAGCTAGTTTTCAAAAATTAAAGCTATCCTTCGGTTAATAAGCACTACCTTAACCGGCTAACCTATTAACAAATGGGCCTATATGTATGTTTGTTTTGTACGACTACATCGAGTCGGTCGTCAAAAGGGAAGAAGATTTCAAGTCATTGCCTTCATCAAGGTTCTTAACCAACTCACAATTCGGATGTCTCCAACTCACTGTTTAGTGTATTTTATTGCTAAGAGCATCTATCCTATCCTATCCTAAGAGCATCTATCCTATCCTACACCAAACTGCATCGAAGACAATGAACATGATCTATTCGCTATTTAAACTTGGACTAAGCCACCATAATTACCACCACTATTCCACACTCATGGTTCTGTTAGTTTAGTGTATTTTATTGCTACAGCAACTAGCTTTATTTTCTTGTTATTTATTATCATGCAAAGCTATCTCTGTTACTCGTATTGTTGCTCTAGTTTTATTTCCTAGATAATGCAAACGTTTAGTGTGCCTAGAGTTGTATCAGTGGTTGATAGAACTTGAGAGAATATTTATCCTACCTTTAGCTCCTCATTGGGTTCGACACTCTTACTTATCGAAAAGGCTACACACGATCCCCTATACTTGTGGGTTATCACTCGCTGAGAAGGGCGACCAGCTCCTAGGAGGTGGGTTGCTCCCCCGACTAGTTCTCCTATAGCCAGTTGTACGCCAGCAGGTCTACGCTAGGATAAAATGCTGTCAGAAAAAGGAAAGTCAGGTCCGGCTACCGAATCTGGACAAGAAAAGCTAGTTGGCCTTCTCCCGGAGGGCCTTCTGCATCACCTCCTCAAGGAAGGACTTCTCCCGGTCCGCTAGCCATTTGATCTCCTTCTCCTGATCTTTACTCTTGGCATCAAGGAGATCGAAGGCCTAGGCCCGGCTAGAAAGGGCGGAGTCGTGCTCCTTGAGGGTAGTCTCCAGCGCATCCATCTTGTAGTGTCAGTCCTTGTTCTGCAACCGAAGGTTGGAATTGGACTTGGTCAGCCGGTCGTTCGCTGTTTTCAGGCGATCAATCTCCCGGGCGGGTACACACCATGATGGCTGCGATAGACCGGCTATCAGCAAAAAAAAGAGTAACCGTCCACAGAAGCCGAGTTAGAGGACTTACTCTGGGAGGTACCGTTGGCAGCGGCCAGCTCCAAGGTTCATTTGCTTCCAGCCGTGGCTTTGAGCAGCCGGATCTCCTTCACCGCCAGCTCGAGGGTGGCGGCTAAGTCCACCAACGAGGTGGCGGGAGAAGCGTTGTCGCCAACAGCATTGACAGTTAGCGACTCCTTCGCATCTAGAACCGTCGTCCGCCACTCTTCCCTTGGCTCGGCGTCAAATTTGTCGTCCGCGACGACCACAAGCTCCTTGCCGGCTACCGCTCTCCTCGTCCCTGTGGAGGAACTACCTCCACTTTGTGGGTTCACCGTGGACGTGTCCGGCTGCACCACCATAGCCGACAGAGCATCCCCGGCACCGTTTGTAGTAGCCAGATCAGCACGGGGTGGAGGCGGAGGCGGGGCCCTAGGCGAAGGAGTGGGGGTGCCAGCACCAGCAGAAGGTGGCGCGGTGTCCGGTACGTAGGGCAGCGAGCCAATCGGCTCCCGCGCCGGGCTAGCGGCGCCAAAGGAGACGAGCGAGCTGAAAAGCAAAAGACAAGAGAAAGAAGCAAGTAAGAAAGGCAAAAGATAGAAAAAGGTGGGCAAGAGGAAAAAAGACGAAGAAACGCAAGGCAAGAATGGAGGGTCTTACCCCTGCACCACTGGAGGCGGCGCCTTCTTGTGACCAAGACGGCTAAGGGGGAGGGCGCCAGTCCGGCTCCTCTTAGTGGTTGGCTCCTCCATAGTGGGTCGGCTGGACCTGCTCCCACCGGTGCTTGACCGGCTGGAGCCACTCCCCCTGATGCCTAACCGGTTGGAGTCGCCGTTCACCTCTTGGTGCCAAGCCGGTTCGGGAGCCAGCGCGGCCTCCTCCTCGTCAACCTGCGTGTGGGGGTCGTGGGCCAGCTTGTCGTTCCGGTTAGGAAAGACATCGGCGTCCTTGTCCGACTCCTCGCCTGACGGGCATGCAGGCGGCTCGGGAAGGTTGGGCGTGAAGTTCTGAAGGGGGGACTCGCCCTCCTCCCAAATGATGTAGGGGAAGTTCTGCCAGACGAAAGGAGGACAAGAAATCAGCCGGATGCCAAGCCGGACCAAAAAAGAAAGAAACCGGCTGACAAGGAAACTTACCTGGGGCGCACTATTGTCGTGGCTATATAGGACCTGCCCGAACCTCCAGCCCTCCTCTAGCCACTCGTTCATGATCGTCCACACCACTCCTTGAGGTTGTGGAAACGGGGGTCATGGCGAGATAGCCGGGTGGGATCTAGCCGGCCGAAGTAATAGCACATCTTGTGTGTGCGCTGCTGCTGCTGCATCATCAGCCTAGACATCCAGCTAAGTGTGATGTCTAGACCGATCAAGCTGCAGCATCGCGTTGGTATCCGCCTTGTCGCCATGGATCTTCAGGTCCCAGTGCTGCTGGCTGGACTCCAGATCTTGGAAAGCCGGCAGGTTGATTCGGTCGACTCCGGTGACGTTGCTGACGTAAAAATATGACTGCTACCACATCCAGACCGTGTCCTGGAGCTTAAACTTTGGGTAGCCGGTTTGGGAGCGGGAGTAGATGGAGGCGCCTCCGCGGGCTACCAGTGGCCCCTACGTGAACTGCACTTGTGGCTGGACTCGGAAGAGCTAGTAGAAGAGCCCGAGATCCGGCTGGATCCCGAGGTAGCACTCGCAGAATGCCACGAAGTGCTCAAGTGTGCCAATCGCTTTGGTGCCAAGGTGGTGGAGGCGGAGGTCGAAGAAGGCGAGGAAGGTGAGGAAGAAAGGGTGCACGGGCAGCGCAAAGCCGCGAGCAAGATGGGAGAGGAAGATGACCCGCTCCCCCTCCGCCGGGTGCGGCGACTCCTCCTCCGGTGGTGCGAGCCGCACCTTCCCTCCGTTTCTGGTGACAAGACGTGGGTGGTGTTGTACTTCATGATGTGCTCCTCCATCACCAGACTCTGTGCTCTGAGGCTATTGCAGGTTCGCTCGCCGTGGTGCTGGGAGCGTAGTAGGGATGGCCCGTGTCTCTGACGGTACTAAAGGGGTGGTGCGGCTAACTCCGGCGGCAGGCGCTAGCGAGTTAGTGGTGAGGCAGCAAGGGTGCAACAGTAGATTGAGGAAGTAGTGAGCAGAAGTAGGAAGCGGCTCCAACGAGCGGCCTTTTAAGGACCGGGGAGGGTAACCGTATACGACGCTAGGCGGCGCCATCCGGGCTGCACCCCACCCCCACTACCGCTCCAGATCCCGTGTGCGGGCGCCAAATGTGCAGAGGATTCCGGGCCGGGAACCGAAGTGCCAAACGGAAGTTCCCAAGGCGACATGCGATGCGACGTTACGTTGCACACCGTAGCGCAATGATGGTGCGTCCGTGCGTGGCCGGCGTCAGCACTGGCGCCACGGGTAGCGCAATCATCAGGTGTAGCCAGACACAAGTTTCAAATTCAAGAGGGAGCGCGCGCACATTTCGCCTAAGGGCAAAATCTACACGCGCTCAGGGGCTAGTGTCAGGGGGATGACTCCCGGATACCCCAACCAGACAAGAACTACGGCAGGCGGTTCGTGTCCGGCTGGTAGGGTGCAGCCGAACATGGACATTTCGTACCGGCTACCATCCAGTAGACGGAACTAGGAGGAGCGGCAAGATTCAAGACTGGCTACACTAGCATAGCCGGATGTAATCAAGAGTACATGGTGACGTGTTGCACAGTGCACGGTACTCCCTCGTACAACGACAAGACCCGCAACTACGCGGCCATACCGAAGACTTTGCTAGGTGACGCGGGCACAGTGGTCGGGCGCTGACGACGAGCTCGCAGGGCGTTCACTGTACCCACGATGACCCATACGACATGTACCTCGATTAGACATACCGTACCGGATACTGTAGATGACCAGCCGGCTGGGACCCGCCTGTGGGGCCCACCAGCCGGACTGGCCAGTTAGATCGTTGCTCCTCTGCCTATATAAGGAGGGGCAAGGCTCTCATAGTAAGGGTTGGTCTCTCAGCATTTAAGAAGGTAGCTAGAACATACAGCTCGAGGAGCAATTGTACTCAGTATTCTACCCTTAGTCAGATCGGTAGGAGTAGGAGTTTTACCTCACCACGAGGGCTCTAAACCTGGGTACTTCTTGTGTCTCGCTACACTAGCTCATACCCAATCCCGCCTATGGACTCTGTCGAGAGCTTCCCTGCTAGTCCCCACACCTCTATCTAATCTTTTCAGGTACTGCCATTCCGAATAGAACAACATCTGGAGCGGTGGACATGGAAACCTTTGAACTAGATCACGCCCAGTGGACATCGATGAAGCGGATCTGGTACGGTTGGTTAGATCTGGTGGGTGAGCGTCGGCGAAGTGGCTGCACAGCGGTGAACGAGGCCGTAGCTCAAGCTGGTGCGCATGGTGGTCGTGGAGGGGACAGAGGAGCTTGGGATTTTTGGGAGGGCCGGCGGGAAAAACTAGGGGAATCGGGACCATAGAGGTGAGCAGATAAAACTTACGATCGTGCCCTCGAGCTACCGACTTTAGCATGCCCATTTGTCATCTGAACAATGGGTAGATTTGGAATTTTAAATTATAAAGTTTTTGAAATAGAAGGGCGTGAAATGCTTCAAGGTCGGGTGTGGTTTTGCCGCTCGATTGAGAATTTGAATTTGGCTTGCGCCCATCTAATAATAATAATAGAAAAATGGTACTCCCCCAGTCGGTGGGATACTTTGGCTCAAAGTTTTTGAAATGATGGGGCAGGAAATGCTTGGTAGGTGGGTGATTTTTCCACTCGATTGAGATTTTGAATTTGGCTAGCCTCCATCTACTAATAGAAAAAAGGTAGTAGACCATACGCTATCTGTCTAGGAATTCAAGGTCGAGAGTCACATCAACTGATCATCCATAAACATTTTTTTGCACAAAAACTTGGATACCTTCCAATCACACAACATAGGTAGTAAATTTTGCCGCTTGACTCAGATTTTAAATTTGGCTAGCGTCCATTTTATAATAAAAAATGGTACTACCTCTGTGGGTGATTTTGCCTGAAAATGTTTGAAACAGAGGGGTGCAAAATGCTTCGGGGACGGTGGGTTATTTTCCCGCTCGATTACGATTTTGAATTTGGCTGTTAGACATGTTTTTATTACTAGAAAAAAAGGTTGTGTAGGTCGAAGGCCATCTGGTCAGGAATTTAAGGCGAGACTCACATCAACTGATGCCTCCGATTCAAACGGGGTAGGCGGTAGGTTTTGGCTGTCGACGGTGATTTTGAATTATAGATTGTCCAAAGAATAATTAAAAAAATAGGCCGTTCTCCCTCTATTTCAGGGATCCAAGTCAAGGAGAGTGAATATCTACCACGCGTATGAAAATGCAGATCTCCGATACAAGAATGTTTGTTTAACATAACAACAAACAAATGTCTAAAGTAGCTCTAATTCAAGCATGTGAAAATGGTGTACAACCAAGGTCTACTAATTATTTATGTGTCGGCACAGACTCTTCTATAGGAAGCACTAACTAAATGGTAGTACTAATTCAGATCAAATAAAAAGCCTGCTGAGAAACAAATACTCCTATTGCATCATAAAGTATATGTAGAACAAATAAAACAAGATTTCATCACACATGCACTACTATATAGAGAACCCCATTTCATCATATAAAACAATGTTTTATCACACACACATAGGCTCCCAAAACAAACAGACAACTCTAATATTCCAGCCCTTGCCACTGTGACTGCAGCACAAACAAAGGTGTCACCACAGTTCCATCAGCTACCAAAACAAACAAATATCATACTGCACCTCCAAATAACAAACACATGCTTTCCAAAACAAGCCTTGCTTGTTCATCCGAGTGTTATTTTCATCCCCTTGATGTTGCAGTCTGAATCAGCTGTGTTGCTGACAGGACTTCCTTTTCGTTTCTTTGATTTAGCACTCTGAATCACATCGTTTGCTAAAGGAAATGTACAAAATGATCAACAAAATCATAGGTGTCCAAAAATGCAAGAGTTGTGAACTTCTTAGACATGAATGACTGCACTAACCAAATTTCATAATGTAGGGATGTAAAGTACACCAACGTTTACGAGATGTGAACTTCTTAGACTTCATGTTGTTGAGATCTAATTCGAATACTCCCTCCTTCGCCCATATAACCACCATTTCTCTATCCTCAAATGCGTAGAGTAACCTTACTACATCTTTCCCACCATATGCCATGATTTCTCAAGGCCAAGGAGAGTATCCAACTCAACCTTTATATGAGGCACCGAAGCTTCCCATTTGCCTATTGATGATCTTGCACTAGACCATGTGTTTAGAGTGAAGTCTCTTATAACCGCAAGGGCAACATCTCCATTATGCCCCTTAGCGATGAAAAAATTGCGTCTGGAAATATCATGTGTCTCATGGGGGCACTCAATATAACACAGTTTTGTTGTCACGTTATTGAAGGGAATTATATATCTGCAGTTCATTGTTGGCCAGTACAAAATGCCCCCTATGAGAGTTGACGGCCTATGATCAATCTTAGCCAGCATCTCATCAGGTTTAATCCAGTCCTCCCATTTTCCTAACTTTGATGAGTACCTCTGCACCAGTGCTTGGTTACCATTGGTTACTATCCAAACATCCCAGAAATTGTAGCAACAATGTGAAGACAATTTCCCATGATTACTCGAACATAGAATTGTGTCGCTATCATACTCACGTCTCCCCCAAATTGGTGGTTCTAGTATCAATGTTTCACTTCCACTGATTGGATCCCATCCCTTTATCATGTTAGACCCTTGCGGATAATGAAGTAGCACCCTACCATTGCGACATCCGAGTACATATGGTTTGTAGGCTTTATGTACTTCCACCAGCATGTTCAACTTCTAGAAGATGGATTGGTCAAGGTTATGATATGTTAAGAATCGAGCGTCCTCGGAGCTATTGGTGAAAAACCCAAGTAACAGCATTCCTCTGTTGTGTGACAGAGTTAGCCTTTTGAAATCATTGGTTCCCATGAAGTCCATCCAACATTTGTGGGTGACTGATGCCCTCAGCATGCAGGATGGGTGCAGAGGAAGCCTGACAAGAATCTAACCAAATACATCGCCTGTCCAGTCGTTGATTATTGCATATGTTCTTCCACCAAAGCTGGTAGGATGATGCAAATAGCACAAATACATCATCAGAATTAAGTAAACAACACAATGCGCAACCCTAAAAAACAAATTAAGTAAACACCACAATGCATCACATAATTTGACAGGAAAATTTATCATCAAAATTTCCTAAACTACACGCATCTGAAAAACTACCTAAAAAGCAGAGTATGTCAACAAAATAACCTAAAAAACACAAGGAATCAACCAGAGTAGTACGAAAGCACCGCAAAATGCTTCAGCATGTCGGAACGGGGTGAAGGGAATGAAGAACTTTTTCAGGTCACTGGGGAGGACAGAAAGGCCCCTACCTGAATTTTCTAGTTTTATCATAAAGAAGGGGAGAAAAAACGGATGTAGCATCAGTGACTTGGTGAACCCAAGTCTAACGGTGACTTGCCCCAGGATCCACCTTCCATCTTAGATCAAACGTATGACAGTAGCTCAGATTTTGAACTAAAAAGTAAAACTATTTGAAAAAATTGACAAAAAATCAGTAAATCATCGGTGCCTAGGTTTGAATCCTGTAAAAGTTTCATCCCATTCGGATCACTAGTTTGTGATTAAATATATTTTTATGTTCAAAGTACTACTAGTTTAAACTAATATCCACTGCATCCAGAAAAAACCTCGGAGCAGAATACACAAAAGAGGGACAAAGTCAGGAAGAAAAAATCCAACGCAGAACTTACAATGGGGTCGACAAGTTCTGAGCAGATGGATCAGGCGCCACCGACGAATGATGAGCCACAACCGTTGATGTTGAAGAAGCACGGCCACAGCTGATGCATTCCTAGCATCCCACGTAGCCGTCGCTTTCGCAGCGGAAGCCAACATAGCTGAATTTTTTCTAGCACCAGCCGACGAGGATTTCAACTATGCCTCTACCGCTTTCCAAGCATCACTCAACAACGCCCAAGACTCCGATGCGGTACAAGCATCGGTCATGTATTAATAGTAGCAACCACATGACTGATACAAGTTTGTGCACTTGCATTGCTCAGTTTCCCGCCTACAGACATCAAGTTTGTGCACTTATTCATGTGATACAATCAATTGTTGGGTAAAATATTCCAGGTGGTAGAAGCCAGCCCTTTCTATGACATCAAGATATAGAGTTCAAACATCGACCTGAAATTCCAGAATCTACAACTACAAGTTTTGGTTTACTACCAGAAACATGCTAACAAATCACTCACAACTGGCATTAACACATCTCAGAAGGAAAAAATTGAAAGATAAAAAACCACCGCAAGTTTGAATAAGATGACTGTTGTTGCCAAATATAGTCACATAAAGCTAGGTCCAATATATATGTCATAATAGTACATCAAATATATAGATTCATGGAAACCACACACCAGCAGAGCAAAAAAATAGTTATAGTACCTGACTTAACAAACAGTCATCCTCACAAGAGACCCAAATCCTTCAAAAATGAAAGTAGAGCGGTCAATATGGTTTACAGATTTCCTCACCTTTCGCAGGATTAGGACTGTATGGGCATAGAGAATCTCGAATTTTTGTCAGGGTTGCATCTGCTTCTAGAGCTGAATTGAAAAGTTGTCAGCTCGCATTCCCACCTATTCCAAGATCCAGTCGTACACCCGGCCAATCAGCTCGTTGCCATCCACATCAGGCAACTCAGGAACTAAGTTGTCAGCCACGAACTTTTGAAAATCAACACCAGCATCATGATCAACTAAAATTGATGTATTCCATCCTGCAGTCAAATCACCTATCCGCTTAGTGGATGTGGACACTCTTCCTTCAGGCGCCTAATCTGTTCGTCCTGGTGTTTCACTTTCTATTGAAGGCACGAAATCATATGTCTATGAGCTTTGTATTTCTCCCAAAGACGGGCAATTGTCAAATCCTTGTAGTGACCAGCACCATTACGCCATGAGCAATATGAGTAAGGTGGAAACTTCAGATAACAATTCCAAAATTAAACCAGATTCTCATTTTAAAAAAATAAACCAAATTCTCGTTTCACAAAAAAAATTCCAAATTCAGCTGCACACATCATGCAAGCTCCATAGTGGTACCGCAAATGGCAAAGAACCATAGAGGCATATTTCCCAAACATGGGAAATAGAACCGACATGAAAATGGCCCTACTTCATGGTTTGCCTTCTTAGCTGGCACATGAACAGTCATGGCCTTAGTAATAAGTGGCACTATTTCAGAATGACTTCATTTCTGCAAATCATGATGCAACGAAAATGATCAGTATATTTTAGGGGACATTTTAAGTAATAAAGCGCTCTTTATCGAAAAAAATGTTTTCGGGACAAAGCATAGGTTACTGAAATTTCAGCAAAGCAGCTGGATACATAAAAACACTTGTCACTCGATAATGCCTCCTCCACAGGTGGGACATGCGCATGATGCTAAATGAAATGCAGCAAAACTAGTAAATTTCAGGAAAGAACACATCAACTTCGCAATGCAAAGAAGGATACGTGCATTAATCTGATGCCAAGGATTGGGTGTGTTCCCCTTTAACGAAAAATATAATTTAAAGAACTCAGCAATGCAGGACACCAGCAAACAACAATCTGTTTATGAATGATATGCAGCAAATTACATCTGCATTGTTCAGTAGAGGACCGTTCTGTGAAATAAAGCCAGGGGAAAGCTTACTCTTCTTAGCAGCATATACTTACCTATTTTCAGTGGACCTTATAACTAATTCCATGGCTACATCTATGGTGATCCCAGCTTCCTAATGTGGCATATAGATCTATTATTTCAAATAGAAATCACCTAAACAACTATCCGGATGGTTGCGGACTCACCGGAGATTGCACTGATGCGATGGAAAGGTGGATGCTGCTGGGTAAAGAAGGTGCACAAATATGCAAAAAATGTAGGTGTACTCGTATATAGATAGAGATAGCAGTAACACATAACTAGATCAATTAGTAGTAACCACAAACTCTAGACAAGCTGTAAGCAGACTGTCAACTACTCCCATATTAATTAACCTAGTGTAAGTTAACGTGGAAGTACTATGAGATGGTGAGTACTAGTAAACAAAAGGGGATTACTTAATTATTAGTGGAGTCTACAGCCAGCCACCAAAAGCACCATGAGCATGCTAAATATCTAGATTGTAGACCATACTTGGTTAAGAAACTAATGTCCAGCTCTAATTACCCAAATCTAAGAGCATCTATCCTATTTACGACTGAGCACAGTGAGTTGGAGTAGGGACGAGGAGTACATAGGAAGGAAACCACTTTGGTCCTTGGCGGCACAAAAATTCAAAGTTTTCTGGTTTTTGAAATTTCCACTTGCTTCCCAAACATCGGGAGGGAAGGTTATTCAAAAGATCAGCCAAACATCGGGAGGTAAGGCAATTTTGAACCTATTTTGAACATTGATCACATTGAATAAACAAAAAACAAAAAAACAAAAGTTTTACTCATGATGTCCTATCATGTCTTATGCACCACGTGCCATGAAAACTGTAATCATGGGATTAGATAATTTTTGGAAAAATATCTTCAAAATATTGTCCTACCATGTGTATGGACATTATCGGGTTTATTTCAACTCGAACGACCAAGGTCATCAAGGCCATATTGACATCATAGTTTACAATTTGATAGAGTTCCCATGATAGTTTGGTACATGGGTGCATCTTGGCATAGTAAGCATTGTTGCATGTGGGAGTTTCCAACAATTAGGAAACAAAGAAATTCAATTTTCCTAGTGAGGAAGGTGATGTTTTTTGTGAAGAAAGTCCAAATAATATGGTTCAGAATGCCACAAGGCAATGGTTTCACACATAGTGTAGTTGATCATGGTTCCTATCTAACTTCGGCTAAAAGTTAGTACATATTACGATGGGTCATGACACGCGGTACTAATACACATACTATTAGTATATTTTCTCTCTCCTTCGCCCCCCTCTCACCATCCATCCACTATCCTCTCCAGTTCTCCTTCCTTTCCATGTAAGCTTTCACGCAATGATTATACTTCCAGTCTGAGATACAACGGTGCAGAAAAAGATGACGCCCACACCATATCACCATCAATCAAGTTCGGTGACGCAACTTTGTGAAGAGTAAACGTATACTAGTAGTATTGTAGCTAGATAAGTATGTACTACTATAGACACTTAATTTTTAACGGAGGAAGTAAGAGACACCGAGTAATTCAGCATGATCTACATGATTCTCTTCATTTTTTGGATAAAGCAGGGCGCCTCCTGAATTCTCTAGGTCGAGAAAAATCAAGAATCGACAAGTCTAGTATAATCCTTTTTTTGTTGACGGGACGAGTCTGGTACAATCTATTTATGATATTCTGGGATAGTTTTCAAGGAATTAACACAAGCACAGCTATAAATAGACATTATAAATTGCAACAGTACGGACCCCTACTTTTACCCAAAACACCCAACTCACTGTTGCTTAAAACTCGATCTCTCTCTATTTTCTTCCAAAATTTCATATGACAACTCTCTCCAAAACACGTTGATTGACCTGACAAATGGGAAAGGCCCCGAAACTCCACCTGGAAGCCCAGACTCAGTCGATGGGCCATGGCTTCCGCCACTGTCTGACTCCTCTGATGAAGAAGATAGCCACTGGCAGCGCTTTTTCGAAAGGATGCCACCACCAGCGTTGAGAGACTCCGATAAGACGAAAGATGAGACTGAGGAAGATGAGGAGTCTGAGGTCTACCTTGAGGAGGAGGCCGAAGATGACGACAGGGAGGAGGCCGAGGACGATGACAGGGAGGAGGCCAAGGACGACGACGAGGAGGTCTCTTCCGGTCCCCCCCCCCCCCCCCGAAGAAGCGTGCCCAAGTGCAAAATTAAATGGCGTCTAGAGATGAGGCGGGCAGTGTACTATATCTCGTTCTAGGAAGCATCTTGGCTTTGGTAAATAATGTTATCAATGAGAGTTCCAAACTTTTAGGAAAATGCTTTTTAATTTCCAAGTGATCGGATTTCTTTTTAGTAATTAAGTATGTGCGAATAATTTGGCTTAGAGTGCACTCACTATATTCTAGCAAAATATAGATAATTTCTACCGCATGTTAGTACTATATGAAAATACTTATCTCAATGTGTTAATGATACATAGTTTTTTTTTGCGGGAGGGGGGTGGTAATGATACATAGTTGAAACTTAAATGGTGTCATCTTATATTTGTGCTTGTTTGGATGAAAACTACAAACATGGATTTTGACAACTTTCGAAAAACTTTCTACACAATATGGTCATAACCATGTATGAACATTGTTCATATTTTAAGCCAAGTTACCAATGCCAAGGTCATATCTGCATCACTCGTCCCGTTTATTGGGATAAATTAAAGAAAAGTAAAGAAAACAATAAAAAAATGTTAAGCACTTATGTATGGTGTCCTCTTCCGTAAATGATAAACATGAATTTTGACAAGGTTTAAAAACACTTCTTCACAATATGACCAGCGATGTGTTAACATACTTGGGTTTCAAGTTAAATAATCACACAGGTCATGTCCATTTTGGGTAGACGGGGTGCATATTGGCATGGCATACTAATGTTGTCAATTGGACTTTTCAACTTTTATGTATAGAATTTTGTTAAATTATTTTAGAAGTGCCCCATATAATTATTTTTTAAAGAAAAGGCAAAGTGTATGGCTCCGAATTCCACAACACACTAAATTTCACACAAAATAGAGTATGTTTCATGGTTAATAAGTTTCTTGAATTTTCAAGCCATCTAGCTAATTTCGCATAATTAAATGACATTTTGTCAATGAAACCAAAGTAGGTAAATTTTGAACTACAAGTGCGTGATAGTTTTCTTATAAATTTGTCAAAGACTCATATAGTACTAAGTATTGTACCCACGTAGTCATACTGAAAACCGAATATTGTTTTGAAAGATACAACTTCTTTGTATGAATTTTCATGCTGACCCATCTGACCATGTTTTAAAAAAGTGAAAGAAAATAAGGAAACATGCACACAACCTTTTACTAGTATTAAAAATTCATACTTGTAAAGCAGTAAAGACGGCGCAGTTAAAGTTTTAATACAAGGGACCTAGGCACCTTCACCGGCCATCCACAATTAACCTTTCTTCCTCTTAAGACTTTGCAGCTATGGCTCCGAACACCAGCGCTCCCTGTGGGAAGAAGAAGAAGACCCAGGTGGTGGTGACAAAGGCCATGGAGAAAAATAAGACATGTCGCCGGCTTTTGAATCCTGCTCTGGCCACTCCAAGTCACAGTCTTGCACCAGGCAGCCATAGGAAGAAGCAGGTGTCGAGGTCCATCAAGGCCGGGCTACATTTCCCCGTCAGCCGGATCAAGCGCTACTGATACGTCCATTTTGCATCACTATTCTATATCATAAATTACTATTATTCATTGATATATTTCATATTAAGAGATGATACTTATGTTATTTCATCTATTTTGGCATGGTTGATGACTTTTCGAGGATGAACCACTGCAGTCAGGATTCTAATGGAAAAGGGGCTGTTTGGAGGCGAAATTCGCGAAGATTAGAAAATCCTGGAAAATACATGGAAAATCCTATTTTTCCAGAAGACGAAGGATGCCAGAAAGGGGAGCGGAGATGGGCCACAGGGGGGCCCACACCACCCCCTGGCGTGGGCTACCCTAGTTTGCGCCAGCAGGTGGTGTGGCCACCCTGGCCTACTCCTGGCTCTCCCCTTTGGCGTATGTTATCCCCACGAAACCCTAATACCGGGGGAGCAACCATAAAAAGATTCTGCTGCGTCTGCGGGGCGGAAAACTACAGAGAGAGAAATATCTCTTTGGCAGATAGAATTCTACCGGGGGAATTCCTTCCCGAAGAGGGGAGATCATCGCCATCAACACCACCATCAAGTGAGACTTCATCGGGATCATCATCATCATCAGCTCCATCATCATCTCCACCAGCACCATCATCACCACTCCATACCGCTGTAACAATTGGGTTGAATCTTGCATAGTTCTTAGGGTAAACTTTCTCGGTATTGATTACTTGTTGTAGTTGATGCTATTGAGTGAAACCATTGAATTATTGTTATGTTCAGATTGTTGCTTATCATTATATCATCTCTGATCTTGATCCATATGATGTCTTGTGAGTAGTTTGTTTAGTTCTTGAGGACATGGGAGAAGTCATGTTGTTAGTAGTGGAATTGTGTTGAGAAAGATTCAATAGTTTGTTATTTAAGTTGTGGTGTTATTCTTCTAGTGGTGTTTTGTGAACGTCGACTACATGACACTTCACCTTTATGGGCCTAGGGGAATGCATTATGTATTTGGCTACTAATCGTAGGGGTTGCCGGAGTGACAGAACTTGAACCACCGTTAGGAAACCTTTGCACTAGGGATGTCAGGATCTTAGAGTTTAAAGTTGTGGTTAGGTTTTTATCTTAATTACTTTCTTGTACTTGCGGATGCTTGCAAGGGGTTTAATCACAAGTATGTATTAGTCCTAGGAAGGTCGGTACATTAGCATAGGTTCACCCACACAAATCTTATCAAACTAAAGAAGATTAATAAACTATATGAAGCGAAACCACTTGACGATATTCTCGTGTGTCCTCGAGAACGTTTGGTCATTTTAAGTAATACAACCGACTTGTCCTTTGCTAAAGAAAGGATTGGGCCCCTTGCTGCAATTATTATTATTGTCTTTTATTTACTCGTACTTTATTTACCTGCATTATCAAAAAAACCTAAAACTCCGTTTGCTAAGTATTTACAGAGAATTCCTGCTCCAAGCCACTCGTCAACACCTTCTGCTCCTCGTTGGGTTCGACACTCTTACTTATCAAAAATACTGCGATACACCCCCTATACTTGTGGGTCATCAGCTACCTCAAGGAGGGTCAGTACTCCCAGCACATAGGCTTCAGGGCTCCCGTCTACCTCGCGGTCGTTCTCGATTACCTCACCACCGAGGTGTTGGAGCTCTCCGAGCAAGCCGCGAAGTACAACAAGAAGATCGGCATCATCCCGAGGCACGTGATGCTTGGCGTCATGCACAACGAGGAGCTCAGCAAGCTGCTGGCTGGTGTTACCATCGCGCACAGCAACGTGCTGCCCAACATCCACGAGTCCCTGCTTGGCGATGGTACCGCGGAGGTGATACGTTGCTAACGTATCTATAATTTTTGATATTCCATGCTTGTTTTATATCTACTTTCTTATGTTTTGTCCACACTTTGGAGTATTTTTATACACTTTCTTGGACTAACCTATTAACAAGATGCCATAGTGTCAGTTGCCTGTTTTCTTCTGTTTTTGGTTCCAGAAAAGCCAGAAAATCAATATACTCGGAATTGGACGGGACAAAAGCCAAAGTCAATATTTTACCGGAAGACACATGGAGTCCGAAGGAGAGATGAAGGTTGGCCACAGGGCGGCCACACCCCCTGGCGCGGGCAGCCCTAGGCCGCGCCAGGGCATGGTGTGGGCCCCCTGGCCGGCCATCGACCTTGCCCCTTCGCCTATAACAAGCCTCCAATGCAAAAACAAAGTAGAGAATCCAGCCTCCAGCCATGAAAAGTTCCAGAGCTTCGCCGCCACCGAAGGGGAGATTCGGGGGACAGAAAGACTCTGTTCTGGCACCCTGCCAGGATGGGGAAGTGCCCCTGAATCCATATCCATCGATCTCCACCACCATCTCCATCGCCGTTGCTGATTCCCATGATGAGGACGGAGTAGTTCTTCCTCGAGGCTAAGGGCTCTACCGGTAGCTATGTGTTCATATCTCTATCTATGCATGATCATATTGTGATCATGAGCTTTCTAATCAAGTATATCTACTTTTCTACTCAAGTGCTTTAATAGATCTCTGCTCTCCCCATGTGTGTGAAAGTGACAGCGTGCGCACCATGGTGGGACTTAGGCTAGAGATTATAAATACTTGTCATGATTTATATTTGGAGTTGGATGTATTTATGAAATTGTGGTGTTTGTTGGAACCATCTAGCGCTCAAGGTGATAGTGTGGGGTTATGTAGATGGGGAAAGCGAACTTTGAGGTGTGCTGTTATAGCCCTACCATGGATTAGAGTGTCCAACCAAAGAGTAGTTCAGAGTAGTATCATAAAGAGAAGATATTTATATGAGAGTGTTCACTAGTGAAAGTATGATCCCTAGGCCTTGTTTCTAAACATTGAAACTTCATTTGCAACTAGATCTGTTACATGTTTGCTTGCTTCCATCTTTATTTCAGTTTGCCTTTAGTCTCTTCCACGCCATCAAGCTATTTTCTAGCACCGTTGTATTATATCCATACCACTTGTATTTTACTATCTCTTCGCCGAACTAGTGCATCTATACACCTGACAAGTGTATTGTGTGTGTTGGGGACACAAGATACTTCTTGTATCTTGATTGCAGGGTTGCTTCAGAGGGATACCTTTGACCACTTCCTCCCTGAGTTCGATAAACCTTGGGTAATCCACTTAAGGGAAACTTACTTCTGTTCTACAAACCTCTGCACTTGGAGGCCCAACAACTGTCTACAAGAATAGAAGTGCATAGACATCAAGCTATTTTCTGGCGCCGTTGTCGGGGAGGTATGGTAAAAGGTACTCACATCCTCCGGTGTGAGTGCTCGAAGTTATTTCCTTTAGATTCTGCAATTTTGTCTTTTTTATTGTTTTCACTAGTTAGGCTTAATGGAAAACAACAACAAAATTAGAGAGCTTTATAGTATTTATCTTGAGTTAGGACATGAAGTGTTTGAAGAGAAAATTAAAAAACCTATGGAACTTTATTTGCATGCTAATAGCAATGTTGTTAGTATGAATTCTTCGGACACCATTATTGCTAATGCTATGGAAAAGTCTAAGCTTGGGGAAGCTAGTTTTTATGAAAATGATCTTTTTAGTTCCCCAGCTTTGGAAGATAGCTATTCTATTGCTTATGATGATACCAAACCTCCAATATATGATGATTAGAATGATGAATATGATATTTTTAGTCCACCTACTATTGAGGAGAAAATTAATTATGATTACAATATGGTGATGAGAATAATAATGATAGCTATTTTGTTGAATTTGCTCCCACCACAATTAATAAGAATGACTATGCTTATGTGGAGAGTAATAATCATTATATGCATGTGCCTCATGATAAGAATGTTTCATGTGAAAGTTATATTGTTAATTTTATTCATCATGCTACTGAAAGTTATTATGAGAGAGGGAAACATGGTTTTATGCATCTCAATAATATTAAGTGTCCCCTCTTTATGTTAAAAGTCTTGAAGTTGCACTTGTTTTGCTTTACTATGCTTGTTGCTTTGTGCTTTCATGACTTGTTTCTTTACAAGATTTCTATGCATAGGAAGTGGGTTAGACTTCAGTGTGCTTTGAATTTGCTTCTTGATGCTCTCTTTTACTTCAATTCATATTTCTTATGCGAGCATCTTCTCAAACTATCATGCCTAACTTAAAGGCGTTAAAGAAAAGTACTTATTGGGAGATAACCCAAAAGTTTTAGTTGAGTCTTGGAAGTTATTGCTTCAGTAATAACCTCTCCTTATCATTTTTGTGTGGTTTTTGTGCCAAGAGTAACCTCTAATGAGAGAGAAGTAATGCTTGGGAAAGTTGTTGTCCTGAAACAGATTTTTGTGCTTCGCTGTAAAGATTCGTGAAAAATCTATGTACATCGGTTTGAGCTGTAATTCGTTGTGCTTTTGCCCCAGGTTGTTATCCAACTTTTGTTAGTTCAACACTTTTCTATTTGAGCAACATAAGGTCTTCGAAAAAATTTGTTTTTACCTTCTGGTCTGTTTTGACAAATTTCTGCCATTATTTGCATTTGCCTCTTAATCTCTTTCGCTTTGAGTTATCTTTGATCGTTTGAAATTTTTAAAGGAAGTGCTACAGTAGATTTTGTTTTAATGGAAGTTTTACTTGTGTTGAAACTGAACCAAAATACTTATTATCTTGAGTACACTAATGTTGCTAATGAAGATTGTGTGAAGTTTTGTATGAAGGAAATTTTCAGGTGTAGGGAAAGAATGATGTAATGAGATGAAGAATGGACAAAAGTTCAAGTTTGGGGATGCCACCCCGTGTCACCCCAAGAAATATTCAAGAGGTACAAGCGTCAAAGCTTGGGGATGCCCAAGGCATCCCCTTCTTCATCAATAAAAATCGCAAGTCTTTCTAGACACTTCGTTTTTATTGTTTCATGCATAGTTGTGTTGTTCTTGGAGCGTCTTCGTTTTTAGTTTTAGTTTTCTTGGTTTGCTTAGTTTGCTTGAATAAATTGGTTCGACCCCCTCATTCCTACATTAGTTTTCAAATAAGTTAGTTTGGATTGGAAAAGCGTAGGAAAAGTTCATAGTTAAGTGGTAAAAAAGAGCTTATTTTTTACTGTGGCCTATGCTTTGTCATGTCATGCTTCATATTGTTTTGGCTTTATGCTTAGTGATTTTTGATGTAGCATGACATGTTATAAACAATTGAGATTGCTTAATGTGCCTTGAAAGAATCATGCGTTGTTTTAGCATATTAAAGCATAGTATTGTGGTATTCTCCTTTGATGCTTTATTTGGGTCGACTTGGCACATGCTCACACCATGTTAAGACTATACCAACTCACCATAGCCTCTATGATACTTTAGTTTTCGACTTGTAATATCACTTTATGCTTTAATTAATGATGTTTTGTCGCTTTGGATGATTATGGCCATTATTGCTCTCTTGGTTGGTCGCTCCAAGTCTTTTGCTAGCCTCCATAACCAAGTATGAGTTCCACTCATGCATCCAACTCCAAATAAAACCAAGTTATTCCAAAGAGTCCAACAAACCTACCTATTAGCATTTGCTATTCCAAGTATATTCATGTTTTTATCTACCTTCCGAATTAAACTTGTTATGAAAAACTAGTGATTAATGCTCTCATGAACTTGATGGAACACTTTACTTTTCTTTCCCCTAATAAACTTGAACCATTGTGTCGTCTATGTTGTATATGCTTGCGCTTATATGTTGGGGATTAGCACAACCATGCTGTCATGGGGAACGCTTTCAACATTGCACTTGTACATTGTACCTAGTTGATACCATGCTCTTTTGTCTATGGATGTCATCGGTGTGAAATGAAAGGGGAGCTTGTAAGTCCATGGAGTTATGTATGTGTGTTAGAGAAACGCCTAGGCCGCTGGTCTAATCCATGCCTAATCATGGTGGAAACTTGCAGAGTAACCATAATGAGCAATCTATGAAGCATTCTTGTTATAAAAAAGAGATAGAGATTGAGAAAAAGAGAAAAAAAAAGATGAGAAAAGAGGAAAGAGAGAAAAAAGCACCATTTCCCATGCTAAATAAGAAGATTGTTGAGATGCTTATTGTCTGCTTGCCTTGTCATTTTGATATGGGTATTCTTCCGTATCATCGGGCAAGGGGTACCCCGTTGGCGGTTCTCTATGATACACATGTACTTACTACGACAAGAACTTACCGGTACTAAACTTGAGTAGCATGAGGAGCGGCCCCATATTCAAGGGACATGAGATTTCCAACTTATACTTTGTCAAGCATATACTCCATAGTTTGTTCACTTTAACCTTAATCACTTCAGGATGCTTATCATAGGGGCAATGAGAGTTGAATGCTAATAAGTACCATAATTTTTGGAAGCTCTTTATGAGACTTGATGTCAACACCCGGATTTTTAATCCCAGATGCCTGTTATGCCATACATCGCAATCCCAGGATTACCATTTTTGAGAGACATAACAGATTGGATATCACAGTACATCATCCATTACAAACCATAATAAGGTCTTACACAAATAAAGGATCTCATGATCCACTTAATACAACAAGCAGTGGAGATAAATAATAAGCATAGCGATGGGGTCCATCTTCTGTGTCACAGGCAATGCTGACGATGGGAGATAGTCCTAGTTATCATAGTCGTCCTGATGTCCTTCCTCTTGGTAGTCCTCTTCATAGTCGGGCCATGAGAATAGCCAGGGACAAAAGCCATGAGTACTCTTTAAGTACTCGCAATCTATCACTAACAAGTAAGGTAGTTCTAATAGGAGTGTTAACTCTAAGTTTATTTGTAAAGTTAAGTTTGAAACCTAAGTTGAGTTCGGAAACAAAGAAAGATAAAATAAAGTTCTAGAATCACTTAAGTTGGGAAGCTCGTTTCATAGTCACAACCCTGTTGTGGTCAAGTCAAGATTCATCATTCATTTCATAATTCATTTTGAAAACATATGACAACGGAACAGTATGGCTACTCCAAATGTCCATTACCGCGGACGCGGCTATTCGAATAGTTTGACACTCTGCAGAGGTGGTAAACTTTCACCACAAGATTCGATACATATGTCAGGGATAACCCTGAATCATCATACTTAGTATGCAGATAATCAAACATAACCTTTCCTTTACACACTCTAGTATAAGCACATCTCCTATGAGCTTGGCCTCCCAGCCATGACCATCTGTCATCCTGGGCACTACATAGGTGGACAACATTGAGAGGTAGCCTCAGCTTAGACCTCTCCCGTGAGGGAACTCATACTAATGCATATAAACTTCCGGCTAAGCCTTACACAATTTAGGTATTGTGGTTGCACGGTAAAATTGGAATGGTATCGCATCCGAACCCAACCATCAATTTTTATGAAAGGGCTAAGGCTCATGCCTCAACATTTTCATCATCATAAACCATTTGTGTTTCTCAACACATGTCAAAACATCTCAATGGAATGACTCATCATTCCAAGGTTTTCACAAGTCCTTTTCACCAAGTATTCCCATCTAAAGTGATCAAGTATTTGGTTTGGATCTAAACTACTAAGTTAAGAGTGTTCACTAAGGTGGGGTGCTAAGATCAATCTCATGCCATAGAATGACATCTAAGTCTAAACCCTAAATCTCATGCCATAGAATGACATCTAGATAGGTCAAGTTTTATACTCTTTATGCTACCTTTAAACAAAGTAAAGGACTTTGGTAAAGTAAAGAAGGTAAAGCTTGTAAATAAAACTTTGGGTAGGTAATAGTAAAAAATGTATAACCAAAGCATGCTTAAGGCATCTTGCTTAGGTTATCTAGCTTGCAAGAGTTAGCTTGCATTGTTAATGATGGCTTTCCTTAGTTGGTGAAGTGGTTGAAATTCTCTTCCTCTTCCTCTTCCTCTTGGTAGAATTCCTACTCTTCGTAAGCTTGGTCGGCACTACCATCTATAAATACATACGGGATACACAATAACCAAACAATACTAAACTATTTTATTTAGCACACTAAGCCACACATTTGATGATCTATTATCATCACAAATATCACAAGGTTTAATAACTAGTTTCATTTATTTTATTTGAGAAAAGTAATTTCTACTCATTCAAATTAACTAAGATTTAATATTCTCCAATTAAAATATGGGATCATGTGGACACATGTCATCACCACATATTCTAATATATGGGAATGGGATTTAAATGATTTATCACATTTTAATAAGTTTAAGATTATTATTTATTGATTTAAGGTGACTAGAAATGCCTATATAGCATTATTTTGGTACTAGTCCAAAGTCACTACATGCAAACCTTAATATTATTACATGTTTAGATATGTATGGTTAAATGTGATTTTTGAGAGATGGAATCAACTCAAAATCTATTATGGTTGATTTTTGAAAAATGTTTGAATGTGAAAAAGCTTCTGTCTTCTTTTTTACTAGGAGAGATCTCTAACTCTAAATGATTTAAACCCAATGGGCTTGGATAGAGATTTAAAATACCTTTCCAACAAAATTGGAATCACTCAATTTGGATTTGTAGAACTCTCTAAATTGATTTTCAAACTAAGGGACAGATTCTAGTTTAAGTATAAAAAGAAAATTCCTAATTGAATTAAATGGGTCGCGCGGGAAATAACTGGGCTGGCCCATGTACACTCCGTGGCGCAGAGGACAGCTGACATGAGGGGTCCACATGTCAGCAGTACATCTCACGCAAAGCGGTACGGGGCGATATGGACCGTAGGATTAGAATTAGATCAAACGGCTCACGGTCGTCGTCGATGACGAACACGTCGCCGGCGAGACGAAAACCTAGCTACGCGGCAGCGGTGCAGTTGGGGCGTACCAGGGCTCCAGCGAGTGCGGCGAGGTACGCAAACAAACGAGGAGATGACGGCGAGCTTAGGCAAAGTCGCGGAAGAGGCTGGGGTGGACGAAATCGACGGAGCGTCTCCTCCTCTGCTGCGGCTGTCTCCGGCTCGTTTCCGGCGATGGGATGCTCGAGTTGCTCCGGCGAGAGGTGGGGAAGGACTGGTGGTGAGAGGTGAGTTGAATGGTGTGGCGACTGAGGCTCGGGAAGGCCTCCGTATATTGGCTCGAGGAGGGGACCGAGGGGGCGACGGCGAGCTCGTCGGTGACGACGATACAGGGTGCTATCAGCATGGGAGGCGTAGGCGGATGGTGGCTTGCTTCCTGGAGGTCCTCTACGGCTTTATGGCGATGCTAGGGCGGTGGCTAACTGTCGGGACTGTCGCGCGCTCTGGGGAAAGGGGGGTGCTCGACGCGGTTCCCGTCGAGTGTGGGTGGCTCGGCGGGGTACGGCCGTGTCTGGAAGGGTGCGGTGGTCAAGGCGGAGCGGCGAGCGCGGTCTGGTGTCGAGGCGCAGCGTGTGGCGTGCTGGTGGTGATGGCGCTCTGGCGTGCTCTGGCACGGCACAGATAGGATAGTGCGGCGTGGCTCTAGGGTGGTCCAGGTGCTAGCAGGGGTCGTGGGGTGGAACGTGGACGACGGTGAGGTCACTCCTTGCTTCCTAGAGTGGCGGAGAGGGGCTGGCGGTCTGCTGTGGGCTGGGCACGATCGGCCGGCAATCATGGTGTCGGGGTGGCGTTCCACTTTGGCTAGGGACTAGGGGATGGGTTGGTTTCGGCCTGGTGAGATATAGGAGGGACAGAGGGAGTAAATGGGGTGCAATTGGGTTGCAATCCCCTATAGAAATAGTGGAATGACTATTGTGTTGGTTCTGTGCCTGCCAGGTGTTCGATCAAATGGCCGAAAGAAATCAAATTTGGAATTTTGAAATGAATTTTTGTGGACTGGTTTATGACAAGCTTAAGCATCTTTGGTTGCTAGGATTTGTCAAATTGAATTCATTTGGATGGTTTTGTAAAAGTGTGATCTAGACATATGAGATAGATTCCATTTTCAAATGCCAATTAAATTTAGAGTTTAAATGTTTTTGGCAGAACACAAAGTGGGCATTGGTACATATCTACTTGTACTATCAAGGGGTACAAAGATCCACAATTGTTTCTATTGGAATTTGAGTGCTAGCAATACCCAAAGTGGGCTAGGTGATTAAAATGGTAAAAGTGACCATTTCCTTTATTTCATTCCTTTTGATTTCTTTTTCTTTGGTTTTTGCTTGGGAATGATCTAGATGATGTGACATTCATCATAGAACTATTTTACAACCATTAGAACACACAATCATGGCATTTCAAAACAACTCCTATTTAAATGCAACACTCATATGCATGCTTAAATATTTTAAATGGAAAAAGTTTTTGTTAACCCTAAATTGGGTGATTTGGATCTTGATTGACTTTGATTAAAGAGTTGGGATGTTCCAAACCTTCCCCCTTAAACAAAATCTCGTCCTGAGATTTAAGAAAGAAAACTAGGAACTAAAGAGATCTGGGAACTCAGCCCTAATGTAATCTTCTCGCTCCCAAGTGGCTTCTTCTTCGGTATGGTTGCTCCGCTGAATTTGAGAAATTTGATACTCCGAGTCCTGGTGGTTCTGTAAGCTTACTCCAAGATACGGATGGGCACTTCATGATACGTCAGATCCTTGTTGATGTGAACAGCTCGGTGATCGATGTTCTTGAAAACGTCGGTCTTCTCCGGCACTTCTAAGCATTTGCAAAGTAACGAGATATGGAACACATTGTGGATTGCAGACATCTCCTCTGGCAGTTCCAGTTGATAGGATACTTCTCCTCGGTGGTTCAAAATGTTGAAGGGTCTGATATACCTGGGGGCTAACTTTCCTTTCAGACTAAAACGTTGGGTTCCCTTCAATGGCGAAACCTTGAGAAACACAAAATCTCCAACATTGAAAGTCAGGCCTCTCCATCTCTTGTCAGCGTAACTCTTCTGTCTAGATTGGGCTATCTTGAGGTACTCATGGACTTTGTGAACCTTCTATTCAGCTTCTCATAGGATGTCGGGTCCGAAAATCTGACTCTCTCCTACATGCGACCAATTCAAAGGGGTACGACACCATCTTCCGTATAAGAACTCAAATGAGGCCATTTGCATACTGGCTTGATAATTGTTGTTGTATGAGAATTCTACGAAAGGGAGGCAGTCTTCCCATTTTGATCCATACTCGAGCACACAAGCTCTCATCATATCTTCTAAGATTTGGTTGACTCTTTCAGTTTGTCCATTAGTTTGCGGGTGATATGTTGTGCTGAAGTTCAACTTGGTTCCCAATCCTTCTTGGACTTTCTGTGTAAGTTCTCACCATGATAAGGTAAGATCCCTGTGATTGCAGTGCTAGTCCCTGGATCGAAATGCTAGCACCCACAGTTTAAGATGAAGTACACAGAAACAAAGGTCATTATTACATCGCACATCCAGGAGTATAATAGTTCTTACAACTCACTTAGCCCAAGGCTAAGACACAAGTTCACATAACATATAATAATAATAGAGTCCTTAGTCTTCATGTGCCACAGGCAAGCATGTCGAGTGTAGACCCGCAACTCTACTCATCATCAGGGTATCCTGCAACATAATAAGTTACAGCCACAAGGGTCAATACATTTGGAATTGTATTGGCAAGTGATACCATAGATACTTAGTATAATCCAACAACTACATGAATATATGGCTAAGTGGGGTTATGGTTGGTTTTGCTAAAATTAGTTTAACTTATAGTTTTTGAAGAAGTTTTTCATTCCAGCTTTAAGGTACCAATGACAGACATCACTGAACCTCTACCCATGTTCACCCACAAGTTTTAACTTAGAGAAATTTGAATGAGGAGATTATTGAACTGCTTCACTGTGTTGAGGCTGAGAAGTTGTCCATATCCGGGGACACGGCTAAGTACTTAGTTTTACCCTCTCGAGAGGTGGTGAACTTTCCCCACAAGACTCGACATGCATCGAGACGAGACTTTTCAGAAGCAATCCCTCAGACCACCACGGACACGTTCCATCCTATCATCACTACCACCCTCTGTCCGTCTGGCTGAGTTCTCGCAACTTAGTCGGTCAAGGCAGAGCCCATATGCCATGTGGCTGCACTTGAAGCTTTATGACAAGAATGTCTCCTATCTCTTTGTTCCTGGGTGGCCATCCACAAGTGTGATACACCAGCTGACCATAGACATGGTCCCTGAGTAACCACTCAACATAATCCAAGCAAGCCCATTCCACCCAGGTGTTTCATTAACATTTGTTGTTTTCTAAGTTAAACAAAATAATATCTTTCCATGCTATCTTATGTGTATAATCCACCCATGAATTCTAATAGCATAGCTAAGCATTCTAGCATAAAAAGTCTTTATCTAAGGAATACTACCAAGATATACGCTATAAGGTAACATAGCATAGTATGGTAACATATGAATAATTCTATCATGCTAAGATCTACCAAAATATCACTAGTGCAATAGTGAAAATAATAGGACATGAGATGAAATATCACTTGCCTTGGTAGCTAGGGGAATAGGTACAATCCTCACAGCAACAAACTTCACAATCCACACAATCTACACAAGATCAATACAACAATAATAATTCAATCAATAAAACATTACAAAAACATGAATGTATGCAACATGCAAAGATATGATCACAACTCCATAACTTACAGAGTCTACAGTACTGATGATAGAATACCTCATCTAAATGCATAAGAAATACCCGAAAATAATTTATAGAAACATTTTTGTGAGCAAAATACTCCTAAAACGGTTCTGCCTATAATTCCATTTTTCCGGAGGCAAAAGTGTGAAACAAGGCCTCCATAATAAAGGTCTTATTTTTCTGAATCCATAGACACCAAATTTGTATTTTTATGATTTGTGGATCTAAAGTTAGGGATTTTCTAAGTTTAATACTAAATCTGTCTATTTTCTAATTAAACAGAAATAGTCTGGCGACGTGGCGCTTTCTTATTGGCTGATACCGGTTCGGCCGGATTGACTGCTGCGAGCCGTCAGATTTAAGTGACGTTGGACGGATCAGATCAGCCGTACCCTTTTGTTTAAGTGATCTAATCTTAACCGCTAGGATCTGATCGAACGGCTGCTAAGCATCTCGCCGGAGACTGGCGGTGCTAACGACGGCGCGTCGCGGCGGAGCGTCGGCCGATGGGGTTCTGGCGATTCTACGAGGGCTGGGAGACCGTGGACACGTACCAGAGGTTGAGGGGGTCGTGGCGATCTCGATGGAGGTCACTGCGGTGCGGGGGGTGCTCGGGCTTGGCCTGGATCCTTCGCCGGAGTTGCGCAGACGGTGGAGTTCACGGCTCAGTGTTGGAGACTGTGACCTGGGGCTCAAACCAACCGGCAAAGAGGTCAGCGAGGTGCGCAAGCGTCTACATGACCTAGTAAAGACCAAAAAGGGGCGGCGGGAACTCTACCTCTACCAGAGAAGGCGACTGACGGTGGCGGCAGAGGGAGTTCGCCGGAATCGTCCGTGTCGTCGACCTGGAGCAAAAGAAAACGCGCGGCTTGGTCAGTAGGTGCGCTAGGAGATGGGGAAATAGATGGGACCAAGGGGAGGGCGTCGGGCGGCCTGGACTCACCGGAATCGTTGCCGGAGTCCGTCCGATAGCGGCGGTTCGAGCTCGGAATTTGGGGAGCCTGGGGGCTCTCCGGGGTGGTGTCTGTGGGGAAAATGATGAGGAGGGAGAGGGGGTTTAGTAGGGCTAATCGCCGGGGCAATTAATCGCGAGAAACTGACAGAATCGATTCGATTCAAAATGGCCGAAGCGGAGAGGTCCATCATCGGCAGTGAAGACGACGAGATGACGTGGGCGTGGGGTCTACCTGTCAGCGGGAGGGGTAGAGACGGGGGGGTGGGGAAAGACAGAGAAGGGGAGAGGGAGTGGTCCGGGTGGGCTGTTGCCTATTGGGCCAGAATGGGCCAAAATGCTGCTGCTGCTGTTTGAAATTTTCCCTCCTTTTCTTTTTCTAATTCAGTTTTCTCCAAAACTTTTGATTTAATGATTCAAATTGATTCAAACCAATTTGTGAAAATTTGTAAAAACTCAAACTAGGTTTTTAGGGTATTATAAAACATATTTACCTACTATTTTAATCCAGGTACTTACTTGGACTTAATAGGTAATATAGCATTTTCTTTGGTTCCATTTTCAAAACAATTCATAACTTTCTATCCATGGCCCAAATTGCACCAAATTTTTGGAGAACATTCTAAATGCAATGCAAAAACATGCCATGATGATATGAGTGCAATGATGATGATTTCAGATGAAATTTTGGGATGTTACAAATCTAACCCCCTTAAGATGAATCTCGCCCTCGAGATTCGGGTTGGCTAGCAAATAGGTGCGTGTGATCTCTCCGAAGTTCATCCTCTCGCTCCCAGGTTGCTTCTGATTCAATGTGATGGTTCCACTGCACTTTGCAGAATTTGATGGTCTTGGTACGGGTAATTCTTTCTGCAGTCTCCAGAATCTTAATAGGTTTCTCTTCGTAAGTGAGATCAATATCTAGCTGAACTTCCTCCAATGGTATAGTGTCTTTCAACGAAGTTTCTTCCATCTCTGGGTGACACTTTTTCAGCTGACTAACATGGAATACATTGTGAACTGCTGACAAAGATTCTGGTAATTCTATCTCATATGCTACTTCTCCTTTGCGACTCGAAATCTTAAGAGGCCCTACATAGCGTGGTGCTAGTTTTCCTTTGATTCCAAATCTCTTCACACCACGAAGTGGTGATACCCTGAGATAAGCTCTATCACCAACCTCGTAGGTAACCTCTCTACGTTTTGGATCAGCATAGCTCTTTTGCCGAGATTGAGCTACCTTTAGCCTATCTCTTACCATCTTGACTTTCTCCTCGGCCTCTTTGATTAGGTCTGGCCTGAACAAGTTTCTTTCTCCTACTCCATTCCATAGCAATGGTGTAGTACACTTCCTTCCATAAAGGAATTCAAATGGAGCCATTTCTATGCTCGACTGATAACTGTTATTGTAAGAAAACTCTGCGTACGGTAGACTTTCATCCCAACTGGATTCATAATCTAACGCACATGCTCTCAGCATATCCTCTAATATTTGATTGGTCCTTTCTGTCTGCCCATCTGTTTGCGGATGAAATGCAGTGCTGAATTCTAACTGAGTTCCTAGTGACTCGTGAAGTTGTCGCCAAAAGTGTGAAGTGAATTGAGTCCCTCTGTCAGATACGATACTCTTAGGTACCCCATGCAAACATACAATTCTGTTCATGTAAATCTTAGCTAACTTTGCGCTTGTATAAGTGGTCTTTACTGGTATGAAATGGGCCACTGTTGTCAAGCGATCAACGATAACCCATATGGAATCGTATCCAGATTTGGTCCTGGGTAGTCCGGTGATAAAATCCATACCAATTTTATCCCATTTCCAATCAAGTATTGGCAGTGGTTGTAATAATCCTGCCGGTTTCTGATGTTCTGCCTTTACACGACTACACACGTCGCATAAAGCAATGTGCTCTGCTATGTCTTTCTTTAGATTATTCCACCAAAATCTCTCCTTAACATCCATATACATCTTGGTGTTGCCAGGGTGAATTGAATATGGTGAATTGTGAGCTTCTTGCAAGATTAACTTTTTAAGCTCAAGATCCTGTGGAACACAGATCCGTTTTTCGTACCATAAGATTCCTTGTTCATCTACATGGAATCCTTTTGCCTTCCCTTCACTAACTTTACTTTTGATTTCATCTATTTCTTTGTCCAACTTTTGGGCTTCTTGAATTCTATCCATTAGTGTGGGCTGCACCTCCAAGGATGCAAGGTACCCTTCGGGCACAATTTCGAGCCTCAGCTCTCTAAATTGAGCACACAACTCCTCCGGCAATTCTCCTTTGTTGAGGCCATTCACATAGACCTTGCGGCTTAATGCATCGGCTACAACATTTGCCTTTCCAGGATGGTATTGTAAACTTAAGTCATAGTCCTTGATGAGTTCTAGCCATCTTCTTTGTCTCATGTTGAGCTCTTTCTGTGTAAAAATATATTTCAAACTCTTGTGATCAGTGAACATCTCACAACGCTTTCCCATAAGATAATGCCTCCATGTTTTTAGTGCATGCACAACTGATGCCAACTCTAGATCATGAGTAGGATAATTTACTTCATGATTTTTGAGTTGTCTTGATGCATAAGCTACCACTCTACCTTCCTGCATCAATACACCTCCTAATCCTTGGTGAGATGCATCACAGTATACTTGAAAGTCTTTCTCAAGATCTGGCAAACATAACACTAGTGCTGAAACTAGTCTCTTTTTCAACTCCTGAAAGCTGGTTTCACAAGCTTCTGTCCAATTAAACTTCTTCTCCTTCTTTAGCAGATCAGTCATGGGTTTTGCTATCTTAGAGAAGTTTTCAATGAACCTCCGATAGTTTCCTGCCAGACAAGGGAAACTACGGACTTCTTTAATTGATTTAGGAGGTTCCCATTCTGTCACAGCTGCCACTTTTGCTGGATCAACAGCTATACCACTTCTAGATACTATGTCCCCAAGAAAACCCACTACATTCAGCCAGAATTCACATTTACTGAACTTGGCATAAAGTTTATGTTCCCTGAGTTTCTCTAGAATCAGGCGTAGATGTTCCTCATGTTCTTTGTTGCTTTTGGAATATACCAATATATCATCGATGAATACCACTACGAACTTGTCAAGGAATTCCATGAATACTTTATTCATCATGTTCATGAAATAGGCTGGTGCATTAGTTAATCCAAACGGCATCATTGTATATTCATACAACCCGTATCTAGTGGTGAGTGCAGTCTTGGGTATGTCATGTGCTCTGATCTTTAGTTGGAAGTATCCTGATCGAAGATCAATTTTTGAGAACACACATGCACCCTCTAGTTGATCGAAGAGATCATTTATTCTAGGCAGGGGGTACTTATTCTTTATGGTCACTTCATTGAGTGAACGATAATCTATGCATAGCCTTTGACTTCGGTCCTTCTTCTCGACAAACAAGACTGGTGCTCCCCAAGACGACGAGCTTGGTTGAATAAATCCCTTTTTCAACTGTTCTCCCAGCTGTTTCTTGAGTTCTTTTAACTCGTCCACCGACATTTTATAAGGTCTCTTTGCTATAGGCCTCGTTCCTGGCAGTAGGTCTATTAGAAACTCCACATCCCTATCTGGTGGCATGCCAGGTAATTCTTCGAGAAACACATCTGGGTATTCCTTCACCATTGGCACACTGTCTAGGCTAACTCCCTTAAGAGAATTAACCTTGCTCCCCTTGGGTTCAAAGTTAGACTTGAACCTGATCCTTTTCTTTTCTGGGGTGGTAAGCATAACAGTCCGCTTGGCACAATCAATCACCCCTTCATAACGGGTCAACCAGTCCATTCCTAATATGACATCTAATCCTTGGGACTCTAGGATTATTAAACTAATCGGGAACTTGTGTTTTCCAATTTCTAGGATGATCTGTCAGCACCCTGAATTTACTATCATTTCTCCACCCGGAGAACTTACCTTAATAGGACATCCAATAGTTTCAGTGGTGAGTCCGTTTTTGATTACAAATGCTCTTGAAATGAATGAATGCGATGCGCCAGTATCAAAGGATAAGTGCAAGAAAGGAATTAATCTTGAACTTACCGATCACAGCATCAGATCCTTCTTGGATTTCCTCCACATTAATGCGGTTCACATGCCCCTTTTGGAATGGGTTTGGCTTAGCCCCATCAGTCGTCTTTTCTAGGAATTCATTAGCATAGTGTCCTGTCTTCTTACACTTGAAACATTCCACCTGACTGATGTCTTTCTTCGCTGGCTGACTGTGACGGTTCTGACCATTTTGGTTCCCATGCCCATGATTATTGTGATTGTTCCTGAATCCACTTTTGTTGTGCCCACGATGATTGTTTCCATCATGGTTGTGGTTGTTGTTACGATGGTTATTATGATTCCCATTCTTGTGGAATCCTGAGCTCCCACTTCCTTCACCATGAGGGCGCTTGTGAGGAGATCCTGATCCATACTTATCAAAATGGTGCTTCCTCTTTCTACCCTCCACTTGTTTCATTTTGTTTTCCAGGATGGTAGCTTTATCACATAAAGATTGATAAGTTGGAACATATGCAACAGATAGTTGCATAGAAATTTCATCATTCAACCCATCTAGGAACTTCTCCTTCCTCTTTGCATCGGTGTCAACGTCATCGGGTGCATAAGGTGACAAATTATTGAACTCCTCGATGTATTCAGAAATATTGCGGTGGCATTGCTTGAGGTTATGGAACTCCTTTTTCTTCAATCCCATTATTCCAGCAGAGATGTGAGTGGTGCGAAACCCATCTTCAAACATTGCCCAAGTCACTTCCTCAATAGGGTGGGTAATTTGAAAATTATCCCACCAAGCAGCTACATGACCTTCCAACAAGTGTGCTGCAAATCTGACCTTTTCTGCATCCGTGCATCCAACCGTGACTAGGTCCTTATTCACAGAGCGTAACCAATCATTTGCTACCATGGGGTCTGAGGTACCTGAGAACTTGGCAGGTCTCAGCCTTAGAAATCTGGTCAGCATATCCAAAGGTGGTGGATTGTTCTGGTTGTTATTGTTATTATTGTTGTTCTGGTTCTGGTTCGCCATGAATTGAGTCATCATTTGCATCAATTGGGTCTATGCAGCCATCATCTGTTGCATTCCATTGCCATTGTCATCCTCGCTGTTGCGTCGGGGAGGCATCTGAGGGTTTAATAAGGGTAAGTAATGATAGATAACCCAAATAAAACAACAATTCAGACAAACAAGCACATGCAAGTTCCAACATCACAACAATAACAGAGTCTGCAAAGATAACATACTAGCATAGTCACCCACAAGTCCGTATGACCTATGCACTCAATAATAATAGAACGATTGGTAGATGGAACAGTATCACTACTCCTCCATGTCGACTTCCTCCTCCACTAGAGCAAGTCCTGTTGATGTGAATCCTGCCTTGTATTCCTCCAAGCTGTTAGTCAGAGCATCGATCTTAGTCTGTAACTCTCTCTTCTGTGTGCGTAGCCTCTCTATCACCTCGTGATCCGCTTCCAGCTCAATGTTCTCTAGCTCTAACTCGGTCTCCAAGTCTCTAATCTTCTTGTTCTTCTCCTGAACTCTCTTCTCTTGGTTCTTGAATTTCTTATCTTGGTCTTCAAACTTCTTCTCCATTTCCTTGATTCGATTTTCCTGTTCCTAGAAGTCCTTGTCCTTCTCCTTGAGTTGGACTCGTAGTTCATCATTGCTAAGCATCACATTAGTCCTATCAGTATCAAGGTGTCTAATGAGGCTCTCTAAGTCCTGGAGGTAGTGACGCACGGGCTTGATAGACTCCTTAGTGGCCTCATCCAATACAATTGGCTCTCCTTCCTCGTCGCGCCTCCCAAAGAAATGGAAGTAGTGGCTCTTGATTTCAGAAGAGTGACGTCCACATAGGCGTCCCAATAGCTCCTGCATAGCGACGTCAAGGCCCCTCTCCATGTCATCATGGAGTATCTTGAAGGTAATTTCTCCAGTTTGGGGCTCTGTCTCACGTCCTGGCTGGGTAAATTTGAATCCCCATAAGTCCTTCCTCTGAAACTTCCTCAGCTGAAGTCCCTGAATGGTAGGGATTGAAAGAGCGAGCACTTGGACTAGCTCCAATAGGCGAGTCCCAAAGCGAGTCCCCTTGAAATCCTTGGCCGTGCTGTAGACAAAATTCGGCATCTTTTGCATAGTATGGAGAAAATTAGTAACACACCAAAGAGGAAGTAAACACAAGTCACAATTTAAGAAAATCAACCAACAGAACATTCCAAGTGGCAATACATTATTCAACTCAAGCACTCAAGGTTCTAGACATAACTTATCTTTGCCATACCACATAAGTTGGTATGATCAAAATACTAACGTGATAAAACGCCAAGGGTGGTGGTCCAACTAATATCTCACTCCTTAACCAAGGTGGCAATCTGGGCATCCTTGGCAGCAATCTGTTTGTCTTGGTCACATAGCTCTAAAGCTAGGCCTATGATATCCTTACTTAGGCGTTTCACCGTGGACTTTGAGTCTTGGACAAGACGCTTCTCCTCCTTGAGATCTTCCTGGGTATTGAGCATACTATACTTGAGTCTCTCCCCAAGTTCCTTAATAGCTCTCCATGCAGCATTTCTTGCAGAGTCAAAGAATGACGGTTCAATTTCAGAGTTGGTGAACATGCAGAATCCCGTACTCTTGGAATCGTCCTCCTTGTCTTTGTACAAATGGAGTTGCACCCACCAATACTCTTGTCCTTCATCTATCACAGGAAATCCCTTGTACACGGCTTCACCATTCATCCCCAAGCCGAGCATGAGGTTCTTGAGCACATTGGGAAATTCTGTCTCGCACTCCAAGGTCATAGTCATCAGTGGTCCCTTCTTGACAGATTCATTGATGGTGGACATCTACAAAATAGATGAGAAGGACGATTAGGAAAAGTTTTACGAGAGGAAAAGACAAGTGTAAAGTTGGAATATAGAGTTTTCCTAAGGGTTTTCCTTAGTCTAATCCATTCTAGGGTCACGATCCTAAAGCCAACATAGTGCTCTGATACCATCTGTAAGATCTCACCATGATAAGGTAAGATCCCTGTGATTGCAGTGCTAGTCCCTGGATCAAAATGCTAGCACCCACAGTTTAAGATGAGGTACACAGAAACAAAGGTCATTATTACATCGCACATCCAGGAGTATAATAGTTCTTACAACTCACTTAGCCCAAGGCTAAGACACAAGTTCACATAACATATAATAATAATAGAGTCCTTAGTCTTCATGTGCCACAGGCAAGCATGTCGAGTGTAGACCCGCAACCCTACTCATCATCAGGGTATCCTGCAACATAATAAGTTACAGCCACAAGGGTCAATACATTTGGAATTGTATTGGCAAGTGATACCATAGATACTTAGTATAATCCAACAACTACATGAATATATGGCTAAGTGGGGTTATGGTTGGTTTTGCTAAAATTAGTTTAACTTATAGTTTTTGAAGAAGTTTTTCATTCCAGCTTTAAGGTACCAATGACAGACATCACTGAACCTCTACCCATGTTCACCCACAAGTTTTAACTTAGAGAAATTTGAATGAGGAGATTATTGAACTGCTTCACTGTGTTGAGGCTAAGAAGTTGTCCATATCTGGGGACACGGCTAAGTACTTAGTTTTACCCTCTCGAGAGGTGGTGCACTTTCCCCACAAGACTCGACATGCATCGAGACGAGACTTTTCAGAAGCAATCCCTCAGACCACCACGGACGCGTTCCATCCTATCATCACTACCACCCTCTGTCTGTCTGGCTGAGTTCTCGCAACTTAGTCGGTCAAGGCAGAGCCCATATGCCATGTGCCTGCACTGGAAGCTTTATGACAAGAATGTCTCCAATCTCTTTGTTCCTGGGTGGCCATCCACAAGTGTGATACACCAGCTGACCATAGACATGGTCCCTGAGTAACCACTCAACATAATCCAAGCAAGCCCATTCCACCCAGGTGTTTCATTAACATTTGTTGTTTTCTTAGTTAAACGAAATAATATCTTTCCATGCTATCTTATGTGTATAATCCACCCACGAATTCTAATAGCATAGCTAAGCATTCTAGCATACAAAGTCTTTATCTAAGGAATACTACCAAGATATACACTATAAGGTAACATACCATAGTATGGTAACATATGAATAATTCTATCATGCTAAGATCTACCAAAATATCACTAGTGCAATAGTGAAAATAATAGGACATGAGATGAAATATCACTTGCCTTGGTAGCTAGGGGAATAGGTACAATCCTCACAGCAACAAACTTCACAATCCACACAATCTACACAAGATCAATACAACAATAATAATTCAATCAATAAAACATTACAAAAACATGAATGTATGCAACATGCAAAGATATGATCACAACTCCATAACTTACAGAGTCTACAGTACTGAGGATAGAATACCTCATCCAAATGCATAAGAAATACCCGAAAATAATTTATAGAAACATTTTGGTGAGCAAAATACTGTTAAAAAGGTTCTGCCTATAATTCCATTTTTCCAGAGGCAAAAGTGTGAAACAAGGCCTCCATAATAAAGGTCTTATTTTTCTAAATCCATAGACACCAAATTTGTATTTTTATGATTTGTGGATCTAAAGTTATGGATTTTCTAAGTTTAATACTAAATCTGTCTATTTTCTAATTAAACAGAAATAGTCTGGCGACGTGGCGCTTTCTTATTGGCTGATACCGGTTCGGCCGGATCGACTGCTGCAAGCCGTCAGATTTAAGTGACGTTGGACGGATCATATCAGCCGTACCCTTTCGTTTAAGTGATCTAATCTTAACCGCTAGGATCTGATCGAACGGCTGCTAAGCATCTCGCCAGAGACTGGCGGTGCTAACGACGGCGCGCGGCGGCGGAGCATTGGCCGATGGGGTTCGTGCGATTCTACGAGGGCTGGGAGACCGTGGACACGTACCAGAGGTTGAGGGGGTCGTGGCGATCAAGATGGAGGTCACTGCGGTGCGGGGGGTGCTCGGTCTTGGCCTGGATCCTTCGCCGGAGTTGCGCAGATGGTGGAGTTCACGGCTCGGTGTCGGAGACCATGACCTGGGGCTCAAACCAACCGGCAAAGAGGTCAGCGAGGTGTGCAAGCGTCTGCATGACCTAGTAAAGACCAAAAAGGGGCGGTGGGAACTCTACCTCTACCGGAGAAGGCGACTGACGGTGGCGGCAGAGGGAGTTCGCCGGAATCGTCCGTGTCATTGACCTGGAGCAAAAGAAAACGCGCGGCTTGGTCAGTAGGTGCGCTAGGAGATGGGGAAATAGATGGGACCAAGGGGAGGGCGCCGGGCGGCATGGACTCACCGGAATCGTCGCCGGAGTCCATCGGACAGCGGCGGTTCGAGCTTAGAATTTGGGGAGCCTGGGGGCTCTCCGGGGTGGTGTCTGTGGGGAAAATGATGAGGAGGGAGAGGGGGTTTAGTAGGGGTAATCGCCGGGGCAATTAATCACGAGAAACTGACGGAATCGATTCGATTCGAAACGGCCGAAGGGGAGAGGTCCATCATCGGTAGTGAAGACGACGAGGTGACGTGGGCGTGGGGTCTACCTGTCAGCGGGAGGGGTAGAGACGGGGGGTGGGGAAAGACAGAGAAGGGGAGAGGGAGTGGTCCGGGTGGGCTGTTGCCTATTGGGCTAGAATGGGCCAAAATGCTGCTGCTATTGTTTGAAATTTTCCCTCCTTTTCTTTTTGTAATTCAGTTTTCTCCAAAACTTTTGATTTAATGATTCAAACCAATTTGTGAAAATTTGTAAAAACTCAAACTAGGTTTTTAGGGTATTATAAAACATATTTACCTACTATTTTAATCCAAGTACTTACTTGGACTTAATAGGTAATATAGCATTTTCTTTGGTTCCATTTTCAAAACAATTCATAACTTTCTATCCATGGCCCAAATTGCACCAAACTTTTGGAGAACATTCTAAATGCAATGCAAAAACATGCCATGATGATATGAGTGCAATGATGATGATTTTAGATGAAATTTTGGGATGTTACATTCTGCCAAAATCTCGAGGTAAACTGGGTTCCTCGATCTGATACTATGGTCTTGGGGGTTCCATGTAAACTGACGATTCTAGCAATGTACAATTCTGCTAGCTTCGAACTCTGGTAGGTTGTCTTGACAGGTATAAAGTGAGCTACCTTGGACAGTCTATCAACGATGACCCAGATTGAGTCATTTCCCCTACTAGAAGTAGGCAAACCGGTGATAAAGTCCATTCCGACATAATCCCATTTCCATTCTGGAATCTGCAATGGTTGCAACAGTCCTGCGGGTCTCTGATGTTCCACTTTGACTCTCTGACGGATATAACACTTGGCGATGTAGCTTCCGATTTCTCTCTTCATCTTATGCCACCAAAATTGCTCTTTCAAATCCTGATACATCTTCGTTCCTCTGGGTGGATAGAATAAAGAGTATCATGAGCTTCTTGCATGATAACTTGCTTCAGCTCTGAATCTGCTGGCACACAGATACGTCCTTTGTACCACATAACTCCTTCTTCGTCTTCGGTGAATCTAGGTACCTTTCCTGTACCAATATGACGCTTGATTCCGTCGATACTTGCATTTCCCTTTTGGGCTTCCTTGATTTGGCTAATCAAAGTGGGTTGAAGTTCAATGCTAGCTAAAAATCCTTTGCTAACTAGCTCAGTTCTAAACTGCTCCAACTCATACAAACTTGGTTGCTTCTCCTTGATCATGGTGTTTAGCCTACATAGCAATCTGCTAAGAGCATCCGCTACCACATTGGCTTTGCCGGGGTGATAGTGAATGTCAAGGTCATAATCCTTGATTAACTCTATCCATCTCCTTTGCCTCATATTCAGCTCTTTCTGAGTGAAAATATACTTCAAGCTTTTGTGATCTGAGTAAATCTCACAGTGATTACCCATAAGATAATGATGCCATGTCATCAATGCCAAAACTATGGCTGCTAACTCAAGATCATGGGTAGGATAGTTCTGCTCATGCTGCTTCGGTTATCGAGACAGATATGCTATGACTTTGCCTTCTTGTAGTAACACACATTCGGGACCAATCTTGGATGCATCACAATACACATCAAACAGCTTCTTAATATCTGGCATGATCAATATTGGGGCTGAAATCAATCTCTTCTTGAGCTCTTGGAAACTTGCTTCACATTTGTCGGTCCATTCAAACTTCTTGTCCTTCTTCAACAATTGGGTCATCGGTCTTACGATGCTCGAAAATCCTTCTACGAACTTGCGGTAATATCCCGCTAATCCGAGAAATGCGGAGACTTGGGTTTGAGTGGTTGGGGCTTCCCATTCTTCAACATCTCTGATCTTTGCGAGGTCAACAGCAACTCCTCTGGTTGACACAATATGTCCTAGGAATCCTACTTCCTTTAGCCAAAACTCACATTTGCTGAACTTGGCATACAACTAATGGTCTCTAAGGGTTTCAAGGATGATTCTCAGATGTTGCTCATGCTCTTCTTCTGACTTGGAGTAGATAATGATATCGTCGATAAACACAACGACAAACTTATCTAGAAAATTCATAAAGATCTTGTTCATGAGATTCATGAAATAAGCAGGGGCATTGGTTAGTCCAAAAGACATGACCGTATAGTCGTATAATCCATGATGGGTAGCAAACGCGGTCTTTGGAATATCCGTTGCACGAATCTTAAGTTCGTGATAACCAGTCCTAAGATCGATCTTAGAGAACACTCTGGCACTAGTCAACTGATCAAATAGATCCTCTATCTTTGGCAATGGGTACTTGTTTTTGATGGTGACGTCATTCAGCTTCCTGTAATCTGTGCACAAGCGGTTGCCTCCATCTTTCTTGTTGACAAACAGAACTAGTGATCTCCATGGCGATGTGCTTGGTTGAATCAAGCTTGTTGCCAACATAGCATCCAACTGCTTCTTCAATTCTACTTACTCTAAGGGGTTCATACTATAGGGTCTCTAGGCTATGGGTCCGGTTACCGGGATTAATTCAATAATGAACTCAATATCCCTATCCAGGGGCATACCTGGCAATTCATCTGGTAATACATCGGGGTATTCACAGACTACTCTGCTTGGTCTATGGTGGGTAGGGCTAGACTCTTGTTGCACTTGAATTGACGGGGTAAGGTTTCAGATATATGCTCTATTGATACTCCAGAGCTACTAGTCATGGTGATGGCTTTCTTGGCACAGTCTATCAATCCTTTATGCTTTGACATCCAATCCATTCCAAGTACTACTTCCAAACCCTTGGTTCCAAGTACTATTAGATTGGCATAAAATCTATCCCATGTTTTCTGATAGGTACAGCTTTGCAAATTTTTCTAGCTTTGGTAATTGAACCGGGGATTTGAACTATCATGACATGCTTCAAGTTGGTTGGGTGAATATTACTAGTGCATGCAATTTCTTCAGTGACAAATGAGTGTGATGCTCCAGAATCAAACAACACTCTTGCTAAAACTGAGTTGACAGAAAACATACCCAGCACTAAATCTGGCGCTTCTTGGGCTTCTTCGGCGTTCATGTGGAAGAGACGGCCATTGCGGTTGTGAGGGTTCCCTGGGGCGAATCTTCTTCCTGGTTGAACACGACGTTGATGTTGAGCTGGGGCATTCACATTGGCACTAGCGGCAATCTTATTGGGACACTCATTGGAATAGTGACCCTTCACTCCACACTCGAAACAAGTAATCTGAGACTTGTCTTTGGCTGCAACGGGCACAACATTGCTTCCAGATCTGGGTGCAGTGTTGTTGTTGTTGTTGGACTTGGGCGGTGCACGGTTGAAATTGCTTGAGTTGCCGGGATGGTTGGTGTTTCCTCCGGACTTCACATTTCCTTCGCTACGGTTGCGGTAGCTTGGACGAGACATTGGAGGTCAATTGTTCCGTGGTGCATATCCGCCAGACGGGTTGGGACGGTACTTCTGGTGGCTGTTGGATCCAGCTTGGTGCATCATGCGACGTTTGCAGTTGTCGTTTGCTTGATTAATCTTCCCTTCTATCTGAATGGCAGAGTCGACTAGCTCTTTGAGATCCTCGAAACGGATGTTGACGAGATATGTTTGCATCTCATCATGCAGTCCATTCAGGAATCTCTCTTTCTTCTTGGCTTCAGTATTGATCTCATCAGTTGCATACCTGGCTAGGGACAAGAATCTGTAACGGTACTGCACTACAGTATTCTTCCTTGCTTTACTCTCTGAACTCATCTCTCATTCTGGTGACTAGACCCTACGGCACGTGGCTGCGGCTGAACTTGATCTTAAAGGCTTCCCATGTCATCACTTGACCATGGTTCATTGTGCGGGTGTTGTTCCACCATGCTCTTGCATCTCCTGCCAAATAGTGGGTGGCAAAAGGAACTTTCTCATTGTCATCCACTCTGGCTACTTCAAAGTTGTTCTCCATGGTCTGCAACCAATCATCTGCATCCCGTGGGTTCTCCGAAGTGCTAAAGATTGGGATATTGGTATTCTGGAAATTTTTAAGCTTGGATCCTAGATGATCCTGATTTCCATGGTTCTGATTGTTGTGAGCCATCTAGGCGATCTGCTACAGGGTGGCTAGATTTGTTTGGCGCTCTGCCCTACTAGCTTCACAGTCTGCAATGAGAGTCTGCAGAATCTGCAGCATTGGGTCTTGCGATGAGCTGCTGCCTCCTTGGTTTCCATGGGTCATCTGAAGATTGAGATAGATAAAGGGGTAAGAAGGAAAGTCCTAAGGTTCATGGTTTTGGTTTCAAAGCTAAAACTTTGAGTTTGACTCAGGTTTTGCAACTAACTTATTTTCATTCATTCAAGAAAAGCACACGATACAAACACACACATACCACAACAACAAAAAGGAAAACAGATAGTTTTAAGAACCATTCTACAAGCTAAGATACAATGGGACCAATACTCCTCACTCTACGATAGTGCTCTAGTGCATCTACTCATCATCGATGAAGTCGGAGTCCTCATCGTCGGTGTAGAAGTCCATGGCATCATCCTCCAGATAGTCATCATCATTGCTGAGGTAGGAGTTAATATCCCCTTGGATGTCTTCACCTTCCTCTTCTTCTTCTTTTGCTGCCAGTTGAGCTTCTTGCTCCTTGATGGTCTTCTCGAGTTCTGCCACCTTCTTGCGAAGACGGTCGATGGTGTGATCCTTCTTTGTGCGTTGACGGCGAAGAGACTGGCGATCCTTGACTAGCAGTGAGAAAGTCTAGGCCTTCTGAGCGGCAATGGCGAGATTGTGGTTGGCGAATTCTCTAGCATTTTCCAATTCCTTCTATCTGTCGTACAGCAGGAAGTCGAGGTTCTCCACTTGACGCTTCAACTCCGAGTCACTTGGCATCTCCAGAGGCATTCCCATAGAATCATGCCTTGCATAGTGAACAAAGCAGGTTCCTTGGATCAAGTTGACATTCTGTGCGCAAAGACGAGCGAGAGTTTCATGCATTGCCCTGGATAATCCATCTAGCCAATTATTTTCTCTTAATGAAAACGGAATCCTCCTAGATGTTGGCGCCACTATCTTGCCTCGAAGATTAGCAGTTACTAGCCATTGTAAATCTCCTCATGGGGTACCAGGGAGTTGAGCTCCGAGAAATTCCGGATGCAGACGCTCCAAGTACTCAGATAGTGCATCAAGATCCCTCTCGAAGATCAGTTGGCCTTCGTTGCCCAACTGGTAGAACTTGTTGTACTGAGCTTCCATCTATAAGAATTTAGGATTAGAAAGTTAGGGAAGTGATCAAGTGTGTCAATGTTTTATGTAGTAATGTAAGAATTTTGAGGAACATGTAATTTTTTCAGAGAAAGAATCCCAAGGGTAAGAGAGGAAATAGTTTTCATAAATACTCACTTTGGTTTTTGAAACTAAGTTTTTGTTCGGACGTCCATTCTAACTAGGGTCTCCTATGGTCATGCTGGCTCTAATACCAACTTGTCAACACCCGGATTTTTAATCCCAGATGCCTGTTATGCCATACATCGCAATCCCAGGATTGCCATTTTTGCGAGACATAACAGATTGGATATCACAGTACATAATCCATTACAAACCATAATTAGGTCTTACACAAATAAAGGATCTCATGATCCAGTCTTAATACAACTAGCAGCGGAGATAAATAATAAGCGTAGAGGTGGGCTCCATCTTCTGTGTCACAGGCAATGCTGACGATGGGAGATAGTCCTAGTTATGATAGTCGTCCTGATGTCCTTCCTCTTGGTAGTCCTCTTCATTGTCTGGCCATGAGAATAGCCAGGGACAAAAGCCATGAGTACTCTTTCTGTACTTGCAAACTATCACTAACAAGTAAGGTAGTTCTAATAGGAATGCTAACTCTAAGTTTATTTGTAAAGTTAAGTTTGAAACCTAAGCTGTGTTCGAAAACAAAGAAATATAAAATAAAGTTCTAGAATCACTTAAGTTGGGAAGCTAGTTTCATAGTCACAACCCTGTTGTGGTCAAGTCAAGATTCATCATTCATTTCATAATTCATTTTGAAAACATATGACAACGGAACAGTATGGCTACTCCAAATGTCCATTACCGCGGACGCGGCTATTCGAATAGTTTGACACTCTGCAGAGGTGGTAAACTTTCACCACAAGATTCGATACATATGTCAGGGATAACCCTGAATCATCATACTTAGTATGCAGATAATCAAACATAACCTTTCCTTTACACACTCTAGTATAAGCACATCTCCTATGAGCTTGGCCTCCCAGCCATGACCATCTATCATCCTGGGCACTACATAGGTGGACAACATTGAGAGGTAGCCTCATCTCAGACCTCTCCCGTGAGGGAACTCATGATAATGCATATAAACTTCCGGCTAAGCCTTACCCAATTCAGGTATTGTGGTTGTACGGTAAAATTGGAATGGTATCACATCCGAACCCAACCATCAGTTTTTATAAAAGGGCTAAGGCTCATGCCTCAACATTTTCATCATCATAAACCATTTGTGTTTCTCAACACATTTCAAAACATCTCAATGGAATGACTCATCATTCCAAGGTTTTCACAAGTCATTTTTACCAAGTATTCTCATCTAAAGTGATCAAGTTTTTAGTTTGGCTCTAAACTAATAAGTTAAGAGTGTTCACTAAGGTGGGGTGCTAAGATCAATCTCATGCCATAGACTGACATCTAATTCTAACTAGATAGGTCAAGTTTTATACTCTTTATGCTACCTTTAAACAAAGTAAAGGACTTGGGTAAAGTAAAGAAGGTAAAGCTTGAAAATAAAACTTGGGGTAGGTAATAGTCAAAAATTTATAACCAAAGCATGCTTAAGGAATCTTGCTTAGGTTATCTAGCTTGACCATGTCATCACTTCACCATGGTTCATTGTGCGGGTGTTGTTCCACCATGCTCTTGCATCTCCTGCCAAATAGTGGGTGGCAAAAAGAACTTTCTCGTTATCATCCACTCTGGCTACTTCTAAGTTGTTCTCAATGGTCTGCAACTAATCATCTGCATCCAATGGGTTCTCTGAAGTACTAAAGATTGGGGGATTGGTATTCTGGAAATTTTTAAGCTTGGATCCTAGATGATCCTGATTTCCATGGTTCTGATTGTTGTGAGCCATCTGGGCGATCTGCTACAGGGTGGCTAGATTTGCTTGGCGCTCTTCCCTACTAGCTTCATGGTCTGCAATGAGAGTCTGCAGAATCTGCAGCATTGGGTCTTGCGATGAGCTTCTCCCTCCTTGGTTTCCATGGGTCATCTGAAGATTGAGATAGATAAAGGGGTAAGAGGGAAAGTCCTAAGGTTCATGGTTTTGGTTTCAAAGCTAAAACTTTGAGTTTGACTCAGGTTTTGCAACTAACTTCTTTTCATTCATTCAAGCAAAGCACACGATACAAACACACACATACCACAACATCAAAAAGGAAAACAGATAGTTTTAAGAACCATTCTGCAAGCTAAGATACAATGGGACCGATACTCCTCACTCTACGATAGTGCTCTAGTGCATCTACTCATCATCGATGAAGTCGGAGTCCTCATCGTCGGTGTAGAAGTCCATGGCATCATCCTCCAGATAGTCATGATCATTGCTGAGGTAGGAGTTAATATCCCCCTGGATGTCTTCACCTTCCTCTTCTTCTTCTTTTGCTTCCAGTTGAGCTTCTTGCTCCTTGATGGTCTTCTTGAGTTCTACCACCTTCTTGTGAAGACGGTCGATGGTGTGATCCTTCTTTGCGCGTTGACGGCGAAGAGACTGGCGATCCTTGACTAGCAGTGAGAAAGTCTAGGCCTTCTGAGCGGCAATGGCGAGATTGTGGTTGGCGAATTCTCTAGCATTTTCCAATTCCTTCTATCTGTCGTACAGCAGGAAGTCGAGGTTCTCCACTTGACGCTTCAACTCCGGGTCACTTGGCATCTCCAGAGGCATTCCCATAGAATCACGCCTTGCATAGTGAACAAAGTGGGTTCCTTGGATCAAGTTGACATTCTGTGCGCAAAGACGAGCGAGAGTTTCATGCATTGCCCTGGATAATCCATCTAGCCAATTATTTTCTCTTAATGAAAACGGAATCCTCCTAGATGTTGGTGCCACTATCTTGCCTCGAAGATTAGCAGTTACTAGCCATTGTAAATCTCCTCATGGGGTACCAGGGAGTTGAGCTCCGAGAAATTCCGGATGCAGACGCTCCAAGTACTCAGATAGTGCATCAAGATCCCTCTCGAAGATCAGTTGGCCTTCGTTTCCCAACTGGTAGAACTTGCTGTACTAAGCTTCCATCTATAAGAATTTAGGATGAGAAAGTTAGTGAAGTGATCAAGTGTGTCAACGTTTTATGTAGTAATGTAAGAATTTTGAGGAACATGTATTTTTTTCAGAGAAAGAATCCCAAGGGTAAGAGAGGAAATAGTTTTCATAAATACTCACTTTGGTTTTTGAAACTAAGTTTTTGTCCGGACGTCCATTCTAACTAGGGTATCTTATGGTCAGGATGGCTCTGATACCAACTTGTCAACACCCGGATTTTTAATCCCAGATGCCTGTTATGCCATACATCGCAATCCCAGGATTACCATTTTTGCGAGACATAACAGATTGGATATCACAATACATCATCCATTACAAACCATAATAAGGTCTTACACAAATAAAGGATCTCATGATCCAGTCTTAATACAACAAGCAGCGGAGATAAATAATAAGCGTAGAGGTGGGCTCCATCTTCTTTGTCACAGGCAATGCTGACGATGGGAGATAGTTCTAGTTATCATAGCCGTCCTGATGTCCTTCCTCTTGGTAGTCCTCTTCATAGTCTGGCCATGAGAATAGCCAGGGACAAAAGCCATGAGTACTCTTTAAGTACTCGCAAACTATCACTAACAAGTAAGGTAGTTCTAATAGGAATGCTAACTCTAAGTTTATTTGTAAAGTTAAGTTTGAAACATAAGCTGAGTTCGAAAACAAAGAAAGATAAAATAAAGTTCTAGAATCACTTAAGTTGGGAAGCTAGTTTCATAGTCACAACCCTGTTGTGGTCAAGTCAAGATTCATCATTCATTTTGTAAGTCATTTTGAAAACATCTGACAACGGAACAGTATGGCAACTCCAAATGTCCATAACCGTGGACGCGGCTATTCGAATAGTTTGACACTCTGCAGAGGTGGTACACTTTCACCACAAGATTCAATACATATGTCAGGGATAACCCTAAATCATGAAACTTAGTATGTAGATAATCAAACATAACCTTTCCTTTACACACTCTAGTATAAGCACATCTCCTATGAGTTTGGCCTCACAGCCATGACCATCTGTCATCCTGGGCACTACATAGGTGGACAACATTGAGAGGTAGCCTCATCTCATACCTCTCCCGTGAGGGAACTCATGCTAATGCATATAAACTTCTGGCTAAGCCTTACCCAATTCAGGTATTGTGGTTGTACGGTAAAATTGGAATGGTATCGCATCCGAACCCAACCATTAGTTTTTATACAAGGGCTAAGTCTCGTGCCTCAACATTTTCATCATCATAAACCATTTGTGTTTCTCAACACATTTCAAAACATCTCAATGGAATGACTCATCATTACAAGGTTTTCACAAGTCATTTTTACCAAGTATTCTCATCTAAAGTGATCAAGTTTTTTGTTTGGCTCTAAACTACTAAGTTTAGAGTGTTCACTAAGGTGGGGTGCTAAGATCAATCTCATGCCATAGACTGACATCTAATTCTAACTAGATAGGTCAAGTTTTATACTCTTTATGCTACCTTTAAACAAAGTAAAGGACTTGGGTAAAGTAAAGAAGGTAAAGCTTGTAAATAAAACTTGGGGTAGGTAATAGTCAAAAATTTATAACCAAAGCATTCTTAAGGAATCTTGCTTAGGTTATCTAGCTTGTAAGAGTCAGCTTGCATTGTTAATGATGGCTTTCCTTGGTTGGTGAAGTGGTTGAAATTCTCTTCCTCTTCCTCTTGGTACAATCCCTCCTCTTCGTATGCTTGATCGGCACTACTGTCTATATATACATACGGGATACATAATCACCAAACAATACTTAACTATTCTATTTACCACACTAAGGCACACATTTGATGATCTATTATCATCACAAACATCACAAGGTTTAATAACTAGTTTCATTTATTTTATTTGAGAAAAGTAATTTCTATTCATTCAAATTAACTAAGATTTAATATTCTCCAATTAAAATATGGGATCATGTGGACACATGTCATCACCATATATTCTAATATATGGGAATGGGATTTAAATGTTGGATCACATTCTAATAAGTTTAAGATTATTATTTAATGATTTAAGGTGACTAGAAATGCCTATATAGCATTATTTTGGTACTAGTCCAAAGTCACTGCATGCAAACCTTAATATTATTACATATTCAGATAGGTATGGTTAAATGTGATTTTTGAGAGTTGGAATCAACTCAAAATCTATTATGGTTGATTTTCGAAAAATGTTTGAATGTGAAAAAGCTTCTGTCTTGTTATTTTTACTAGGAGAGATCTCTAACTCTAAATTATTTAAATTCAACGGGCTTGGATAGATATTTAAAATAACTTTCCAACAAAATTGGAATCACTCAATTTGGATTTGTAGAACTCTCTGAATTGATTTTCAAACTAAGGGACAGACTCTAGTTTAAGTCTAAAAAGAAAATTCCTAAGTTGAATTAAATGGGTCACACGGGAAATAATTGGGCTGGCCCATGTACACTCGCGGCGCAGAGGACATCTGACAGGAGGGGTCCACATGTCAGCGGTACATCTCACGCGAAGCGGTACGAGGCGATATGGACCGTAGGATTAGAACTAGATCAAACGGCTCACGGTCGTCGTCGACGACGAACACGTCGCCAGCGAGACGGAAACCTAGCTATGCGGCGGGGGTGAAGTGGGGGCATACCAGGGCTTCAAGAAGTGCGGAGAGGCGGGCAAACGAACGAGGAGACGACGGCGAGCTTAGGCGAAGTCGCGGCAGAGGCTGGGGTGGACGAAATCGACGGCAGGGTCTCCTCCTCTGCTGCGGCTGTCTCCGGCTCAATTCCGGTGATGGGCTGCTCGAGTTGCTCCAGCGAGAGGTGTGGAAGGACTGGTGGTGAGAGGGGATTTTAATGGTGTGGCGATTGAGGATAGGGAAGGCCTCCTTATATAGGCTCGAGGAGGGGACCGAGGGGGCGACGGTGAGCTCGTCGGTGATGATGATACAGGGTGCTATCGGCATGGGCGGCATAGGCGGGCGGTGGATTGCCTCCTGGCGGTCCTCTACGGCTTTATGGCGATGCTAGGGCGGTGGCTAACGGTCAGGAGCATCGCGCGATCTGTGGGACAGGGGAGTGCTCGGCGCGGTTCCCGGCGAGTGTGGGTCACGTGGCGGGGTACGGCCGTGTCTAGCGGGGTGAGGTGGTCAAGGCGGAGTGACGAACGCGGTCTGGTGTCGAGGCACGGCGTGTGGCGTGTTGGCGGTGATGGCGCTCTCGCGTGCTCTGGCATGGCGTAGAGAGGATAGTGCGGCACGGCTCTGGGTGGTCCAGGGGCTAGAAGGGGTCGTGGGGTGGACCGTGGATGGCGGTGAGGTCACGCCTTGCTTCTAGGAGCGGCAGAGAGGGGCTGGCGGTCTGCTGCAGGCTGGGCACGATCGGCCGGCAATCATGACGTCGAGGTGGTGTTCCACTGTGGCTAGGGACTAGGGGATGGGTTGGTTTCGGCCTGGTTAGATCTAGGAGGGATAGAGGGAGTAAATGGGTTCCAATTGGGTGGCAATCCCCTATAGAAACAGTGGAATGACTATTGTGTTGGTTCTGTGCCTGCCAGGTGTTCGATCAAATGGACGAAAGAAATCAAATTTGGAATTTTGAAATATATTTTGGTGGAGTGGTTTGTCACAAGCTTAAGCATCTCTGGTTGCTAGGATTTGTCAAATTGAATTCATTTGGATGGTTTTTTAAAAAAGTGTGATCTAGACATATGAGATAGATTCCATTTTCAAATGCCAATTAAATTTAGAGTTCAAATGTTTTTGGCAGAACATAGAGTGTGCCTTGGTACATCTCTACTTGTACTCGCAAGGGGTATAAAGATCCACAATTGTTTCTGTTGGAATTTGACTGCTAGGAATACCCAAAGTGGGCTAGGTGATTAAAATGGCAAAAGTGACCATTTCCTTTATTTAATTCCTTTTGATTTCTTTTTCTTTGGTTTTTGCTTGGGCATGATCTAGATGATGTGACATTCATCATAGAACCATTTTACAACCATTAGAACACACAATCATGGCATTTCAAAATAACTCCTATTTAAATGCAACAGTCATATGCATGCTTAAATATTTTAAATGGAGAAAGTTTTTGTTAACCCTAAATTGGGTGATTTGGATCTTGAATAACTTTGATTAAAGATTTGGGATGTTACACTTGAAATCCCTGCTTCCCTTTGAAGGGCCTTTCTTCCACTTTTATATAGAGTCTCCACCTTCTATTTTTATGCACCTATTAAGAGAGCATAGTGGCCATTCTTAGTTTAATGCGCATTGTCCCAAAACTTGTTGATTGATTCATAATGTTGATATTGCTTGTACTTGAACTATTTGTATCTAGTCACACTTATGAACTTTGAAGGTGTCCTATGCATTTATGTTTTGCTACTCCATGAGGGACAAGCTGAATGCCACTATGCTATGCTTTCTATATGTGAAACAAACACACGTCTTCCAATGCATTGTTGTTCATGAATCTTTCGTTTGTACCTTTTCATGTTACAACATAGTTCCTAGGTCTTATTGTTAGAACTATATCTTTCATGTCCATGTTTAGAGTACTTTGATCCCAGTTATCAATGTTTTACAAATACTTTGATCAAGTCTATGATGGTGCATGTCACCTCAAAATTTATTCTTTCTTTTTATCACTTACCTACTCGAGGACGAGCAGGAGTTAAGCTTGGGGATGTTGATACGTTGCCAACGTATCTATAATTTTTGATGTTCCATGCTTGTTTTATATCTACTTTCTTATGGTTTGTCCACACTTTGGAGTATTTTTATACACTTTCTTGTACTAACCTATTAACAGGATGCCCCAGTGCCAGTTGCCTATTTTCTTCTATTTTTGGTTCCAGAAAAGCCAGAAAATGAATATACTCGGAATTGGACGGGACAAAAGCCAAAGTCAATATTTTACCGGAATACACATGGAGTCTGAAGGTGAGACGAAGGGGGGCCACATGGCGGCCACACCTCCCCTTGGCGCGGGCAGCCCTAGCCCACGCCAGGGCATGGTGTGGGCCCCCTGGCCGACCATTGACCTTGCCCCTTCGCCTATAAGAAGCCTCAAATGTAAAAACCCTAGAGAATCTAGCCTCCAGCCATGACATGTTCCATAGCACCGCCGCCACCAAAGGCGATATTAGGGGGACAGAAAGTCTCTGTTCTGGCACCCTGCCAAGACAGGGAAGTGCCCCCGAAGCCATCTCCATTGATCCCCACCACCATCTCCATCGTCGTTGCTGATTCCCATGATGAGGAGGGGGTAGTTCTTCCTCGAGGCTAAGGGCTCTACCGGTAGCTATGTGTTCATCTCTCTCTATGCATGATCATATTGTGATCATGAGCTTTGTAATCAAGTAGATCTACTTTGCTACTCAAGTGCTTTAATAGATCTCTGCTCTCCCCATGTGTGTGAAAGTGACAGCGTGCACACCATTGTGGCACTTAGGCTAGAGATTATAAATACTTTTCATGAGTTATATTTGGAGTTGGATGTCTTTATGAAATTTTGGTGTTTGTTGGAACCATCTAGCGCTCAAGGTGACAGTGTGGGGTTATCTAGATGGGGAAAGAGAACTTTGAGGTGTGTACGTTGTTATAGTCCTACCATGGATTAGAGTGTCCAACCGGAGAGTAGTTCAGAGTAGTATCATAAAGAGAAGATATTTATATGATAGTGTTCACTAGTGAAAGTATGATCCCTAGGCCTTGTTTCTAAACATTGAAACTTCGTTTGCAACCAGATTTGTTAAATGTTTGCTTGCTTCCATCTTTATTTCAATTTGCCTTTAGTCTCTTCCATGCCATCAAGCTATTTTCTGGCACCGTTGTATTATATCCATACCACTTATATTTTACTATCTCTTCGCCGAACTAGTGCACCATACACCTGACAAGTGTATTGGGTGTGTTGGGGACACAAGATACTTCTTGTATCTTAATTGCAGGGTTTCTTGAGAGGGATACCTTTGACCACTTCCTCCATGAGTTCAATAAACCTTGGGTAATCCACTTAAGGGAAACTAGCTGCTGTTCTACAAACCTCTGCAATTGGAGGCCCAACAACTTTCTACAAAAATAGAAGTGCGTAGACATCAGGAGGACACAGCCAAGTTGCCCGCGGAGGATGCTGCCAAGTCATGTGAGAAGACCGCGAAGTTCCCCTAGAAGTCGTTAAGTTGTACTACTACTACTACTCCGTATGTGTTTGGGTTTGCTCTGTTTGTAGTTTGGTTAATCATCAGTGTCAATGTAATATTCAGATCTGTGATGCTAAGAAAAAGCTTGTGAGGGTTCTAAAAAAATGTTTTTTCCTAATCTTATCCTATACTCCGTTTATTTAATACTCCCTCCGTTCAGAAATATAAGACGTTTTAGCTTTGTGAAATGAATGTATCTAGACACATTTTAGTGTATAGGTTCACTCTGAACCTCTATGAACCCATACACTAAAAGACATCTAGATACATTCGATTCATAAAGCTAAAACGTCTTATATTTCTAAACGGAGGGAGTATTACTCAGCATATTAGGTTTAGTCAAAGTCAAAGGTTACAAAGTTTGACTAACTATATACAGTATTAAATAGTATACTCATTGAAAAAAATCAATATACAGTAAACAATGTCGTCGGTGTGAGTTTCGAACTATTAGGAAAGAACATTCAATTCTCAATTTTACGAGAGATGACAAATGAGGTTGTACTTTTTGGTAAAGAAAGTCTAAAGAATATCGATCTGAATGCCACAATCCAAGTTTTTAGACATATATAGTGGACCGACTTGTTGTACTAACAATACCCATGTTTTACGTGCTTTCAAACTTCCTATCTAACTCTGTCAACTTGAATGACTTTATCTCGATTTATCGAAATTATATTAGGTCAAATTTAAACTACAAGTAAATTGTAGGTTGCTTTGCAAGTTTCATGAAAAAGCTTTTGGAGGTACCCTTCTGGGGAGGGGTGAATTAATATATCAGAAACCACTATGAGCTTTGATGATAGGTTCAACTTCTTTCTAAGATTTTGCATCTTAACAATTTAACAAAATTAAGTTAGAATTGAGCTACATGTAAGCGTGATAGATTACTCTTGAATTAAATGTCTTTTTGGAGGTAGATGGGTGCATCTTCTCGTAGTAAACAATGTCATCAGTGTGAGTTTCCAAATATCAGGAAAGACTATTCTCAATTTTTAGAGTGATGTCAAGATTATTCTCTCTCGTAAAGGAAGTTCGAAGAATATCGATCTAAAGGCCAGAAGCCAAGTTTTCACACACACACATATATATATATAGTGGACCAACATATTGTACTTGTGATCTCTTGTGTTTTATGAATTCTCAAACTCGCTACCTAACTTCACCCACTTGAATTACCTTATGTCGATTTATCAAAATTAGGTCAAATTTGAACTACTACAAGTAAAGTTTTGGTTACTGTGAAAGTTTTACAAAAAAGATTTTGAAGGTACCCATCGGGGGGTCACAATTAATATATGAGAAGCCATCCAACGAGATTTTTTATGACAAATGCAACTTCTTGCTAAGATTTTGCATCTTGCCAGTTTAACAAAACTAGGCCAAACTTTAGCTACAAGTAAGTGCAATAGATTCCTCTTGATTTCAAAGTCTTTTTGGACGTAGATATAGGTGCATCTTCTTGTAGTAAACAATGTCACCAGTGTGACTTTCCAACTATCTTAGGAAAGAACATTCTTAATTTTTTGAGTGATGACTAGATTTTTCTTTCCCCTAAAGAAAGTCCAAAGACTATGGATCTGAATTCCACAAGCCAAGTTTTCACACATATATAGTGGACCAACACGATGCACTTACGATTTCCCATGTTTTATCAGTTCTCAAATTTCCTAGCTAACTTTATTCACTTGAATGATTTTATGTCGATTTATCAAAATTAGGTAAAATTTGGACTACTATAGGTAAATTGTAGGTTGCTTTGAAAGTTTTACGAAAAATCTCTTGGAGGTACCCATCAGGGGGAGGGTCAATTAATATATATCAGAAACCACCAAGAGTTTTGATGACAGGTTCATCTTCTTGCTAAGATTTTGCATCCTAACTATTTAATGAAATTAGGTCAAACTTTGCTCACTGTTTCATGAAATTAGGTCAAACTTTGCTAGCCGATTAACCTTGAACATTGATCGTTGGATCAAGACTAGCAAATCCAAACATTACTAACCGTTGGATATTCTTTTCCATTCTTAGCATCTAGAAAGATTCTACTAATAGTCTTTAGCATGATGAACACTAGTATCGAAAAACATAGTACTTCATTATTACTTGGTTTCAGGGTCCTTGTGCCAAATTCACGGACTTGGATGGAATTTTCATTTTTTTATGAGGTCCTTGATGTAACTTGTACTTCCACCGATCGCTCGAGCACCTCGCTCTTACGAGACCTACCATAAGATCGGCCATTCACAATACTTCTTATCTTATCTTTATCTTATCTCTTATATCTTACAATACCATATATACCACCACTACATAGTGTAGGGATTAACTTATTTTGAACATTGACCGTTGGATCTCAAGACTGGCAAATCCAAACATTGCTAACCATTGGATCTTCTTTTCCATTCTTAGCATCTATAAGGATTCTATTGATAGTCTTTAGCATTATGAACACTAGTATGCGCAAACCTCAAAACACACAGTACTTCATTAATCGGTTTCAAGGTCCTTGTGAGAAATGCATCGACTTGGATGCAATTTTCATTTTTTATGAGGTCCTTGATGTAAATTGTAATTTTACCCACCGTCTTAACTCTCAAGCACCTCGCTCTTACGAGACCTACCATTAGATCAGCCATTCGCAGTACTTCTTATCTTATCTTTTATCTTGTCTCTTATCTCTTACAATACCATACCACTAGATAGTGTAGGGATTAACTTTGAACATATTAACCGTTGGACCAAGACTGGCAAATCCAAACATTGCTAACCGTTGGATCGTTTTTCTATTCTTAGCATCGAGAAAGATTTGATCTATTGATAGTCTTAAGCATGATGAACGCTAGTATGCGCAAACCTAAAAACACATAGTACTTCATTGCTTAGTGTCAGGGTCCTTGTGCTAAAATGCATGGACTTGGATGCATTTTTTATTTTTTACGAGGTTCT